>CM074720.1:157049550-157649550 GCA_037306005.1 Rhinophrynus dorsalis
CTGAAACAAACATCTGGGGTGACTGCTTCCCTCTCGTTACGAGCGGTATTTTCTGTCATTAAGTGGCTGGACTGTTATCTGGGAAGTACCAGTACGATGTACAGTACTTCAGGATATTTGTTCTTTGTTAATTGCACGTGTGAGCTAGAAGACATTGCACCCTGAGTAGGATACCAGACCTACAGACCCTGCTAATACCCTGAGGGACCCAAAATGTTTTCTTGCTCCTGGGGCCCTCCACTTACTTATTACACCACTGGCAGTATGTGTTACAAGCTGTAGAATGATACATTTAGCATATAGGTAATGAATGCATGTGAATTACTCACAATGGCATTAATAACCTATGGAGTACTTTTTTATCATATCTAATGTATGTACAGGACAGTATTAGGGACCTTATGTATACATTTGAGTAGTTCTGGAAAGAACCAACTACACCACAAGGGATGAGTAAAAAATACCAAAATTCCCACTGATTTGGTTTTTTTTTTTCTTTTCTTTCTTTTTTTTTTTTTTTTTTACTTTCTCCTATGGTGCAGTTTGTTTGCTCTCAAATTACCCTACCTTTTTATACATAAGAGGCAAAACAAGGAGAGGGAAAGAGGCAAGAGCTGGAGAGAGAAAGAGGCAAGTGGGGGTTTTAGGGGGAGAAAGAGGCAAGAGGGTGTGAAGCTTGAGGAAATGGGGTGAGAGAGGCGTGGGGAGAGAAGCTAGGGTATGTAGGAGAGGAAAGAAATATGCAGGATGGAGAAAGACAAAGGGAAGCTTTTATGAGACTAAGGGAGAAGTAAGAGACACTGGGTTGAATAAGACAAAGTACTGGGAATAGAAAAGGCAAGACGGGGGATGGAAACCGAAACAGGAAAGACAGGGGCAACAGATAGACACTAGTTCTGTGCTATATACTTTCTACATCCCTGGGCCCTCCAGAGGGTTGAGCAGAGGGCTCCATTGATAGCGGTTCCACTTATGAGCTGGTTCTTCCTGTCCCCTGCTCACATTAACCATTAACCAAAGGGGTGGACAGCACATTGTATTGCCTTTCATCCTAGCTTCTCTTTCCTGGGCCTGTACTATAGATCAATAAACATCCAAATATTTGGGGGTTTATATGTAGTCACTTGAGGTGAAACAGAAACTTTGCTATGAATTCACAATACATTTGAGAGCCTTTTAACATTCAAGGGTAAGCAATGCATTGGCTACCCTGCTGACACTCAAAGGGTTAACAGTCCCATCTATTTTCTTTGTTACCTGTGGTGCAGTTCAGTTGCCACAGGATTCGTCCTTTTCTTTTTTCATTATACATATCGCCTACAATCTTTAAATTTCTCTTTTTAAATGGACATGCACTTGGAACCCCCCCTGGAGCAAATAGGGGAGGGGGGACATGCAAAAGGGGAGGATTGTAGGAAGCTGGGTATGGGGCGGTGTTAGGGAACTAAGTTAAGGAGGAAGAGGAAGTTGGATAGTTAGTGTAGTTGAGGTTTGATCGAATTGGAGTAGAGATCCCTGTTCCTGCTGTGGTATTTGCGGACTGCTTACCGGGTGGTGCTGTGGCAAATTTTGTTGGTTTTATCCATCCCATCCCTTATCACGTATATTTGCCTCCCAGATGCTGGGTTTCGCAGCATCTGAGGTGGAGGAATCTTGGTGTGGGCACCAAAGTCTGTTTTGGGTACGTGTGTTACCAGAAGTGCTGAGGCTATCTGCTTGGAGGGGTGTTGGGCCTCAGGTTTTGGTGTTGCATGCGGGTGGGAACGATCTGAGTACTTTCCCAGTATGGGGTTTGGGGGAACAGATGAGAAGGGATGTGGCCAGGCTTGTTTCCATGCTCCGGGGCATGATTATTGTGTGGTCTGAAATTGTGGCCAGAAGGGTTTGGAGATGGGCTAAGGATCCTAAGGAGATAAATAGGAGTAGGATCAAGATGAATAGGAGGATGTCTTGTTTTGCGTTGGGTTTGGGGGGGTTGCAGTGAGGCATAAGGAATTTGAATAGCGGGATCACCATTTGTTTCAGGATGATGGAGTTCATTCCAATGATATTGGATTGAATTGCTTCAATTTAGAACTTATGGGGGGTATTGAACAAGCCTTGAGTTTGCTGCAGGGAAAAGGTCCTGCTGCTTAGGGAAGTAAGCAGCAGGCCCTCTGGTGGGGTGGCCCTACATTGGATGGGGGAAGGGTCAGTGTGACAAAATAATTCAGGTTGGTTCCTAAGGTAGGTAACCCTAAGGAGGCTGGCACCGGGCTAATGCCACGGTTGGGTATGTTACCCATTTGAGCTGGCTGGGTCTAGCCAAGTGGGGTAATTGGTTGAAAAAGGAACTAAGTTAAGGAGGAAGAAGAAGTTGGGTAGTTAGTGTATTTGAGGTTTGATCCCCGCCCTCCCACCCCTGCTGTAAGTTTTTGGGGTTACTTGTTTGGGGTGACCGTACATTGGATGGGGGTAGGGCCAGTGTGATGAAATAACTCAGATAACCCTAAGGAGGTTGATGCCGGGCTAATGCTGCGGTTGTGTACGTTACCCATTTGAGCTGGCTGGGTCTAACCAAGTGGGGTAACTGGTTGAAATGCACTTTAAAAGGTTGAAATCAAGTGTTAACTAGTCTGGTTGGTGTAATAATAATTTATGATACATGTTATTTATTAGTATTAATAAATGGCCTGTTTTTTGCCCAAGTTATGTGTCGTGTTTTTATTTCCTCATACCCTTACTTTTGCATGCAAAAACCACATCACATAGAAAAATAGTTTTGCACAAAATTTTCCAAACATGAAGAAAGAACTACAGGTATTCCCTATCTGTCCAAAATGTTACATTTATTAGCAAAATATCATGTTATAGTACTGTAATTATTCTCTTATCTGAAAAGTAATATGTTCTTTACAAATGATTTGTCATTGTCATTCCTAATTCCAAAAACTGTTAGAGATGAAAGCGCACTTAAGTCGATATTCCCCAGTTAGACGGCATGAACATACATGACATTCTAATAAGTACCAGCTGTTTGCTAATAAAAAGATTATACATTTCTGTCAATGTGCAATAAAGTTACAAAATAACACAGTATAATGATAGACAGACAGACAGAGACAGGCAGATAGATAGAAAGATAGATAGATAGATAGATAGATAGATAGATAGATAGATAGATAGACAGACAGACAGACAGACAGACAGACAGACAGATAGATAGATAGATAGATAGATAGATAGATAGATAGATAGATAGACATAATTGTAACATGTATCATGGCTAATACTCTTTGTAAAGTATTGCAGCGTATGGCAATTGAGGGGTTAATCAATAAAGTAAAGTCAAATGTAAAAATAAATAAGGCACAGTGGCCTAACATATACATTTGTCGAGGGGGCAGGGTTTGTGATGATTCTCCCATATCTCCAAGTTTGAAGGTATAGTAATGTTTCAAATAAAATCAGCTCCAATTAATCTTCATAGTGTTTGGGCCATGGAGAGTGTTACTTCAATACTGTCAGAGTTGTAGTTCAAGAGTAATTGAATGATAAAGTATCCCACTCCCGCCCCTTTTACTGATCTCACCTCAGAGCAGCAAGACTGTCCGGAAGGATCTCAGAGATGGACAATCTTCAGTGAGCATAAGGAAAACAATCTGAAAAACCTGTCAAGTGGGCAGGGTTTTCCTTATGTTCACAGTAAGAAGATTGTCCCTTGCTGCGAGCGGTCTGGTCTCAGGACCAGATTCCACATCTGAGGGGAGGTGGCTTACACTAGGTAAAAGGGGCTGGAGGGGGATACTTTATCATTCAATTACTCTTGAACTCTGACAGTATTAAAATAACACTCTCGATGGCCCAGATACCGTGAAGATTAAATGGAGATGCTGTTTTTGTGAAATATTACTATCCCTTTAAAGAGGTAGTAAACCTTTATTGTACTAAAAAAAAATAGGAATTTTCCTGCTGAGTCAAATAAGCGTACTCCCACTGCAGACGTTCTTGAATCCAAATGTTATAATCTTTCAAACTGTCATAAAGTGATAAAGCTGTTACTATTACATTCTATGGAGACCTGTAGCCAGAGGCTCATCTCTCTATAAAATACAAGAGAATAACTGTCATGTGAACCCAGTGAATTGTAGGTGAGCTCTCTGGACACCAGTGGGAACTGTTAATGTATAAAAAAAATATTGGTTTATAAGTTTATAACTCTGGGTAAAAAAATCTCCCAAAGTGAAAATACCCATGTTTTATTTATGGAGAAAAGCCCTACAATATATGGTTGTTGATAATAAAAGTGTTCTCCTCATTTAAACTCTCTAAAAATAGCCTGAATTTTCCCTTTTGATGGGATGCTTAAAGAGTTATTAACACAATATGTAATTATATATATCTATGTAACATTCCCACAATATGATGCTGTTGCCACCATGCTTCACTGTGGGGATGGTGTTCTCAGGTCCACACACTGATGTATACGCAAAATAGTGGTTCACACAAGTCTATATGCAAAATCAAGAGTAATAAAACAATAATAGTGCTGTGCTCTCTGAGGCTCATAACAATTATATGACAAAAAGGTCAAAAAAACATGCAAAGTAAGCATATTGTGCTAAGGCCAAAAAGTTAAGTTTTGGTCTCATCAGACCAGAGAACCCCTTTTCCACATTAGCTGTTCCTCCCACATGTGTTATGGTAAAATCCAAATGTGATTTTTTTTTTTCAGCAATGACTTTCTTCTATCCACTCTTTCATAGAGCCCGGCTTTGGTGAGTATACAAGTTATAGTTGTCTTATGACCGATTTCATCTATCAATGAGTTACCATTGGCATCTTCTTTGCTTTTCTGAATAATTTCCTACTTGCTCAGTCTCTGAGTTATGGTGTACAGCCTTCTTATGGTTGTGCTATATTATTTCCATTGTTTCATAACGGAATTAACAGTGCTCCTGGGGATGTTAATAGTTTGGGATATTTTTCATCACCCAACCCTGATTGGCTCTTCTCCAGAACTTTATCCAATACTTTTTTATGGAGCCTTCCAGAAACAGGTGTATTTCATCTGAGATCAAGTGACATGATTGACACACACGTGGAGTCCATTCAACTAATTATGTGACTTCTGAAGACAGTTGGTTACACCAGAGCTTATTCAGGGATGTCAAAGCAAAGGAGGCAAATACTTATGCAATCAAGACTTTTTTGGTTTTATCCATAAATCATTTATAAAATACGTATATATTTTATATATGACACAGTTTATTATTTGGTGTTGACTAGTAGCAAAAAAGTCTTAATTAAATTCATTTTAATACCAAGTTGTAACATAGCAAAATATGAGAGTCAAAAGGAAGCACCTTAGTAAGCAAATACAAACTTCCCAAATTCCCATTGTAAAGCAGTACTTTAGAAACCGCTCAGGCTTTCGATGTGCTAAAGGCCTATTAAATCCATTAGAAGTTGTATCCCTTATGGTGCAGGTGGTTTGCTCCACATTTTCTCCAGTTCTTCTTAGGACATTAACATCACTGCTTCATATCTATTAGACACTATACTGCTCTTGTATGTTCTTTGTCATGCACACATATTCTCACTCTCTCTTTCATGGTCTCTCATGCACTCCCTCTCTTTATTTCCACATTTATCTAACAACAACACCCATCATCTTCTCCAGACCATTGTCTTGCTGGGAATTATGGAAACTGAAATCCAACAACAACAACTGGGGAGCCACATGTCACCCATCCCTGCTTTAGTCTATGTAATTTCAAGCTACAGACTTTCTGTGACGTCTGCTACATTCTTTTGGGCAAAGAACCAAGTTTCAGACATTCTCTTTCAATTGTGTTAAAATTCATAGCTCTAACCGCAGAATCTGTGATAGATAATAGAGAATGGACTAGTAAATCAAAAATAGATGACAGTCAGATAGATTTATTTTAATAAATAATTATTGCTGCATAATCTGAATATCAGAAGTTTTAATAGTCTAGATTGTAAACTCTCAGACACATGGCCCTCATCGACATTACATATCTTTCTGCCATTGTTCACCACTCCCTTATGAATAAGCAACAGTAAATTATTAGGCTAAGATATCATAGATCCTCATAATGATAATATCATGTTAAAATTACAAGACTAGCTTCCTCTCACCTTGCTTGCCAGAGTAAAGACTTCTATGTGGATAATAATCTGCCTGATTATTAATTTTGTACACGTCATGTAAATAATTATTAGCCTCTTCAAAGTCTAGAGCTGACAATACAGGTGACATCTAATGTAAGTTAAAAGTGTTAAAGGGACCCTATCACCTAAAACAACACTTGTACTCTCAAAATCACCTGTATGCTGTATTAGACATTTCTTTATTCGAAAATCTAGTTTTTGCTTAGATTCATAGATTATGCCAGCTAATTACGGAATACCATGCAGGTATTTCCTGCCCTACATTACCTCCTCCATTCACTGACACATAAGCCTCACCTCTTCAGGGAAGCCTATCAACTGCCTCTATAATCATTATGAGAAATGTCAGACCAACAGCCTGTCCAACTTCTGCTCACTCTCATTCCCTTCTAGAATCACTCTCCCACCTACATCCCCATCACAACCTCATTGTTCAGTTTTTTTCTCCCAAACAGAACCACGGCTTCCCAGGACCACTGCACTCAATAGAACTTCTTTCTCCCACCCACTGAGCTGCACTTCATTTGGCAAGAGTCACTTACACCCCATAGCACTTACACTTCTGTGTCCAACCTACCTTCCTCTAGACTGTAAGCTATCACGAGCAGGGCTCTCTGATCCTTTTGTTTTCCATGTTCCATTTGTACTATTTACTATCTCTTTGTGTGTACTCCCTATTGTACAGTGCTACGGAATAAGTTGGCGCTATATAAATAAAGAATAATAATAATAAACATACTGATAGGTGAATTTAGATTGTGAGCCCCAATGGGGACAGGAACCAATATGAGTGTAAAGCACTGCGGAATCTGTGTGCGCTATATAAATAAAGGATTATTATTATTATTATTATTATTATTATTATTATTATTATAAAAGTGATAGGAGAGATGGCAGTAGATTGCTGTACAGTGTCAGTGGATGGGGAGGTAATGTAGGTCTAAAACAGGAAGTGCCTTCATGACATGCCTTACTCAGCATAATCTAAACATCCTAAATATAGAAAAATAGTTGTTTTCTAAATAAAATGGCTAATGCAATTTACAGAGGATTCTGAAAGCTCTTTCAAAATCACCAAAGTTATTTTCAGTGATAGGGTCCCTTTAACCTTTGAATGCCTTACAAATACCTTGTAAACCCCTAGATGTTAGCCATAGCTGTATTTGCAGATTCCTCCCCCAATAAAGAGATCATACTGGTGATTTGAGATTTGCGACACAGAGTCTTAAAGACATCCCCGACTGTGCCATGCCCAGTTACAACAAGACACACAGAATGGAATGTGGGGTGATCGTAAAAGTGTCTCAGCCTTAGAGACTGAGATATATGATCAATAATACACTCCCCCTTAAGCCAACTGGTCAGTTCAATGAAAAAGGCAATTCATCAAGTTTCTTTACGTGAATCTCTGTCTTCCACCCAAGCAAAAGTAACCAGGAGAAATTCATTGAAAGTTGTTTTATTTAATTTAATTACATTACATTACATTGCCAATGTAATGTCTTTAACCCCTTAGGGACCCTTGACGTACCAGGACCGTCACAGTCCTTGAACTACTCAAGGACCGATGACGGTCATGGTACGTCACGTACTTTTTACTTACAGCGCTCTACCGGGAGCGCTGTAAGTAAAAATAGGGCATGAAATAGACCGCTCCAACATCGGAGCGATCTCTATCAGGCCCCATAGTGATGCACCGATACACGTGACAGGTCACGTGTACCGGCGCGTCAACGTGCCCCTATGCGGTCGTTATGGGACGGAAATGTCCCATAACCTCCGGTCCTTAAGGGGTTAAAGGGATAGTAATACTTAATTATTACTAATCCCTATATTAAAGACATATTAAAAATAGATATATTGCCCCCAGGGTCATCTCTCAAACCTTTATGGTTTGAGAGATGACTGCAGGGAAGCACAGTCAAGATCGCGTTAATAAAAAAGAAATCTTTCACTGAAATGGTCTTCTACGTGTGCTTGTTTTGCAAGCACACATAGAAGAACATTTTACTGAAAGATTTTTTTTTATTAACGCGATCGCGGCTCTGCTGCAGAGCCGACTGATGATCGTAAGACCGGATTTCCCTTCAGTCAGCTACAATGCTGACTTCGGGGAAGGGAGTGGGAGAGGGCAACTTTAGGAGCAATTATCTCTCAAACCATAAAGGTTTGAGAGTTGACACTGGGGGCAATATATTTATGCTTAATATGTCTTTAATATAGGGATTAATAATAATTATTACTACCTTTAAATAGGGCAATGGTTCTCACACTGGGTCCAGGGTTCCCTGAAAATGTAAAAGGAGTTCTACAGAGCAATTTTAACCATTTGAGTGCCAGAGGGGTGAGCAATGAATTGTTAAGCCCTCTGGCACTCAGATTGTTAAGAGTGGGATGGCAGACTGTGGCTGATGACTATGATGAACTGCTTCTCTTGTTCAGAGAGGAATTGCCTGGCACTTCGTGGCTGGACTGCCTTTTGGTAGGATAAGTATGATGTGCTTCAGAATGTTTTCTCTCTGTGAAAGGCACTAGTGAGCTAAAAGAGATTGCACCCTGGGTAGGATACTTATCCTATAGAGCGTCATCATTTCGAGGGTAGGCTCGTTCCTAGTTGAGCGTCTCTGACTAGCTCTTTTGCTTATGCAAATTGCCCTTGGGACTAGTCACCCTAAGGGTAACAGGGTAATCCAGACGTGGACCCCTTGCTCACAGTGCCTAGAGAGATCAGCTGCACCTCACTGATGAGGCCCAACAAGGCTGAAACGTACATCTGGGGTTGCCTGCTTCTTTTATTCAGAGAGGAATTGCCTGGCACTTCGTGGCTGGACAGCCTTTTGGTAGGATCAGTATGATGTGCTTCAGGATATTTTCTCTCTATGAAAGGTACTAGTGAGCTAAAAGAGATTGCACCCTGGGTAGGATACTTATCCTATAGAGCCTCATCATTTCGATGGTAGGCTCGTTCCTAGTTGAGCGTCTCTGACTAGCTCTTTTGAACTATTAAGAAATGTAGCAATTGCCTGGCAAACCAGTTGCACTGTAGGGGACAAAATACAATTTTCATTGCTGTAAATGGCGGCTTTTAAACCGATGAATGCTAGGTTATCCTTTTGAACTGTTGCAGACTATTCTGTGAGCAACTAAACGCTGCATTAACCCCTTAACGACTGGCTGATCGGTGTGGCACAGTCAGTTAAGGACCACGGAGCATCTTTTTTTATTGCTCCTTCCGGTTCCGGACTCCCCGAACGGCGTGCAGCCGCGGGAGGAGCCCAGAATTCCATAACGGTCATAGTACGTCATGGGTCTTTAACTCAGATCGACCCATGATGTACTATGACCGTCAAGGGTCGTTAAGGGGTTAACCATGTCGCCGGGATGAAAAGTGTGACATCCCACATCAAAAGGGTGAGATTCTCATTCACAAACTTAAGCATCGATCATTTGAGCGCCTGCATCAACATAAAAATACCTTGCTCAAATTTCAGCACCCGCACCATTATGTCATAGCTGGAGTATAAAAATGTCGCTATAAAGCCAGAATAGTTGTGTGTGTACTCCCGCTCTCCTTCCCCTTAGCACCCTCAGTGCACATATGCCACTATTGTATAGTCCAGCTATGAAGTGTTTTTGTAGGAGCTGAAAAAAGAGCAAGGTATGTTTATGTTCATGCGAAAAAACACTTCATAGCTGGACTATACAATAGTGGCATACGTGCAGATGCTGTAGGGGTGGATTGCTTGCCTGTGTCTGCAGATGTTGATATGATTTTTTATTATTATTGTGAGCCATGGACACTGAGGGGAAGGAGAGAGGGAGTACACATATAACAAAGAGACAATTCAGCAGCTCTTACTTCCAACACCAGGGACCTCAGAGGGACAGATGCATCGGTGTATATGCAGGTTATCACAAATCAATACAGTATAAAATTCTTCTGGATCGGTAGACCATGCAGTATTTGTAAATGTGATATAGGAGCTTCTCCATATGCTCCCAAACAACACATGGAAAATAAGGAGAGAATTGCTTATTCAAACAAACTGCGAAGTCTGAATAAAAGCAATAAAGCTTTATTCATGCAAAAGTATTAAAAATATATAGCTACCTTGACAACTTCCTGAAATGTCCGAAAACTGGAGGAGAGACTTATGGGTATTCATTATTGACCAACGAGTATAACAAGTCGGTGCCTCACAGATCAACGCGTTTCGCGTTTCTCGCACTTACTCATGACCTGAAGGAGAGTGGGAGTACACACAGAACTATTCTGGCTTGATGGCGACATTTTTATACTACAGCTATGAAGTGTTGGTGCGGGCGCTGAAATTTATAGAGATATGTTTTGATGCTGTCGAACAAATGAGTGACACATAAGCCCGTGACATGAGAATCCCTTTTGATGCAGGCAAGATTCTTACGTTGCCCTTTTCATCCCAGCAACATAGTTAATGCGCCATTTAGTTGTTCACACAATCATGTGTGACATTTTGATAGTGAGTCGAATGCAACAGGTTTCTAACAAATTGCAAATCAATGCATTAGAGACAACTCTAGTATTCAAGAGTTTAACCCTTTGAATGCCAGAGGGGTGCCCAATGCATTGCTTCGAAAAGACCTCTCTAGAAACAGTGGGTTAAAGGGTTTCAGTGTTACTTTTGCTGAGGCATTCCAAGTGACGCTTAAAGGAATAGTAACCCTTTATTGTGACTTTACATATTCTTCAAATGCATAATATTTAAAGTCAAATTACCTAAACTTTTGATTATTATTTTTTTCTTTATCATCACCTACTATTTTACACTTTAATGACCCTGACAGTAATATCCCTAAATCTCTGTTTCCAGAAAGCTTTCTGGTCAGTCGACCATCAAAGCAGGAGACTGATATAATTTAACACAATCTCTGCAGCACTGCATGCGCTATAGCTTTTTTTTTAATTGCTTCAGTTTCCCTGACAGAAAGCTCCAGGAAGCTCAATGGACATTAAAGTGTAAACATAAATATGTGAAGATGAAAAAATAATAAAAAGTATAGGCAATCAGACTTTTTTAAAGTGAAACTTTCATCTTCATTCAAGTTTGCATATTTGAAAACTGCTTTAAAACTTCCTATGTGTCATGTTAGCCAAAAGACCATCAAATGTACAGTTAAGGAGATAAAACAAGATGGATTGCACATTTGAAGCATATAATAGATGGTAGATTAAATCACTTCTTTACTTTAATAGAGAGACAAACAGATACACCGAGTAAGTGTTCAGGGTATCTGTTTGTCTCGCTATCAAAATAAAGAAGTGATTTTATCTACAATCTATTCCATGCGTCAAGTATGTGATCCATCTTCTTTTGTTTGTATTATGGTTTGTTTGGAAGTTTGGCCAGAGTCAGCACCTTGTAGGATCTATAGGATGGTTCTGGTGAGTCACATTCTATTCTATCTCCACAGACTTCAAATATATTAAGTGCTGCCTTGCTCTACTGTATCCAGTTAAAGAAATACACACACTTGTTACCATATGCTAATGTATGCTAATAGCGGTACACATGCATAACTGTGACATGTCATATGCTAATTAAGCTTTCAGTGAAGTTCCATATGCTAATGATGCCTTTTCAGTGATGTTTCACATGCTAATTAAGGTTTCAATGATGTTTCATGTGCTAATGAAGTTCTGTGCACTACCAAGAAATTGTACCTTTCACTTTGCCCAGAAATAGAAATGTGAATATCTTCTAAATCATACATCTGCTGGAAATTTGGTTAACATGAGATATAGACAGTTTCTAAGGTGGTTTTGAACTATGTAAACCTGAATTAAGGTGAAAGCTACACTTTATGCACTTGCAGAATATATAAAGTCAAAATAAAAGGAAAATATCCCTTTAAAAGTTCTACCATAGCAACAAAAAAACAAAACAAAAAAACACAGGAACAGGTGTTCAAGAGGTGCATAATAGAAAATACACACTCAAGATACATATATTGTAGGATTTACCATCCTGAGGAAAACAAGGGTACTCCCACTGCTGAGAGGTGTTTTATTTCAAAAGTTATTGTAGCTCAGAATTAAATGGTATTAAGTGCAATATCTCAATTGCCTGATATTTTACAGTGGCACTGTTGCTATACCATCCTATGGACAGATCTGATCAGTTGATCATAAACCTCCATAGGATGGTGTAGCAACAGCGCCACTGTAACATTTCAGGCCATTGAGATATTAGACCTTAAAAAATCAGGGTTGAGCTATGATAACTTTTGAATAAAACATCACTAAGCAGTGAAAGTGTCCCTGTTATATTTTAAGTATTATTATTCCTTTAACTAAGTCTGCTCATATAGAAGCCCCAAAAAGGTTCTTGTCAGCTATTCGGGGGCGGGGGGGGGGGGGGGCTAGAAATCTAGCCCAATTGGTTTATATCTGACTGGAATGCAACCTGGAAGTTTGTGGCTCACAGCACAGGGTTGCATGTGAGGCCTCCATAAACCCCTAGAGTTAGTACTGGAATCCATCCATTAGGCTGAGTGCTGCCCAGTGACACTGAACTCTGTTAGGGCACTGAACACAATTCATTCAATTTAGAATAAACTAAATAAAAAAAACAAAGACAAAAATAAAAGCAGATAAAACAACAAAATTAGAAACAACACCCAACACCCATACGAAATATGCCTCCCCACTAAAATTAGTCTCAACTGAAAATGAAACCTACTTGAAGAGTAGTATGGTTCCAACACAAACCAATTATTAGACACTTGGCATTATCAAATCATAGAATATAGGATACCAGTGCATGAAACCATATACACAACCATTTGCCAGGGGGCTGCATGGCTTTAGCTTTCTATCTCCATAATATCTATGTCTTCCTTAGTACATAGCCTTAAAGGGATAGTAATACTTCGTTTTATCTTTATTTTATTTTGTAGGCATTAAAAAAACATGAAGAACGATATAAGTCTTATCTCTCAAACCTTTATGGTTTAAGAGATATTCACAAGCAAAGTTTCCCCCTCCCGCCCCTTTTTCCTAGTTTAAGCCATCTCTTCTCAGATGTGAATCTGGTTGTAAGACCAGACAGATAACAGCAGGGGACAATCTTCTTTATATAAAAACAATGAAAGCCCTTCCCCCCTTGAAAAGTTTTTCAGGTTTTTCCCTTATCTTAATTGAAGATTGTCCCTCTCTGCAGTTTACCTGGGCACCTCCCTTCTGATCTGGCTGAACAGGGCTGGGGATACTTTGCTTGTGAATATCTCTTAAACCATAAAGGTTTGAGAGATAAGACTTATATCGTTCTTCATGTTTTTTAATGCCTACAAAATAAAATAAAGATAAAACGAAGTATTACTATCCCTTTAAACAAGTACAGAAATTAGATTAAAAAAGTTGAGATAGTGCAGCCATTATAGTGATACGCACATGTAGAGTATGTATATGTGTTTGTCCCTACCATAGAGTTCTATGGGATTTACCAACCTGATGCTGGCAGATGGAAATGATGGAGTTATCTGGCACTCTCTGATGGAAAAGAAAGTGCCAGACAAGATCTGGCCATTAATCAAGAAAAGAAAGGATTGCACAAAAGAAAATGATAAATCCTGCAAGTATATATTACTTTCCATTTATGCATCCAATGTAACACTTGTGAATAAAATGTTTCTTTTTTAAAGGGTTAGTAATGTCTCTTTAAAAGTCTTTTGCCGAGTCTTCTTTATATATAAAAATAACAGATTGCGCTATTTCTAAGACCTTACTTGCGCATAGTTCAAAAGTTATTAAGAGATAAAGATCCTCCGCCCACCCCTTCTGGTCGCCTCCCACTAAATCTCTAATCGGGTCATGCGACTAGACGGACTAGACTAGACTTGACAAAGGAGGACAGGATTTCCCTTTGCATACTGAAGTTTGTCCCTCGCTGCAGCCGTTCTGACCAGACTGCAGCTTCTGGTGACGTGGCAAGAAGGGGCGGACAGGGGATCTTTATCTCTTAATAACTGTTGAACTACAAGCAACATGAATATCAGACACTGATGGTTTCAAAAACCCACATTAAAATAACTCCACTCTTTCTCCTTCCCACTAGGTGGAAACCAATAAACATAAGCCCATAGTGTAGTGATTATAAAATAACATTATAGTAGTATTGCACTTATGAAAGAAAAACTGCAATGTACATCCCTATAGCACAGAAAGGGGTTGAGCAGAGATGGCAAACGGTCCTCTGGCTCCATAGTGAGCTACAGAGAAAGATCCCAACATCACCAACCTCAGATAGCTATTGGCAGTTTAGTGTATGTTGCTAACAACCTCATAAATATAACAATGGCTCATTGACCTGTATTTCCATTTACAAATGAGCCATTGTCAAATTAGTCAGTGTAAAACTGTAAACCTGTTGAAGGCATGGCGGATTCATGGCAATGTCTGCGAATTGTAGTGGATTGGTGGCACATTCACAGGGATATGATGGTAAAGACATCTTATTGCATGCTGTCAATATGCCATTGTCACAAATTCGCCACCATATCGCCATCTTGGTTCCTTTTCGACCTTTAGTGTATCTCCCCCTGGATAGGTCCCTCACTTGGGTGTATAGGGCTCAATGTTGTTCCTTCAGCATCTGATACCTTACTCTAGACTGTAAGCTCTCGCGAGCAGGGCGATCTGATCCTTCTGTTCTCCACGTTTGATTGTACTATTTAATACCTCTGTATGTCTATTCCCGATTCTACAGCGCTATGGAATTAGTTGGTGCTATATAAATAAATAATAATAATAATGATATCACCTTTATAGCTCTTCCTTAAAGTATTTTATTGTTCGCCTGACTTTCATAAAGGAGCAATAAACTTTTTTTTATGAAAACCTATATTTTAGAGAGCTTTTCCTTGTGAGTAAGACAAGGGCAATCTCACCGCTGTCAGTCGTTATCTTCAACTGTTATAATGGTTCAAAAAATCAGGAAGTGAATTTACTGTGCGTTTACATCCTGATAGTGCTAACTGACAGCATGACTCAACAGTTTCTATCACATTCTATCGAGAACTGTTTGTCATTGACTTTCCTCTCAAATAGAATGTAACAGAATAACTAATTGGAATTTCATCACTAGAGAGCACTGCTAATGTAAAAAAAAAACAGGTTTAAACTGTAATAACTTTGGAAATATGCATTGCTCAGCAGTGGGAATACACTTATTTTACTCAATAGGAAAAGCCCTATGATATATTTTTGTCATAAAAAGTTTATGCTCCTTTAAGAAGGCCTTATCCATAAAATAAGCCTTTAACCATTTGTATGATAGAGAGTCCTCCAGTGCATTGCTTCATAATGTTTTGGAGAACTCTCTGCCATTCAAGGGGTTAAATACCCCATTTAAATCAATGACAATTTGTTGAATTTTCATTTCAGCCATCTGGTCCATTTGGTTTGCTGAACAATTGTAACACTACAGCTTGATGATGAATAATGCCCTAAGAGTCTTAAGTCCTTATCCATCAAGGTGCAATTCTGGGGAAAACCAACTGCACCATTCTATAATATAAAAGGCCAGATGTATGTTTGTCCGATGCAGTCATGCACAATAGAGACTGCCCGAACTCACAGAATGCTGGCCCGTGTACACAGGTTTTTGCAGTCATGCGCAGTAGAGACTGCCCGAACTCACAGAATGCTGGTCCGTGTACACATCTTTGTTGACCGAATTCGGCTGATGGTTAGCCAGATTCGGCATATTGGATTTGTTTATGATATTGTTGTGGTACATATTATTTATTATAAATGAATGTATTATAATGTGTATATATCTTTTTTCACATCGTAACTGTGGCTTATTTAGTTTGAAACTCGTTTTATTACGGGTATTCGCTAGGTTGTTATTGTAACTTTGACAACCATATGCCACAGGTTTTGATGATGAAATAGATAGTTTTCAGTTTGATGACGCTTGGTAGTTTGGGAGGAGAATACAGGTATGCAGGTGTGTTGTTTGCCTCAGTTTGAAGTTAACGATTAAGGCAATTCTGAATGAGATTGGTTAGTATCGCACCTTAGGTTTGTATAAGAAGCGTCTTTGTTAAGGTAAGATAAAGCCTATGATTAAGTGTTTTTGATTGCACGAAACGCGTTAGGCGGTGTGTATTTCCCCGTGAGGGGATGGGAAGCATGTTTGATGATTTTATGAATCTATATTAATAAAAATACAAGTGTTTTTACACAATTGGAAGTGGTTATCATTTGCTGGGGTGGTCTGTGAGCACTCCCGTACAGTGGTCATCCCGTGTACACAGCCTTTTGTAGTCATGCAAAGTAGAGACTGCCCGAACTCACAGAATGCTGGCCCGTGTACACAGCCTATTGCAGTCATGCGAAGCAGAGACTGCCCGAACTCACAGAATGCTGGCCCGTGTACACAGGTTTTTGCAGTCATGCGCAGTAGAGACAGCTCGAACTCACAGAATGCTGACCCGTGTACACAGGTTTTTGCAGTCATGTGCAGTAGAGACTGACCAAACTCACAGAATGCTGACCTGTGTACACAGGCTTTTGCAGTCATGCACAGTAGATACTGCCTGAATTCACAGAATGCTGGACTGTGTACTAGGGTTGCCACCTTTTCTTCAAAAAAATACCGGCCATGGTATTCCCTCCATAGACTTAACATTCGACAGAAGCCAATTTTTACCGGCCTGCCGGTAAAATACCGGCTGGGTGGCAACCCTACCATGTACACAGGCTTTTGCAGTCATGCGCAGTAGAGGCTGTCTGAACTCACAGAATGCTGGGCCGTGTACACAGGCTTTTGCAGTCATGCCCAGTAGAGACCGCCCGAACTCACAGAATGCTGGGCCGTGTACACAGGCTTTTGCAGTCATGCCTAGTAGAGACTGCCTGAACTCACAGAATGCTGGCCCGTGTACACAGGCTTTTGCAGTCATGCGCAGTACAGACTGTCCAAACTCACAGAAAACTGGCCCATGTACATGGGCTTTTACACAAGTAGAAGATGAATGAATATTCTACAAAATGGTTATTTAACCTCTTGAATGCTAGAAAGATTTTGGAGACCTCATTAGCATTCAGTGGGTTAACCCTTTGAGTGCCAGAGGGGTACGGAATGCATTGCTTTGCAATGCATTCCGTACCCCTCTGGCACGCAAAGGGTTAAAATAATTATTTAAGTCAATGTGAATTTTCATTTGCTCACTATGTTGAGGTTGGTTTGCTTCAGTATCGCTTGATGGATAAGGACCTAAGAGATTTTGGGCCTTATTCACAAAAGAAATAGGCACAATACCCAAACACACTAATATACTTGGTCCTGACATCGGGTTATATAGGAGGGTGTATAGGAATGCTATTTCTGCAGGGCTATATTTTTCTTCTCTTTTTCTATCACCTTATTCACAAAAATAAAGAGAAGGAATACTGGAGCCATTGATCTATATATATGGGAAAATAAAAATTCCTTGTACTTCAAATATCGATTTTAAACCCCTTGAATGCTAGAGAGGTCTCAGCTTTTTTTTACCTTAGCATTGAAGGGGTTAAAAGCCTAATTTAACTCAATAGGCATTTGGGAAATCACCTCTTTATATCTCCACTTAACATTGAGACCCTTTCACCCTTTGGATGCTAGAGAAGTCGCCAATGTATTGCTTCAGAAAGCAATGGACTCCCAAGTGTCCCACTTTTGGAGGCATAGCCCCTCTTTGAGACCCAAATCCCTAAGTCCCTATTTCCCACACTGGTGTCCCTCTGTTTAGTAGATCAGAGTGTGTGGTGTGTATATAAGTGTATGTATCATCTTGCTCCACAGCAATAAAACTCACATTAATGTTTGTTTAGTTCAGTATATGTATTTATAAATTATCTGTAAAAGTGTATATACAGAGTGGCTGCGTTCACTGAATCGGAATACTAAGGGAAAGATATACAACAGGGGACACCTAATAATAATTGATGAGGAAATATAACCACATATATGTATACTGGAGTGAATCTAATGTGTTATATAAACTGAATAATTGTAAAACACACAATACCAATGTAATATGTTATGAATATAATAACAGCAATAAACTGAATCAAATAAATTCAGCTGGTACAGTGAAAAATTGGCTTTGAAAAATAAATAATCAAAAAACCTGTAAGTAACAAATCCAGTCCATGAAAATGAAATAGTTTGAGCTCAAATGATTGATGATTCACGGAGATTAATATGGGACTTGAATGATGATGGTATGTACATGAAATGCAGTCAGAAGTTAGTAGCAAGTGACGAATGGTGATGTTAGTTCAAAGGGGGACACTGTTCACACTTATCACGTTGTGCTGCCGTCTGTAGCTCAGAATCGCCTTGAGCCTGTATGTATAAAAAGGAAAAAGAGAGAGAGACAGCGCACCAGCGGTCTAAGGGCTCGATCCAAATGTTGTTGTTAAAACCAACGTTATGTAGAAAAAGGCCATCGCAACTTAACCAAGACTGGGTAACAAGAGATTCAAATCTCCATTACCCAGAAAGGCTAACAGGCGACGGCCTACAAAACACATGGAAACTACAAAACTGGAGTCGCCAAAAATCTGACCTCATCGCTGTTGCAAAACACACAATAAATAACGTGAGAAACGTCCCAATAAAAAAACAAGCGAACATCCAACGTTACCTAGTGCTCCAGCCAATCACAGCATCCCAAAGTATCAAGTTCAGTCAAATAAACCATACAGCAGGTGGTGAGATAGCTCAGTGGTAAAGTCCATGACTATGGGGCCTGTTCACACTGCAAGGTTGCATGTTTGATTCCCAGCAGGGTAACCTCAGCCCTTCGTCCTTCCGAGGTCAATAAATGAGTACCATTGATTGGGTAATAATAACATCTATTATTTCAGCTGCTGATTAGGTTAATTCTGAGAGTGTGCGCTGAAAGCTCTTTGCATCCCACTGGGAGAAAGGCGCTATATAAATACTAGTTATTGTTATTGTATATAGACCCAACATAACCAACACACCTTTGTGTATCGCGTTCATTCGAGCTAAAGAACAGAACCCAGAAGCGGAGGCTAGATAAAGAGACAGGTAGTAGAGAGGTGCATATACACATAGTTAGAGGAGTTGGAGAGGACTGATACACCTTGCAACACATACCAATAACACGCATACAAACACAAACACACACACAGCCCATTATTTTTTTTTGTATTAAAACACATACCCTTTTATCTTTTTTTTGACAGTGTGAGTCTGTGAGTGCAAGTGAGTAACATAGAGTGAGTGAGTGAGTGTGTAAGGGACTGAGTGAGTGCCTCGGTGTGAGCGGGTGAGAGGAATGGAGAGGAGAGGAGGACAGGAGAGAGGGGTGGGGACAGTAGGAGGAGAGGAGGAAGAGGAGCAGGTGGGCATCCCTTGTCAGGGGAGGGGAGGGAGAGCCCTGGGGAGAAGGGGGAGTACCACTAGACGAGGCACACCTAGTGCAGAGCCTGAGATGGCAGTGGGACAAGGGGTAGGACATGGGGTGCACCATGCACAGCCAGGGCCAGCACAGGGCTCTCAACCAACTCATGGGGGTGCTGAGGAGGAGAGGATGCATGACCCTAAGTACTCCACCGAGGAGAATAGGGTCCTGGTGGAGGCAATCATGTCACGGGAGCGGATCCTGTTCCCCAGGGGGAAGGTCCTCTGAATGGGGGTGAAGAAGAAGGCTTCCTGGAGGGAAGTGTTGGCCGCAGTCAATGCTGTGTCCAGTTGCAGCCACTCTCTTGAGTCACGAGATGGATGGACTGTAAGAGAGTGGTATAGAAGAAAATGGGGCAGGAGGCACTTCATGCAAGAGGCACTAGGGATGACCCGCCCCTGTGCATCCAGTATGAAGACTGAGAGAAGGTGCTGAAGAGGACCATGTCTGAGACCGTGGTGCAGGGTATCCCAGGATGGTCTGACACCAGAGAGAAAAGCAGCCTTCTGGCCACTGGTAAGTGCATCAAAGGGTACATACACAACACACACATCTTGACTCCTACCATGGCTAAACACAGTGACACCTGAACACATGGCCAGCATTCCACACCACAAATCCAGCAACACAGCTTGGAAAGGGTTCAAACAAGGACGGAATACATGATGAACCCAGCACAAATAGGAATGGTCAAAGCCCTACTTAACCCCCTTCGTGCTGTCTACAACAACATCATTCACAGCACAAAAACAATGCACTCCATCATGTTTGAGGCAAAGATCTAACTGCTATGTGTATCACAATGTCATACACAGAGTGATGAGTGATAACAAGGTCAGCACATAACCCCTTGAGTGCTAGAGGGATACGCAATGTATTGTTTGACAATACACTGGCTAGTCCTCTGGCACTCAAAGGGTTACAAAGGATAGCAAGGAGGGGAATGAATGTGTTTTTTGGAGTATTGTTACTGCATTTTAGGCCTAGGTGTTGTACATGTAGGTAGTTAGTCCAAGTGGAATAGGCAATGTTCAGCTGTCCGCATCATATGTAGCCTGAAGGGTGTGGATGGCCAGGGGGCATTCACTGCCATTAGCACTCTGCAGGACATATGTGATTCCCAAGGCTCAACCATGCTAGGGGGGACATTCACTAGGGGAGGTGAAAGAGGCGACAATGTGTACATCACTTATGCAATCCCTGTGTTAGTCTGTGTAGCCAATGCACTGAGATGTGAACAACATGGGAAATATCAGTGCTTAGTCTCCATAGCAAAACACAGGAAAACGTAGACGTAATCTCCAATAGTACTGAATAACCCCGCCCATGTTTGCCATGTGTTTGGATCCTAGCTGTCTTGATGTGTCCTCCAGCTAATTGGGTTGTTGGGTACCACAGTTCATGTTTGTTGGTGTACTTGCTGTGTCTGTTAGTGTTGCTGACATCAATAGTTGGACTCTGTAGTCATTGGTCATCACTGGTGAATTGATGTTTTCATAGGTCCTAGTGTGTTTGCTGTTGAGGCCTAGGTGTTGGACATGCGATGGGTTAGTGTCACTCAAGGTGTGATGCTTCAGTTGTGTTCACCACATGGATTCTGAGGGAGGTATGCCTTGCCATCCTCACATCTCAGGATACACATGATGACAAAGCTACACCACTGTAAGTTAGAATCAATGTATGGGATCATGTCAAGCTCAGCAATGTGTGTCAGGATGGTAACCAATGCATTGCAATGGATACCATCCTGCCATTCATCAGCTCACATGTCAGTGAAACTGTTACCAGGTGGGTTATTGCTTGTGTAATATCTCCATTTCATGTAAATAGATGTTGTTGGTAGATAGATAGATAGATAGATAGATAGATAGATAGATAGATTGCATTTTATACAAATATCTATGGACAGCTTGGGACATAGGCATGCTAAGATGCAGATCTATTTTCTTTCACTCCCAGAATAACATGATCAGCTTGTGTGCGGACAGGTGGACCACAGTCCTGCTGATATTGGACAATGACAAAGACTTTGTGTCCTTGTATAATCTCATGTTCTCTATGAGTGGCCAATGAATAAATATGTATCAGTGATAATCGGATGTAGAAGTATGTTTTACAGTGCACACATAATACTGATACATAGTTTTATTCTGCAAATACAGATGGTATATATATATATATATATATATATATATATATATACAAATCAGATGTATGTATCATCCTTTTTGCTTTTGTCCACTCAGAGAGGCTATCACCTGTTGTCTGACAAGACAAATGGCCTGGGAACCAGTATAGATGTACATATCTAACAGGGGAGTTGCTGATCTTAGGCTGACATTCCCTTATCCTTCAGAGAAATAGGCATTTTCAGTAGTGTCCCAAATAGACACCCACACCTGTTAGCTGTGTATCAAATAGTGCACTGGGATGTGTTTAGGCCTATTTACATTGAAAGCAATGGGCAGTAAAGAGTATAAAACAAGGGATTAGATTCTATTTAGTCAGTTAAGATGCAGAGGAGGAGGAAGATGCCGTGAAGGAGAAAGGAGGAAGGAGAGAAAAGGAGAGAAGAAGGGGCAGTGAAGGAGAGCTGTAACAAGACCATGTGCAGGAGGACTCTGCCCAGGTAATTATGCCATAACAAACAGTGCACTTACGTATATAGAAATGTATTAATGTTTTGTGTTCTGTATTCTTAAATGTATTGTTGTAGTTAGTTTAATCTTTGTTGTGCATACCATTTAATTCCTTATAAGGAAGTATAGATTAACCTGCAGTATGATCTAAGACTCTGACTGGTATTCTAATATTTTTTTTTTATTATTGAACCATCTCTTTTGTGCCTGAATCCTCAAACTGGAAATAGTTATGTATATGTACATGTAAAATTATAATATTTGTATAAACATACATATTTCTCTGGGTTACATTATAGCTGATCCAGTCAAAACAGGTAACAATAACAGTCTTGCAACAATCCTGTTATAGCTCACATAACTAATTACATCATGTATTTCTCCAAACAGCATACATGCCATTACATGGGGAGGACAGTGGAGAAACCTCCGCTGAGGAGCACACCACCTCCAGAGTGCCACCACCACCACCACAGCAGCGGCAGCACTACTTTGGCCACCAGTGACCTCCACATTAGCGACAGCCCTTCTTTGGCCACCAGTCAACTCCACATTAGTGGCAGCCATATGTTGTCCAGCAGGCACCACCACAGCACCAGCAGCAGACTGGCCTCCAGGCACCTCCACCACCACCACCACCTATGGGAAGGCATGTGATGTCAGAGACTGTCCCAATGCCACCATCTGGCCAATATCGGCCAACACCCAGGCCCCAGCCTCACGTGTTTCAGGAAGAAAGGCAGGAGGAGAGTTTCACCTGGCCACTGGACTACGAACAGCTGAGCCTAATCGGCTAGCCCCAGCGTCCCCAGGCACAGGATGTGTTCACCCCACAGTCACCACCCACACCACCATGTGGTATGTCACAGTGGAGTGAAGGGTCCGGGGGTGACCTCCCGATGTCCCCACACTCCCTCCACACAGGGTCTCACCCTCATGAGGCTCCCCAGGGGACTCCATTACCACCACCACATCCAATGCCTGAAGAGGAGCCACAGCAGGTGCATGGGCCATCCACACCACCACCCTCCACACCCTCAACTTCGGTCACGGCCACTCCCACAGCGGTCCTGGATGCTGAGTGTGTGGCCATCCAGAGAGAACAACTGAGGGAGATCCGGAGGTACACGAGGACCCTCAGACGGATGGAGCGCAACAACCAGCGCATGATGGAGATTCTCCAGGCCATTGAGGCACAAATGGTGGTCCAGAGCACTCAACAGAGGCAGTTTAACACTGGCATGCTGGACATACTTGAACAAATGCTGGTGGAAATGCGTGGCTCTAACAGGCAGGAGAACCAGTGGCAGGACATTGCCCAGGCGTCACTTGAGGGGTCCAGCAACGCCTCCCTATCCAGCAGTGCTCCACCAACATCACCGCCACCTGCAGCCACCAGACCCATTCGGGTAACCCAGAGGAGTATGAGGGAATCCACCCCTGCAGCCCCTCCCGCAAAGAGGAAGAAGTAAGGGCAACCTTCTCTTGGCCCATCAATAAATTTGCATGTCTTCATCACAACTGTGTCCATGTATGTTTCCTATTCAAAAGGGTTTTGTTTGGCAGAGTTGTCTCCAATGCGTTGTACAGCTATGCAGTGAACACAACTCATGCACATTCTACTTTAGTTGCAGGTATTGCACAATGGGAGGGCACACATACCACATACATATACTGTGGCAGAGTTGTCTCCAATGCATTGCACAGCTATGCAGTGAATACAACTCATGCACACTCAATGGTGTGTTAGGGTGTCACAGCATTGGCGAGCATGCACATCTCATGCAGACACTTTTGTCCAGGTTCAAATCACAGACCACATAGCACAGCCACACGACGTCAGGGTGTGGTTATCACGGTCTCCGTGATTCCCTGTCAATCTTAGCTGTGTTACCTTTGCATTGGAGGAGGCTGATTGGCCCGCCCAGGATGTTCCTTTTTATACTGGCTCTTGGGCACTTGTCAGTTGCCCTTTCGTGGTTTTCCTGATCCTGCGCCTCGTTGCTGAGTTCCTGAGTATCCTGTGTACCGATCCGGCTTGTCTGACTATTCTACTGATCCTGCTATTCTACTGATCCTGCTCTACTGATCCTGACCCGGTTCTGGCTGACAACCCTGCTCCGTGATCGACCCGATTCTGGCTGACGACCCTGCTCCGTGTTTGACCCAGTTCTGGTTGACGATCCTGCTTCGTGTTTGATCCGGTACTGGCTGACGACCTTGCTCCGTGATTGACCCGTTTTCTGGCTGATGTTCCTGCTACCATATCGATCCGGTTCCGGTTGACGTTCCAGTCCTGTGTGCTGTTCCAGTGTTCCTGAGTAGCTCCGGTCGCTCCGGCGACATTCTGAACTGTCTGGTATCTCGCTGATCCTCTCTCTCTACCAAGCTGTTGCCTGAGGTTGCTATATCATTCCGCTGTCTGCTGAGCTGTCCTCTCCTATACGAACCATATTAACCTGTGCAGTGCCTGTAGTCTCCGGTTACATGCCTCATATACACTTGCCAAGCCTCTGGTTACCCTTAGAGCCTGTTACGATTTGAGCCTGTAAGACCTAGCCAAACCATCACTCGCAGAGCACTGTCCGTTCCGGTGTTCGGTGTGCACCGTGACCGCGCCGGTTGGCGCTGGTAGCCTGTCCGCTCTTGCAGTGTGGATTCTGTGTCCTGGCACTGGTTCCCTAACGCTCAGGGTGTACGTTTTCCTCTGCACTTCCCAGTGCTCCGGCTCGCTATAGCTTGTGCAGTATCCGTCTATCTTGGCACCCTAAGGGTGTTTGGGCGCAATCCCGTTGGCACACGCTGGGTTACTACCGAGTGTACGTTAAGGGCGATTCAGGTTCTGGTCTCTTCAGCTCTAGCAGTAGCGTTCCTCCGAATCCCACGGCGGTGGTATTGGCTCAGCTCTGGGCTATAGGTGCTCTCCATTTTACTACCTTGAGAATGATTCAGTGCAGACACTATAGTCCTTTTTCACCATCAAGAGACTGTTATCTTATCCTGGGCGTTGGCTAATCAAGGACTGAGTTGCTTCAGTTTCTCCTCTTTAACCCTGTATGGTATTTCCCCAGTCTATATATATCCATATATGTATTGCATAACCTTTACTTGGTCTGTACTTTGCCAATACTGATTATACCTGTACTGGCCCCTTGGGGCACTGTTCTATTATCATTTTCTCAATAAAACTGTGTTTTTACTTTCTACCGTGGTCTGAGTGTCAGAAAACCGTAACAGTGGTGTTCCATGATGTAATTTGAACCTAAACAACATACACCTGATGGATAGATCATGGAATCCAAGACATGGGGCTGGTTCCAAATGCAGGAGATGGATGCTACCTTCCTTCATATTGGTGAATGCCTTTTGAGGTCAATGTGGATACATGGAGATAGCAGCAGAGATACAGTTAGCGCATGCATTTGAATCCAGCACATGATCTGGATGACAACTTTGATGCTGGAATGGTAATCAGTTGAACCTGGCAATTCCAGATGCTCATTGTTTGGGATTCCCATATGTGGTCAACAAGTGATCGTCATGGACGTGGAAGAAACGTGTGCCCAGGACATACCTAAACACAAGACTTGCAACAACACTCCAAACACAACAGTCTTAGTATTGGTGAACCATCATCATAGCTGTGGGTGCCAGAGTGGTATACAACACATAGTTCATCAATGTGTTGATGATCTCTCTAGCACTCAGCTGGTTAACAGTTGGTATTGTACGAGTAGTACACCATCCATTGCTTGTCCATGTATTGTCTAGCTGTCATGTAGACAGGACTTTCTAACCAAGGAGATGGCAAGCGGACATATGTATGTGTGACTTGTGCACTGGGCACACACACCTCTTCAGTATGTGATTCAAGACCCATTAGATGGATCCTCCATTTCATGGATCTTGGTTCACATCCTGAGGCAGTATGTGTTCTGGGTTCATGTCACATGTACATATTTCTGCTTGCCATCCCCTTGTTCATTACCCCTTGTCGTCACGACAGCTAGACAAAACATTACCAAACACTGGAGTGACATTGTCACTGTGCTACACACACACATGAACAGATCCTCATGTTTGGCCTTGCAGCCTGACTCACAGCTTGTTATCTCTACACTGCAGCAAACACCAACACAGCATGAGCACACATGCTTATTCCATGAGCCATTTAACCCTTTGAGTGGCAGAGGGGTACACAACACATTGCTTTTCAATGTATTGCTTACCCCTCTGGCACTCACAGGGTTAACCCCTGATATTCGAGGGTGGTATCTGATGCATTGCATGTCATTGTATTGGATATCCTCTATGACGCCAAGGGTTGCAGGGGCCTTATGGGAATGGTCCACTTAACTGAAGTCTTGTGTCAGTTCAGGTTGGGTTATGTTGTACATGACCAATTTGGTGTCCCATAGAGATGGACAAACATGCTTTTTACCCACAGGTGACATAGTCCCTGATGTGCCTGGTACACGTCTACATAACAACGTAGGTATCCACATCTTCTTCATTGGTGATGGAGACCTCCATGGATTGTTGCAGCTTCCCATCATCATCTTGACATGTGTGTTCAGCAATATGTGCCATGATTACACGCCATGATCATGTCACATGCTTTACCAGGTGCATATTTTGGAGTGGCCCCTGACTGATCCAGGCAATGCAAGCTAGCTTAGAGCAGGATACAGGGGCGCTCTGTAGCATTCCTGCTCCTGACGTGTGCCTTATTACGGCACTCCTGTGCTGGTGTGTGGGGATTGGCTATGGGTGTGAGCAGCCAGAACTTACACCCATAGCCAGCACCACCTGTGGAAAGTGAGTGGCATACTGACATGGTAATACAATGTTATTTGGATGATGTACCCTAGGTCAGTGTTTGCTGGTGTGGCTGTGGTTGGTGGTGTGGTTTCTTGTGCCTGGTATGTACCTGTCAGGTGTGTGTGATGTTGTGGAGTGCATGTTGTGTCTTCATTGGCTGGTGTAGTTGCCTGAGTGAGTTGCTTTGTTTTGTGCATGACAGGTGTGATTGTTGTGTTGTTTTTAACCCCTGTTGTTCAGGGTGTGTTATGATGGCTTATGTTGTGCTGCTTTATGTTACCCCTGTCCCTGTGCAGTTGTTGGGTTCTTGTTTGTCTTTGACTTGTTTGTATGGTGTAGGCCAGTAGTTCACAACCAGGGTGTCATAGCATGTCGGTGTGCACCAACTCAGATTGCCTCACTTTTCCCATGATGCTATTTTCGGCATTACTAACATTCATTTTACATATTTTTGGGGGATATGTGTTCATGGAATATACTATGCACTATATTCTCCTCATTGTCTTTGGCACTGTGAGACCTAATGATAACTATATGTTCATTTCTTTTTGGTACTCTCCTTGTGACTTCAAGGGGTGCCCTGGGACATCCAGCTTGCATGTTAGGGGTGTATTGGATGGAAGGATTGTTAACCACTGGTCTAGGCCTTGTTGGTGTATTTGCTTGGTATTGCAGGGTTAATATTTGACCTCTGTATGCTTGGGTTATGTACTTGAATGAACTGCTTCTCTGTTTTATTTTCTAACGTTGGTATTTATTCTGAGTTGTGTGTTATGCGGCTAAAAAAATAGGTGTTACATTTCTGCCAGTAAATGTTGCAATTTATCGCTCATTGTCCCTACCGCAAACATTTGAATGGCTCTGGGATTAGCTTTTACATTGTCCTCAACGGGCGATATTTTGACAAGTGTTGTGTTTTTAAAACTGTCGTTATTTCTTACTTGTGGGAACATATGCATCGCATACTTGACTTACAAAACCACAGTCGCCAGTTTTTTCTGCTGATGCCAACATTTGGATTGAGCCCTAAGTGTAGTATGCTGAGGTACATGGACAAATGCACACAAAAATAACAGCAATAACACAGGCTTCATTGGCAAAATCAAATAAAATAAAAATGAAGAATAAAAGATGAATAAAGATTAAAAAAAAAAAAAAAAAAAAAAGGTGTACAGTGTTTATTCTTAGGGGTTTGGGATGAAGTTTTAGTGATAAGATCTCCTCCCAGTGAGCGTGCACTGTAGAGAAGCAGCAGGGAGGGCCGCTTTATGACAAGAAGAAATCTGGTGAGTGGACAACTATAAAACCCACTGTAATATGTAACATATATGTTTTGAAACAAGAACTTGAGAGCTCTACACTTAGACCGCTGGTGTGCTGTCTTTATCTCTTTTTCCTTTTTGTATTTATAAATTAGTGTACATAATATACTTTGGTCTTGTTCTAATTAATGTATTCAGTTACACAAAAAGCTGTCAATAGGTCAAGAAGCAACCTAAAAATTGTTGGTAATGCAGCATCCACCAGCCACACCCACAGCAACAACACCTAAAACAAGTGTCCTTCCTTGGCCAATTGAAATGTTGGGAGGCATGTTTATAAGATACTTCTATATACTAAATAATATTAGAGGCATAACTTGGAACTCGCAGGGGTTGACCCAATCACAGGGTCTCAGGGTGAAGGGCCAAATACTCAGGATGAGAGAGCCCAGCGTTAACTACTATCTCATCTGCACCTAATAGCTACTTATTTAGTCCTAAAATTGCGTCTGTTTCTATCAAAAAGACAGAGGGATACATCCTGCTTCTCTTTTGCATGTTTAGGCAGTGAAACCTCTAAGTTACAGCATGGTAAGGGTTCCTTAATCCCTTAACCCCTTCCCGCCCGAGGACATACATGTATGTCCCGACCAGATGTCCCAGAAGGACAGAGGACGTACATGTACATCCCGGAAGTCATTCGGCATAATGCTGAAAAAAAAAACATGAGCTTTAAGTGCCGGCCGCATGTGCGCGCAGCTGGTCACTAAGGGGTTAAGGACCCTTGATGGTCCTGGCATGTCATGGGCTGGGAAGTGATAAGGACCCATGACGTGCCAGGACTGTCATGGAATTCAGGGAGTCCTGACTCAAAAGTTGAAAAAAAAAAAAAAAATGGTCCGTGGTCCTTAAGTGCCGGCTGGGTGTACGATCGGCCGGTCCTTAAGGGGTTAAAGATCAATAAGAACGTCTTAGAGCAGCAAATCAGGAGCAAACCAAGTTCACCAGAGGTTTGAAATGAAAATTCTGTAAATTTCCAATTATATAAATGGAGCTTTAACCCATGAACCTTTACATAGTTATGTATATACCTGGTAACTCTACGTATCTGCCCTGGATACTACAGATTTTAGAGTCTCCAGGGGCAGAGACTGATTCTCCTGTTGTGGGGAGTTTTCTGGATAACTCCCACCTTGTTCCGAACATTTCCTACTCATTCTTATAGTAAACCCCACCTTTTCTCCTCTTAATCTGATTAAGCTTTGCCTACCCAATTAAGCCCTGGCCTCTTTATGATGTGATTCACGATATTTAGTCTTGCCCATTCACAGCCCATGAGCCCTGAGCACAATAGAAGAATCTTACCAGGTATGGTTATGTATATAGTCCTAAGATCTAAAATCTACAAATTAGAAAAATATATTAAAACATAGCTCTCTCTCACATATATATATATATATATATATATATATATATATATATATATATATATATGGAAAATAGAATGCACTCACATCAAAGTCTATTGGTGTCAGGGTGCCAGCAACAGAATCATGTGGGAAAGCAAACAGCAGCACTCACTGGACTTGCAAACAAAATGATCAGGTCAAAGATAGTGTGCAGTAAAATGTATATAAGTCAACGTATCGGTGGCAATAGCCACCTTTTTCAAGACAAAGGCCATATATATATATATATATATATATATATATATATATATATATATATATCCAACATGATTCCTTATATACATACCTTAGATCTCTGTCCTTATCTGTCGGCAGATTCCAGTTTTTTGACGTAATTACAAGATCTCCGATGACCATACCTGTGAACTCTCTGGATTTGCCCCGGAGTCTCCGGTTTTGACAGAGCTTTACTGGGTCTCTGGGGAAGAGTCCTCCGGATGTGGGGAGTTTATATTCAAACTCTGCCCATATCTGCTGTTTCTTCCGGTGTTCCTCCTTCCCCAACCTTCTGTGTGACACCTTTATCCCTGCCCCTCCAACTCACGTCAAGCCCCGCCCCTTTTTGACATGATTCACATCATTATTATCACCCCCTGCTGCACCAGAGGACCCCCCTCCGGGTAGACCTGAATTGGAAGTTCCAGGTATGCCGATGACAGACTGTGATTCACTGGGTAAGTGCAATCTGTGCTACACCATCCACAGGCCCGGATTTGTGAATAGGCAGACAAGGCACTTGCCTAGGGCGCCCGATTTTCAGGGGCGCCTTGCAATGCCATTGTCACGCTCATAATTCCGGGTGCTGTCATTGCAGTGCCTCACACTGCCATTTAAATATATGCTGTGCGTGTGCGCCTTGGCTATGCCCTGGCTTGACTCGAGGGCGCAGGCGCTGTTACCTTGGACTAGTAGTCTATTCTGTGCCGGCCGCGGGGGCGCCACTGCTACATCTGCGTCTGATGTCACAAGACATCCAGAGGTGACCAATGAGAACAGAGGTAGAGGCTCTCTGTTCTCATTGGTCACCTTGGGACGTCTTGTGACATCACAACGCACCCGCACGGACATATTGGGAGCAGCGCAAGCTACGCTGAGGGATCTACATAAATACTCCAGGAAGCGGCCTACACCACATATTTGCCGGCTAAGCTGAGTGAGAGAGTGTTTTTGTTTGGGCCGGCTCAGAGTCGGGTTACTAGCAGTTGTGGGAACTTGTGTAAGGGGCAATGTGGAAATTAAGGAGGCATTGTGTAAGGGGCAATGTGGAAATTAAGGAGGCATTGTGAAAGGGGCAATGTGGAAGGGGCAATGTGGAGATGAAGGGAGCATTGTGGAAGGGGGAAATGTGGAGATGAAGGGAGCATTGTGGAAGGGGCAATGTGGAGATGAAGAGGGCAATGTAGAGATGAAGGGGGCAATGTGGAAGGGGCAATGTAGAGATGAAGGGAGCATTGTGGAAAGGGGAAATGTGGAGATGAAGGGGGCAATGTGGACGGGGCACTGTAGAGATGAAGGGGCCTTATGGAAGGGGCAATGTAGAGATGAAGGGAGCATTGTGGAAGGGGCGATGTGGAGATGAAGGGGTCATTGTGGAAGGGGCAATGTAGAAATGAAGGGAGCATTGTGGAAGGGGCAATGTGGAGATGAAGGGGGCAATGTGGAGATGAAGGGATCATTGGGGAAGGGGCGATGTGGAGATGAAGGTGGCATTGTGGAAGGGGCAATGTGTAAACAGGGTTAGGTGTGAGACCAACATCAGCATTTCAGTCTGCGCTGAAAGTGATAAGGGTGTGTGGTATGAGTGTTTGAACTTTTAACAATGTGTGTGTGGAATAGCAGTGACATAGTAAGGCATGTGTTAGAGTTCAGAAAGTGAACATCAAAATATGTGCACATAGCGGTTGAAGTGTTAAGAATGTGTGTTGTATAATTTAGAACTCACTGCTTGATTTATCAGTATTGAGTTGATCTTTGGTACTGGTACCTTACAATTACTTGGGTCTTAAACGCTGGGAAATAAAGGGCAGGTTACATATATAATAAAGGTGATTTATGCTGTCTGTATATATACCACCACCGGGCCTGCATCTCACTATATATAATTTTTTCCTCTAACTCTGGGAAAATTGTCACAGTACTGTGAGGAATAAAACAAACCTAAAAATGAGTGTGGTTAATGGAGGGGTGTCGCTAACCGAGAGGCGTGGTTAAGGGGTGGGGCAAAGGCGGGGCTAGGGGCGCCAGACGTTGTTGTGCCTAGGGGCGCCTGAGATGTAAATCCGGCCCCGACCATCCACTTTCTAACACATTCCAACCACTTCCTGTCATATCCCACCTACTTTTGGGACATACCCCCACCTTTTCTCATCCCAATCCCACCCACTTATATGAAGCCCCACCCACATTGTGGTGAGAATTGTGTCATTTGGACACGCCTATCTCCACCCATACCTGTCATGCCGGCAGCTCTGCCAATAAAGTTCACACTGAAATTTGCAACGCACTATTTTTTGGAAGAACAACAGTCACTCAAAAAAAGACTTAAATTTATTGTGTTTTGACATGCGTTTGATCTTTTTTTGGGTCATTATTAATCTTAATTATGTTGAGGCAGCAATTGGAAGTGAGTACACAAAGTACCTTCAAATATGTACAAATGATATGAAAATAAGAAATGTTAATGCATGGTCATAGAAATCCATTATATACTTCCGGCAATGGATTAAAGCATTAATGTACAAAATCTTCAGAAAGCTGGCTGGCCTGAGTAATGTAGTTTAATTAGTGTTCATCTTAACAGTCTCCAATGCATTGTATTTCACTTTTTTTAATGCGTTGAAAGTCATGCAGTGTAAACGTCCATGTAGACTAAGCCTTAAACCTCATATTTGTTTAAACAGATTGATTTGTTTGTGCAATTCAGGTTTCCCTGAGGTGATATCAATGTTTCTAGTTCACTATAATTGATTATATCACTGGTGAAAGCATTGTGTAATGTAATTCAGCACTGCATGTTCAGCACTGCATGTGGTGAAAGGCATGTGACAGTGGGAATGTCTCCCTGGAAATCCATAGTACAAGGAGACAAGCATCATAAAGAAGGCCTCATAAAACTTTGTGTGAAAGTACACAGAGGCCTGCAGTCTGTGTGGAATTCTTTGCACGAGAGCACACTAGGGTCTGCAGTATAAACCTTAAATCAATAGCCCATTCAATGCCCAAATGAGAGGGAAGGCAGGGGGTAAAGAGCAAGGCAAGTTAAAATTAACCTGCTTTGTGCTGTAAGATCATATCATTTTGGACTGTATACTCAAAGGCCAACTGTACCAAAGGGCACATATAAAAGTTCCAGTTGATTTAAATAAAGCTTTAGTGCTCCTGGCTGAGAGGCACTAAAGGTCAATAAGGGCTCAGAATTGTGATGTTGATCTAGGTCGAAAGCACATAACCAATGTGCATTAATGTGTCTTCGCATCCCATCCCTGTCAATCTGCCACCAATCTACTGTCATCACCATGAATCTTCCATGCCTTCAACAGGTTTATGATTGTGCACTTAACAAATCAACAATGGCTCATTTCCATATGGAAATGCAGGTTTAAAAGCTATTTTTGTATGCATGTGGGTGTGTTTATATGCTAATATTGCTGTACACCACATGCACTGAGCTCCGATAGCAACCACAGTACCAACATCACCTACATGAGGTTGGCGATGTTGGGATTTCCCTGTAGTTCTCTATGGAGCAAGAGGTTAGTTTCCTGTCTCTGCTGAAGAGCTGCTTTCCTGTAACCCTTCCAGAGCTATAGATATGTGCATTTAAAATTAAAGAGTAATTTATCATATGGTTGGCCAGCAAATTTTTTAATTAATATGTATTAACCCTTGGAATGCCAGAGGGGTATCCAACGCATTGTAACACAATGCGTTGGATACCTTTTGGCCCTCAAGGGGTTAAATCAAGTATTTTAGGCATTTGGGGAGTGGGTGCCTCGCAAAACTGCTCCGCTGGCATCCGCTTATATCACCTCACCTCGCCAGATACTGTCTGGAGAGGTTAGCGGATATGAATGGATGCCAGTAGATGATTTGCCAAGTTACACCACTGGATGCTCTCACTCTGCTCATCTTGCTAGACAGTGCCTGGCAAGGATGAACAGATGCCAGTAGTGCAGCTTGGCGAAACATCGACTAACATCCATTCACATCCACTTACCTCACTGGTTTTACTGCTATAGCGAAGTATACATTTTTTTCCCCAGAATCCTCTTTTTTCAATTTAAACAGCAGCAAAAACAATGCATGGAAATAGCTACAGCCTGCTGTATCTGTGTATTTCGTTTGGTAATATACTGCAATTCCCTAGGTGTAATGGTGCAATGTTGGTGGGAAGTTGCAGCACTACAGCTCCATTTCACAGTAATAAGGAATTCCTGCTTTTATTTACTTTTTCGTGTACTACCATCTCTACAAAACAATGCAAATTAACCCTCTGAGAACCAGAGGGGGTATCCAACATCTTGCTTCGCAATTCATGGCTACCCCCTGGCACTCAAAGGGTTAAGCCTTGGGCCTGAAACTGACAATAAATGGAGCTATTCTGGTACATACCATGTGCATTCTAGCGGACATATAAAAATTCCTATTGATTTAAATGGGGCTTTTAACCCCCTTGAATGCTGGAGAAGTCTCCACCTTTAAATCAACGGTAGAATGTTTCTATTTTTTCCCTATGGTGCTGTTGGTTTGCCCAAAATTAGCTCCACTTTGACATAACGCATAAGACGCAATTACCTTTATTTCATTTTGAACGTGATACGCAATAGAATTCTATCATATGGTAAACACTCTTGAGTGGTTTGTACTATTTTCACACAGACAACTGGGGTATTGAGACCTCCAATAAAACTGAAGCACAAAGGGCTGTTTGCATCATAAGCTTGTTGCTGTCCATCTGGAAAATTGCCACCAAGGGCTAGTTGGTAGCCCATAACAAAGCTGGAACCTGCAGCTGCTATGTAATAAGCAGCTGCTAAAGCACAAAGCTTTAGCAGGCAAACTCTATATTTAAGGCACTATAGGGGGTGTTCATCAAAACAATGTCAAAGTTAAATAATATTATATAGCATCAGTGTTTGCTTGTACAATGTACTTACATAAATTATAGTAAAATCTTGGATATAATACTCACAATTTTACCCCACTTCACCTTATGTGAAGTGGGGGGTGCGTATTATACAAGAGAGTTTTTACTATTAAAAAAAAAGTAGTGGTAGCAGATATCTTCCCTCCCTCCCCCAGCGTTAACCGCTTTGAAAATAACTCTTATTTTGTGCAAATAGAAGAGAAGGCAAAACTTCTAGGTAAATCCTCCCTGCGGGCGGCATGCTGCTTGCACTTGCCGCCTGCTTCCTTCAATGGGCTTACAGGACCTTCCGCCTGCGGTATTGCCCTGTGAGGACTTGAGATCCTCACAGGGCATTACCATTGGCTGGAGGGTGAAAGTCCTGAAAGCCCATTGAAGGAATCAGGCGGCAAGTGCAAGCAGCATGCTGCCCGCAGGGAAGATTTATGTAGAAGTTTTGCCTTCTCTTCTATTTGGGGACTTCACTTGCACAAAGTAAGGGTTATTTTCAAAGCGGTTAGCGCCGGGAGAGGGAGGGAAGATATCTGCTACCACTATTTTTTTTTATAGTAAGGGGGAAAACAAGGGCACGTATTATACATAGGCACTCTTGTTTTCCCCTAAAAACTTAGGCATAATATACACCTGTGTATTATACATAGGTGCATATTATACCTGAGATTTTACGGTACACATATGTAGCTCTACACATTCTTCATAACGTCACCAAATAGCTTGTGCAATGGAAAACATATTATTAGTGGGACTTATGGACGGAATATAAAATCATGGAGCATTTGCTATTTTTTGAAAGCCAATTATGCATGCACTATTTGTGATTGCTTATGTTTTGATGCAAGAAACATACTAATGCCTTCATTCTGAATAGTGCATGCTCCTAAATTAACAGTAAAGTTAGCCAGACTTATGATAGTGTGCTAGTTGCTTTGTTGAATTAAGTGCTATTGCTAATCTTCTGACAAAATGGCGGACATTTTAGCCACTCCCACTTTTTAAAAATGAATTCGGGAAAAAATGCAAACATTCACTAATTCTGAGAAAAACATGCTCAGTTCAGTAACACTTTGGTACTGATTATTTTGCCATCAAAAGTACACTGTAAACAGCGATTGAGCACATTTCTTGCATTCTGCCTTTTGCACCAAAGCAAATGTTTAGTAAATTTGTAGTAAACAATTCCATAAAGGTAGATAAAGTGTAGGGGTAGGTGAAAAGTCAGATTTTTTTCCTGATGGATTTTTTTGAGGAAAACCCACAATTTGTTGCTTTTAACTTTTTTCTGTCTCCAAAAAATTTCCAGTAAGACCTTTGCTGGTTTCCATCTATGTCCGAGACACTCTGCTGGGGTTTAGACTCAGTATGTGTAGTTCTGTACCTACCACTGCAGTGGGACAAGGCTGGGGGTCAGTGTGTGTGGTTCTAGGCAATGGTGCAGAGGCATAACTAGAAGACACCGGGCCCTGGTGCAAAAATTTGCCATGGGGCCCCCCTACCATGTTGACCCTACTGTCCACCTCCACAAATGTGCCCCCACTGTCCACCTCCATAAATGTGCCTCCACTGCCCACCTCCACAAATGTGCCCCCACTGTCCATCTCCAAGAATCTGCCCCCACTGTCCATCTCCACGAATCTGCCCCCACTGTCCAGCTCCATGAATCTGCCCCCACTTTCCAGCTCCACGAATCTTCCCCCACTGTCCACTTTCTACCTGGTTCAGGAGGAGGGGGCCTCATTATCCCTTGTGGTCCGGTGGCATGGCAGGAGAGGTCTGTGCCATCTTCTGCACAGACCTCAATATGCAGTTCCCACGCTGTCCTCCAGTAATGCAGAGTGCCGGGAGATGATGTCATCTCTCAGCATTCTGCATTACTAGACAGCCAGGGACGATGAGGAAGCTGCTCACAGCTTGCCGCTGGGGAGATCAGTGTGATCTTCCCAACAGCAAAGCATTTTTAATGCTGGTAGTAGAGGTGGTAGCAGGGGGCAGCCAGGCCCCTAGAGTAAAGGTTGCAACCCCTACGACCATTATTGTTACGCCACTGCAACGGTGGGTAGGTAATGATTAGAGTTGTAGTCTAGCATCAGCTGGAGGACCTCATGTTTAACAGCTGTATAGTTACCAGTATAGTGGGACAAGACTGGGTGGGGGTCAGTGTGTCTGGTTAGAAGGAGTAGGGACATATCTTTGACTACAGTATATATGAACTTTAAGAATTAATATTTACAACAACTCAGTGTCTTCTCATTCTTAAAGGGATAATAATACTTAATATGTAAAAAAGATATATTGTAGGGTTTATCCTCATGAGTAAAATAAGCATACTCTCACTGCTGAGAGCTGTTTAATTCAGAAGTTTTTTCAGCTAAAAACTTCAATTTTTTAGGTGCAGTACATCAATGGCCTGAAATTTTACAGTGGCGCTGTTGCTACACCATCCTATGGACAGCTATGGTCAGTTGACCACAAACCTCAATAGGCTGGTGTAGCAACAGCACCACTGAACAAGTTCAAGCAACTGAGATACTGCACCCAATAAACTCAAATTTTAGCTGCAGTAACTTTTCAATAAAATACATTTCATGCAGTGGGAATATCGTTGTTTTACTCAGGGGAATAAACACTACAAAAAATATTTTTTACATATTATTACTATCTCTTTAAACTTCTCAGGTGTGTTTAGCATTTTCAAAAGATCCTATCCAAATAAAAATGTTCTCCAAGTAAGTACAAGTCACTTGCGTACTGGGGAGGGTGGATGGCTCCCATATTTCTGATGCTTCCTTGTGGCCTAAGCAGACCACAGGAAAGCATTAACCCTTAAGTAGGGTCATACAATGCAATTAACCATTGAGGACCATTGCTTCACAATGTGTTGCACACCCTTCTTGCCCGCAAGGGGTTAAACATTTTCATTTTATTTAAATAAAAAATATTACTCCTGCATTTATTGTAAACCGCAGTAAGAACATTTTAAATATTTAGGCCTATACAGACTTTGTGAAAGCACTGGAACTATAGGTAGACCCGTCAATCATGCAGGCCACTTCTTATCTGTAGGTGGAGTGAAGGTTTGGGGACACAGGTAGGATTTCTCTTACACCAACCAGAGCTGGTGAAAAGAAAATCCATAAAAGTTATTGATAAGCATAAAAAAATCTTATAATCAATCGATTCACTATACGTTTGCTCTGATTCATATTTAAAGGGTTAGTAATGTCTAAAAATACTATTCTTCATTTTGAAGAGGTTAAAAAGTTGGCTTGAATGCAAAAAACTGTGTATCTCAAACCGCTATGTTTTGAGAGATACATGCATTTAAAGTTTGTGATTTCCTGCTGTCAGCTGTAAAGCTGTCAGCAGGAGATCCATGTCAGCCGACACTGAGGCTCTGCAGCAGAGCCGCAATCGCGTTATTGACAATGAATGACTTCATTGGAATGGTCTAGAACGTGTGCTAAACCAAGCCAAACCAACCTGTTGGCCGACATGGATCTCCTGCTGACAGCTTTACAGCTTACAGCAGGAAATCACCAACTTTAAATGCATGTATCTCTCAAACCATAGCAGTGTGAGCAGGGGCGTACCTAGAGTATTTGGCACCCGGGGCGGATCCTAGATTTGGCACCCCCCCACACACCAACATTAAAATGTACAAAAACACTGCAGGTATACATTGTATTTGTAACACACCAAGTACAGAGACTCTGCCAGAGCAACACTGGGAGAGTTAGAGAGATTTGCAGGTTAAAGAACTGGAGGGGGAATAGGAAAGGCACCTGCCATGGTATTAACCATTTGAGTGATGGCAGCCAGGACACTGGGCAGTGACAGGGGTCTACAGAGCACCATCCCAGCCATGGTGAACATTGTACTGCCTGCCGACGCAGAGAAGGGGAGAGAGAGAGCCGGGGCAGCGTTCAACAAGACAGTCTCTCTCTCTACCCTTCTCTGCATACAGCGAAAATTATCTGTAAAGCCCCAGCAGAGAGCGGGTATCAGCTCCATAAAACATACAGATTCAGCCTCAGGCGTGCGTCACCAGAGCCAGCCCGGGGGAGCAAACAAGCAGAGTGCCAAAGAGCGCCAGCACCCCCCGAAATGAGATATACTGCAAGTAATCAGTCTCTTGGCGTGGAACCCTATTGAGCATCCACAGGGTTATAAATATCAAAGCAATTCTCTGTCTGAATTTATTTCTCACTCTTTACTGTAATAGTTTATACTCTCCCCCAACATCTGCCCACTCCCCAAACCCACCACCGGAGGTCCTGTCCTTACTACAAAACGCCATTTTTATCATGGCGACATAGCAAATGTGTCAAGTGAACCTCGGTGGCAGTGTAACACTTGAAGATCAAACCTACACAAAATAAGAGCCAATTACCTGGAAAAAAAAAAAAGCGCCAAAGCGACATGCAAGTGTGGTGTGCCCTGTGACTCAGACTGACTCTAAGGTAGCAGGCCACCGCATCTCGCTCCTCCTGCTTGCAACGCATCCACCAACTGTTCCACAGCCTGCTGGCGGCATCACTGCTCTGTGCTCCCTCTCCCCACCCCCCGTGACCAGGTCTTCTCCTCCTCCAATCATCACACGCACACAAGGCAGCACTTCTGTCTTCCTTCCAAGCAGCAGTGGCTACTGCTGCTGCTTTGGAAGTTAAGGGCAAAATTGTGCCTTAGTCTGGCACCAGGCAGCACCCCCCTAATGAGTGACACCTGGGGTGGACCGCCCCAGGTACCACTGGGTTTGAGAGATACAGTTTTTTGCATTCAAGCCAACTTTTTAACCTCTTCAAAATGAAGAATAGTTTTTTAAACATTACTAACCCTTTAAAGCGGAACTACCACCCGTTACAAACATGGCCCCAAATAATTACCCATCTGGCGACTAGCTGCTCGACAGCACTAGTCGCCAGAACAGTAAATTTGTAATATATTTGATGAGATTTAAAAAAGACATGTCCATCAAGTTCAGCCTTCTCACCGTTGTCGATCCAGAGGATTACAAAATAGCCCTAGTGAAGCCATTTCCAATTTTGCCCCAAGCAGTTAAAAAAATTCCTTGCTGACTATAGAAGGCAATATGTTATCAAACTGGATCAACATCCTAAGTGTGGCATTTTATGCTAATTCACTGCACACTATGCTAATTAGTTATGTATGAGACAACACTTTGTCACTCACTGTGATATTAGAAATGGCACCAATGTGTTGACTCTGTCTAGATTAATTTATTCATAGCAGAGTGTGTGGTAATATTGGCTTACCACATAAACTAATTAGAATGAAGTGTGCCACCAGCAAATAAAGGCTGATGTCACAAAAATGTTTTATTTCACAAATAAAAAAGATTAGTAGTAGTGATGAGCGAGCACCCCAATGCTCGGATGTTCGGGTGCTCTGACCGAGCACCCCCTGAGGCTCGAGTGCTCGGCCGAGCACCCGAGCCCCATTGAAGTCAATGGGAGGACTCGAGCATTACACCAGGCACCCCCTGCTCTGATGAGGGGAGGGTGCCTGGTCCATAGGAAAAGGGCAGAAAAAGATGGAAACACTACAGAAATGGTTCAGGGACAGCATAGGGAGGATGTCTGGATGCACCTTGGACTCCAACATCGCTGCTGGGAACGATCTTTCGCCCGTAGTACGCCATTTTTACAGACTGACCGTAAAACACACAAAAAGGAAAATAAAAACGACTTTAGGCGAAAAATTGTTACCAAACAGTATTTGCTGTATATTTACTTGTATATCATCTGCAAATTCTCCCAAAAATTTCATCGATTTTCTGAAGTGAGGCCATGATTAAGAGGGAAACGTGCGCAGAGGCAAATTATCCCAAAAATTTCCTTGATTTTCAGAACTGAGGCCATGATTAAGAGGGAAACGTGCGCAGAGGCAAATTCTCCCAAAAATTTCCTTGATTTTCAGAACTGAGGCCATGATTAAGAGGGAAACGTGCGCTGAGCTGACCATCTAAAACATTATGGGTGAGGGTCTGCTGCAGAGCTGACCATCCTAAACATTATATGCGAAGGCCCGCTAGTGAGCTGACGCTATAAAACATTATATGAGAGGGCCCGCTAGAGAGCTGACCCAATAAAACATTATATGAGAAGGCCCGCTGGTGAGCTGACCTATATAAAAATTGGCAAACAGGGCCCGCTGGTGAGCTGGCCCTATATAAAAATTATATCACAGGGCCCGCTGGTGAGCTGGCCCTATATAAAAATTATATCCCAGGGCACGCTGGTGAGCTGGCCCTATATAAAAATTATATCCCAGGGCATATGGAAGAGGAGGAGGAGGATGAGAACATTAAGAGTCAACCATATACCCGTTTTTGGGGTGGAAGGGGTGAATGGGAATACAGAGTATTCCCATCATTGTAAATAACATATATAAAGTGAGTTTATGTTCCCCCGGGGCTTTCCTCCAGTGGAGTGGAGAAGTCAGGGGAAATCCAGGCCTTGTTCATTTTTATAAGTGTCAACCTATCAGCATTGTCGGTGGAAAGGCGGATACGCTTATCTGTTATGATGCCACCAGCAGCACTAAATACCCGCTCAGACAGAACGCTGGCGGCAGGGCAGGCCAGCACCTCCAAGGCGTAGAGTGCCAGTTCATACCACGTGTCCAGCTTGGACACCCAGTAGTTGTAAGGCACAGAGGGATCATTGAGGACGCTGACACGGTCTGCTACGTACTCCTTCACCATCTTCCAAAACTTTTCCCTCCTTGTGACACTAGGCTGCGCATCAGGGTGAGGGTGCTGGCGGGGTGTCATGAAGGTGTCCCACGCCTTGGAGAGTGTTGCCCTGCCTTTGTCGGAACTGCTGTGTGCTCCCCTTTTCTCCCCTTCTCGGTTGGCCAAGGTAGCACGTACTCTGCCGCCAGCGTTGTCAGATGGAAAATTTTGGAGCAATTTTTCAACAAGAACCTTCTGGTATTGCACCATTTTGCTTGTCCTCTCCACCGGAGGAATGAGAGATGAGAAATTCTCTTTGTAGCGGGGGTCCAGAAGGGTGAACACCCAGTAATCCGTGTTGTCTAAAATGCGTACAACGCGTGGGTCACGGGAAAGGCAGCCTAACATAAAGTCAGCCATGTGTGCCAGAGTACCAACAGTCAAGATTTCGCTGTCCTCACCAGGAGGCTGACTCTCAATATCCTCATCCTCTTCCTCCTCTTCTGCCCACCCACGCTGAAGAGATGGAACTAAAGTTCCATGGCTACCCTCTGTAGCGGAGGCAACCGTGTCTTCCTCCTCCTCCTCCTCCTCCTCCTCCGCCTCCTCCAATTGTCGCTGAGAAGACGAAGTGAGGGTGCTCTGGCTATCACCTTGTGTAAGCTCTTCCTCCCCCATTTCCACCTCTTCCACATGCAAAGCGTCGGTTTTAATTGTGAGCAGCGAGCGTTTCAGTAGACACAGAAGTGGGATGGTTACACTGATAATAGCGTTATCGCCGCTCACCATCTGTGTCGATTCCTCAAAATTGCGTAAAACCTCGCAGAGGTCTGACATCCATTCCCACTCCTCACTTCTGATTACAGGAAGTTGAACGGAGAGGCGACGACCGTGTAACAGCTGGTACTCCACTACTGCCCTCTGCTGCTCACAAAGCCGGGCCAACATGTGGAAGGTGGAGTTCCAGCGCGTGCTCACGTCACACAGCAGCCGGTGAGCTGGCAATTGTAAGCGCTGCTGCAGCTTCAACAGGCCGGCCGAAGCTGTAGATGACTTACGGAAATGTGCACACACGCGGCGCACCTTGGTCAAGAGATCATGCACATTGGGGTAGGTTTTTAGAAATCGCTGCACCACTAAATTAAATACATGCGCTAGGCATGGTACGTGTGTGAGCTTGCCGAGCTCCAAAGCCGCCACCAAGTTACGCCCATTATCACACACAACCATGCCTGCTTGCAGGTTGAGTGGCGAGAGCCACTGCTCGGTCTGGTGACTAATCCCCTGCAACAGCTCTGAGGCCGTGTGCTGTTTGTCCCCAAGGCAGATCAGCTTCAGCACGGCCTGTTGACGCTTCCCCACTGCAGTGCTACACTGCTTCCAGCTACTGGCTGATGGGGGAGTGGCGGTGTGTGTAGAGAATTCGGAGGTGGAAACGGAGGAGGAGGAGCCAATAACGTAGGTGCTGGTGGAAACCCTGATGGAGGTAGGGCCCGCAATCCTCGGCGTGGGTAGCACCCGTGCCATCCCAGGGTCCGAGTCGCTCCCAGCCTCCACGACATTCACCCAGTGTGCCGTCAGGGAAATGTAGCGTCCCTGGCCACAAGCACTTGTCCATGTGTCAGTCGTTAAGTGGACCTTCCCAGTAACTGCGTTGGTCAGGGCACGGGTGATGTTACGGGACACATGGTGGTGTAATGCGGGGATGGCACACCGGGAAAAGTAGTGGCGGCTGGGGACCGCGTACCGAGGGACAGCTGCTGCCATCAGGCTGCGGAAGGACTCAGTGTCCACAAGCCTAAATGGCAGCATTTCGATGGCCAGTAATTTTGAAAGGTGTGAGGTTAGTGCTATGGCCTGTGGGTGGGTGGCTGGGTATTTTCTCTTGCGCTCAAATGCCTGGGGTAACGACATTTGGACGCTGTGCTGGGACAGGGAAGTGGATGTGGTCGCTGATGGTGCTTCAGATGCTACAGGTGCAGGGCGGGAGGTATGCGGGCCTGCGCCTTCGACAGGCGATTGGCCGGCACCGAAAACAGGGGAAGAGGAGGCAGTGGTGTGGCCTGCAGACACAGATGGGCGATCCAGGCGTTCCTCCCACTTACTACGGTGCTTGGATGCCATGTGTCGGATCATGCTGGTGGTGGTGAGGTTTCTAGTGTTCATGCCTCGGCTCATTCTGGTGTGGCACAGGTTGCAAACTACAAATCTTTTGTCGTCCGCACTTTCCTTAAAAAAACGCCATACCGCGGAACACCTACCCCTTGGCAAGGTAGATTTACGCAAGGGGGTGCTCCGTGGAACATTTGCGGGCCGGTTTGGTGCGGTCCGCCTTCTTTCTGTAGCCACACCACTGCCTCTTCCAGCCTGTTGCGGTGCTGCAGATGGCTCACCCTCAGGACTGCTGTCATCGCTCGGCTCTACACCTTCCCAGGTGGGGTCAGTCACCTCATCGTCCACCAAGTCCTCCTCCACTTCCTCACTCTGATCATCCTCCTCAAGTCTTGATCCCACCACATACTCGGTCATTGACAACTGTATAACATTCTCCTCAACAAGGTCTTGAGAAGGAAATAGTGGTTGATTTAATGGCAACTGTGTCTCATCATCATCATCATCATCCACTACTTCCTTTGACCTTAAATGCCGTTCACATCTGTCATCTTCTTGTGATTGGGTAGCCTCTAGAGGTTGTGAATCAGGGCACAAGATGTCATGTTCCTCTGCAAGCGTGCTTGGAGAGAGGGTCAAATGAAGGATTGGTGATGAGACGAGCTCATCACTATATCCCAGTGTGGGATCACTTCTTTGACCAGACCGTGTATGGTGGGAGGAAGGATGATCAGAGTGAGGATTATGTTGACCAGACTCTTGGCTACTGAGAGTGGACTTGGTGGAAGACAGGGTGGTGCTTAACCGACTGGAAGCAGTATCAGCTGTCATCCAACCGACCACCTGTTCGCACTGGTCGGACCTCGAGAGTGATGTCCTGCGACGCCCTGTGAAATCAGACATGAAGCTAGGTATGGTGGATGTCTTTCTTTCTTGTGCTCTGGCACCAGGCACAGTTTCTCCGCGTCCTGACCCGCGCCCTGAACTTTCAGGATCACGTCCACTTCCCCGTCCCTTTTTACCCGCCTTCTTCATCTTACACGATATATATGACTTTAATATATATGAGTTTGAAAACTTAACAGTATTTCTTACTATTCTGCAACTCTGCAGAGTACACAGAATAGGCTGCTAAACTGCGGTGACACACACTGAATGGAATAAGTGACTTTAATATTTGAGTTTGAAAAATTAACAGTATTTCTTACTATTCTGCAACTCTGCAGAGTACACAGAATAGGCTGCTAAACTGCGGTGACACACACTGAATGGAATAAGTGACTTTAATATTTGAGTTTGAAAAATTAACAGTATTTCTTACTATTCTGCAACTCTGCAGAGTACACAGAATAGGCTGTTAAACGGCGTTGAAACACACTGAATGGAATATGTGACTTTAATATTTGAGTTTGAAAACTTAACAGTATTTCTTATAATTCTGCAACTGTACAGAGTACACAGAATAGGCTGTTAAACGGCGGTGAAAGACACTGAATGGAATATGTGACTTTAATATTTGAGTTTGAAAACTTAACAGTATTTCTTATAATTCTGGAACTGTACAGAGTACACAGAATAGGCTGTTAAACGGCGGTGAAAGACACTGAATGGAATATGTGACTTTAATATTTGAGTTTGAAAACTTAACAGTATTTCTTATAATTCTGCAACTCTGCAGAGTACACAGAATAGGCTGTTAAACGGCGGTGAAAGACACTGAATGGAATATGTGACTTTGATATTTGAGTTTGAAAAATTAACAGTATTTCTTACTATTCTGCAACTCTGCAGAGTACACAGAATAGGCTGTTAAACGGCGTTGAAACACACTGAATGGAATATGTGACTTTAATATTTGAGTTTGAAAACTTAACAGTATTTCTTATAATTCTGCAACTGTACAGAGTACACAGAATAGGCTGTTAAACGGCGGTGAAAGACACTGAATGGAATATGTGACTTTAATATTTGAGTTTGAAAACTTAACAGTATTTCTTATAATTCTGGAACTGTACAGAGTACACAGAATAGGCTGTTAAACGGCGGTGAAAGACACTGAATGGAATATGTGACTTTAATATTTGAGTTTGAAAACTTAACAGTATTTCTTATAATTCTGGAACTGTACAGAGTACACAGAATAGGCTGTTAAACGGCGGTGAAAGACACTGAATGGAATATGTGACTTTAATATTTGAGTTTGAAAACTTAACAGTATTTCTTATAATTCTGCAACTGTACAGAGTACACAGAATAGGCTGTTAAACGGCGGTGAAAGACACTGAATGGAATATGTGACTTTAATATTTGAGTTTGAAAACTTAACAGTATTTCTTATAATTCTGCAACTCTGCAGAGTACACAGAATAGGCTGTTAAACGGCGGTGAAAGACACTGAATGGAATATGTGACTTTGATATTTTAGTTTGAAGACTTAACAGTATTTCTTCCTATTCTGCAACTCTGCACAGTACACAGAATGTGCTGCTACACTGCGGCGAAGCACACTGAATGGAATATGTGACTTTGATATTTGAGTTTGAAAACTTAACAGTATTTCTTATAATTCTGGAACTGTACAGAGTACACAGAATAGGCTGTTAAACGGCGGTGAAAGACACTGAATGGAATATGTGACTTTAATATTTGAGTTTGAAAACTTAACAGTATTTCTTATAATTCTGCAACTGTACAGAGTACACAGAATAGGCTGTTAAACGGCGGTGAAAGACACTGAATGGAATATGTGACTTTAATATTTGAGTTTGAAAACTTAACAGTATTTCTTATAATTCTGCAACTCTGCAGAGTACACAGAATAGGCTGTTAAACGGCGGTGAAAGACACTGAATGGAATATGTGACTTTGATATTTTAGTTTGAAGACTTAACAGTATTTCTTCCTATTCTGCAACTCTGCACAGTACACAGAATGTGCTGCTACACTGCGGCGAAGCACACTGAATGGAATATGTGACTTTGATATTTGAGTTTGAAAACTTAACAGTATTTCTTATAATTCTGCAACTCTGCACAGTACACAGAATAGGCTGCTAAACGGCGGTGAAACACACTGAATGGAATATGTGACTTTAATATTTGAGTTTGAAAACTTAACAGTATTTCTTACTATTCTGCAACTCTGCAGAGTACACAGAATAGGCTGTTAAACGGCGTTGAAACACACTGAATGGAATATGTGACTTTAATATTTGAGTTTGAAAACTTAACAGTATTTCTTATCATTCTGGAACTGTACAGAGTACACAGAATAGGCTGTTAAACGGCGGTGAAAGACACTGAATGGAATATGTGACTTTAATATTTGAGTTTGAAAACTTAACAGTATTTCTTATAATTCTGCAACTGTACAGAGTACACAGAATAGGCTGTTAAACGGCGGTGAAAGACACTGAATGGAATATGTGACTTTAATATTTGAGTTTGAAAACTTAACAGTATTTCTTATAATTCTGCAACTCTGCAGAGTACACAGAATAGGCTGTTAAACGGCGGTGAAAGACACTGAATGGAATATGTGACTTTGATATTTTAGTTTGAAGACTTAACAGTATTTCTTCCTATTCTGCAACTCTGCACAGTACACAGAATGTGCTGCTACACTGCGGCGAAGCACACTGAATGGAATATGTGACTTTGATATTTTAGTTTGAAGACTTAACAGTATTTCTTCCTATTCTGCAACTCTGCACAGTACACAGAATGTGCTGCTAAACTGCGGCGAAGCACACTGAATGGAATATGTGACTTTGATATTTGAGTTTGAAGACTTAACAGTATTTCTTCCTATTCTGCAACTCTGCACAGTACACAGAATGTGCTGCTACACTGCGGCGAAGCACACTGAATGGAATATGTGACTTTGATATTTTAGTTTGAAGACTTAACAGTATTTCTTCCTATTCTGCAACTCTGCACAGTACACAGAATGTGCTGCTAAACTGCGGCGAAGCACACTGAATGGAATATGTGACTTTGATATTTGAGTTTGAAGACTTAACAGTATTTCTTCCTATTCTGCAACTCTGCACAGTACACAGAATGTGCTGCTAAACTGCGGCGAAGCACACTGAATGGAATATGTGACTTTGATATTTTAGTTTGAAGACTTAACAGTATTTCTTCCTATTCTGCAACTCTGCACAGTACTCAGAATGTGCTGCTAAACTGCGGCGACGCACACTGAATGGAATACGTGACTTTGATATTTTAGTTTGAAGACTTAACAGAATGTGCTCTAATCTGCAACTTTGCACACTAAACAGAATGTGCTCTAATCTGCAACTTTGCACACTAAACAGAATGTGCTCTAATCTGCAACTTTGCACACTAAACAGAATGTGCTCTAATCTGCAACTGTGCACACTAAACAGAATGTGCTCTAATCTGCAACTTTGCACACTAAACAGAATATATATATTTTTTTTTTTTTTTTTTTGTTTTTTTTCCCCCACACCAAATAACCTGCTGCCCCCACACACAGTAGTCCTAAAAAGGACTTTTGGTTCTTTTTTTTTCACAATTTTTGTTTTTTTCCTCCCTACACTGCCTTTCCCTTCCTATCCTCAGCTCTCCCTGGCTCAGACTGAGCCGAACTCGCTGGTCAGGTGCTATACAGCACCTGACCACGGGTTCTGGCCAGCCAATCAGTGTAATGCCAGCAGCCAACATGGCTGCTGGCATTACACCAATGTCAGAGCCTCCCTGCACGTTTATTGGCTGCGCAGCAGCCGCAAAACGTGCGGGGAGGAGACCCGAACATGGCGGGCGAGCACATGCGGTACTCGTACGAGTACCGCCATGTGCCGAGCAGAGCGATGCTCGAGCCGATCCGAGCATCGGCCGAGCATGCTCGCTCAACACTAATTAGTAGAACATACAGGTAGTTTGTAATTATCTTTAAAATTAGCTACACTTCTTACTGTGAAAGGCCTACTGTTATTGTCATGTCCTGGGGTGAATGGTGGTTAAGCATCTTTTTGATTCACAAAGTGCTTGAAATGTACGTGAAAAGCATCCATGTAACTGTCTTACGTCCCTAAGTAATGAGAAATCATTTTGCACTGCTTCCGTTCCATATGTGACCATCATGCAATCAGCTTATCCGGGAACTTCCTCCTGTGGAGAGCCTAGAGAGGGCTCATGGGCCGCGGCAAGGCTTCTGTTAATGATGCAATTCACTTCATTAAGTATGTGGGGTTTAATTGGGTGGGTGGGGCTTACACAATATTGGGCAGTGTGGGCAGAACAGGATGGGAAAGAGAAGAACTGAGCAGAGTTTCTCAGGAAACTCGCCACAGCTGGAGAATCACATTCTCTCCCTGGAGACCCTGTAATTAACGCTAACAACCAGAGTCTCCAGGGCAGATCCATAGAGTTCCTAGGTATGGAGATCAGGAGTGACTAAACCTCTCTTCAACGGCCATACACAGGCCAGGATTTAGGGACATGCCTGGTTTTTCAGTCCTGACTTGTATACGGCCCTTGAGGACAGGATTGGACACCCCTGTCTTAACTATAGTTTAAATTAATACAACTGGTGCTTAAAGGGATAGTAATACTTCATTTTAACTTTATTTTATTTTGTAGGCATTAAAAAAACATGAAGAATGATATAAGTCTCATCTCTCAAACCTTTATGGTTTATGAGATATTCACAAGCAAAGTTTCCCCTCCCCGCCCCATTTACCAAGTGTAAGCCATCTCTTCTCAGATGTGAGTCTGGTTGTATGACAGTACAGATAACAGAAGGGGACAGTCTTCTTTGTATTAAAACAATGAAAGCCCTTCCCCCCTTGACAAGTTTTTCAGCTTTTTCCCTTATCTTAATTGAAGCTTGTCCCTCTCTGCAGTCTACCTGGGCACCTCCCTTCTGATCTGGTTGAAAAGGGAAGGGATACTTTGTTTGTGAATATCTCTTAAACCATAAAGGTTTGAGAGATAAGACATATCATTCTTCATGTTTTTTTAATGCCTACAAAATAAAATAAAGTTAAAACGAAGTATTACTATCACTTTAAGAATATATAATCTACCAAGGGCTGGCAATGTACAAAGATTTCCAACTCTGGAATAGCTGCAGTTACTGTTCCTACTCTGGTGGCTTTACATTTCTGCTTTTCCAGTTTCAGAGCCACTTATTTAAGATAATATTAACCCTTTGGATTCTATGGATGTAATGTTTGGATGCATCTCTAGTATACAAGTGGCTAATATAATATTGTTTGTTGTTGCTTAGTTATAGAAATCTGTATATTAGTGAAATTTGCAAATGTGTTAATATTTAAAATTAACGGGAAATATATTAACCCATTACATTACTTGTGTATGTTGCTTTTCGTTAAAATAATAAAATAGTGATATCACCTTAATAGTGATTGTACCTCATAGGTCTGAATTAACTAAATCATGTAAATTGCTTCTTAGTTCATTCTGTGGCTCTAATCTCCTATTCGTTAAAAAAGGTAATATGAGTTTATAAGCACCCAAAAAATCAATGGGGGTATCTTGAGTACTTTGGGTGGTAAAGATAGAAAGGAGCTTTCAAAGCCTAGGTCCCTCAAAATAGTGAAGTCAGTGGGAGACCTGCATGATATGTGAGTGGAGATTAGCAAATGCATTTCAGGTTCTACATGAAACAGGAGCCTGGATTATGTTGTAGGTGATAACTGTCTGAACGGTTTCCTCTACACATTTATCCATAGACTTCAATGGGAATATAAACCACGGATAGTATTATCAACTTCAGTGTAATGTAATATTAAATATTGCAAGACAGAAAATGGGCAAGAATAGTCTCGCTCATCTTTGTCCCCTGCTGATAGTGGCATATCAACTCTTAATAAATATCTCTGACAGAGACTGCGTTAGCACATACACCAGTGATTCTCTGCTCCAGTCGGGAGATACCAAAAGGACATGCTGAAAACCTGATCTGTTAGTGTATAGAGAAATGAGAATCACTGACATACACCCTTATGTATGTGTCTTTTAAAATAACTACTGTTGCTCAAAATCCAGGCTCAGATAACAAAAATGGAAATATTCTGAGACAAAGAAGGTGCTGAATGCCATATTGTGGTGGATATTATACTAGGTGGTATTGTCTGTAAAGATGTTTTCTTTAACCCTTTTGAGTGCTGAAGGGATATGCACATGTGCTAATATATATATATATATATATATATATATATATATATATATATATATATATAAACAGAACAAGAAAAAGAAATATCCTAAACAGCACCAGACCATAACCCCTGAGGAGATGGGTAGTGGGAATATTATCTCATATAATAGAGGCCTTCCAGGTAACCCTAGGTCTTGGTGTAATAAAAATATAAAATATAACTTTTATTTTGATATATATAAAAAAGCCTAGAGAATTAAAACTGGTTCCAACAGTAGATCCATACCCCAGTGCTAGGATGCAGAATTATATAGTATCAATTGGACTGGAATTCAAATTAGTATCTGTAGTGAAAATATGTCCAGTCTTACTAGTGTACAGCTGGAAGAGATTCAACTCCACTGTACTTATGACCGTCTAACAGCGGTGCCGTAACTAGTAACTCATTGACTATTTGTGTGGTCGCTACTGGGCACCGATCAACCCTTAACTGCGGTGGTATAATAACCAAGATATTTGTTTAGTAAACAAGATACAAAGATCAGTCAGTACAGCTTTGTTGCACTACTTTGAGAGATAAAGAAGAATGCATTATAGCTGGCAGCGGATGCTTTCATACTTTGTTTCTTTTTAAGATGACAATGTTGTATGAAACTTGTTACCACCTAATAAACTACAATTGGTGTGTAGGATAGCTGCACAAACCCTTCGTGCAGATACATTACAACCCATGGCCAGCTGTTTGTAGTATCTCTAATACCGATATTCATTATATCTCCTCTATTAGCATAGCAGGCACTTAGACTGGGATTTTAACGAATCCCTTATATATGGATACTGTCATACTTCACCTGCCTAGGGCTGTATGTGTGATTCTAAGTAACTACAGAATTTTCTTGTAAGAAGATACTCATTGTCCAACTTATACCCTTCATAAGTACAGTGGAGTTGAATCTCTTCCAGCTGTACACTAGTAAGACTGGACATATTTTCACTACAGATACTAATTTGAATTCCAGTCCAATTGATACTATGTAATTCTGCATCCTAGCGTTGGGGTGAGGATCTACTGAATCAGTTTTAATTCGCTAGGCTTTTTTATATATAGTAAAAATTATATTTTATATTTTTATTACACCAAGACCTAGGGTTACCTGGAAGGCCTCTATTATATAAGATAATATTCCCACTACCCATCTCCTCAGGGGTTATGGTCTGGTGCTGTTTAGGATATCTCTTTTTCTTGTTCTGTTTATATATCTATTACTATCCAAGCACATTCCTTTTTGCCTATCTACTCAGGGCATCCCCTATACGCTGTGGTGGTGCACCATCATTTCCATTATATCTAAGATATATATATACTAGCAATGTGGGACGGCGCTGCCCGTCAGGATATATAGGGAATTAATGCACACGGATGCAAGACAAACACACATAGAGACACACACGCAAATGCACATGCATGCACTGAGATGCATAAAGAGCGACACAGTCATACACACATACATGCAATGCACAACATGCAGACACATAGAGTGTGATACAGACATGCAACACACACAGTGAGGAACACACATGCACACACAGAGAGACACACACACACACACACACACAGAAGTGAGTCATAAGGGGGTGACTTATGTGTCATTGTAATGAGTTTATGTTTGTACTTATGCCTTCACTGTGGCATTCATTCATATAGTTGAAATGCATGTGGAAATTGCAGATACTATGGTGAAAGGTGGATCGTGCTGGCTCCAGGAGTGTGAGTGAGTGTGAGTGAGTGGCATTCATTCATGTAGTTGAAATGCATGTGGCAATTGCATATACTGTGGTAGAAGGTGGATCGTGATGGCTCCAGGGGTGTGAGTGAGTGAGACTATGGTGGAAGGTGGATTGTGCTGGCTCCTGGGGTGTGAGTGATTGTGTGTGAGTGATTACGTGAGGGTGTTAGTGAGTGTGTGTGATTGATTGAGTGCGTGTGAGAGAGTGTGAGTGTGATAGTGTGTGAGTGAGAGGGTGTATGAGAGTGAGTGAGTGGGAGTGAGAGTGTGTGGGAGTGAGAGAGTGTGTGTTTTTTGTCTGATGTGTTTGTGTCTGTGGTGTAGGAGCGAGTGGCAGCCATTTTGTTTTTTCAGTTACTTGGATAGTGGTGGGCGGGCTGGATAGTGGAGGCAGGCCAACTCCCTGCATGATTTAAATCACTTCCCCATTGAATCACCCAGTGGGAGCAGTAACTCCTCCTTACTTAACCCTTTGAGTGCCAGAGGGGTACGCAATGCATTGCTTTGCAATGCGTTGCGTACCCCTCTGGCACTCAAAGGGTTAAGTTGAGGTAACATAGCAATATAACACACGGTGGCTCTTCAGTTGAGGCAGCGTAGCAATATGCTGAGGGAACAAACAGAAAGTGGTGTTTGAGGCTTACCCTCTGTAACATACAGCAAAGCATCTCTCTCCCTTTAAGGAGAAAGGGCGGGAATCAGGAAGTGGAGGAGTGACAGTTGAAAAAACAGTGTGTTTGTGGGGTCATGATCCTGAGTGAGAGTGTGTGTGGACCAGGAGAAGTTATTGATATCCCCTACTTCAGGAGCGAGTGGCAGCTATATTTCTTTTTGTCAGTTGGATAGTGGTAGGCGGGTTGGAGGGGGCGGGCCAACTCCCTGTATGATAAACATGCCCCCATTGAATCACCCGATGGAAGCAGTAAAGTCCCCATTGAATCACCCAATACGATCTGTGTCTCCTAATGAGACATAAATTATGTAATGAGGCATTCTGTTCAATGTGTGTGTGTTTTCTAAGGAGACATAAATTATGTTCTGTGTGTGAGGTACCATAAATTATGCAATGAGGCTGATTCTTTTATATATATTGATACATATATATATATCCCTCTGGAACTCAAATAATTAAAGAAGTGTATATATATATATATATATATATATATATATATATATATAGCCCTGCTTCCCCAAATATCAATACTCACCTAAATACTCACTTGATCCCTCGCTGCCACCCACATCCCTGCTCTTGTCAGTTACTGTGATAACAAGCTCAGAGCAGGGGCAAACACCCTCGCAGTCTAAAGCCCATGTCACTACTGTTTGCATGGATATTATATTAGTGAATTTGTATTTGTTCACTATGGTACGGTTGGTTTGCTGCAGAATTGATCCTCTTTCCTAAGTACATCAACATCAATTTCAGATAAAGGTGTAGTAAGTTGCATTGGCCTGTCACATACAGTGTGATAGCTGTGGTGTGGACAGTTACACGTGACTTGATACCTAATTCATGCATTTATTCATGCATAATTATCAATGGAAGGATGTCACCCATAGGAACAATTACTTAAGAAAACACACCTTAAACGTAAAATGCTAGCACTTATGCTAGCAATTATATATACCACCAGGGGTTTATTACAATGCTGTATTGCCTTTAAAAAAATGTTCTTAATCATCAATCAGGGGTGATTTTCTAAAAAGAAATGTACCAGGTTACTTTATTCTTGGTGGACAAAGTTCGGAAAAATTTTAGAAACACTAATAAAAGGTAACAGGTCATTGAAAAGCAGAACTGGGTCACCAGCAAAAGGTACAGGGTCATTCACTTGGCATGCCCTGGATGAAAATCACACTTACCTTTACTTAGGTCTTTAAGTGTCAGAGAGATATCCAACACCTATAGCTAGGGAGCTCTCCAGTGCATTGCTCCACAATGTGTTGGAAATCTGTAAACCTTGTGCAAAGACACAGAGGTTGATCTTTCCACACCCACAACTTAGAATGTGGATGTGACCATAAAAGCTGAGGTGCCCCTCGAAACCTGGAGCTTTAGGCAGTTGCTTATTCTGTCTATTGGGAAATACAGCCCTGTTTAACCCTTAAAGTTCACACACACACACACATACACACACAACAAGCAGGATGTCTCCCTCTGCATTCCTGGTAGAAATTACACTAATTTAGAGATTAAAAAAGCAGTCAATTGGTGCAGATCAGATAGTTGTTAACACTGCGCCCCCTGAGAAATGATGCCATTCCACTGAGACCCCAAGGATCAGACCCTAAAAGTTCCCAGATATGCATGGAGGCAATTGAAAAAAATTCCCACTGATTTAAATAGATAGTAATGGCTGCTTTAAAGTTCTCCTATCACAGAGGTCAGCACTCTAGCTGACAGCATGAGATCCTGGTTGTGCGACCGGATGGTGGCTTTTCAGCAGAGCCGAAATAGCTCTATCTAAAAAGAAATACTTCATTGGAACGGTCTATAAAGTGTGCTTGCAAACCAGGTACACTTTGTAGACCGTTCCAGTTAAGTATTTCTTTTTAGATATCGCTATTTCGGCTCTGCTGAAGAGCCGCCGGACGGTCCTGGGACCAGGATCTCCTTCTGTCAGCTAGAGCGTTGACGTCTGTGAAAGGGGCAGGAGGGGGGAACTTTAGAAGAGTATATCTCTCAAACTATACATGTTTGAGAGACCGGACTTACATCAATTAATTTTTTTTTAATATCTACAATTTTAAACTTTGGTAAAAGCAGCCATTACTACCCCTTTAAAAGAAGTGTTTAATGTCTTGAATACTAGAGGTCTCCAACACAATTGACACATCTATCACAGTTTTAATTGCATTATGCTAAATATATGTTCACTTATATTTGAGCCAGACAGGGACTTGCCTAAATTTGGGGTGCCTTGATGGTGGCAGGCAAGATGATCATGGTTTTGGCCAGAAAAATGTAATTAGCCCCACAATTTATTATCTAAAGTAAGTCACAGGTTATTTATTGGTAAAGGTCAGGATCTGAAGTGCAGACTTTCTTTTTGTTTACTTGTATGTATATCTTTATTTATATGGCGCAAAACAGTGTACGCAGCGCCTTACAATAGACGCATATTACAATTAATAAGATGGGATAAAGTAAGTGCCACATTCATAGAAACATTAGGAAAGAAGTCCCTGCCCCAAGGAGCTTACAGTCCAAATGGGTAATAGGAGACAGCTACATTGTATACATAGCCAAGTATAGTTCTTGTAGCTCACCTGATTGCACACATATGTAACTATTTGAATACTATTGATACTCCTATACTGAGTTCACCAGGAACCTGTATATTATATTATTGACACATCAAAATTGAGACAATGTGATGCACTAAAAATAACTTGGACAGTTTTTGGAGAAAGTTGAATGCACCACAACAGACAATTAACCCTTTGAGTGTCAGAGAGGTACGCAGTGTATTGCTTTGCAATGCGCTGCGTACCCCGCTGGCACTCAAAAATTTAAAAAAAAAGTCTCATTAATTTACATGAGGTGTTTAACTCCTTGGAAGCTAATGAAGTCTTCAATGAATTGCATTATTGGAGACCTCAGTGGCGTAACTATAGGGGTCGCACCTGCGACCGGGCCCATGCTCTCCAGAGCCCCGGCCTCCCCCTGCGACCCCTCCGCCTGGCGACCGCAATCTCCTGCCGGCACTCTAGTAATGCAGAGCTCTGGGAGATGACATCATCTCCCAGCGCTTTGCATTACTAAGAGGACCGCACGAGAGCTCCAGGTAGGAGATGGGGGCATTGTGGAGGGGGTCAATGTGGTCAGGGGGGCCAATGTGGTGGGGGGGCCCATGGCACTTCTTGTACCAGGGCCCGGAGGCTTCTAGTTAAGCCTCTGAGAGACCTCACAAACATTCAAGCTTTGCATTGCATTGGATTCCCCGTGGCATGCAAAGGGTTAATTACCACCATGTGTTGCAGTTGGTTTTCCCCAGAATTGCTGCAGTCCTTTCTAACACAGTAGCCTTGGAGAAGATGGAGTTGTCTTTAGCAGTCAAAATGTTAAAAGGTCCATTTAACCCTTTGAGATATAGAGGGTGTATGCAATGCATTGTGTACCGCTCTGGCACTCAGATGGTTAAATCAAATGGGAAGTTGTAAGTCTCCCTTATGGTGAAGTTGGTTTGCACCAGAATTACTCCCAGTTATTTTAGTGCATGTAGCCCAATGCTATCCATTAAAATAAACAATGCAACAAATCTATTTCAGGAATTTTTCAGACTACAATTTTGACATAATTTTAACCCTTTAAGGATCAAGGGGTGTGCAACGCATTGCTCTGCAATGTGTTGTTTCCCCCTCCCCCCTCCTTCGTACTTAAATGGTCAAATATTTTTTCACTGACAATAAAAGCCTACCCTTGGTTTGCCCCAACAACTCTGGGACAAACCAGTTCACCATAAGGGTGTAAATAAAAGTGTCCATTGATTTAAATTTGGGGTTTCAGCCCTTTCTATGATGGAGAAGTCTCTAACATTCATGGAGTAAAATAGCTTTTCAAATCAAATAGTATGTGGGAAATTTCAATTTGTCCCCTGTGTTCATAAGAAAATTGGAATAATTCTGGGAGCAAACCAACTACACCATAGGGGACAAATAAAAATTACCCAGATTCCCATTGATACTAAATGGAACGTTTACTTGTTTTAACGCTAGAGATGTCTACAACACATTGCTTTGCATTGCACTGGAGATGTTTCTAGCACTTCAGGGGTTAAAACGGTTATTTAACTCAATGGGTATTTGTCTTTCACCCCCATTATATATTAAAGAAAAGTGAAGATATTGTGGGGCAAATCAAAAATACCATTTGATTTAAATGAGGCTTTTAAACCCTTGAATGCTAGAGATGCTCCCAAACCCATTGCTTTACAATTTGCTGAATCGCTTTCTAGCTTACAAGGGGTTAAAAGTCCCACTGAAATAAGTGATGATCTGAGGAATGGTTACTGCCTTTGGTTTGCCCCAGAATTGTTCCATTATTCTTTTAACCCTTTGAGTCCCAGAGAGGTATCCAACACTCTGCAATGCAAGGTGTTGGATATTTTCCTTGTACTCAAACAGTTAAACACGGAGTCTTAAGAGTGTCTTCATATCCCCACCATTGTTTTGTTTGGGGAGGATACAATAATAATAGTAAAACTGATAATAATAATAATAAATATATATTTATGTTAATAACTGCTACCACTTTAACCTATTATTAAGGTTATTTTTTTAGCCTCCAATGGCCTTCATTATTCTCATCCCCTATCCCAATAGGACCAGTTGGTTTGTCCCAAAAATTGCTCTACCTTTGGTTTTGTGTATATAGCCCACCGTGTCTCCCAATTAGGATGTGCTGCATGACGTCATACCCGTGAGGGGCTGGCTGCTGTGGGCTGACAGGCAGTCCAACTACAAACTTCTAAAGTCCCTTTACAGACCTTATCCTCTCCAGTTTTGTCTTCTACACAGACCTGCAATACACTGGCAGCTCAGGCAACCTAAACATCTGCTCCTTATAGAAGCCCCTTGAACTGCCCCCTTCACTTCTCCTCCTACTTTCCCCTCACTCTCTATTCCTCTCTCTCACTCCCTCTCACTTCTTTTGGCTCCTGCTTTAAACAGCTCCCTGTAAGCACAGAACCCTTTCTTCTCCTCTTCCCCTCTACTTCCAGTCATGTTTATTTGCTGGCTACAAGCAAACTGCTTCTGCTTCTTTTGAAACTAGAGTTTGCCTGGGACACAAGAGGAGTTTCTTTCTTGGCTATGCAGCAAGAAGGGAGGAGGGGGTGAAAAGTGATTGAAAGAAAAAAATAAGAGAAGAGCCTGCAGGAGAAAGAGAGGCAGAAAAATCCAGGGTGGAAAGAAACAAGATCCATTCTCATACATCCAGTTAAAAAGTACCCAGAGAGGGCTTGATACTTTGTTGTACACATGGCTTACAACAGGTGGGGAGTTTTTGTGTGTGCGTTTGTTTTCCTGTCCTCAGCCCTGGCTAATATAGAAAGAGTAAGGAAGATCACTTATGTAGTGCACCCAGGATCCGCGGGGATCTACCAGCAGCAACAGCAGCCTCAGCCTCTTAGCAGCAGCCGCAATATTGTTCTCAGCAGCGGCAGCAGTAGTACTAGGCAGCAGGGCAGTAGCCATGTGAACTCCCCAGATCGGAACCGCAGGATAAGCAGGGTGATCGCTACCCCTTCCGTGGTGCACAGGCAGCATCAGGTCCTAGGGCACATGGGCACTCCGATGGTGAACAAGCAGAGCCAGCAATTCTCGTTGTCACGGACCAGCCTTAAGCAGGACAGCCAGAGAAAGGCCAGCCCGCAGCAGATGCAGCACAAATTCCAGCTCCACGGGTAAGAGACGCAAGTTCACTGAGACAAGCAAGGGGGTGGGGAGTCAGGAACAGGGGCATGCACTGTTTAGGTTGTAGTCCAAAGAGCAGGGGTGTTCAACCTGTTTCTCCCCAGCTGCTGTTGGACTATGAATTCCATGATCCTCAGCCAACTTGGCTGAGGATAATGGGATTTGCAGTCCAACAGCAGCTAGAGAGCCACAGCATGTCCACTCCTGCGTTCTACTTTACTGGAAACTGTATGAAATGTTGATTCTGTAGAGGCAGGTGGTTGCTATATAATAGTTAGAGATTTCAGCTTACGGGGTGATTCCTGAATGGGGACTTTAGTTAGGATATGATGGTTTATTGAAGTCTGGTGCGGAAAAGAAAACTGTACAAAGGAGAATCAGTCTAGTGAGATGTGACGGCCGAGATTTTGTGCAGATATTTGAGATGGATGATGATTTATCGGAGTCTGGTGGGGAAAGGAAAACTGTAGAAGGGAGAATCAGTCTACTGAGATGTGAAGTTTGAGATTTTATTCAGATATTTCCTATGAATTATGATTTATTGAAATCTTGTGGGGAAAGTAAAACTGTGGAGACACAGTCCGATGAGATGTTACATTTGAGCTTATATGCAAATATTTTGCAACTTCATCCACTAGGATGCTATAAAATACACTGTGGAGACCTGTCACCCAAAGAGTTAAATTACATTATTAATGCTAACTGTGGATGATGTAGCCATGGGACAATGCACCATAAGAAACAAATACCAATCCTTATTGATTCAAACGAGCCTTTAACCATTTGATTTGCTTAACCCTTACAGTGCCAGAGATGTATCCAACACATTGCTTTGTAATGAGTTGGATAACTCTCTGGTACTGAAAGGGTTAATAATCCCCTTGGACTCTAGAACAGGCATTGAAAACATCTGTATCATCCACCAATTATATTAAACTATTTACACTGCAATACTCACTGAGGGGGATATACTGGGAGGATGTGGAGAAATTCTGGACCAAACCAACTGAACCCTAGGGGGCAAAGAAAAATTCCAAATAATCTTAATGGTGTTTTAACTTTTGGTGCGCTAGAGACATCTTCAAATGCACTGGTGACCTATGTAACATCCGGGAAGGGGGGGGGGCTAAAAGCCACATTTAACCATTTGAATACCAGAGGGATACGAAATGCATTGCAAAGCAATGCCTTGCATATCCCTCTGGCACTCAAAGGGTCAAATATATGGGACTGTTTGGCCATGTTTATTTATTCTCTATGGTGTAGTTGGTTTACCTCAGAATTGTATGGTTCATCTTAGTACATCAGCCTTACTATGTGCTCAGGTCAATCCAGTTTCCCTCACATGCATCCCAATGGTTAGAAAAGTACTTAAAAATAAGAAGACGTTAATAATACACGTAAAATCCCCTACAGTGTGAGTTAGGGGTAGGTAGGTATCAATTTGTGAGAGTTTCATGGGACATAAATATGCCTAATTAACCCCATGAACGCAGAGAGGTGTGCAGAACGTTGCAGAGTAATGCACTCAGATGGTTAATGTAAAATGTGTGTCATGTTAATAATGTAGCAGGAACTGTGCTGTAATCACTCATTTTTGTAGTATTAGAGACAGGCTAACGGAGTCCACTACAGGTACTATGTAGTCCAGACAGGTACTATGTACTAAGAAGATCTGGGGCAATTACTGGTAAACCAACTGCATCACAGGAGACAAATCAAACTGACATTGTTTTAATTTGAGCTTTTAACCCATTGAATGCTAGAGAGGTCTCCAAGGAATATGTTGAAGACTTTTCATGCATTCTTGGGGTTAAAACTACCCTTAAAATCAATGTGTATTTGGAGAATTTGTATCTGACTTCAATAGTGCAGTTGGATTGCTGCAGAAATGGCCCAGTTGTTTTATACAGCAGAGTATCTGTTTGGGCTATGAAATACCAGTAACAGGGCAAGGTTCTGCATTAGTGGATACAAATTTAAATCAGTTGCAATCTGAGGAATTTGTATGTTTAAATCGTCTTAGTAAATCAACTCAGAAAGTGTAATTAGACTAAAATCCTCTGAATACCAAAGGGGTATCCAACACATTGCAAAGCATTGCAATTCATACCCCTCTGGAACCCAAAAGGTATTAAGAAAATTATTACAGTTTTTTCTTGTTTTGATATGCTGTATTTGCAGATATAATGAACTTTAGAAAAGAATGGGTAAAATTCCAAATGCCCATTCAGGTATAGTTACTGTGACTGAACCAATGGATACTCAGACACTGATCACAATTGACAGCACATGACACATAATGGCATAGGTATTAACATAAACACTAGTTTGAAGGTGCAGAGGGGTGAATCTACAAATTCACAGGGCAACTAAACTGGCATTAACCTCTAGTTTAGGGGTATGCATTATAGTCTATGATATCTGTAGTGAATACTGATGATCACAGTGTGTTAAGTCTTTAACCTTTTAATCACCAGAAGGGTACACAACACATTGTGTACCCCTCTGGTAATGAAGGTGTTAATTTCCACAAGCCCCCATAACATGGGCAGGAAAATGTCTTAAAGTTATGCACTGCTGTTTCATAGTATGTCATGTATCCATGTCATGCCCAATCCTTGGAGCAAGCAGTGCTAAAGAGAGTAAGTAGATTAGAAGCTTGGCATTGGGTAGGCAGAAAAGAAATATATTCTCCCCCATAGTCTTCTATGTAGCATTAGTTTTCTTCAGTTATATTTATAAAAACAGCTGCTTATTAAATATTAACAATTTGTTCCAGGTTGTTACCTAATCCGGTACCAATTCACACCTCTGCAGTAAGTCAGTATGCTACTTAACTTTTGGACTCAAACTGATTGCTAATTAGAGCTTGACCACAGGTCCCACTGTTTGACCCTTGATGCTTAGGTACACTCCTTGAATGAGTTACTGGAGGCCACAAGGCTCAAATATTGCCCTTGTGACTCAATCTCAAGTATGATACATTTTTAGATACCCATTAATTCTTGGCATCATTTCCAAAAGTTGAACTTGCAAAGATAACTTTTACATCTCATCACAAGATCCCACAACCAAGGCTAAAGAAGGGGAATATACTAAACTGTTTGAGTCTATAAATAAGTGTGAAGAACTATTTTTGAACTCTGACTCTGAACCCGCTTAACACCTATGTAGAAAGCTCCTTTCATGTTTAACCCTTTAAAAAGTCAGTAAACATTGAAAATGCATCTATCTCTGTATCTCTCTCTCTCTCTCTCTCTCTCTCTATATATATATATATATATATATGATATAGGCCTTTACCTATTGCTTAAAACAAGGTATTCTCAATGCTAGTGGATGCTTCCTTCAGAAGTTACTACAGAGCAAACTAGCAGTTTATTTTTTGAAAGCTTGAATTCAAGATGTTTTGCATTCAGGTGGCGCTGTTGCTACTATTGTGTTTGAAAGCTGAGTGACACAGACACAAGCATTCCAGTGATGGAAATAGCACTACCTGGCAGCAAAACACCTTGAATGCAAATGCTTTAATTCTGAAATAACTTTTCTAAGAAAAATCTCCCAGCATTGGGAGTGCCCATGTTTTTATCAATTAGGAATACCCCACAACATATTTTTTTCATCATTAAGGTTTACTGTCCCTTTAAGTCCCAGAGGATTGTGCAACCCATTGATTCACAATGCATTGTGCAGCGCTCTCATCCTTAAAGGGCTAAATGGGTACATTGTGCAGTGTGTTCCAAAGGGTGGAGGTGTGTGGGTGATTTGGGATATACCATTCCTTTCCCTCCTTTGCCTCTAGGTGCAGACTATGTACAAAATAAGGGTAGTGGAAATCTGAGCAGATATCTTCCTTTCCCTTAACCTTTGATTGCCAGATTGGTATCCAAAGAATTGTGTTGCAGTGCTTTGGATACCTCTCTGGCACACAAAGGGTTTTAAAATTGCTATAGGGGTGGCATTAAGGGGTTGTTTGATTACATGGTTTGTGCTAGATGCGAAGGTGGCTGTACATAAGCACACACAGGCTTAGAGTAAATATATATAACTAGTATAAAAGCCCGTGTACACGGGCCCGGCTCCGGGTGATGTGCATATCCCTCTGGCATTCAAAGGGTTAAGAGGCCTGTCCTGCTCTGTGTCCTGCAGTCAACGCAGTCTTGCACTGTAGAGACTCCCTGAAAGCACAGAATGCTCCCAGCACAGAACTCCCAGCATTCTGTGTGTTCGGACAGTCTCTTCTGCGCATGACAGCTTCTGACAAACATCCTAGCAAATTATTATATAGGATGTGCACCCTTAGTAGTGCATTACCCTCAGTATGTGTAAAGACATTATAAACAGTTAAAATGCCATGCTCCTCTATCACTGAAATGATTTAACTTGCACTAAAGCATGCTTATGATAGCGTGAGCTGTTGATATAACTTATCTATGTTTTTATTTATCTTACCTCACTTTTTTCCCATAGAGTTAAAAAAAAAAAAAACCTCTCATCTACGATCTCGGCAAGGAACAGTTATGTCCGTAAGGGCAAAAATAAAATTAAAAAAAAAAACATGGAGAAAAACATACCTGGCAACTCTCCGTACCTGCACCAGAGACTCAGGTTTTCGGATTTAATTACCAGTTCTCCGGGGACAGAGAGTGATTCTCTGGGTTAGTCACATCCATGGTAACCTCACCAACATTCCCACCCATTCTGCCCACTCCCTGTTCGCTTCTTCTCATTTTCTGAGCAAACGCTGCCTTCCCTCTTCCCAATCCTGCCCACTCCTATTAAGCCCTGCCCACATAGTGCAGCAGTCACTTCATCTGGACACTCCAGCCCTACTTGTTACGTAGGGACTGCTGCTAAGGAAGTTCACAGGTTTGATACAAACCTATTCTTATATAGAACTTTTCTCCCCATGGGGATACTAAGTGCTTAGTGCATGGCCTCGCAACCAACCACATTTTGTCAGCTGATAAACAGATGTTACTGTCTTACCCAATTCAGTGGTACTCATTTTACCTATCTCAGAGTGATGAACATTTGAACTTGTCTGCCAGAGACAGAGCCTGTGATTTCCCTGGAGGTTTGAACATTGGTATTAACCAGCTGAGCAAAAGGATATGTCTGGTTGACCTCTGTCTGCCTTTCATGGTGGCAGATTCACATCCACAGGATGGGATGTGATGTTGGGACCTAGGTATGTTTTTTTAGACTATACAAAGAAGCTGATGTAATTTTTCTGGGGCAAACCAATGGCACCACAGGGGACAAATAACACTCCCCGCAGCTTGAAGTTGAGCTTCTAACCCCTTGAATGCTAGGGTTGCTCCTCAATCCATTGAAGCCATGATTAGCATTCAAGGATTTAAAACTGTAGTAAAAGGTCAATGTAAGACCCTTATAAAGTATAGGCAAACCATATCTGTGAACACGTTGCCTATAGTTTGAAAGGTTCTTACACTATCCTTACTGCCCATTTTAAACCACAATTTAAATCATAATGACATTTGGCAATATTATTTGTCCTCTGCATGGCTGAATTTACATACCAGGCTCTCTTAGCTAAAGTACTCAGGGCCCCCTTAGCCCCACTCATGGCTCTACCCCTACACTTTATATGACCCCATAAAAAAACAAAAATACTTTTAATCCCTTGGCAGCTAGAGAAGTCTCCAATGCATTACTTTGTTGGAGACCTATTTAGCTGCCATATTGTTAAACTGTGTTATGTAAAAGAGTATTTAAACTGGTAAATAAACAAACCTCAATAAATCAAGAGCAGATGTCTGATGCAGGAGCAGTCACATTGCTCTGGCCACACCCAAAATCCAGAATGTGGGAGTGGCCTGCACAGCAGAGGCTCCCCTCAAAACTTGGCTCTCCCTAGGCAATTGCCTACTTTGCCTAATGGGGAATCTGGCATGGCCTTTGCAATGCATTTGCTTCAGTCTCACCGTTTTCTTTACATTTCTCACTTGGGTAATACCAGGGACAGTAGTAGAGAGACAAACACATGCCGCTCACATTCAGAGAAGGAAACGTGCAACTTAATACCCAAGGCTCCAAAATCAGAGATCCTAGACTTGTTAAACCACATTATTCTTCTGATTACAGATTTACCAGCAGGTGCCAGTAATCTAGATTGAAAACGTTTATCAGACATAAGCTCATCATTATTACTTTAGACTTCTTTGAAGTTTGTCATTAACCCATTAAATCTGTTTCAGTAGACAATGACACTTAACCAACTTCATTTATCCTTGAAGATTTAAGTAGAAAAGTAGAAAAGGCTTAAATGGATAGTATCATAATATGTGGAAAAAAAGTAAATAAAATAAATATATATATTGCAGGATTTAACCTGCCAAGTAACACAAGGGTATTTTCACTTCTGTGAGATGTTTTATTCAAAGTTACTGCAATTTTTGGCTGCAGTACGTCCATAGCCTGGCATTTTACAGTAGTGCTGTTGCTACACCTTTTTTTTAAGTGTGATTGTCACTGACAATAGCTGTTCTGAGGTCATGAAAGTATTGCACTGAAAAATGCAAGTCGGATCTGCAGTAACCTATGACTAAAACATCTATAGGCATTCTGAGTACCTTGTGTTACTCGGCAGGATAAATCCTGAAATATCATTTTTTCATTGTTAAGCAACACTAGCCTTGTGAACTGCAGATCTCTCCAGCATCCATTGGGATTAATGTATTATTAATTAATACTGTTTATTTATTTATTAATTAATTCTGTGAGACATTTCAGCTAGTTTCCACTTCGTAATGTAAATTGAATGTCTGCATTCATTACTAAAATTTCCAGTTTGTAGGTGGTGGGCAACAGGAGGCACTGGGGCTGCATGTGGCCCACAGAGGCATCTTCTGTGGCCCCTGTCTCTTCACTTTTACAATGGAAAGAGGAGATAATTTTCCTTTACCTGGTCCCTTGTGCATATGTCTGAATAGTGGTGCATTTGTACATTCCCCTGTTATCAGGGTCTGATTGAATTAAAGCCCAGTTTATCATGCTTAAAGGAGCAGTAAAACATTTTTTAGGAAAACACATATTTTATAGAGTGTTTCCTGCTGAATAAAACAAGGTCACTCCCACTGCGATCACATTTTTTATTCAAAATTTTTATCAGTTCAAATAATCAGGAAGTGAATTTAATGTGTTCTAACTGACAGAAAGTGACAGGCAGTTTCTATCACATTCTATGGAGAACTGTATATCACTGACTTTTCTGACTTTCATCTCCATTAGAATGTAACAGGAAATCTAATTAGAATTTGACCACTAGAGGGCACTGCTAATGTAAAAAAACATAGGTCTAAAGCGTAATAACTCTGGAAATATAAATCTCTCGGCAGTGGGAGTACCCTTATTTTACTCAATAGGAAAATTCCTACAATATATATTTTTTCATAAAAAAAGTTTACTGCTCCTTTAATGTAACAGGTCTTTTTGCAAGCCTGAATCTTGTAATAAAGCTAATCTATGTCTCCTAGCAATGGTGCATCTGGGCTTCACATTGCATTAAGGCTATGTTCACACAGGTGATTTTAGAGCAGTGTTATTAATGCTGTGTTAAAACAGGTTGCCCCAGTGTTTCTGTGCGCACAGCCAATTTCTTGTTCACAATAGAACGTACTAGAAATCAGCATGCTACATCTTGGCCGTTTTCATTCATTAATCACATCCAGCTTTCAGCCTGTTGATCTGCACGGAGGCCTGTAGGCCGCCACACAGATTGTTCACACATTTGCATCCTTCAGTGTCTGGCCGACCCACGTGAGCAATGGCCAATAATATATGGCCAACTGCAACCTGGTCCAGCTTTGTGAAATCACAGGAGAAAGTCATCACATTGTGGTAAGTTGGCAAGGGTGGCTTTGCATGCTCTAAAACAGACCTCAGTCAAGCAGTTTGTGTGAACATTGCCTAATACTGCATTAAACACCCCAAAAATGGGGGTGCTATATATAATATGAAAAAAGGGAATACTTAACAATAGTACACAGTCGACATGGATCCAAACGCAGACTGGTCAAAAGAATTATCCTGGCCCTGTACAGGTAATCCTACAAAAGTAAAATTTCAAGCCTGGTTGCTGTTCATAAAAAGTTTAGTAAACAAAAAACAGACAGGAATTTTTTACAGTAAGGGCAGTAAGGTTGAGGAATTCTTTGCGTTGAGAGGATGTATTTGCTGATACTGTAGTCGATTTACAAAAGTATTGGATACCTTTCTAGCTCAGAAAAATATTGTGAAATGACAGCTGGTTTCAAAACAGGCAAGATGTTGAACAGGGAGATAGGGAGTTAGAAAAATATATTTTGTACTCTGGCTGCAAATGGACATTTTTTAATATTTTTTTTTTTTTTGCTTCCTGGATCAAGGAGGTTGATGTGGAAAATGCTGAACTTGATGTCTTTTTTCCTTCACCATCAATGTAAAGCTCAAACTGAGACAGTCAATGCATTTGTAGACATATAGGTCTTTTTCTCAGGACGCCGGGCTAATAATAATTCAATAGGTTGGCCTGTGCACTGAGTCTCATGGCAACCTAGCAATTCCATTTCTTGTCAATAACTTTGGTATGAATTTGAAAGTTTTCCATGAAAGATGTCGCACATGCATTAAGTGAATTTACTAAACTGCAAAATCAGACTAGCTGCTGACCTCAGTGCTATGCTTCTAAACAGCTGTGTATTATTCTGCTATTCACAAATGTTTGAATAGGAAAAATGTCATTCCAATCAAAAAGTAGTACTTTCTATTGAGGCCACGTGTGAATAGGTACATTACATGCTAAATATCTTCATGCGTGAATGAGTACAAATTCCCTATGGATATCAGTGGGCTCTTTCCAGTGGTTGACAGATGGATAGCTGTCCCTGCTAGAGCTCTGACAGCCATAATGGAAACACCTATTTCCTGCATTCCGTCACCAATCTCAGAGCTGGAGGAAGAGGGTTTGATGGCCATCCCATGTGACTGCAAATATAACTTAATATCTCAGGTATAATATGCACCTCTGTATAATATGTAGGTGTCATTTATACCCAAGATTTTAGGGCAAAAAATAAATGTGTGTAATAGGCACTGCTTTCTGTCCACCCACCTGTCTCAATATGCACCTACCTTATACACTTTGACCCCCTCTGGAGACAGCCAGGAGATCTGTGCAGCAAGATGCATACATGCATTTGCTGCCTGCTTCCTGCATAGCCCTGAAAAGACCTATTTTCATTTACGCTAATGTAAGCTAATGGCAGTGCCCTGTGAGTATCTAGGTCTGCACATTGAAGCTACGGCCATACTGTTAGCTTGCTTTAGCTTCAATGAAAATAGGTTTACACAGGGCGACACAAAAAGCAGGAGGCAAATGCAAACATACCATCTGTTGTACAGATATCACGGCTGCCACCGCAGAGGGTCAAAAGGTAGGTATATACTGAGATGAATGTGGGGAGGGAAGGGAGGCACCAGGATAGGATTTTTTTTCCTTATATGTATGATATACACAGCCCACTTCACATAAATTGAAAAAGGGCAAAAATGTGAGTATTATAACCAAGATTTTATGGTATAGAGAAACCAGCCATATGTGTTAGCCATTCACTGGAGTATAGCAGCCTCCACTTCTTGTGTTAAAGGGACAGTAATGTTTCATAATAAAATCAGCTCTAATTAATAATCATAGTATTTGGACTTTGGAGAGTATTATTTCAATTCTGTCAGAGTTGTAGTTCAAGAGTAATTCAGTGACAAAGTATCCCCCTCCCGCCCCTTTTACTGATGTAACACTGCTCAGCCAGAGTAGAAGGGAGGTGCCCAGGCAGATTGCAGAGAGGGACAATCTTCAATTAAGATAAGAGAAAAACCTGAAAAACTTGTCAAGGGGGGCAGGGCTTTCATTGTTTTCATAGGAAGAAGATTGTCCCCTGCTGTTATCTGTCTGGTCTATGGACTGCATTCCACATCTGAGAAGAGATGGCTTACACTAGGTAAAAGGGGCGTGAGGGGAAACTTTGCTTGTGAATATCTCTCAAACCTTTATGGTTTGAGAGATATTCACAAGCAAAACTTTCCCCTCACTTATATCATTCTTCATGTTTTTTTAATGCCTACAAAATAAAATAAAGATAAAACAAAGTATTACTACCCCTTTAAAAATCTGCTGACAGCTCCAAATGCCACTGTGCAGACCTTCCTTTATTCCATCCCTGTGTGAAAGCTGCATCTTGCAGGACTTTGGTGTTTTCACATAAGGCTATAGTTGCCTGTGGGAAAGAAACCATAACCCAACCTATTACATTTCATTACAGATTACTTCACCAATACAACATAGCTGCATTGGTGTAATCTGGGTAAAAGGGACCTAACCATAAATCTATTCAACCTGGCAAGTTCCCCTGTATAGCAATGCTAGTTTATCTTTTACAAGCTAAGTACTTATCCCTTGGGTTTTTCTGCATGGTCAGATGAATGAGGCCTCCTTTTTCCTTATGATGATGACTCACCAGGGATACAGGGTCTGAGCAGGGACAGACTTCCTTCCTGCACAAAAACTGCATTACTATCGAGCATGTACGCACTTTAATGTCATGGCTTCTTTAAGGTTTATTATTGGAAGTTCAGTCCTCAAGGGCCACCAACAGGCCAGGATGTAAGGATTTCCCTGATTAAGAACAGGTGAGGCAGTCAAAGTGAATAAGCCATTGATTAACTCACTCGTGCTTAACCAGGGAAATCCCAAAAATCCTGGCCTGTTGGTGGCCCATGAGGGCTGAACCTGGACACCCTTATTCTGCAGATATATAATATGTACAGTTAAATTGACTATATTCTTTTTTCATTCTCACCTATTTTTTACACTTTTATGACCCTGACGACAGCAAGCTCACTAAATTTCTGTTTCTAGAGAATTTTCTGATCAGTAGTCCATTATAGCAGGATATAATACAATGTTTCACTCTTCCTGCAGGACTAAACTCCCTATCTTGTTTACATTGTAATTTTTTTACATTGTATCACTTGTCTTGCTTTCATGCTCCCTGACAGAAAGCTCTCTGAAAACAGATTCAGTGAGCCCATAAGTCAAAATGAAGGGTTACCATTTGTTTAAGGAACTGGGCTGTACTGCAATATTGTGAGGTAGCTGTATTAACCGTTTGAGTGCCAGAGGGGTATGCTTTCATACCCCTCTGGCACTCAAACAGTTAATAAGAACTGGAGAAATGATGGGGCAAACAAACTACAGGGGGAAAATGTAAATTGTCATTAATTTAATTGAGTCTTTTAACCCCTTGAATGCTAGAACGGGCTCCAAAACATTTATATTTGTAAGAATATGTTTTACCTACCTCCCTCTAGACTGTAAGCTCTCACGAACAGAGCCCTCTGATCCTTTTGTTTTCCATTTTCCATTTGTACTATTTACTATCTCTGTATGTCTATTGCCTATTGTTGGCACTATGTAAATAAAGAAGAACAAGAAGATGTGTCATTCTAACAGTGAGAGAGGGAGTCAGAGAGTTAGACTGATACATGTTCTGTGCAGTTGTGTGATCAGAGGCACAGGAAAAAGCCAAACTTAACATACCCTCTGCCATTTTCACTAATATTTTAGTTAGGAAGCGGGATTACTTAATGAGCAGAGATGCTAGACAAAGGATGTGTATATGTATTCACAATAGTCCACTAGCCTGTGACTAGTAAGAAAACCAGCTATTCTCTATGGTTTAAGTTTGTGTGGACTAGTAACTTTCATCTCCTAACTACTAAGTTTGAATGGTGAACTTCACAATTATTTTTAAACCCCACTGATATACACATACATTCACAGACACATTGACGCACAGACAAAATGAGAATATGTCCCTTGCATTTATTCTGAACTGAGATATGGCACACGGGCTTAAATAATTTCCCACCCTTACTTTAAGGGCTCTATTCATTAAATGGTTTTATGAGAAGTCTATCAGATAGACCGCTTTATGCCTTGATTATTGACACAAACCTTCAGTTATTTACCAATGATCAGTCTTATTCCCTACATTGTTTTAATGAGGAAGGGAACTATGATTAAAACTACGAAGTGAATGCCATTGTCATGATACACACACACATATACATGCACGAATAAATGAACTGACAAATAACTGAATAGGCCAAGAAATTAGAGGATATCCTTGCTCATTCAGTCATTTTCTTCTTGATGAATGTACCTCTAAGATGGACTTTATATGTGTATTTGATGTATTATTCTTTAGCTTTTCAATGTATATCTGTCAAAATCTACAGTTTTCAAAATGGAGGAAGTAAGACACCAATCACTGTGTGGTATGTTGTTAATAAAAAACCACATGCTATATATTCCTACCATGATAGTAGATTTTAGGGCAGATTCTGGATCAAACTGTAAATCGTGATGTATAGTGCTGAGCCTCTGACCTTCCTAGAGTTTATTCTTGAGGTCTGTTGAGGTGACCTTAAAGAGTGTCTCTTGAATGAACTGAAATTGCTGTGTTATCTCTCTTTTTTATAGAACGCTGCATATTGTCATCTGGGCAGTTAAACGTCTCCTATTATGGATGATTTTAGGCACCCCTCTATGTGTGAAAAATGACTTTATGCACAGGTACAACTGCGGGTCAGATAACCTGTCAATAAATGACTATTCTCAGGGGCTGAGCATGCGTTGTAGACCTTTATAGCATTCAAGGGGTTAAAAACCCTATTTAAAAAGTAATCAGTGAAAATGTGTAGTCGTCCCTTAAAACACAGTTGGTTTGCCCCATAGTTTTTCAAATTCTTCATATTAATGGGTTAGTAATGTCCAAAATAAAGTTTATTCAGTATAGTAGATGCAACAAAAAGAAAGTATTTGGAGAAAGTCTTATATCCATTTTCGCCCCTAAAGTTCCCCCCTCCCTCATGTCAGCTGTAAAGCTGACAGTAGGAGATTCGATTTGTGCGACTCGAGGAGGCTCTTCAGCAGAGCTGAAATAGCGATCTTTAAAAAGAACTACTTCATTGGAATGGTCTACAAAGTGTGCTTGCACACTCTGTAGACCGTTCCAATGAAATCATTATTTTTAAAGACAGCTATTTTGGCTCTGCTGAAGAGTCGCCGGCTGGTCCCAGGACCAGGATCTCCTGTTGTCTCTCCTGGATACCTCTCTGGCAGTCGAAGGGTTAAACACTATAATGTACTAAAAAGATCGGGGGAAGTCCTGTAGCAAACCAACTAAGCAACAGGAGCAATAAAAATGCCTCAAAATGTCATTGATTTGAATGGAAATTTTAACCTGTTAAAATGCTAGTGAAGTTTACAAAGCAATTTACTGGAGACCGCTGTCATCAACTGGTTAAAATGTCCATTTAAATATGTCAATGGCATTTATTTCTTCATATCATAAAGTTGGTTTGTCCCAGAATTGCTTCTGTTCTTATTGAATCAGCCTCTTAGATCAGAAATAGCCATTATAAAAGTAACACAGCAGGATATGTGCACTGTGAGTACTTCAGACCACATAACTTAGTATGATGTGCAGCAGAATTCAGTTTCAGCTTGTAGTTGGATACTTGCAATGTGCTTTTCGTTACAAAGCATTGAACACCCGTTCTCCACTCCCTGCATTGGCTTCCAATTAAATGGCAAATGTATTTTAAAATTGGCCTGCTGACCTTCAAAGCCTTAAATAATCAAGGCCCACAGTACCTGAAAGAGCTCCTGACACCCTATATTCAATCTCGCTCACTGCAGTCAGCCAACAGATCCCTGCTATCAGTACCCAGAATAAAGACAACCTCAGGTTCCCAAGCATTCAGCCACGCTGCCCCCACATTCTGGAACTCTTTACCACCCTCAATCAGAGAGACACCATCATTACAGACATTTTAAAAAAGCTAACGACCCATCTCTTTTATCAGGCATTCAGTCAACTCATGTGACCATAAGGAATTCTTAATTTTATGTCTGTTTATAGATTTATAAAGCGCTTTGAGTCTCACAGGGAAAAAAGTCACCATTTATTATTATTAATTGTTGTTAGGTTATTGTTGGTTAACCACTTGTCTGTTAGGGCAATCAATAATTCCTGGCATTTACGCTATGTTCTCACAGGAGACAGTATCGATAGCCCTGCACTATAGGTGTATAACTTTATATTGTAAATGCTCTTCTCCATGATATACCTGAAACTGAGAGAAACTGCAATGTATTCTTCCTAGTAAGACTTTCTAAATAAATAAATAAAATCATTAATCAGTTAAATAATAATGAATTAACTGCATCCTTGGGGAACAGCTTCAGCGCCCGCATGCTTTAGGCAGATCCATGTTCTAACATGCTGATCTGTACAGTGGCCTATTGGCACAATACAGATCATTCACACAAGTGATTATGGAGCGTGTGATGCCATTAGCATTCACCAGTAATTGGTCGACTCTTATGGACACCTGCCAATTATATATGGCATTTCAATGCATTGGAAACCTACCTCTCGGGCACTCAAATTTTTTTTAAGGGTGGTTTACTAAACCAAGTCAGTACTGTATTGGAAAGGGCATAACTATCAGGGTAGCACGAAAGGCGACTGAAACACAGCCCAACATCTTGGGGGCCTGCATGTCTGTAGGGCAGGAGGCATATAAATCATCCCTGTCTTAAAGGAGAACTAACTGCTTAATAATAACACCCCCACTAACATTACTATGACCATAAAATCCAAATTCCACTTTGACTGGTATCCTTATTTCTTTGTTCAAGAGATAACATCTTCAATTAGTCCTACGAGTCATGTTCACAGAGGAGGACATGACTGTTTCTGGCAGTTTTTAAACTACTTAAGGTTACCATGTGCCTTGATCAAGGTTTGTGTAATGTGGTTCTTCTAGTAGCTGTCAAGGACATGACAATCTGGACTGGTGGAAGATACAATATTTTGGACAAAGGCACAAGAACAAATTAATAGGGGCAATTAGCATTTTCTGGTCATAGTAAGCCAAGTGTAGGGTAAATATTAAGAGGTGTTACTTAGTTAAGGGCACTGAGCCCATAAACTGTGCTGCTTTATAAACATCTGTGGCTGCTTTGCACACCACATGTATGTGACACACCTCTAAAATGGCTGTCAATTCTGTCTTCCTACCAGAAAATCTGTATTTCTTCTTTAATTAATAAATAGCTGTGCAAGTGAACTTCCAGTTGCAGCTTTCAGATATGTAAAGAATATTCAAGGTGATAAGTCCACATTAAATAATAGGTAGTAAAGCAATGTTTAAACTTGTAAAAGAGACAGTGAGTTCTCACTGGCCACACCCACAATTCAAGATGTGGGTGTGGTCAGCACAGCTGAGGCACCCTTCTAGATTTGGCTCTGTAGGAAGTTGACTGTTCTTCCTAGTGGGAAATCCTTAACAAAGGCACCAATAAATCTTATGTCTTATGTAATCTTGTCTCCCCTGATGAAGTGAGCAATCATGTTACAAAACAATAGAGGAGGAAGGACTTCTTTCCAGGTCAGGTTTTTCCTGTGTAAGTCTCAACTGTTTATTAATGGAGCAGTAAACTTTTAATGTGAAAAAAATATATTTTGCAGGGTCTACTTACTGAGTAAACAAGGGTATTTCCACTGCTGGGAGTTGCTGTGTTCAAATATTATTACAAATCAAACTATTGTTTTTGTTTTTTAACCCCTTAAGGACCGGGAAAATATGAGGTCGTTTTCTCTTAAGGACCAGAGCAATTCTGACCTTTTTGACTATGTCTTTGTTCAACAGTGTTTTCCCTCTTAGGCTTTTATTCCACCCCATAAATTATATACTGTTTTTTAAGCACAAATAGGGCTTTCATTTGATACCCTACTTATATGGATAACCCACCATTTACTTTATTAAAATTAAAAAAAAGATAAAAAAAAGTAAAAAAAAAAAAATAATAATTTTGTTTTTTCTCTTGGGATCAATTGGGCACAAAGGGTTAATTTTTTATGGCGACTGCATGAAAGGTATGACTGACCGGTCAAAATGAGCAGTTTAAAGTGGCCACTGTCCCCCCTTGGGTGAAAATCCCCATGTCCCTTTTTCCCACCCTATTTTGTCACTTTTTTATCAGTGACATTTGGCAGTGTGTAAAAGTGTATTACATAGCTCCACAACAATCACACTTCCAAAATTGTTTAATAAGATTATTTAAAAAAAAAAAAGAAAATATCTTTTTGTAAAAAAAAAAAGTGTGTTGTATTTAAAAAAAAAAAAAAAGTATCATTGCAGGTCAGAAATTGACCTGCATTTAGCAAGCCTCTGGCACCAGCAGTGAAGGGGTTAATACCACCAGCTGCTGTATTCTCATTTGCCACTAGGTGTCTCCTCTCTACTTCTGTCTCCCTTACTTTGATAGCAAGGGAGACAGAGGTAGAAGAGACACGCAGAGACAGCATGCTTTGCGTGCTGCCTCTGTCTCTCACTATGCCGGTACATGTGATCGCTGCTACGGCGATCACATGAACCGGCACAAGCAAGAAGGGCTGAGACTGAACACCCCGGTCTCGGATCACTCAGTCTCAGCCTGGAATTAATTATAGCAGCGTGCACGGAGGCACGCTGCTATCATTTAAGCCATGATGGTCCTGGACCGTCATGGGTCCTTAAGGAGATAACAACCCATGACGATCCAGGACCTTCATGGGTCCTTAAGGGGTTAAATATGAAACTGTATTAAGAGCATCACCTGGTGTCCAGACAGTTCTCTTCTCTAGACCAGGGGCATCCAATGCAAGGCCTTCTACTTGATTTCTGACTACAGCTCTGTTATCTTGAGCTTGTCACCAGCTAAGAGATGATGGTAGATGCAGTCTGGCAGCAGCTGTGGGAATGCATGTTGTCCACCCTTGGCCTACACAGTTATTCTACTCCATCTAATTCTACCTCATCTATGGTAGATATGAGCCACTGGTTACAGTTCTCCTTAGCATTTGATGGTAACAGCTTCATCACCTCATGACAATTTGAACTGTAATAAGATTTGATTACAGCAACACCAGCTGTTCAAGTATACTTGTGCTTAGCAGGAAAAAACCTAAATATATATATTTTTTAATAATAAAATGTAATTGCTCCTTTAAATATCTCTTGTTTACATGCTGAGCACTATCTTATTTTACTTTCCTGAATTGTACAACTTGATCTTTTCCTTACAGTAGCTGTACTCAAAATAGTTCTCAATTTTAAGTGACTTCTGGACCCCCCATTGCCCACACTGACCTCTTCACCCCCCAGCCATGATGTAGGTGGTTGAGAGTAGATCAGGACTCGTCTGAAGCGACCTAATAATGCAACACATTCTGCTGTGTCACTTGACTCCCTCATTTCATGTTAGCGTTGCTGCAATTTATCTCTATTTTGGAATGCATCTCTAACCCTTTGAGTGACAGAGGTGTATGCAATGCATTGCATACCCCTCTGGCACTCAAAGGGTTAAACCCTTGATGACCATAGGGGTGCAAAACGCATTGGTCTTCAGAAAAATAGAGAAGTCCCTAGTGCATTTCAAAGGAATGTGTTGAAATTCTCTCCAGCATCCAGTGGGTTAATATAACCTGGGAAGAATTAGTGTATGTATAACTTGGGGATCGGCCAAGTTTTGACAAGCTATCTCATTCCTGTTTGTAGTTATCAGCAACAACCAAATCTGTATGTGCTGAAAATTGTCCAGAGGGATTCATTTATAAATGCCCTCTACGGAATCACATTACATACCAAGCATATTGCGCTAGAAATAATACTGAGCAGAGGTTAGTGAATTGGAATTGTTTGTGATATCAGGACATCTGTTCTGTGAAGTCTGTAGGATGTCTTACTGATTTGTATGAAAAACACATTTATATAATTTTGGAAGAACATGTTCTTTCTTTCTTTCCTGTTATGACTTCTTATAGGATACAAAGATTATGATTTTTCTTTTTTAAAGCGGAACTACCACCCCTTTTAAACTTTGCCCCCAAATAATTACCCATCTGGCGACTAGCTGCTCAATAGTGCTAGTCGCCAGAATTATTACTGCGTTACTGAGAATTCTGTACTGCTCCCAGACTGACAGCCAGGAAACAGCGCAGACATCTTTCCATAGTGACATCTGCGCACTTGTGCTGTCAGTCCCAGCCTGCTGTAGGAGGCGTTCGGTACCAAAAGGGACTGACAGCACAGGCGCGCAGACGTCACTATGGAAAGTTGTCTGTGCTGTTTCTTGGCTGTCAGTCCGGGAGCAGTATAGAATTCTTAGTAACGCAGTAATAATTCTGGCGACTAGCACTATCGAGCAGCTAGTCGCCAGATGGGTAATTATTTGCGGCAATGTTTAAAGGGGTGGTAGTTATTCTTTAACCAAAAAACATAAGCTGGTAAAATAAGGACGTGTTGGACAGTTTAGTGTACCTGTCACCTCAAGACTAGCTTAATTTGTTTTACAAATAATTATATCAGCTTGTATTTTGTAGTAGCTGTTTTTCTGTATCATAACTAGTTTTTGACCAATTACCATTCATGTTTTGGTGACACAGTGTGACAATATATACTAATTTCTTGCACTGTATGCTAATTAACATTGTTTCATGCTGAATTTGTGGCTCACTCTGCTAGAAATAACTCCAGTGTGCATTGGGTCTAGATTCATTCATAGCACAGTGGGTGTGGGGCCTAGATTCATTCATATCACAGTGGGTGTGGGGCCTAGATTCAGTCATAGCACAGTGTGTGTGGGGCCTAGATTCATTCATAGCGCAGTGTGTGTTAATATGGGCCTTGCAGAGAAGAATTCTCAAAAACTATTTATACGTCAAACAACAGAACAGATAGGCAATTTTTATTCCTCTTTACAATTAACTAAACTTAGCTTAGGGTGACAGGTCCGTAGCCCTGAGGATCAGCCTCTACCCGTGGAGACCTGGTAATTAAGAATAAAATCCAGAGTCTCTGGGTCAGATCCGGAGAGTTCCTCTGTATGCTGATATGCTAAAGAAAAGTGGTCCAATCCTGGGCTGCACCATTGGGAACAAATGAACGTTTCCAATGATTTTACCCTTTAAGTGCCAGAGGGGCATGTTGCATAGCCATTTGGCACTCAAACAGTTAAAGGGGAACTATCACCCCAATCAAGTTAGGCTAATAATTAAATAAATATAGCGATTAGCTTGAATACTTGTTTTAATTTTTTTATACAGTTTGTGATATGGCAAGATTTAAAGGGTTAGTAAGTTTTATAAGTTTATGCTATAGTGTAAATTTAAAAAAAAATAAATAAATAAATTATGTGGTGCAAATCCCATCTCTCAGACTTTTATGGTTTGCGAGATAATCCCCTCCCCTTCTCCTGACGTCAGCTGTAAGCTGACAGCAGGAGATCCCAGTCCTGGGACCAGTCGGCAGCTCTTCAGCAGAGCAGAAATAGTGATATTTAAAAAGAATTACTTAATTGGAACAGTCTGCAAAGTGTGCCTGGTTTGCAAGCACACTTTGTAGACTGTTCCAATGAAGTAGTTCTTTTTAAATATCGCTATGTCGGCTCTGCTGCAGAGCTGCCTCAAGTCAGCCGACATGGATCTCCTTCTATAAGCTTTACAGCTGACATCATAGAAAAGGATGGGAGGGGGGAACTTTAACACTTTATATCTCTTAAACCATAAAGATGTGAGAAATGTGACTTTCTCCACACAATTTATTTTTTTATATATACAATATTGCATAAACATATAAGAGGGCATTACTAAGCCTTTAAAAATGATCCAGAGCCTTACTTCCGGACAGACTGTGGTTACAGCTCTGTACCGCAGTCTGTCAATCATCCTCTGCTCCCCTCCCTATGTAGCGGCTCAATCCAGCCTCCTCTGATGACGGAGGATTTTTCCATGTAAGCTGGAGCGCTCTCTAGCCAATGGAGGCAATGCACTAAGATTTTTCCAGTTTTGGAGATCCTAGTGCATTGGCTGTATAGAATAACATAGGAACTGGATAATGATATCACTGGAGAAGTTATCTCCACTTTATCACCTCTTTAGCTACCATTAATGCAAAAAACTCATTGCCTTTCAATGCACTGGAGAGCTCCCTAGTACTTAAGGGGGGAGTTCTCAATTCCTGTATTATTCTATGGAGCTAATGTGCTATGATCTCTCCCACTTGAGAAATCTTAGTGCATAGACTCCATAGAATAACATAGGAACTGGAGAATGCTAACACTGATCACGTGCAGTCTAGTACAGGTCTGTCCAAGTTCAGTCCTCAAGAGCCACCAACAGTCCAGGATTTAAGGATTCCCCTGACTATTCACAAGGGAGTCCAACAAAATTGATAAGACACTAACTCACTGTGCTTAATCAGGGAAATCCTTAAAGGGATAGTAATACTTCATTTTAACTTTATTTTATTTTGTAGGCATTAAAAAAACATGAAGAATGATATAAGTCTTATCTCTGAAACCTTTATGGTTTAAGAGATATTCACAAAGTATCCCCCCCTGTTCAACCAGATCAGAAGGGAGATGCCCAGGTAGACTGCAGAGAGGGACAATCTTCAATTAAGATAATGGAAAAAGCTGAAAAACTTGTCAAGGGGGGAAGGGCTTTCATTGTTTTCATACAAAGAAAATTGTCCCCTTCTGTTATCTGTCTGGTCATACAACCAGATCCCCATCTGAGAAGAGATTGTTTACACTAGGTAAAAGGGGCGGGGAGGGGATCTTTGCTTGTGAATATCTCATAAACCATAAAGATTTGAGAGATAAGACTTATATCATTCTTCATGTTTTTTTAATGCCTACAAAATAAAATAAAGTTAAAACGAAGTATTACTATCCCTTTAAATCCTGAACTGTTGGTGACCCTTGAGGACTAAACTTGGACAGACCTGGTCTAAATCTACATCAGTCTCATTGTTTTAGACATCTTTTTAGCACAAGAGCCGTTAAAATCTAGTCACAACTTTGACATACCATGAAATGACATGCTTAACCGTTTAAGGACCACATCTCAAAGAAATGCATTGCATACTCTTATGTTCCTTAAAGGCTTTTGTGCTTAATTTGAGTAATTGGCAGATTACAATACTAGACTCAGTTTAGCAGTTTCAGTAAGGTTTTAGCCCTTAACCTCCATATACTAGACACAATGGCACCAGCAACATGAGATCCGATTACGTCTCTGAACCTTGCACATAATTAGACATTTTTCTCTCGGATCTATGAACCATTTGAATTCCATAAGGGTTATTTGCATGTATGCTCTTGTGATGTTCCCTAAATGCCAAAAGGATACCCGAAAAGTGATATGTGCTTTGTAAACAATGCAATGTGAATTCTTTTACACAGAAAGCAAAACAATTGTGGAGCATACCAGCTGCACTTCAGGGGATACGTTAACATTACCATTGATTTAAATGGAACTTTTGAAGGGATAGTAAAAGTTAATTTTATGTTTATTTAATATTATAGTCATTAAAAAATATGAACAACAATGTAAGTCTTATTTCTCAAACCTTTATGGTTTGAGAGATATACTTTGATAAATTTACCTCGTGAGAGAAATCAGCACTCTAGCTGACAGTTGCTGAATGCGGTCATTTGACCGGATGGAGACTCTTCAGCAGAGCCAAAATCGCGCATAAATACTTGATTGGAACTGTCTACAAAGTGTGCTTTGCAGCTGTCAGCTAGAGCACTGACTTCTCTCACGAGGTAACTTTAGCAAGGTATATCTCTCAAACCATAAAGGTTTGAGAGGTAAGACTTACATCATTCAATTTTTTTAATGATTACAATATTAAATAAACATTAAATTAACTTTTACTATCCCTTTAACACCTTCAGTGCTAGAAAGGTCATCATATTCTTGCTGTAAAAAGTCAGATTTGCCATGAAAGTACACTTTCATTCTTTTTAGCTATATGGAAAAAGCAAAAGAAGGGAAACCAAGATGAATGCAAATCTGGAATAAACCAACAGGGGAAATTAAAATGTCCATTCTTTTAAATGGGAATTTTATCACAATGAATGCTGGAGAGGTCTCCAATGAATCTGACACCTCTCTCCAGCATTCAGATGTCCAACATCCCTATTTAAATCAATGGGAAGTTTTATTACCCCCCCCCACACACACACACACACACATACACACACTATGGTATAGTGGGTTTGCTTTTGCTTTCTACATAAGGGCCTATTTGGGAGTGTTTGACTCCATTGGTTCCACCTGCTGTGTTCCAATCAGAATCTTTTTCCTGTGCATGAAATGGAAATAGACTTTCTTTTGAGCAGCAGTTTTACAAAGAAATGGCCACAAATGGGGATAAGCAAGCAATTGTGTGGCCTAAATGATGCTTTATTTGTTCTTCAAAGACATGACAAAAGTGATGTGTGTTTTAACCCACTGGGTCCAGGAAGATCACCAGTGCATTGAAATGGGTTTTTTTTTAGAGTCCCCTATGGCCCAGAGTTACCTTCTGCCAACCCTTCCTGTGGAACATCTGTACTAGCGATTGAACATATTTATGTGCTAATAGAGCCCATGAATTGCTGTTGAGGGTAGCTTTGAATTTCATGGACTGTTTGTACAGTTAATTTCCTTTTGAAATTTCTGTGTCACTATACTCCTTCTCCTCACTGATTTGTCTATGCAATCCCGCCTAATATTCTCATTCATTCCCTTATTCATTAATGCCAGGAGTAAAAAGTCCAATTTAAATCAATGGGAATTTCAGGACTTATTAGCATTCTACATTCTGCACTTAACACTTAATATATAGTAAAATTCATACTGTAAGTATTATCCTTCTGAGTACAACAAGGGCAGTCCCACAGCTGAGAGGTATTTTATTCAAACTTTATTGCAGCTCAAACTTGAATTTTTTTAGCTGCAGTATCTCAGTGGCCTGAAATTTTACAGTGGTTCTGTTGCTACACCATCCATTGGAAGCTAATGGTTAATTTATTTTATCATTATCATTAATTAAGGAAATAGTATACCTTTATTTAGTCTTTACGTATTCTCAAGTACATAATGTGGACCGTTACATTGCATATACTTTTTATTATTTATTTATTTTCACCTATTTTTTTTCACACTTTTATGTCTCTTACAAGGCTCTCACTGGATTGGATTGCAGGGAGCTTTCTGTCAGGGAACATGGAAGCAGGTCTTGTGATACAATATAAAAAAAGGTAGCATACAGACCATTCAGTGCTGCAGGTGATAGTATGACATTATATTACATCCTGCTTTGATGGTCGGTTGACTTGTAGAATATGTTCATTTAAAATAAAGGGTTGATATTCCTTTAACCCTTTAATGACCAGATGGGTGTGCAATGTATAGCTTCTGGTCCTTAAAAGGTTAATAAAGTCCTAAGACATTCCGTAGAGTTGTACAATGGGATTTTAGCCTCCCATCCTAGTACTTTTTTCTAGCATGTTTCCATGTGTAATTTGTTGGACTAATCCTATATAATAATTTGCTAAATCGTGGGTAACGCCGCGACATGCGCAGTAGACACTGCTGCGCGTGCTGCAGTCATGCGCAGTAGAGACTGCCCGCGCCGTGGCTGATACAGAGCTGGGTGCTCCGAAGGAGCGTCCAGCTCTGTATCAGCCGTGACGCGGGCAGTCTCTACTGCTCATGACTGCCCCACGACTGGGTGGCAGTGGCACTGTGACCCGTGTAACGGGCTGTTCAACTAGTGTCCCATAAAAAGTTATTCTCGTTTTGTAGTTGAAAAAAAAATTATTTGAAGCAACTCCCATCTCTCAAACTGCTTTGGTTTGAGAGATATTCACATGTAAAGTTCCCCCCTCCCTCCCCTTCTCCTGACGTTAGCGTCTAGCTGACAGCAGGAGATCCCAGTCCGGGGACCAGCCTGCAGCTGTGCAGCAGACCAGAAATTGCGTTATTTAAAAAGAATGACTTCATTGAAAAGGTCTACAAAGTGTTCCTGGTTTGCAAGCATACTTTGTAGACCAATCCAATGAAGTAATTATTTTTAAATAACGCAATTTAAGCTCTGCTGAAGAGCCTCCTCGAATCGGCCGACTCAAATCTCCTGCTGTGAGCTTTACAGAAAGAATTAATGGAATTTAAATAGAATAAAGCACTCTCAGGACTTAAAGGGATAGTAATACTTCGTTTAATCTTTATTTTATTTTGTAGACATTAAAAAAACATGAAGAACGATATGTCTTATCTCTCAAACCTTTATGGTTTGAGAGATATTCACAAGCAAAATTTCCCCTCCCGCCCCTTTTACCTAGTGTAAGCCACCTCTTCTCAGATGTGGAATCTGGTTGTAAGAAAGACAGATAACAGAAGGAGACAATCTTCTTCCTATGAGAACAATGAAGGCCCTGTCCCCTTGACAAGTTTTCCAGGTTTTTCCCTTATCTTAATTGAAGATTGTCCCTCTCTTCAGTCTACCTGGGCACCTCCCTTCTGATCTGGCTGAACAGTGTTACATCAGTAAAAGGGGCAGGAGGAGGATATTTTGTCATTCAAAGTCCAAATACTATGATGATTAATTAGAGCTGTTTTTATTATGAAACATTACTATCCCTTTAAGAAATGTGTAGAAAAAACAAAAAGGTTTATTTAAAGATCAACGTTTCGGTCATCAAATTGTGACCTTCATCAAGAAGAATGAATGTTTAGTATTATTGGTCAGCTGAAACAGCAAGAAATTTGCTTCATGTGACCATGTTAAAAATCCCGGGAATTTAGTAGGTTTAGAATCCTTAAAGTGTATTGGTGCATGTCACAAGAGGGACGTGGATAGCAAGAGAATATTGAGGGTGAGAAAGGACAATTAGTATAACAATGCAATGAAAAGGATATTTACATTTAAAATGGGGGATTGTTTCCATGCATATGTGAACCAGTATTATGTACCAATACTCAGCAATCAGTGAGGATGATACACTAGGCAGAACTGGGTCCTTCCGGACCAAACGAATTGCACTGGGGACAAACCATAAATTCACATTGATTTAAATGGGGCTTTTGAAATGTCAGCAAAAATGGAGTATATAAATTCCAGGTTCCTGGGCTCTTATAATATAACATCTGGCTTCAAATTTTGGAGGTCATTTTTATACTGCTAAATACATGCCCCAGCTACAATGGCTCCAAAAATGCATAGTTGGCTCCTGAAAATTCTGCCTGGTTACTAAGTTTATTTTATTATTTTTCACCCCGGCAGTAAAGTGGATTTAGACATTTAGAAAATTACCTGACAGCTTTAGGAACTGATTTCCCATGTGTTAAAGGGATAGTCATTTTTAATATGGTAAAATATATTGGACGGTCCGTCTTGCTGAGTAAAACAAGGATGGGAACACCTCCGAGAGACGTTTTAATCAAAAGTTATTGCAAATCAAACATAATTTTGGGTATATTGCCTCCATGGTCTGAAATTGTACAGTGGCTCTGTGGCTTCATAATCCTATGGGGAGTTACGGTAATCTGACTAGAGCTGTCCATAGACCTCTGTAACAACAGTGCTACCATATAAATTGAGGCCATGGAAGTAATGCACCTAAAAATGCAAGCTTGAACTGTAATAGCTTTTGCACAAAAAATTTTTCAGCATGATGAGCCCTGCAGTGTTTTTTTCCCATACTAAATGTTAATTTTCCTTTAAAACTTCAATACTCTCCCTGGGAGAGCCACAGGGATGAGCTGTCAGCTCTTCACTGAGCGGTTCTTGAAGATTTCTGTCTTCTCCTTTGAAACCCATTGTCTGCATATTTGCTGAAAAAGGTCTTTAATGGAGTGGAGAGAGGTCTTGCTTAATCTCTCAGAAGCACTAATGTCACACCACCCAGCCTTGCAGATCTGTAGGAGGGACTTGAAGAGTATTAAAGGGATAGTAATGCTTTATAATAAAAGCAGCTCTAATTAATCATCATAGTATTTGGGCCTTGGAGAGTGTTATTTCAATTCTGTCAAAGTTGTAGTTCAAGAGTAATTGAATGATAAAGTATCCTCCCGTCCCTTTTACTGATATAACACTGCTCACCCAAGAGCAGCAGGGAGGTGCCCAGGTAGATTGCAGAGAGGGACAATCTTCAGTTAAGATAAGGGAAAAAGCTGAAAAACCTGTCAAGGGGGGCAAGGTTTTCATTGTTCTCACAGTAGAATTTTGACCCTTGATGTGAGCTGTCTGGTCTATGGACTGGATTCCACATCTGAGGAGTGGGGACTTACGCTAGGTAAAAGGGGCGGGAGGGGGAAACTTTATCATTTAATTACTCCTGAACTACAACTCTCACAGTAATGAACTAACACTCTCTATGACCCAAATACTATGAAGATTAATTGGAGTTGCTGTTTTTGTGAAACATTGCTATCACTTTAAAGAGTTTTAAACCTATAGCTTTCAAGTAACTTCCTACACTTTTAAATCTACTTCCTTAGAGCTGTTATGGCCCTTTTATCACATTGAAAGCTAGAAAGGTATCTAGTGCATTGCATTGGGTTTGCATTGTATACCTCTATGGCTTTCAAAGGGTTAAAAGCTCTTTTACAATAATGGGGACTGTGGTTTGCTCCAGACCTGCTCTCCCTTTACTTAATACATCATCCTCATTGTACTCGCAGTTAAAAGTAGGGAGCTATAAATCTAAATTTTAGTTGAATTCTTATTTATTTATTTTTTTAACACGATTCAGACAAATCCTTTAGATTCAGTCATCCAACTCTTGATCTGGCACTGTCATGCCTAATCACCATACAAAGGAGTGACGGACCCCAGCCACTCTTAATTAGTGATCATTTGTCTGCTTCCTAAATTTCTTCCCCTTGGGTTAAATGAGTTCACCCACCACTATTGGAAATTAGAAAAGAAGCATCAGTTTAAGATTACTTAATATTCCCAAAATATTCCTAAATTGTATAGGATTTTGTATTAAGAAAAATAAATATTTTTTTAGGATTTTGTTGACTCCAAATAAAATGTGATTCTGTGGATCCTTGCTTGAAAGTTGCTGCTAGTAGAGACTTGTAGCAAAACTCATTAATACCGATGTACTATGAAGAGATTTATCAATTCAGCTATTGGGGCTAAATGAAAATTGACATTGGTTTAAATGGGGCTTTCAACCCCTTGAATTATAGAGAGTTTTCCACCACATTGCTTTGCAATGTTTTGGAGACCTTTCTATAATTCAAGGGGTTAAAATCCCAATTTAAATTAATGACAATTTTATTTGTCCGCTGTTTCAGAGGGCTCGCTCCAGAATTGTTTCAGTTAAACATTGTACAACAACCTTACTGGAGTTTTTAAATTGGAAGGGTGACTACACATCATTCTTATTTTGAATATCTTATATACTAATAGCAATAATCCAATAAGTGTTTTCTAGTTGGCACATTCTAGGAGCTTGTTACAATGTGCGACTCAAGGACACCATCATCCTGTACAGTCACAACAAATAGAGTACTTTGCACTCTATGGTGCTGTTCACACCGAGCTGAATCTACAGAGATGGTCAACCTATATATATTGTTTGCTGTAACACTCTGGAAACTATCGATGGTCGTAGGGATTCCTCCAGCCTTGTGCAGTACAGACAGGCTTGGGTTCTTACACCCTACACGATTGGAATTATCCTGTACTTTTGCCTCATTGTCCCTCCTTCTAGTGGCTCATTTTGGGGTCAGCTTCTGAGTCCAAGGTGGTGGTATCTGGGATTGGAGAGCCTTTCTGATAAAAGGCATTCAACCTACACTCTAGAGCACTACCAGCCTTCCAGGGCTTTGAATAATATGAGGGCTGAGATGTACCTCCAGATTGGTGACATAATTTGCTTTCCTTTAAAAGCAATCTGAAAACTTGTATTTCTCACAGAGATATTGCTGAGCTGCGCTTGGAGCTCAGAGTGATCAGGAATCAATGAACCCATGTATGATCTTAGAGAGAGATATTGATGTGATTCTGTTGCTTTTAGAACATAGGCATCTGAACGTGGAGGCAGGTTGAAGTGCCTCCATTACATGAGTGGCACACAAGACAATGTTGTTTTTAACAATATTTTATATTTGTTGTTATTAAAATACTACACTATATACTCCACCACTTTGTCTGTATCTTTGTATCTCTGACTAGGTGGTAAGTAGGGTGACAACATTTCCATTCTGCCATACAGGAACACTGCGGAGACAGCAGAATACTTGTCCTAAGCTCTAGTGCAGCTATGTGGTAGGGGTCCCTGTGCATCACTGGACATCAGTGCACAACCTGCTCTTTCTCTGAATTACAGCAGAGGTCTAAACACTAGAGCGAGAACTGGCCATTGACTGCTGTGACAGAAAAAAATCTACATCATGCCCAAAGCCTTAAAGGGACAGTAATGTTTAATAATAAAATCAGCTCTAATTAATCATCATAGTATTTGGACTTTGGAGAGTGTTATTTCAATTCTGTCAGAGTTGTAGTTCAAGAGTAATTCAATGACAAAGTATCCCCCCCGCCCCTTTTACTGATGTAACACTGCTCAGCCAGAGCAGAAGGGAGTTGCCCAGGTAGATTGCAGAGAGGGACAATCTTCAATTAAGATAAGGGAAAAACCTGAAAAACTTGTCAAGGGGGGCAGGGCTTTCATTGTTCTCATAGGAAAAATATTGTCCCCTGCTGTTATCTGTCTGGTCTATGGACTGGATTCCACATCTGAGAAGAGATGGCTTACACTAGGTAAAAGGGGCAGGAGGGGAAACTTTGCTTGTGAATATTTCTCAAACCATAAAGATAGATAAGACTTATATCGTTCTTCATGTTTTTTTAATGCCTACAAAATAAAATAAAGATAAAACAAAGTATTACTATCCCTTTAAACTAACATTACATTACAGCAAAATTGCACTGTAACACCTGTTTGATGTCATGATCAAGACTTAGTTCTCTCTCTCTCTCTCTCTCTCTCTCTAGTGTCTAGATCTTTGTCTGGATGCAATTTTTGTAGCCCAGCAGAAGCATTAATTGCTGTTACATTAGCAAAGGCAGTCCTCATTCTTGTGTTTAGAACTGTGCTCTGGAGTCTTCATTCCGGGACACTGTATTGTCCCAGAAGGGGGTTTCCCAGTACATGGGACACACATGTCATTGACAATCAAGGCCATGTGGTCACCACAGTGGTAAGAGTTGAGTATACTATCTTATGGTAGTTTTGGTAGCCTGTAGGACTGCTGTACAAGCTGTTTGTACATGGAATTGAATCATTGTGATGCTTGTTGGGACAATAGAATCACAGGCTGGCCTATTTGGATGCCAGCTAATAAAGTGATGTTTATGCCTATATTAGGGTGACCAGGCCTCACCTTTAACCTGGGACGCAATTGAAAAATGCATACTGCAGGGCTGCTTTGATTTCAGTGAAGTACTGAAATATGCCAGTTTCCTATGCGTCCCCCGGTTAAAGGTGAGATCTGGTCAGCCTAGCCTATATATACCTAAAAGCTGGCCTTTTCAGTTTACAGGGGGAGCTCAGAGCATAGGACATGGGTGATACTATTTTGGAGACAGTGTTGCCACATTGGTATCACCAGTGTGAACAAGGCATAATTAGAGTTGGTAACATCTTAGTTCTTGAAAAAGAAAATTAATATAACAAAATTAATTAAAGTATATCTATAGACTCTGTCATCCAGTTTTCTTTTAGATATCATAAATAAAATAATATTAAAGTGACCCTATCACTTAAAAACAACTTTGGTGATTACATGCTTTCAAAATCACCTATATATTTTATTAGCCATTTTACATTGTATAAAAGTAGTTTTTGAGTTATTTAGAATTATTATAAATTAAGCTAATTACGGCATGCAACGCAGGAACTTCCTGTCTTAGCCCTATCCCCCTCACTCATTGGGGTAAATATATTAATTCACCAGGGCAGCCATCTGGTATTTGTTTCCAGTGGCTGCGCACAATCGTATGCGCTAAATGTATGAGTTCTGTAGTGTTTACAAGCCCTACATGCCAGCCCCATAGCATGCAAATGGAAATTGCATACCCTAATGCCATTCCTCTACACCTTGCTTGTTACATTGGCCTAAGCAAGGCACAGAGGAAAGGACCACTCCAAAACTCCCACAGTCTGTTCTCTTGTCTTTCCCTTGGTGCAAAACGTCATTAAGCAAGGGATTTTAAGTGTATGTAGCGCAGTGCATTGATATTAGGCAGGAATAGGGATCCAAAATCAATTCATGTGCTTGTTTTAGCATAGAATCAGCTTTGTTCATCCACCCATTGATACTGCAGTGCTAGGAGAACTGGTCAGTGCATTGCTGAGTAGTGTCAGTGGGTGGGGGAGGTTACAAAAGGCTAAGGATGGAAGTGTTTCATGACATGCCTTAACACCTTAACGACCAGCCTACGCAGCGCACGGCCGGCAATTAAGGACCACAGGGCTTTTTTTTTTGCTGCAATGGATTCTGGGATTGCGTGGTGACCCCGGAATTCCATAATGCTCCAGGACCACTGACGATCCTTAAGTGCCGGAACCGACGTGATGGTCATGTCACGTCCAGGGTCTTTAAGGGGTAAATTAGCATAATTTAGAAATTGACTTAACTAAAAAAACGATGTTCTAAATAAAATATGGCTAATACAACATATACATGATTTTGAAACCTGGTTCAAAATCACCAAAATTGTTTTAGGTGATCCCTTTAAAAATAAAAAAACACTAATACTTCCCAATACAAATTCACTTCCTATGTTAGAAGCTGATACAAATAACAGGAAATACAGAATTTTGCTTGTAGTTTACTAAAGTTGGTCTGCAAGAGTAATTATGTTTTGCACTAAATAACAGATATTAATATTTTTTCTATGCTGCTTGTGTTTTTAGGGTTAATGTGTGCGGAGGCAAATGCTGTCATGGCTGGAGCAAATCTCCTGGTTCTGAACGATGTACTAAACGTAAGTGTTGAAATCCATCTCTTCTTTTGCTAAGTAATGGTGAACTAGGAATTTGTGGCAGAATGTATGAAACATGCGCAATCAATTATTTCCAGTGTGAAAACCACTAATGAATAGGTTTGTGCACGATTTTGCTGAATTGCCTAATTGGTTGGATCAAAGGAACAAAGAAATAATTTACCACATGGCATGAACAGATAACTTCACTTGCTACAAAGCAGATAAAGTAAAAGTGTGATCTCATTTGAACCTTTAACTATCTCCTAGCATTACTAAAGGTTTCCCTCATCTAACTAGTTCATTGTGAGTAGAATATACATGTAGCAACATTTTATCAAAGGCGCAAAGAAATCATTTGCCACATATTGTTGGCAGAGAGCTCAACTCACTGACACGTTTTGCATCTGCTTCATCAGAGTCTGACGAAGCAGATGCGAAATGTGCATCAGCGAGTTAAGCTCTCTGCCGACAATATGTGGCAATGATGTATATTCTTCTCACACTGAATTAGTTAGATGAGGGAAACCTTTAGTAATGCAAGGAGATAGAGGCGCTATGTTCATGCCATGTAGTAAATGATTTCTTTGTGCCTTTGATCCAACCAATAATGGCATTTCTCTGACAGCAATTCGTTACATGCATACTTTGGTTACAATGATACTTGTTCAGTGTACCTGAATAATTGCCATTGCTACAAACAAATCATTCATACTAAGAATCAAGCGCACAGTCTTAATTACGGATTTCTAACTCCACCAGCTACACATCAAAAGCAGACAGGTGGTGCTGTGGGAGTCCAGCGACCACAAAAAAAATCAACCCCACGTTTCCATCCTCAGCAGTGGTATAATTAAGAACTAATAGCCGATATAGCGAGGAACTGTGCAGCAACTTAATGCAAAACAGTATTTTGATACTGGAGTTCAAGTGATCAAAATATATTAGCTGAACCTCTAAATTGATATGGGATATTGCACAATTTAAATCCCTAATCTGCTTCTAAGCTAACAAATAATAATTGATTCAATGCTAGCATTATCGTTAGCTATGACAAGCAGGAGTAACTAGCACTAAAACTCGCACTGAAAGTGAAAAGTTAACGTTTTCCTAATGGTCTTTGTTAACTAATTGAGATTTTACAACAAGCTTATAGAAGACATGGTTTTCTCCTTGTTTTTTTGCTAATTAACCTGCTGAATACAATCCGGATTAAATTGCAAGTTATATTCCACACAAAAATCTTTGTCCTGCTATGTTACGCATGGGGAATTAACTACAGAATTGACAGCTATCTAACACTGATAGTGAAAAATTAACACTTTTTCAAAACAACCTTTTCTCTATTTCGCTGTGCTTATTACGAGGGAATTAATTATAGATTTGACAGCAATTCAATAATGGCAATTAAGGGATAAACACTATATCTACGGTTGCTTAGTTCATCATCACATTTAGATTTAGGTCCTAAGAACCACTGTACTAACATATTAATATTCTGTTTTCTGCTGCCTTCAGAATTATCTACCAATACAATTCATTAACCCTATGAGTGCCAGAGAGGTAAGCAACACATTGCTTTGCAATGCATTGTGTACTCCTCTGGCACTCAGAGGGTTAAGAAAAAAAATTCTTTTGAGGGTTAACACACACCTTGCCAGTCAAAGAGACAATTTCCACTGTTTACACGGGAAGAGTTGGTGCACAACTAGGTATTTTGGGTGTCAGTTAACCAAAGGGAATGTGCTGCTCTGTAATATTGTGATAGAACCATACAGACAACAAAGAGAGAGAACACAGGCGTAATAGCACCAAACCCATCCCAATAATTAAAGGGATAGTAATACTTAAAATTACTATCCCTCATCTTGTAGCAAACAAAAAACGGAGTAAAATGAGACCAGCGGCATCTCTCAAACCTTTATGGTTTGAGAGATATCTGCTTTCAAAGTTCCCTCTTTTTGCCTTTCCCCTGACTTCAGCATTCTAGTTGAGAGCAGGGGAATCCTCTCCTGGGATCAGCTGGTGGCTCTGCAGCACAGCCAAGATCACGGTAATAAAAAAAGAAATCCTTCACTAAAAAGGTCTTCTACGTGTTCTTGGTTTGCAAGCAGACATAGAAGACCTTTTAAGGTAAGGATTTCTTTTTTTATTACCGCGATCTCGGATCTGCTGCAGAGCCTCCGCTAGTCCCGGGACCGGATTCCCCTGCTGTCAGCTAGAATGCTGATGTCAGGGTAGAGGGGAATTTGAAAATGGATATCTCTCAAACCATAAAGTTTGAGAGATGCCACTGGTGTCATTTTACCCCGTTTTTTACTGGCTACAAGATGGGGTATAGTAATTTTTAAGTATTACTATCCCTTTAATAGGCAAGTTTATTGATGGAAACCCTGTGGAGGAAGAGTGCAGCAACAAAAATCTTAAAATATAACCTTTATTAGATTTGGTTAAAAGAGAAAGATGCAAATTAGTTAAAAACACTTTAATAACAAAATGCAATGCCTCACTGACAATTACTGAATGATTTGGATCTATCAACCTCTTTCATATATGATCTTGATTGAGATTGATATACCGAGAGAAACAGATCGCAGGATCATCAATCCCTCTGTTCAATTAAAGGGACAGTAATGTCCCAGAAAAATTGTATTTAGTTTTGTAGAGTTTAAAATAATAAACAATATGCTCCAAACCCCATCTCTCAAACCACTATGGTTTGAGACATATAGGTATTCAAAGTTCCCTCCCTCTCTCCCGTTCTCCTGATGTCAGCTATAAAGCTGACAGCAGGAGAATTGAGTCATACGACTCGCAGAGGCTCTTCAGCAGAGCCGAAATCTCGTTATTTAAAAAGAATTACTTCATTGGAATGGTTTACAAAGTGTGCTTGCAAACCAGGCACATTTTGTAGACCTTTCCAATGAAGTAATTATTTTGAAATAACGGGATTTCGGCTCTGCTGCAGAGCCGCAAGCTGGTCCCCGGACCGGGATCTCCTGCTGTCAGCTAGATGCTGACGTCAGGAGAAGGGAAGGGAGAGGGGAACTTTCAATGCCTTGTATCTCTCAAACCATAGCAGTTTGAGAGATAGGGTTTGGAGCATATTGTTTATTATTTAAAACTCTATTAAACTGGATACAATTTTTCTGGGACATTAGTGTCCATTTAAGCAGCCGAGTCACACACTAGCAATACACGTGTGAAATACGAACTGCAGTAAATTACTAGTTCTATATACTACTCTATATATATGGAGTATACATTATATTTTCATACTTTAACGAAGATATTATTGGTAACTGTGACAAATTAATCACGTTCCACAATTTGATATCAACAGTATCTTGCTCATGTGTTTGCAAATACTGTTTTGTTTTGAAAGTGTTTTTAACTAATTTGCCTCTTTCCCTTTTAACCAAATCTAATAAAAGTTATATTATAAGATTTTTGTTGCTGCACTCTTGTCTCCATGGGGGTTCCATCAATAAACTTTTTGGGTTGGGTTTGGTGCTATTACTCCTGTATTCTCTCTCTTTGTTGTCTATATAATTTCCACAGTTATACAATTGAAAAGATATTGCTGACAGTCAATCTCCCAATTTTCTGGCATTCGGAATATTCAGTCCCTACTCTATGGCAAAGCAGTAGTCTTTTATGAATCCAGCATCCAGCAGGGACCTGAATGCAAGGTATTACAATTGGACGAGAATGTGACGGTATTGATTGTACCATCCTCAACTGCGGTGCAGAAGGGACAAATGTGCGACCAGGAGACCAGTATATGGTTGCACTGCTGACCAGAGATCGATTAACTCTGTGCTTTCCTGACTTAACCATACACCATTAATACTTTATTACTCAGGTTTCCCTCTAAGTTAGACCACTAACTATGTATACAACTTTGAATGCAAATTATATTTAACACTTTGTCATTTTAAATATTTTTAATCACATTAATAAAGTTTATAATTTTACATTTTTCCACTATTATTGTCTTTCCTTATTATACATAAGGGTCAATAATCTCATACCTCTCTGGAATTCAAATGGTTAAAAAAAAAAAAAAAAAAAGGTTTGCCGCACGGGCAAAGCTGTGCCACACTCCTGCTAATTTTTTAATAAAACAACTCTCAGCGGTGTAGGTATACTTATCTTAATTGGCAGGATAAACATTACAGTGTATATAATTTATCCATATTAAATGATACTCTCCCTTTAATGTTTTCCTGTAGAATTTACAAATCAAAATATCTGAAAAGTCTCCAACTTGGTAATGTCATAGAGTAAAGTAAAATGGAAATTAGAGTTCTCCCCTGGAGAGACTGCTCTCACCTGAATGCATTAACCTCCTTCTTCCAGTTATTTTATCCACTGATGGAGAACACGTTATATTATTACATTAACCAGGCATAAAGCAACTCCATATGTCCAGCAGAGCTGACAGAATGTAGTCCACATGTTATGTAGCAAAGTAGTCAGCAGGTGGATTATCGTCTAATAATATAATGCTGTGGTATTGCTAGAGAAGCATGCAAAGAAAATAATCTTTATCACACTCCAAGGGTAATATATCAAACCATATTATAAACACCTGATTTATGGAAGGAGGATCCCATTGACTGTACAGTGCAACTTGGGACACATAGGCAGACTTGCATGACTTCTGTTTAGTCTGCATGTGAACATGAGAGGCTCCTGCTAAGAATTCTGGGAATCCTTTGACCCTCACATTCTTGAATGTTAAACAGTCATAAGTCAGCTACAAGATTTGGATGGAAAAAAATGTTAATCTGATTATATAATTTACACACAAGGCCTTACGTTCAAATGAAGAGTGGAATAATTCAGGGGCAAACTGACTGCATCATAGGGGACAAATAAATATACCCTTTGTTTAAAATTTTCTAAATAAATAAATGGGTGCTTTTAACCCCATGAATGTTATTGAGGTCTACAACGTATTTATCCTCTAAGGTACAGCTGGTTTGAAATATTTTACTAATATGTTGAGAATAATGCTCTATGGCTGCATGCTATATCAAAATATAAAGCAAACAGTTCATTTTACAGCAGAGAAATAAATGGCCTGTAGGTGGTGCTGTTGTTTAGTTTCTCTGTGAATACAGTAAAATAGGAAAGCATTGTTACTGTTTGAGAGGTCTGGCGCAGTGACATGCTTTGAAGAATACAACTTGGCCACCACACTCTCCTTAATTAATAATAAAGCATAACTTCATTCTGAATCTCTTTCAGCAAGAAAGCATTACAGTGCACTTAACGACCACTTAGAACAAGGATTTAACTCACTAATAATAGAACACAGACCACAGACGATTATAAAAACCACACAAAAAGATAAATAGGGGTTTTGTAGAGTGTTCAGATAAAGTCTTTGATTTATTGTGCTGTGTCTGAAGTTGCTGCTTGTGGTTTGAAAACATCCCTATTCAACACAAGATGTTGTTAGTGTATGTACTCTAGCTGTATTTTCTAGTTCCAGCTATTGAATTTGAAATGCATTTTGTCGTCTGGTTGTGAAGAGGTTTATAAACAGTATGCACACACCTTTGAATGCTCTTTCTATCATATAGATGTGATTCTCAACTCAGTCAATTTCAATCATTTTTGCGCAAGGAACACAGTCTGGAATTTTCCAGGCAACCCTTACATTTTATTTGTTGTTTGTGTAACACAGATCGTGGATACATAAATATATACTTTTTTTATGTCTCACAGTTAGAAAGGCAAAAACAGTTGTATTTTGCATAATCCTTTCCATAAATATACTATCTGAAACTCAACACGTTTTGTAGAATTTTTCATAGAAAAAGGGTCGGCCCTATGGTGGCACCATGGTTGAGAACCACTGCTTGAAACTATTTGTAAGCAAAGATAACATTATCACAGTTTAGTCATTATGGGGGATGTACGTTTATATGCCTGCTCTAAAAAGTCACTGGAACAATATATATATATATATATATATATATATATATATATATATATATATAATATATATAATTTTAAATAACCAAAGAGCGAGGGTGTTGCTGGGGATGTGGCTGGTGGGTGGGATATTACTGAGAACTTTTAGGTTATTTCATGACCTACTAACACCTATTTGTGCAACTGAATAAATGTCCAAATTATTTTATTTAAGTAAACTAATTTATTCAAATCAAACATTAATGTGAGTTTAACCCCTTAACGACCGGGGAATCTGGCCGCGGACGCGACTCAACGACCACAGAGCAAAATTTTTTTTTTGCTCCATTACGTTCCGGACTCCCCGAACGGCGTGCAGCTGCGGGGGGAGCCCGGAACTCGATGACGGTCATAGTACGTCATCGGTCGTTAAGTCAAATCGACCCTTGACGTACTATGACCGTCAAGGGTCGTTAAGGGGTTAATTGCTGTGGAGCAGTGTAATACACTTATATACACACCACACGGTCTGATCTACTAAACAGAGGGACACCAGGGTGGCAAAGAGGGACAGAGGGATTTGGGTCTCAAACAGAGACTGTCCCTCCTAAAGAGGAACATTTGGGAGATATGCACTTGTAGTTCTAAGAGGAGGGCAGAGGGAAATGTATGGATGTTTTGAGTTGTCCAAATCCTATGCAGATTTTGCAGCACCACATTATAATGGCCATTTATAGCATACTAGTTTTAAAGCCTGTGTACACGGGCCAAAACTGGCGGCACTGCAGTCATGCGCAGTACAGACTGCCCGGGCCTGATATGGATCGGAGCGCTCCGAATTCAGACCGGAGTCCTCTCTGCACACCTTCCTGGGACCGCGCTGGTCCCAGGAAGGTGCGTAGAGAGGACTCTGGTCTGAATTTGGAGCTCCCCACTCCATATCAGCCGTGGCACGAGCAGGCTGTACTGCGCATGACTGCAGCGCGTGCAGCCGTCTCTACTGGGCATGATGGCTTCTGACAAACATCCTTAGCGAATTATAATATAGGATGCTGTAGGGGAATCATTACATAGAAACATAGAATTTGACGACAGATAAGAACTATTTCGGCCCATCTAGTCTGCCCATTTTCCTATAGTAAAAACCTCAAACCTTTTTTGGTCCTTGGTCTTTTCTTAAGTTAAGGACAGCCTTATGCCTATCCCATGCATGCTTAAATTTTGTCACTGTATTAACTTCTACCACTTCTGCTGATAGGCTATTCCACTTATCTACTACCCTCGCAGTGAAGTAAAACTTTCTTACATTACATCTAAACCTGCGACCCTCTATTTTTAGACTATGGCCTCTTGTCCTAACATTTTTACTCCTTTTAAATATACTTCCATCCTTTCATGTATTTGAATGTTTCAATCATATCCCCTCTCTCTCTCTCTTCTCTCCTCCAAGCTATACATATTCAGATCCTATAGTCTATCTTGATATTTATTTTCCTGTAAACCAATCACCATTTTAGTAGCCCTTCTTTGAATTTTCTCTAGAGTATCTATATCCTTGCTGACATATAAATCTTAATGATGGTGTGGTATGTGTAGTGGCATGCACTAAAGCACTCACACACACTAATCCATACCCCAGAGTATAGGCTACCAGTGCATAATTCCTATCCCTACGTGCAAGAGCAGAACCCACTTGGTTCAAAAAGCTTTGTATGGATGGTACATGCTATATTCACCACTGGAATTGGTGTTATATTTTTGAGAGTTTGTATTAACCAGTTTACTGATAGAGATATTCTTAGTGCATTGGCGATGTCTCTAGCATCCAAAACGTTAATACAATGTCTCCCAATTCAGCAGCACCTACAAGATGCAGTTCTGTAATGAAGCTGTGATTTAGCTGCAGTACACTCCCTGATGCTGGAAGCAGAGGTGTGTATAATACATTGGCAATGCCTTGCACACTCCTCTGGTCCTTAAGTGGTTAAGACACATCTGGCCAGTTTTAGAAAAGTGAAGTTACGTTGAAATAGTCGACAAAGTGGTGATATATGCTTTTTATTATTTATAAACAGGGTTATGTCAGTTTTGTGTAATGTAATACTAGCTATTTGAGCTTGTGGAGAAATGGTGGTAGGGAGATAGAAAATATGGGCGGAGCAAATTTATAAATAATTTCGAAATTTGCAATATATATATATATATATATATATAAAGGAGAAATGGCAAAGTACCATAAAACCAGTGCACTCACAGGACTTGAAAAAAAGTGGTTTTTATTCTGTCAACGTTTCGACCCCCTAGAGGGCCTTTATCAAGACCCTCTAGGGGGTCGAAACGTTGACAGAATAAAAACCACTTTTTTTCAAGTCCTGTGAGTGCACTGGTTTTATGGTACTTTGCCATTTCTCCTTTATATTAACTTTACCAGTAGCACCCTGGCAGTTGTTAAACGTCTTTTTTGCTTTACAAGGAGTGCCCAAATTTACATTTTGTATATATATATATATATATATATATATATATATATTTAATATAGAAGAATTGGGCAGCACCCGTGGGTCTTTTTGAAATTATTTATTACACATGCAATTATAGTAACATTAAATGGTCAATGTTTCGGTCCACAACGGACCGAAACTTTGACCATTTAATGTTACTATAATTGCATGTGTAATAAATAATTTCAAAAAGACCCACGGGTGCTGCCCAATTCTTCTATACTACATTTCCACATGGGGATTGTGCACCTGGGCATAGAAGAAGAATAATTAGAGCGAGTGCTATCCACCATTTTGTTTGTACGTTTATATATATATTTATATATACTGCCCCGGAGCCGGTAGCAGAGACATGACATGAGCCGCCCAGAGGGGGCAGCATATATATCTCTTCAGTCTTGCGCAGTAAAGACTCGCCAAACGCGATGATCCTTAGAGGGGAGCTCCAGACTGCTCACAGCGAAGCTCACTGTGTGCGAAACCACACATGCACAGTAGAGACTCTCTACTGCACATGTGTGGTTACAGCTCACAGTGAGCAACGCATTCTACCACTTTATATTATAGGATACATACATACATACATACATGCATACATACATACATAGAGAGATACAGTGTATTCCAACCACCGTCCAAGTCATCATGTTACTGAATTATGAATAGAACATTATAATTTTGTTCTGTATGATATTTTATTTTATAGCACTGAAACTAAAAATTGCATATTGTAAGGTGACATTGGATTTATACTGGGAAATATTTTCATCTCACGCAGAAATACATGTCTCTGTATGAATGAAGGCTGTGCCAAATTACCATAACAACTGAGGTATTGCCATGGTAACTGAGCTGGCCCTTAAGAGTTACTAACAGTGCATGCTTTCAGGATTTCCCAAATGGAGCACAGGTGGACTAAATAGTGGTTCAGTCACTGTAGCTGATGTGCTCATTCAGGGATATACTGAAAATATGAATTGTTGATAGCTCTTGAGGACCAGGGTTGGCTACCTTTGAGCTAGCGAGTGTTAAACAGTGACTGGCTTCAGTCATACTCTTTAATACTTTACTATATCTTTAAGTTCAGACATATAGTCCAATGTTTGTGACCACCAATAACAGATGGGTAAATTCAATACTCTAGAAATAGCCAGTAGATAGATGCTTGGTCTATAAGTAGCTAGTTGCATGTGCCTGGGAAAGGATTGTGTGCTTAGTTTGGTGTCCCTACCAGGGGGGTCATGTTTGCACAGTCACTAGTATAGCCACTGAAGGAATGTACCAGATGGCTGGAAAGTGGACCATTGGAGAATTCCCAGAATAGCACAGATATTTTTTCTGAGGTGTATTTAGGAAAACAGACTTCCCTTCGAGTAAGTACTGCAATATTTACTAATATAACAGTCATACGCATACATGTAAAAGAGAAGGTTTTTATATGAATATGATGTGACTAGCGTAAAAAAATGTTTCAGACACGAATATATTGAGGATTGTGTACTCAGATGAAATGGAGGAATTATGGGGCAAACCATCTACACAATAGAGGAAAAATAAAAATGTCCATTGGTTTAATTCTCTGAGCGCCAGAGGGGCTATTCATCACATTCCTCCGCAATGTATAGTTTTCTCGCCTGGCAGTCAAATAATTAAATTAGGATTTAAACCCATTGTGAAGCAATGAATTGGACCACCTAGTATTCAAGGCCCCTTTAATTTAATGCAATTTTTGGTTTGTCCCCTGTGGTGCCATTGATTTGCTACAGAATTGTACCAGTTTATGTTTGTGCATCAGCCATAGTGTGTTGGGGGATGACAATGTATGAGTCAACCAGTACAACTACAGTGGCATAGTCTCCAGCTCTAGTGGCTAAATTCTAGGTTGCTTTAACCCCTTCACGACCGGGGTATCAGCGCCACGACTCAACGTCCGTGGAGCTTTTTTTTTTCCGGTTCCGGACTCCCCGAATGGCGTGCAGCCGCGGGGGGAGCCCTGAACTCCATGACAGTCATAGTACGTCATGGGTCATTCAGTCAGATCGACCCTTGACGTACTATGACCGTCAAGGGTCGTTAAGGGGTTAAGGCATGCCGGTGGACACTCTGCTGTTGTTCTAATGCAATCAAGACCAGAATTCCTCCCCTAATGCAAACAAAGCCCCAAATTCCTCCCCTATTGCATTTGCTGAGAAATGGAGTCCATATATATGGGATCTCTCCGGATCTGACCCAGAGACTTCAGTTTTATACTTAAAGGGGAACTATCACCCCAGCTAAAAGTCCATCCCACCTAATTAGGCATCTAGTGATAAGCTTAACAATCAAACTGTTATACAGAATAAAGACCACATTAGTCAGAAATCCTTCCTCAGCAGACACTGACGTCCATGCAACAGCGCTCTAGAGGCATCTGGGTGCCTGTGCCATCAGTCTCTTCCGGTACCTAAAGGTACCATACAATGTCTCCTAGAGGAGACCAGGACTGACTGCGCAGGTGCGCAGACATCTGTCAGCAAAGATGTCTGTGATGTTGCCTGGCTGTCAGTGTCAGCTGAGGTAGGATTTCTGACTAACGCAGCCTTTATTCTACTTAGCAATTTGATTGTTTAGCTTATCGCTAGATGCCTCATTAGGTGGCGTGGACTTTAGCTGGGGAGATAGTTCCCCTTTAATTACTGGGTATCTGGGTACAAAGGCTGATTTTCAGGGCACAGTAAGTTCCCTTGTAACTCCTCCGCCCACTTCAGTGCCAGTTCTAGTAACTCTGCCTGCCTGTTCCCACTCTCCACTAGGGTTGCACCGATACCGATACTGGTATTGGTATCGGTGCAGATACCGGCATTTGCGCGAGTACAAGTACTCGCGCAAATGCGACCAATGCCAGCACCGATACCCTGTGTCAGGGTCGGTGCTGCAGAGAGGGAGCCCGGGAGCTGCTCACAATGCTTCCCGGTCGCCTCTCTCGGAGCGTTGCCGCAGGTTACCATGGAAACGCTCTGACGCTGACCTCTACCGGGGCTCACGAGAGAACAGCGAGCACCCAGCAGAGGAGGGTAAGGTAAGCAAAGGGGGATCAATAGAGGCAAGATGGGGCATCAAGAGCGGGTGAAGAAAGAGGCAGATAGGGGGGTCAAGAGGGAGGAAAAGAGGCAAAAGGAACTAAGGGAGAAAAAAAAGGCAAAAAGAGGAAGGATCAGGAGACAAAAGGAGGGGGGCCAAGAAGAGGCAAAAGAAGGGGAGATCAGGAGGGAGAGAGAGGAAGAGGCAAAAGGGTGGGATCAAGAGTCAAGGAGGGGGAGAAAGGGGGAACAAACGGGAGAGAAAAAGCCAAGGCAAAAGGAGGGAGCTCAAGAGGGGGAGAATGAAGCAAAAGGTGGGAATCAAGAGGGGGAGAAAGAGGCAAAAGGGGAGAATCAAGAGTCAAGAGGTAGTGTGTGTATGTATGTATGTATATATATATATATATATATATATATATATATATATAGATAGATAGATAGATAGATAGATAGATAGATACACATATATATTTTAGGTACTTGGGAAACTGGCAAATGACTGCAAAAAAAGCATTGGTAATTGGTATCGGTGAGTACTTGAAAAAAGTATCGGTACTCATACTCGGTCTTAAAAAATTGGTATCGGTGCATCTCTACTCTCCACCCATTTTAAGGGTAAACGCCATCTTTTCTCCTTCCAATCCTACCCACGTCAATTAAACCCTGCCCACTTTATGACACTTGATGACAGTTTCCCCAGCACCTTGTTAATGGAGTCATTAAACAAGTTTTAGAGGAACAGAACAGAACATTCTGAGACACCCAGGTAATCATACCCTACTCACTGTGTAGAATGTACTTATCTTTTATCTTTTGGCGGCCTAGTCACTTCGATGGAGTGAGGAGGACTCAGTTAGGATGAATAGCACTTTTGCATGTGAAAATGCTTATAAATGCTTATGTATTTCCATTTGCCCGTTTGATGTTTACTGGGGCCACAGATCATAACCCTTTAAATGCCTGAGTATGTTGCAATGAATTGGTTACCCCACTGATACTTAAAGAGTAAGCTAACTTGGTTACTGGCCACTCAAGAAAGTTATTTTCCTACCAGTGCTGTTTCAGATAATTAAGATGGATGTGTCCAAGTACTAACACAGTGGTGGGCAACTTGAGGCCCTCTAGCTGCTGCCAGACTACAACTCCCATCATACTCAGCCAGCTGTTAGTTAGTGGGGCATGATTGGAGTTTTAATCTTCAGAAGCTGGAGGGCCTCACATTGCCCATCCCTGAAGTAACCAATGTGCATAACGCTTACAGAAATGGTCCCAAAGCACCCTCATCTTACCTTACTGAATTCACGCAGGAAACCGTATTACTTGGGTTACAGTATTTAACCCATTCATGACGTGGCATGCCAGGCCCGCCACACATGCCCATCCTTTAAGGATGGGTGATGGTCCTGGAATGTCATGGGTAAAACGATTACAGTATACCTCAGGGCATCCTGTGGCATTAAAGGGAAATTGTAACTGACTGCTACAACACGGGATCAGTCAGTTTCAGACTTCCCCCGCCGAGCAGGTACATGTGATTGCTACCACAGTGATCAAATGTGCTGTTTTTGCCTCTTGTCCTCAAATGTCAAAATCCACAGATCACTAAGGGGTTAATACATTTACACTGGGGCAAAACATAAATGGATAATTATACTTAACTGCTGCATAAAGATACCTTCAGAGGAAAGACAGTCTTTTAAACAAATCTAGATGGTATAATTTCCCTTTAATAGCATTCAGAGATGTAAGCTTTAGCAAAGAGTTAAAGAGACAGTAACACAATACGTTAAAATTCTATATATTATAGGGTTTATCCTCCTGAGTAAAACAAGGGTACTCTCACTGCTGAGAGCTGTTTGATTCAAAAGTTATTGCAGCTCAAACTTGATTTTTTTAGGTGCAGTATCTCAGTGGCCTGAAACTTTACAGTGGCGCCGTTGCTACACCATCCTTGGGAAGTTTATGGTCAACTGACCAAGCTATCCATAGGATGGTGTAGCAACAACACCACTGTAAAATGTCAAGCCATTGAGATATTGCTCCTAAAGAATTCAAATTTGAGCTGCAATAACTTTTGAATAACACAACTCTCCGCAGTAGGAGTTACCTTGTTTTCCTTAGGAGGATAAACCCTATAATATATAGAATTTTACGTATTGTGTTACTATCTCTTTAACTCTTTGCTAAAGCTTACATTCTCTGAATGCTATTAAAGGGGAATGATACCATCTTGATTTGTTTAAAAGACTGTCTTTCCTCTGAAGGTATCTTTATGCAGCAGTTATGTATAATTATTCATTTATGTTTTGCCCCAATGTAAATTACTATATATATATTTTTTTACATATTAAGTGTTACTATCCTCTTAAAGGACACTTACATAATAGTTGCCCTCTCAGCATATCACCAGATATCCAGCAGATTAAGCTGGAGAAGGTGGATTGTCAGCCTCTGAGCATAAATAGGGGAGCAGAAAGGGAGTGTGAAAGGAGACCCTTGATGGATTTAGGCTGCATCATGTAGGACAGTTTCCTGCCTTATGTGATGGAGATCACCATAGACCCTTGAAAACCTGAGACAGCTGTTCTATAGAGACTGCATATACAATCCAGGAGTTTGTAGCTCTGAGCCACATACTTTCATTTTGCATTCCAGCTTAGGGGGCAATTTTATGACCACCCAAATGGCTGATAGGAGCCATTTTGGGGCTGCACAAGGCAGTTTAATCTCACTGGAATAGCCTTAGTAAAATGTTATAACTGCCCTTTAGGGTTTTGCATATGCTTCTACAATTTATGTGTATGCTCCTATCCCAGCAGCACTCATCTTCATATAAATGCATAAGGCGTCTCACAGAAAGCCATATGATTAGCATTATCTTTCTTATCAATGTAGACCGCTCTCTAAAATATTCAGGAAGGGTGAAGATAATGAGAAAACTATGGCAAGTCATGCAGGTCAGGCCTTTCATGGAAAGTGATATGCTGAACCTTTTTCTTAGTGGTATGCACATCTCATTCAAAACAACTTAGCATAGATATCAAAGGTTCCAACTTATTTTTTTTTTTCTTTCTTTAAAGAAATGCAAAAGGTTATTTCTATTTAGTGTTTCTGGTTGCATTTGATCTCTATTGATTATTTCTGTATAAAATCTGATAACTTGTGTCACAAGTCTTTCAGGTCTATTGAAGCTCATTGTTTATTTTGAGGAGGTATGTGTGCTAGAGGTAGACTTCAATAGGGATCATTATATATATGAAACTGCATATGTAATGAAGATATATATAGACATATATAACTAACTCCTCTATGTAGATAAGGTTACAGTAAACTTTTTATGTATTATAGGGCTTTTCCTGTTAACCCCTTAACGATCGGCGCGGCACGGTCAGTTAAGGACCACGGAGCAATTTTTTTTTTTCTTCCTTCCGCATCCGGACTCCCCAAACGGCGTGCAGCCGCGGGGGAAGCCCGGAATTCCATGGCGGTCATAGTACATCATGGGTCATTGAGTCAGATTGACCCATGACGTACTATGACCATCAAGTGTTGTTAAGGGGTTAATAGATCAAGGGTACTCCATCCACAGTCAGTTGTTTTATTCAAATATTATAAAAAATCAGATTGTCAGGAATTACAGAACATTCCTGAACATCCCGTCCCTTGCTGTGAGCTGTCTGGTCTGTGTACCAGATTCCGCATCTGAAGGGAGGTGGCTTACACTAGGTAAAAAGGGCGGGAGGGGGGAACTTTGTCATTCAATTACTCTTGAACCGCAGATCTGACAGTATTAAAATAACACTATGGCTCAAATACTATGAAGATTAATTGGAGTCGCTGTTTTTGTGAAACATTACTATACCTTTAAGGTGTTAAAAAATAGAACTTTTACTAGCCAGTTAAATAAAGCTGTGCCTTGGAATCACAGTTCAAATAGGCTATATCCCTTGATATGCTTAATTTATTTATGCATGCAGTAAAAGTTCCATTTCTCAAAAATTGTTACATCGAAATACATTCAGCTTTTGATGCCTTGAGAGATGTTATCCGCATTGCTATTATTATTATCAGCTGTAATGGAATCTATTAACATTTTTACTAGCAATGTAAATTTTTTAGAAGCAAACTGCTATCCTTGTCAAATATGACAAAAGTAATTACTATATCTGTTTTACATTGCTGTTTTGAACCAAATTACATTGAGACAAGCAGTCCTCCATTAAATGTGATAGAAACTGCTGAGTCATGCTATCAGTTTGAACTATCAATCTTCTTACTGTGAGAACAATGAAAGCCCTGCCCAAATTGACAGGTTTTTCAGGTTTTTCCCTTATTTTATTGAAGATTTTCCCTCTTTGCAAAACATTTGGACACCACCGTGCTGCTCTGAGGTGAGCATTATTCAATTACTCTTGAATTACAACGCTGACAGCATTGAAAGAACACTCTCTATGGGTCAAATACCATGAAGATTAATCGGAGCTACTTTTATTGTGATACAGGATGCAAAATTTTTTTGTAAAGTTGATACCTTTATTGGCTAACTAAACAGATTTAAAATGCAAGCTTTCAAGACTTCTTAGGTCTCTTCCTCAGGCATGTTATACCTATATAGGGTATAACATGCCTGAGGAAGAGACCTAAGAAGTCTTGAAAGCTTGCATTTTAAATCTGTTTAGTTAGCCAATAAAGGTATCAACTTTACAAAAAAATTTTGCATCCTGTATTTCTACGGCTAACACGGTACCAACTCTCAACTTTTATTGTGAAACATTACTATCCCTTTAAGAACCCATGATATACCAGAACCATCATGGGAAAACTTCCGTTAAGGACTGCGTGCTGTTCAGTACCCCTGAATCTATTGGAGAAAAAAAGAAAAATACTCCGTTGTCCTTAACTGTTGGCACGTGGTCGGTCATTAAAGGGTTAACCAACATTTTATATCATACACATATTTATATAAATATGCTTGATTTACATTTTTACTATGAATGAAGTGAAATATTAGCATTTAAACCCATTTAAAACCAATCTATTAATATTATCTTGGAACACATTTGTTTTACACCATACTATTTTTACATTAACACATATTTTGATTGCACAGTTTGATATGACCATTTGTTTCATACCACATTTTTATGGATACATATAGTGTCTTATTTTAAGTGCCTGAAAGTATGATGAATCAGTGTTCTCAAATAAATAAATAAAAACCCTGGAGATTCAAAAGACCTTTTATAAATCAAACAGATCATGGATGTCAAACATTTTTTTCGTAAGGTCTAGACTAAAAAAACTAAGTGAACTGATAGACATTTTCTACTAACGAATGTAATGGTATTAAAGGCAAACATAGAATAAGACTTTATACAATTATAGGAAACTAGTATGGAAGCCCGTATACACGGGCTAAAGTGCACCCAGCTGCCCCGGAGCCAGGAGTAGAGACAGGACGTGAACCGTCCGGAGCGGGGCAGCTTTACAATGCGTTGCATACCCCTCTGGCAAGCAAAAGTTTAAACTTTGTTGATTTAAACATTGGGTTAAACTCTTGAATGCTAGATAGGCAAATAGCATTTTCACAATGCGTTTGAGATCTTTCCAGCATTGAAGGGGTTAAGTACACAAGAGTATTCATCAAGCAGCATTCACCATCTGAAGTCAATTTGTGTAACTGTAGCACCCCCTGCCAATGAACTGGGAAGTGCAGTGATACAAACTAATGAATTCCAGACAGAGAATTTCCACCTGGATCAAAATTTCCCTAAAATTGGCCCATCCTATTAAGGAAATTTTAGCATATTTTAATCACTGACATCTACTGAGGTGAATAAGGGAAAGATGCTGTTAAACATATATATCTGACATTTATCGATACCAGTTTCACATTTCAAAGTGACAGTTCACTTGAGGAAACAATTTAGAAACAGAGTGTAATTTCCTAAAAATTTGTCATTGCAGATGAGTTCAAAGGGAATGCTTTAAACAGGGACTAATACAGAAAATATATTTATTATGGTGTATATCAGTGCTCAATTCCTCCAGTGCACACCATCAAAGCATATAACGTGGTTACCAGCCCTTGAACAGACTCTCATTTTTGACTTAAAGGGATAGTGTCACGGATACAATAAGGAGAATGGACCAGTACTTAGGTAACACAATCTTTATTTAGCAGTAGGACAGGACAATGAAATCAGCACAGAATACAGGCCAAGAGAGAACTTCAGGATGGATCAAACAAGTACTATGGTACTGACGGAATTCAACAGCAGGGAAAGGGAGACTCAGGTCTGCACCTGAGGACACACTACAGGTACGCATCTGTACGGACAACGGATCCAGCAACCCAATGCGCACGGAGGATATGCAGGTTCGCACCTGTACAGACCATGTACCAGTAAGACCAGCTGCGCCACAGTCCGCACCTGGAGGCCGCACGGATAGAGGAAGTACGCCTAGCCACCAAGGACAATGCTAGGATCTTCTCTGGAGCGCTTGTATGCTGGTTGCGCAGTTGACAATCCCAGGCTATGTCAAGGTGGTAGACACATAGGAGCAAATACGGAAAGCTTGGTCAACTAGAGCCACAGGTTCGAACCAGATTGGATGTCAGACAGGCCAAGGGGTCATACACAGAGCGGGTAGTCGGACAGAGCCACAGGTCAACACCAGAACGGATAGTCAGCCAAGCCAGGGGTCATACACGGTAAGGTTCGTCAACTAGAGCCGCAGGTTTGCACCAGATTGGATGTCAGACAGGCGAAGGGGTCATACACAGAGCAGGTAGTCGGACAGAGCCATAGGTCAACACCAGAACGGATAGTCAGCCAAACTGGATCGCACACAGAGCCCAAAGTACCAACTGCACTGGAACACCACGAACGGGCAACTGAAGTGGTGTCCAGGCAGTTTTTAAATCAGATTGCTCCACCCCTTGAGGTGGAGCATAATGAGTGCCTTTCACTTTAAGCACTAGGTCGCAACGTCATCAGGGAATCCCTGAGACGCTCGCATGGTACAGATGCGGCCGGAGCCGCCAGAGGGTGCAACGAGGAGGATGGTCACCTGGACAGACGCCAGAGCGCACCGGTCCTCGCTCCACGCGAGCCGCACAACCCAGCAGCTACACGAGCACCGGTAAGGGAAGCGGCGCTTACAGATAGTAATGTTTCATAATAAAAGCGGCTCTAATTAATCATCATAGTATTTGGACTTTGGAGAGTGTTATATCAATATTGTCAGACTTGTAGTTCAAGAGTAATTAAATGACAAAGTACCCCCCTCCTGCCCCTTTTACTGATGTAACACTGTTCAGCCAGATCAGAAGGGAGGTGCCCAGGTAGACTGCAGAGAGGGACAATCTTCAATTAAGTTAAGTTAAAAACCTGAAAAACTTGTCAAGGGGCCAAGGCTTTCGTTGTTCTCATAGGAAGAAGATTGTCCCCTGCTGTTATCTGTCTGATCTTACAACCAGATTCCACATCTGAGAAGAGATGGCTTACACTAGGTAAAAGGGGCGTGAGGGGGAAACTTTGCTTGTGAATATCTTTCAAACCATAAAGGTTTGAGAGATAAGACTTATATCGTTCTTCATGTTTTTTAATGCCTACAAAATAAAATAAAGATAAAATGAAGTATTACTATCCCTTCAACATATTCTACAAGAGCATAATATGTAAAGTCAAATTGCCTATAATTACAGGATTATACATATTCAACATAATTTTTACAGTCTCTGACTGAAAACTCTGTGGAAACAGATGCAGGAGTCTCCCTGTCAGGCACATAACAATGTAAACAAATAGGTGAAAATGAAAAATAATAAAAAATATAGCCCATTTAACTTACTATATTATGCATCTACAGAACATATAAAGTCAAAGAGGTTTACTGTCACTTAAATTAAGGATGAGTGTGACTAATAGGAAAGTGGTTGTCAGTTATCAAACCATCAGCTGTTGGGGACTATAACTCCAGTCATCCTTAGCCAGTTTATGGTTCATTGGGGATAATGGGAGTTGTGGTCCCAAATAGCTGGAGGTTGAATAATTGACTGCCATACATTGGAACTGTCATGGTTTGACCCAAATTTCAGGGTCTGGGAATAAAGGGCCATAATCTCAGGATGAGGAGATTCAGGTGTTACCTACTTAATGATCTGCATCAATTAACTGCTTCTTTTTCTCTAATTTGAAGATACTTGTACCAGGAATGCAGATGTAGAAGTCCTGCATATCATATGTATGTTCAGGCAGAAATATGTCAAAGTGGTAGCACATTCTGAGTCTCTTGTTGAGTGACTGAAATGTCAGAAATCTCAGGGTCAGTCCATTTTGAAATTTCTCAGGTTTGCTGATTACCCTAAATTATTGGAATGTGCAAAACAAGGTAGCACACATTAATTGTTCTGTATATTTTTTTTATTAACTAGCACCAGTGCATGTGCTTATATACAGACTCATTAGTACATTTTTGTACACGGCTCCTATTTGAACAGTCCCACACCTCCGAACATTTCAAATGCTCAAAGGACACTTGTTTTAGCTGCTTTTGCTGAGGGTGTAACTGGTTGGAGGTGAATTAAAGAGAACAAGTTACTTTATGACTTTTTAACAGCTCTTTATCTAATAGAATACATGATCTGGAATAAGACCAAAGTATTTTATATACACAGACTAATTTGTAAATATATATTGATGTTTAAACAGACATTAATGTGAGTTGTATTGCATGGTGCAATGTTATACACTTTTACACAAATCACACAGTTTGATCTCCTAAAAGAGTTACATCGGTGTAGGAAAGAGCGACAGAGGGATTTGGCTATCAGAGAGTGACTGTCCCTTCAAAAGTGGGCACTTGGCTGGTGTGCAACCCCTTAATGTAGGTGTGGGTAATGAGCATACCTGGGAACTCTCAGGGTTTGACCCTGAGACTCACGGTTTTGACCCAAATCTCAGGGTGAAGGGCCAAATTTTCAGGGTGAGAGAGGTCTGTGTCACCGACTATATGAATTTCCCCAATTAAATGTTTCCTTAGCCTCTAAACTGGTGCTATTAGTACCAGAAAGACAGTGGGAGATGTCCTGCTTGTCTTGTTTGTGTTCAGGCAGTGAGTTATCCAAACTGTAGCATGTTAAAGGTCCCTTGCACACTGGCCGGAGCACCTCTGTGTTAGAGCAAGCAGGCACATATCGCATAAAATCTACATTATGGGAAGCTTTAAGGGTTAATATATCAAAGGTCACAGGGTCAGCTCATCTTGAAAGTTCCCATGTATGGTAATGAGGCTGTGTTGAACTGGGAGGTAAAAAGGTTGAGTTTGCCCTGAAATGACAGGAAGCTGGACAGAATGGGACAGAAGTGGGCAGAACGATGCTTGGAGTGGGAAGGGTTACTGGGGAACTCAGCAAATTGGAGAATCATCCTCTGTCCCTGGAGACCCTGTAATTAACTCTTTTACTTCCAGAGGGGTACCTCTGGCACTCAGAGGGTTAAGTATCCAGGGCAGATGCAGAGAGTTCCCAGGTGTGTTTAAGAGTGTCAGGGATAAGCTCATCAATGCAATTCATTGGGGAAAGTATTTTTCCCATCTAGTAGGTACTGCTACTAGAAAAAAGAATACTATGTGGTAGACGTAATATTAGCTCTTCACAGTTTACTCATTGATTTGGTTAAGCCTACAATGATAGACCTGTGTAAACAGTTTGCAGATCATTGCATGAAAGAAAGGTAATCACTTTAGATAACATTCATTTTTTTTTAAACAAAGGAATTTCCCTATTTGCTCAGCTGAAAAAAAGTCAATGTGGGTGTTTTAAAAATGTCCACAACTGGTTGGGTAATTACCTTTACAAAGCAGTAATATTTTTGCAGAGATGTAGGATGCTAAAGTAGGGAAATTGTGGAGAAAATCAACTGCACCATAGGGGATAATTGAAAATGCCCCTTGAATTAAATGGAGCTTTTAACTCCTTCTGCTCTTTCTAGCATTGAAAGCGTTGAAGTGGAACTTTAACCCTCTATAAAGTCGACCTCCAATAATTAGGCATATGGCGACTAGCTTCATAATAGTGCTATTATCTCTCATAAGAACCAGGCTCTTAAGTAATCCTTAGTCTTCAGTGACTGAGCCAGGCTTCTTGCTTTAGAGCCGTCTGTGCCGTCAGTCCCTTCCGGTGCCTTAAGGTACCATGCAATGCCTCCTAGAGGAGACCGGGACAGACAGCACAGATATCTGCGTGCAAGCCTGGCTTCCAGTCTCCGAAGAATAAGGATTACTTCAGAACCGGGTACTTATGAGAGATAATAGCACTGTTATGAAGTTAGTCGCCATATGCCTAATTATTGGAGGGTGACGTTATAGAGGGTGAAAGTTCCGCTATAAAAGCCCCATTTCAGTTAGCAGGTTCGGGGAAATGTTCATTTTAGTGCTGTATATTTTCCCTAGAAATACCATTCATTGGCTTCCTGAATTCTTCCTGTGGTGTTTTTTAGCACTGTATTCACGTATTACAGTAATTTTTCACTGTAGGCATCCTGAATATGGAGGCAATATAAATATTTCTCACGTAGACTAAGCTAGCTGTGCCTTTCAGTCTGAGGAATACTTGTAGGTCATAAATTGTTTCTCATGTTAGATGCTTCATAAAGAAGATTAAGGAATCCCCAAAAAGTCTTCTTGATTCAACTGAAATGATTAACATAAAAAGCAGATACAGTAACACTGATTAAAAAAAGAGGATTTTAGTCTTAACTGTTAAATCCTTTTCTCTTAGTCCATACAGGTTACTGGTAACTCTTGGTAGGCGATCCGCCCCTTTAAGTAGGCAGGAACAATTCTAGAATTGTATGCAGGGGGTGGAGCCTACCTTCCCTCCTTGGCTGCAGCTAGCCAACCGCCTCCAGAAAGATTTGAGAAGCTAACTATTGACTAGATAGTAGAAGGGAAAGAAGACTCCTGTGAGCATGACCCCGAAGGACCCCCACGGTCTGCCACAGGAGAGCCAAGCACAGCCCCTTGACAGGGTGGGAGACCAGTAACCTGTATGGACTAAGAGAAAAGGATTTAACAGGTAAGACTAAAATCTTCTTTTCTCTGTCGTCCAATACAGGTTACTGGTAACTCTGGGATGTCCAACCATTGAGTTTCCCAGAGGCGGGAAGTAAGGCAAGGACCAGGCGCAAGGCCCCCAAAGTTACCAGAGCAGATATGAACCATCAGATCAGAGATAGCCCAACAACAAGGGAGTGTCAACGGACACTGAACAGGGGTACAACACCCCAACTGTTACACAGCACACGGAACTAGAGCCAACAGGGCTCAAAAGCGAAGGAAGCACCAAGAACTGAAGAAGATCCTAGACAGGCAAGACTGCCTCCAGGATCTTCCTCCCAAAGCTGGCATCAGCCAATGCCAGCACATCAACACGGTAATGCTTCAAAAAGGTGTGCACAGACGACCAAGCGGCAGCCTTGCACAACTGATCAGCGGAGGTCTGATTCTTGTAAGCCCAAGAAGCCCCAATAGATCTAGTAAAATGAGCCATGACCCGAAAGGGAGCAGGCTTCTTCCTTAGCTCTTAGGCCTGACTAATAGTGGACTTGATCCAAGATGCAATAGTCATTTTGGATGCAGGTCTTCCTGCTCTGAGACCCTCAGGAATGACGAACCGCACATCAGATTGCCTGATAGACTCAGTGCAATGTAAGTAAAACTTGAGATAACGCACCACATCTAACAAGTGGAGCTCACTCTCCTTGTCAGAGGTGGGGTCAGGGCAGAAAGAAGGCACCACAATCTCCTGATTAATGTGGAACTCCGAAACCACCTTCGGGAGAAACTCCTGAGAAGTGCGAAGCACCGCCTTGTCCTTGTGAAACACCAAAAAGGGTGGTTTACAGGACAGAGCATGTAACTCCACAACACGGCGAACAGAGACAATCGCCAGGAGAAAGGACATTTTCCACGTTAACATGCGTAGAGGAATGGTAGCCAAAGACTCAAAGGAGGGTGCTGAAGAACGCCCAAAACCAAGGTAAGATCCCACGGAGAAGCGGGATTCTTAAAGACAGGACGAGTATGAGCAACACCCTGAAAGAAAACCTTGACATCAGGAAGAATGACAATGCGCCTCTGAAACAAAACAGAGAGAGCAGAAGTCTTAACCTTATGAGAACTCAGACTGAGTCCCTTATCCACAACATCCTGCAAGAAGGCCAGGACCGTAGGCAGATCAAATTCCTGAGACATGTCCCTATCAGCATACAAAGATAGAAAGGTTGACCAGACACGATGGTAGGCCTTAGAAGAAACAGGTTTGCAGGCACCAAGCATAGTAGCCACCACACCAGAAGAAAAACCTTTCTTCTTCAGTATTGAGGATTCAATTTCCAAGCTGTCAAATCTAGATGATGAATATCCTCCTTCCACAGTAACCCTGTAGAAGAAGATCCGAACGGCAAGGGTGCCGGAATGGCTCCGCCACTGACAGATCCAGAAGCTCCGGAAACCAAGCCTGTCAAGGCCAATACGGAGCAATCAGAATGACTGGACAGCGTTCCAGTCTCAATTTCCGCAACACCCTGTGCAACATGGGGAGAGGAGGAAAGATGTAAGCCAGAGGAAATAACCAAGGAATGGACATGGCATCCACCGCTATAGCTAGAGGATCCCTCCAGAGAGAGCAGAACCTCGGAACCTTCAGGTTGTGTCTTGTCGCCATCAGGTCGATGCAAGGAAGAGCCGTCTATGCGGTAAAGTGCACAAATTTTGAAAAGTTGAAAAGTAAAAAATAAAAGTACATGAAACATCACTAGAACATGTTAGGAGACCCAGAAAACACTGAACCCAGTAGGGAAAGTGTCAGTAACCCCCTAAAGATGCAAAACCAGCAGCTAAAGGGTTAAGTTACTATGTAAACCTGCTCCAAAACACCCAACAGACATACAGATAAACCCAATGAGTTCAGTAGTGTGTAATAAGAACTCCAAAGGAAAAACCCCTGTGCTGTGGGACATGTGGACCTGCAGCACTCAAAGGGTTGCTCACCTTTCCTGCAGATCTTCTATCTTCAGACTACCATGTATTAAGAAGAAGCCTCAGTGGTCAACCCATGAGGAAAGAACTTGAACCCAAGATTTTCCCCCCAGGGCTTAAGGTCCACAAATAGCACCTGGTTACTGAGCTAGACACATCTAAGGGCATTGGCAGTTATGGTAACATAGTAACATAGTAAATTAGGTTGAATAAAGACACAAGTCCATCAAGTTCAACCTTCTCATACCCCAGTAATTTTATAGCTTTCCTGCTACCAAATAAGTTAGTCTTAGTCTGTATGTTCCCTTTGGAAAGAAATGTATCTAATCTTCTCTTGAATGTATCCATTGTATCTGCCATAACCACCTCCTTGGGCAAAGAATTCCACAGTTTAACAGACCTCACTATAAAAAACCCTTCCTCTGCTGAAATCTAAACCTCCTTTCCTCTAATCTCAAGGGGTGTCCCCTGGTCATCTGATCAGGCCTTGGAATAAATAGCTCACCGCAGAGATCCTTGTATTGACCTCTCATATATTTGTACAATGTGATAAGGTCTCCTCTTAGTTGTCTTTTCTCTAGAGTAAATAAACCAAGTTTGTCTAGTCGTTCCTCATACGTCAAGCCCTCCATTCTCTTGATTAATTTTGTTGCTCTTCGCTGTACCCTCTCTAGTTCTAGTATATCCTTTTTCAGAACTGGTGCCCAAAACTGCACTGCATACTCAAGGTGAGGTCTTACCAATGATTTGTACAATGGCAAAATAATGTTATCCACTCTTGCTTCAATACCTCTTTTTATGCAAGACAGTCTTTACCAAGGAACAAATCTTACTGGAGCTGGTTGGCTAGCTGCAGCCAAGGAGGGAAGGTAGGCACCACCCCCTGCATACAGTTCTAGAATTGTTCCTGCCTACTTAAAGAGGCAGATTGCTTACCCAGAGTTACCAGTAACCTGTATTGGATGACAGAGACATATATTTATTGCAGGGTTATCCCGCTGAGTAACACAAAGCTATCTCCAGTGTTGAGAGATGTTTTATTCAAGTTGCACTTTTGGGTGCAGTACCTCCTGAAAAGTTATGGTGGTTCTGTTGCTACACCAGCCTGTGAACAGCTATGGTCAGTTGACCATAAGGGTCCATAGAAGGCTGTAGCAACACCACCACTGTAAAATATGTTGTAACTGCAATCATTTTTGAATACAACCTCAGGAGTGCCCTTGTTTTACTCAGCAGGATAAACAATGCAGTACATACTTTTTCAGCATTAAAGGGAAAAATGTAAAAAAAGAAATGTTTATCCCCCCTGAGTAAAACAAGGATATTCTCACTGCTGAGAGATATTTTATTAAAAAATTATAACGGCTCAAACTTTTTAGATGCAATATCACAGTGGCCTGAAAATTTACAGTGGCGCTGTTGCTATACCATCCTATAGATTGCTCTGGTCTGTAGACCATAAATCTCCATAGGATGGCGTAGCAACAGCGCCACTGTAGATTTTCAGGCCACTGTGATATTGCAGCTAAAAAATTCAAGTTTAAGCTGTTATAATTTTTTAATAAAATATCTCTCAGCAGTGGGACTACTCTTGTTTTATTTGGGGACATACACCCTACAACGTATATTTTTTACATCTTAAGTATTACTATCCATTTAAGCGTCCTATCCCTTTAACCCCCTTGCAGTGCATTGGAGAACTCTCTACTATAATCCAAAGGGTTAAAGCAGATGTGTGCAAATCCCAACAGCAATTTACTTATGACAACCAAATGATTATATGAGTTGGAGATCTCATTCAAAGGTTAAAAAAAAAAATAGAATTTATACTTGATCCCTATTGGTCTTCCCCAATATTGGTCTTCTTTGCTTTTGAGAATATGGTCAGAGCTGCAAATTTCCACTAGTCTGTGAGTATTAGAAATCCAGCAGACAAGTATGACATAATGCTTTACTCTATGTTTAACATGGCAAAGACTAGAAACTTTTCTTCTCCTGACTAGTAACTTTTTCTCTGGTGACCCTCGTTTATTTTTCCAGCCTTGCGTATGTGGCTCTATATATCTTGTCAATTTTTTCAAATATGAACATGAATGTTCCTTTAGTGCAAAAGGCTTACTGTGTTGTGTTCATTGGCCCCTTTTGCTCTGTTTTCTCACTACCATTTGTTCGTCTTTGTGTCGAGGTCAGCAGTGCATTACTCAGTCATTTAATCTGCTGTTAGCATGGGTCACTGACTGCAGATCTTAGACCTCTAGGCTTCCTGTTGTCACTTTTAACATAGCTGGCACAAAAGCTGGATACCTGATACGTGTTATATTTCTAGGGTCATAAAAACAATTTTCATTGTACATCTCTGATGTAAAACAGTGCGTCTGTTACTGTCCTTTGCTCTGACTTCTTTGTTTTTAACTTTTCCCTATATTTTTCAAAAACATGTTATAGTGTCAAAGGATATGATGTTGCAACTATATCTCAGTAGCCCCCACATTCACAAACCAAAAGTCACTTTAATCAATGAGGCACAAAGCACATTAAAGAGATAATGAAGTAGACAAACACAATAATTTATTCAATAATTTTACATCAGTAAATAGGTTTTCTCTAGATTGTAATCACAAGCAGTATTCTCACCAACCACTGTATAGATCTATATACTGTGTATATTTTTTCCCAGATTTATAGCTGTAGAGCATGGGTGTCCCACTGGCCACTTGACCCTGTTTGCCTAAGTATCTTGCACATTCCTTGGCTGTTAGAGATCTTGAACACTCACATTGCAATTTGTGGCAGAAATATCACTTATGAGGTGAAATTCATCACTCTAATTCATATTTTGTTACATTCTTTGTAGATAATCTGCGCAACAGTATGTCACATTCCATGTTTAGATAAATTAGGGCTAAGGGATCCCATTTGTTAGGAAATATCTCAGTGAATGGCAACTCTGGTTATATTTTGCAGTAATTAGCATTCTATGGGGTGACAGTAAGCTCCCTGGATCGTTTTCCAATGTTTTCTGGTCAGGTGACAATCAAAGCAGAACAGTGATACAATGTAACTATACCTACACCCTTTTTTATGGTCCCTAATAGAAAGCCTTCTGAAAACAGATCCAGGGACTAAAAAAAGTGTATTAAAAGTGGTGCTGATGAAGGAAGGTAATAGAAAATGGGAGGCAAGCTGACTTTACATAACGTGCACTTGCATTGTATGTAAAGTTGTAAAGGCAAAATAAAGGATTACTATGCCTTTAATATAAGTAAACGTGAACCATGTAATCCTCAATGCTAATTGTTTGGAGACCACAGAAGCATTAAAGGATTAAAAGCCCCATTTATGCTATTGGAAGTTTATATTTACCGTGCAGTTGATTTGCTCCAGAATTGCTCCAGTTCTTAGTACATGTTGGTGTTCCCAAAAACCTGTAAGTATTTAACCCATTGCTTTGCAATGCCTTACATACCCCTTTGGCATTTAATGTGTTGTGTACCCCACTGGAACGCAAAGGATTAAAATAAATGCTAACATCTAAAACTGAAGTAGTTTGATTTTACCTTAACCGCACTGGATTCCACAGAGGTATTCAATGAATTGCAATGCAATGTGTTCGATATCTCTCTGGCACTCAAAGGGTTAAATATAATTTACAACTAGCATTTGTAAAAATTAATTATTCATATGATAAATCCCCAAAATATAATTTTAAACTTGCCTTTTAATTCATGTTCAGACATTCCTATTCAGAGAGTATGCATTTAAGTCTGTATTGTTTGCAATGAAAGAAAAGAGCTAAAATCAGTTAGCATATTGCAGTTAACGCCCACTTCTCTGGAAATGTTGTTATCTTATATCAGACCATTTACAGACAATCCTGGATAATAGAAAAATATTGGCCACGCCTTGGCACAAAATGATAAGGAGACTTTTTAAAGTAAATAGCTTAATATATATATATCCATTATGCAGGCAGAACACACAAAAGCAGTCCCTGTTTCAGAGCAGAGTCATATTAGTACATTCCCCCAATGCAGGGCTGACCATGTTTTTTCAGTTGTGGACCAAATGTTCAGAAATACATTTGCATGAAAATCACAGTCATTTTTTAATGATAAAAATGGTGGATTAAAAACTGTTAGGTACTGAAAAAGTTTGAAAGATTCCACGGCTACTGGTATTTAACCCTTTTAAGGACCAGAAGGGTGCACATTGCATGGCACACTCTTCTGGTCCTTAAATGGTTAACAGACTGGCATGTTAATGTGGCTGTTCGCCACATGCATTAAGCTCTGAGAGGTTCCTCTGCTGTCGGAGTTCAGAGTCCCATTATCTCTTACTTGAGGTTGGTGATGCTGGGATCTCCCTGTGGTTTCCTGCAGTAACTTCCCTCAATCAATCATAAGCATGTAGGTTTGTCATACTGCTGGCGATGTGTGTGGGATACCTTCCCTTACACATCACCAGCACTAAACAACCCAGAAGTCTGAAAACATTCTTTCTGCTTTCAGATTTAGTCAGTTGGGGAGTGGAGAGGATCCTTTCTGCACCACAAACAGCATCACTCTCTTAACCCTTTGCATGCACACCACTGTGGCACTCAAAGGGTTAGAAAAGTACACCAACCAGTACACAATCATCCCCTCGTGTTATTTTTTATAGTCATACTAGTATGGAAGCCTGTATACATGTGCTAAAGTGCCCCCAGCTGCCCCGGAGCCAGGAGCAGAGACATGACGTGAGCTGTCTGGAGCAGGGCAGCACGTTCAGCGTTCAGTCATGCGCAGTAGAGACTCGCCGATCGCTCTGATCCTTAGCGGGGAGCTCTAGGCGGCTCACAGTGAAGTTCCCTGTGTGCAAAACCTCACATGCACAGTAGAGACTCTCTACTGCACATGTGCGATTACGGCTCACAGTGAGCGACGCATTCTTCCACTTTATGTAATAGGATTTGTTGTGCACTCCCATTGTTTAAAAAAATGGAATTTAACCCCTTGACTGGTAGAGATGTCATATCTACAATTTAGTTGTGTTATAGGAGAATGGATCAATGAGTCTCTGACAGAGTGAGGCTAATTGTCTCTAGATTGCTGGAAAATACAATACACCTAGAATAAGGTAGAGTTAGCTCTAAATGTGCCTAAAATCATGATAAAGTTACCCAAATATTACTTGATCCATTCTTTTATAACACAAATGATAAATAAAATTGTAGATATGACATCTCTACAAGCCAAGGGGTTAAATTGTTAATTTTTTTAATAATGGGAGTGCACTACAAATATTAATATAAAAAATAACAGAGCTTAGGGGGTGATTGAGTACTGGTTGGTTTACTTTTCTAAACCTTTGAGTGCCATAGTGGTTCTGCAATGCACATCCCTATGGTACTGAAAGGTTAAGGGAGTGATGCTGTTTGTGGTGCTGAAGGGATCCTCTCCACTAAGTGTGGAAGCAGAATGAATGCTCTCAGACTTCAGGGTTGTCTATTGCTAGTGATGTGTAAGGTAGGTCATCCCTTCCACATCACCAGTACTTTGACAGCCCTGAATGCTAATGGGGAAATTCTCCTCCCCTCCCCTTACATCCCTATATTTTAGTGAATATGGCAATGTGTCTACATCGAAATGGTGATGTGCTCCTCATACACTGCCATACACACAACAACACAACAGCGTACTTTAGTGCAATCTCCTCCTTGATATTCTAATCACAGCAGCTTCACATCAGAAGTGTCTCAGTTAAGATAATTAGATACGTTATACACCTCAGCAGGCATTCTCTTATTACACTTTCCAACTTGCAATAAATAAAGTTTTCATTTCCCTTTGAGAAGCAAAAAAAAAAGCAAGTGAAGTGGTGCAGAAGCATGGAATAAATCCAGCATGTCAAACAATGTTTATAGGCCTGTATCCCTGAGGTAAAAAAAGGATCCTGAATATAATTTCATGGAAATTGTTAGATTTCATCCACAGGACCACAGCTACTGTAATGTTAGCTCCCTTGGCAATGATAATAGTTATGTCTGTGACTTGAAGAACAATTATCCTTTTATTTAAAAAACACATGGAATGTTGTTAATCGTATTGTCCATAAATGATTCGCCAGGTTGAGTTTTGAATTATATTTGTAATGCAGAAGTAGTATAATGAATTTAGGTGTCAGAAAAATAATGTTATGATAGCCTCTGCTCCTAGGTTGAATGTAAGAATTAAAAGGGCAATAAAGGGTCTGTTGGAGCGGTTTAAAAAATGAAAGGGCAATTATCACACGATAGTGTCTCTTTGGCAAGTTTACTGGGATTAGACCTGTTAATGAAGTCAGAATGCATTGTGAGTCTCAAGGAAACTCAATGGGGGTCTCAAAAGTGACACCCTCCCACTTCCCCAGTAAGAGACTGACATTTTATCTCAGTAATCTGCAGAGCAGCTTCAGTGAGAGCCTCTGGATGATTGCTATGAGCTCCATTGAAGCCCTCTGTCAAAACATTTGCTGACAGTGGACTTCAATGGAGATAATTGCAATTGACCAAAAGACGATCCCATATCTGACACTGGGTTGGAGCATCCCCCTGAAACGTTGTGTTTATGCATCATTGGGAGCTTTAACCCTTTCAGTGCCAGAGTGTTATCCATTGATTTGCAAAGCAATGCGTTGTGTACACCTCTGGCACTCAAAGGGTTAATGAAAATGGTAGTACACCCTAAAATGTGCTGTTGATGTCCTGTGTGCCTTAATTTTTTTTAAATATGATCTCCCAGATGTGTTCATCCCTGCAGATTACAGAGAGCTGCAGGAAGCACTGGGTGAGTATGATTTTTTTTTAAACAAAAAACTACCCTGTGCTACTCCATCGAAATGACCCAAATAGGAACCCTGTATAAAGTATATATTATACCAGTGTTAATTTACTTAATTCCAAAAAAAATTCTTCATTACAACAGTCTACAAAATGTGCTTGCAAACCAGGCACACTTTGTAGAACGTTCCAATTAAGTATTTCTTCATAAACGTCACGATTTTGGCTCTGCTGAAGAGCCTCCGTCTGGTCAAATGACCGGATTCTGCATCTGTCAGCTAGAGCGCTGATGTATGAGAAAGGGGAGGGAGGGAGGGGGGAAGTTTAAATGCTACAAACACAAAAACTATGAAGTTTTGAGACATGGGAAGTAGATTCTATTTCTATTATTATCTACAATGTTAGAGATTTTTAAAACAAAGTATTACTATCCCTTTAAAAAAGCCATCATACACGTGGTGTAGCTTATCATACATCGCATCCACTAAGAGCATAGCTGCCATCAAAACACATTAGGTAGCAGATAGCCCCCTTATTTTAAAAATAAGTTGTTGAAAATGTGCCAACAAAACTAGAAAAATGTATACTATATTTATAGTGGAAAAGAGGCTCATAGAAAAGGTCTCAGAGAAACAAAAGCAAAGGTGCCGTTTGAGTATGCGGCCACCCATTTATCCTGACATACATTTCACTTGTTTGCTTTGTAAAAAAAGCATTAATGTATCCCCATTTCAATTGTAAGCTTTGTGTAACACTAGTGTAGCTCCATTTCAAGTGTAAGCTATGTGTCATCACCAGTGAATCTCAATTTCAGTTGTAAGCTCTGTGGTATCACTAGTTTAGCTCAGTTTCAATTGTAAGATCTGTGGTATCACTAGCATAGTTTCATTTCAGTTGTAAGCTGTGTGGTTCACTAGTGTAGCACCATTTTCACTGTAAGCTTTGTGTAACATTAGCATAGCCCCATTTCAGTTGTAAGCTCTGTGGCATCACTAGTGAAGCTCAATTTTAATTGCAAGCTCTGTCAGATCTCAATAGTAATTAAGATGAATATTAAACATAATTCTAAATGAGAAAGCCCACCGCATTGCACATTACACCTGGTTAAATGTAAAACAGCATTAAATCACTGCTTGATACTTACCGTATTTTACTAAATTAATTCCAGTTATTAAATTGGCAAAATGGCATGCACTGGGTCAGTGCGCTGGATCCAAATAGGAAAATGGCCATTTGATTATACTTGTCCCCAAGGCCAAAATTTGCTAGCCCTCCTCTGGTTAAGTGATTGACCTAAAGTAATGCAACAAAATACTAAATTTTCACATTGATCTTCACATAATAATACATTTTCACAACTGGCTTCACACATTGAAAAGATTGAATTGTGTAGAGCAGAGCATTTCCTGTGCTGAATAAAAATCCTGGGTCTTTTTCCACCAAAAGGCCCATTTTTCTCAATTGCCACTGATAACAGGGGAACAAAGCTCACTGACTGCCGTGGAATCCTACTCTCCCGGCAACCTTCCCAACAACGTCTGAACTTGTAATCGACTTATTCACTGCATGTAGTGGCTTATTAAATACTAATTGTCTTTTTCCTGCAGGAAAAGGATTATAATTGTTCTCCAAAATTCGTACAACCATAAATATAATACAACTAATATAAGTAAACAAGTAGTCAGGGTCTTCCCAGTTTGTTTAGAGCTGAGCTCACTTACATGGTTTCTGGCAGATGTCACTGTTGCAGAAGCCAAGTGGAAGTTGCTGGACTCACTTGATTATCTGTGGTGTGAGATTTATTTCAAGAGGTTTATGGACTTTGTTTAGTCTGTTTTCTAAAGTCCTCTTTTACCATTTGATATATTTGGCAGAAAGGTCGTGGAACTGATGTTTCTAACAGACTTTAGCAAAGATTTTGTTCCTACTATCACCCATTTTAATGAAAGCAACACATGATTCAGCAATGATTCGGATATAATGAAGAATTGGAGCAATTCTGGAGCAAACCAACTGCACCAAAAATTCTTCAAATTGCCATTGACTTAAATTGGGAGTTTATCCTCTAAAGAGGTCTCCAACTCATTGCAAAGTAATGCTTTGAAGACCTATCTAGAATTCAGGGGTTTAATAGCCGATGCTCCCCTGTGTTGCAGTTAGTTTGCCCCAGAATTGCTCCAGTTCTAACTATTACATCATCAATGTTATTCCAAAAAATAAATGTGGCTGAATTGCCATTAAAGAGATGGTAATGTTTCATAATAAAAGCAGCTGTAATTAATCATATTATTATTTGGGCCTTGGAGAGTGTTATTTCAATTCTGTCAGAGTTCTAGTTCAAGAGTAATTGAATAATAAAGTATCCCCCTCCCGCCCCTTCTACTGATGTAACACTGCTCAGCTTAGAGCAGCAAGGAGTGTACAGGTAGATTGCAGAGAGGGACAATCCAATTAAGATAAGGGAAAAAGCTGAAAAACCTGTCAAGGGGGGCAGGGTTTTCATTGTTCTCACAGTAAGAATATTGACCCTTGATGTGAACTGTCTGGTCTATGGACTGGGTTCCACATCTGAGGAGTGGGGGCTTATATTAGGTAAAAGGGGTGGGAGAGGGAAACTTTATCATTCAATTACTCTTGAACTACAACTCTCACAGTAATGAAATAACACTTTCTATGGCTCAAATACTATGAAGATTAATTGGTGCTGCTGTTTTTGTGAAACATTACTATAACTTTAAGGGTGAGGTGTTAAGAAAGTTGTGGTAACAAATTGCCTGCAATCAGAATAAAAAAGTTCTTACTCCATGGTCTGTCAATTCTCAAACATGTTTCGTAATTTTTTACATCGAGTTCAGCCATCTCCGTCAAAGGGAAAAAGCCATCTTAAAAGTGGACATGGTTTAATATACTGTCATATTGTAAGGTATTTTCAGAAAAAAAATATTCATTTCAACGTGACTTTTTTGTCCTATTAATGTCATTTTTTCCCAACAAAATAAAAATGGTCTAAACTTGGAGAAGACAAATTAAAGTACTGTTAGCAGGAGTGAGAAGCAATTTGTCATTTCAAAGAAAAAATTAAAGACATTTTTAACATCAGAATTCAACAAGATCTTCATACAGTCATTTTCAAACATGACAGATTTCCTTCTGAAAATATTGTCCTTCATTTACCACCAACTCATGATCTGACAATTTTTTCATTATGACGACTTTTCGAACATTTTACCCTAAAACATGTAGTCTCTCTTGTCACCATTTTTTTTAAGTAAACAGTTTCATATTCTTATTTTTCTAATCATCATCTTCAAAATAAGAATCAGGAATCACATCTGTTTCCTCTTCAGTTGGGTAGAGTTGCTTTCTTTTTAAGACAGAATATGACCAACTAATAATAACCAGCATTTACCTTAATAGCCACTACTACGACTACATTTGCATAAATTCAAGGCACATCATTGTTTGGGCCAGATCTTAAGGATCTGATTAGTGAGGCCACAGGTGGTAAAAGTACCTTTCTGCCTTTGGTCCCCAGGAAGAAAACCCCTCACAAGAGCAATCGTTTTTTTTCGTTCCTTCCAGACTGAGACACGTCTGGCGAATCAGGCAGTTCCCTCAGCTCCGCGTGCCTCCTCCAAACCCAAAAGGCAATGGAATCCCAACATCTCCTCCACTTTCAGTTTTCAGCTCTTCCCTTTGGATTGACTACATCTCCTCAAGTCTTCAACCGTGTCCTTGGGCCTTTAATATCTGTCCTCCATCGGGATGCCATGTCCATTCCTTGGTTATTTCCTCGGACTTACATCTTTCCTCCCCTTCCCATGTTGCACAGGGTGCTATAGAAATTGAGATTGGAGTGCTGTCCAGTCATGCTGATTGCTCCGTACTAGCCTCGGCAGGCTTGGTTTCCAGAGCTTCTGGATCTGTCAGTGGCGGAGCCATTCCGGCTCCCTTGCCGTCAGATTCTTCTTCTACAGGTTACCTGTGGAAGGAGGATGTTCATTGTCTGGCTTTGACGGCTTGGAAATTGAATCCTCAATACTGAAAAAGAAGGGTTTTTCTTCTAGTGTGGTGGCTACTATGCTTAGTGCCTGCAAACCGGTTTCTTCTAAGGCCTACCATCATGTTTGGTCAACCTTCCTATCTTGGTGTGCTGATAGGGATCTCTCTCAGGATTTTGATCTGCCTACGGTCCCAGTCTTCTTGCAGGATGGTGTGGATAAGGGCCTCAGCTTGAGTTCCCTTAAGGTTCAGACTTCTGCTCTCTCTGTTTTCTTTCAGAGACGCATTGCTAATCTTCCTGATGTCAAGGTTTTCTTCCAGGGCGTTGCTCATATTCATCCTGTCTTTAAGACTCCCGCTCCTCAGTGGGACCTTAATTTGGTCATGGGCGTCCTTCAGCGCCCTCCCTTTGAGTCCTTGGCTACTATTCCTCTACACCTGCTGACGTGGAAAATGGCCTTTCTCTTGGTGATCGTGTCTGTTTGCCGTGTCACGAAGTTACATGTTCTTTCTTGTAAACCACCCTTTTTGGTGTTTCACAAAGGCAAGACAGTGCTTCGCACTTCTCAGGAGTTTCTCCCGAAGGTGGTCTCTGAGTTCAGGAGATTGTGGTGCCTTCTTTCTGCCTTGACCTTACCTCTGACAAGGAGAGGGATCTCCACTTGTTAGATGTGGTGCATTGTCTTAAGTTTTATGTACATTGCACCGAGTCCATTAGACAATCTGACGTGCTGTTAGTCATTCCTGAGCGCCCCAGGGCAGGAAGACCTGCATCCAAAGTGACTATTGCATCTTGGATCAAGTCCACTATTCGTAAGACTTACGAGCTAAGGAAGAAGCCCGTTCCCTTTCGGGTTACGGCTAATTGTACCAGATCTATTGGGGCTTCTTGGGCTTACAAGAGTCAGGCCTCAGCTGATCAGTTGTGCAAGGCTGCCACTTGGTCGTTGCTGCACACCTTTTCAAAGCACTACCGTGTTGATGTGCTGGCATTGGCTGATGCCAGCTTTGGAAGGAAGATCCTGGAGGCAATCTTGCCTGTCTAGGATCTTCTTCTGTTCTTGGTGCTTCCTTCACTTTTGAGCCCTGTTTGCTCTAGTTCCATGTGCTGTGTAACAGTTCTTGGGGTGTTGTTACCCCTGTTCAGTGTCCATTGACACTTCAGTTGTTTTGTTGGGCTATATCTGATCTGATGGTCCATATCTGCTCTGGTGACTTTGGGGGCCTTGCGCCTGGTCCTTGCCTTACTTCCTGCCTCTGGGAAACTCAATGGTTTGACATACCAAAGTTACCAGTAACCTATATTGGACGACAGATAAAAGAGGATTTTAGTCTTACCTGTTAAATCCTTTTCTCTTAGTCCGTACAGGTTACTGGTCTCCCACCCTGTCAAGGGGCTGTGCTTGGCTCTCCTGTGGCAGATTGTGGGGGTCCTTTGGGGTCATGTTCACAGGAGTCTTCTTTCCCTTCCGCTATCTAGTCAATAGTTAGTGTCTCAAATCTTTCTGGAGCTGGTTGGCTAGTTGCAGCCAAGGAGGGAAGGTAGGCTGCACCCCCTGCAATCAATTCTAGAATTGTTCCTGCCTACTTAAAAGGGCAGATCGCCTACCCAAAGTTACCAGTAACCTGTATGGACTAAGAGAAAAGGATTTAACACGTAAGACTAAAATCCTCTTTTTTCGCTTGGGATCATTTGGGCGGAATGGGTTCAATTTTTATGGAGACTGCATGAAAGGTATGACCGGTCATTCATACCTACAAAATGGGCAGTTTTAAGTGGGCACTGTGTCCCTGGGCGAAAATCCCCATGTCCCTTTTTCCCCACCCTATTTTCCCACTTTTATTATAGATTAAATTTGGTGGTATGTATAAATGTATTACATGGCTTGACAACAATCACATTTCCACTTTTGGTAACTGACATATTGTTTTTTTTAACCCCTTAATGACAGGGTTGTTGTTTTTTTCCATTATAGCGAATGACTTCCTGGACTGACCAAGTAAGTCGTCTGTCACTATGGGGTTAAATTATTTTTTTTTTTTGCAAAAAGAAATTGTGTTGTTTCTTAAAAAAAAAAAAAAAAAAAAAGTTGATTTTAGCAGGTCAAAAATTGACCTGCTAACACCCAACCTCCAGCACAGCAGTGTAGGGGTTAATACCCCCAGCTGCTGATTTTTTTTAGAGCAGTAGGTGTCTCATCTTTGCTTCTCTGTCCCTTACTTTGCTGGTAAGGGACAGACAGTTGAGGAGAGACTCAGAGACAGTGTGTGAATCGCAGTGTCTCATTCACTGAGAATGCTGGTACATGTGATCGCTGCTTCAACAATCACGTGACCCGGCACAACTGAGAAGGGCTGAGACTGAACGCTCAGGTACTGGAGCGTTCATTCTCAGCCTGGAATAAATTATGGCAGCGTGCACGGAGGCACGCTGCTATCATTTATCCCATGATGGTCCAGGACCGTCATGGGTCCTTAAGTGGAATCTACCGATGACGGTCCTGGACCATCATGAGTCCTTAACAGGTTAAGGGGTTAGAAAATGGTTAACCTTGGGTTGGATACCTCTTTGGCACTCAAAGGGTTTAACTGTTTTCATTAGGTAAACACAATACCAAAGAGAAAGTGATATCATTTGTCTATCTAAATATTGTAGATCACTATTTATATTAGTTATCTACTGGCCTGTGTTGCAGTTTCATCATGTCTTCTTATAGAAGCTAAGAACTGAATAGGGTTTATATTACTCTGTAATCAATCTTATGGCAGAGATTACATGCCTGCATTGTGGCAGGAAATGTGTGAGCATAGCGTGAATGCATTTTGAAAATGGGATGTATCAGCTGCACTCCAGTTACAGATTTATTATTTGCTACTCAGCTCAATCCTTTGTGTTGAAATGCTACCAACTAAAACTGTCTGATCAGTTATTGAAGTAGTGTTTTGTATCGCTACAAATAAGAAGGAACTGAGGAACCTCATAGTTTGACTATGATTTACAATTTTTTCAACGCAATCCTATAACATAAAGTCCTAGAATGCATCTCAAACTGTCACCCAGCGCCTCCGCTGCTGCCCCGGAGCCGGAAACACAGACAGACTGTGAGCCATCCGGAGTTCCCTGCTCCAGATCATCCCGTGTATACGGGCTTTGTAACTAGTATAAAATAAAGAGAAACTGCAAATTATGCACAAATATGTTTTTAGGAAATAAACCACACTTACAAGGAACTCGTGTAGTGGTTCTCAAAGTTTTGAGGTGGAACCCTTTGGTTTTAAAATGAAATCCCATGGAACCCTAACAATCACATCTTTTAACTCTTTGGATATGCTTTGCAGTTAATTCTAGACCTATCAAGCATCCAAGAGGTTACAATGTCATGTCATAAAGAGAGGGCATGATCCCAAATAAACACAGACACATATCTTGGGGATAACATGCCATAGCTGTGTTTACATATTTTAATCACATTACTATTATTCTTGTTTAACCATATAGTAATTAATCATTAATCATCAATTATCATTAACTAACAGTCCTTTACCAATCCACATTCCTTGAAACCAAGCATGGCAAAATTGCTTGGGCTCATTCTAGAATCCCAACATTCTTCAGTACTTACAGCTGGCCCCCACATTCCTCAGCACTTACAGTTGAACTCACCATCCTTCAGCACTTACAGCTGACTCCGAAGGAATTACCCCATTGGCCATCCACCTTAGCTTCAATGGGTAACATCACCACCCGCAACGTAAGTCCATGGCAAACTCCCAAAGGGCTTCTCCCCATAACTTTACCACCCAAGTTTGAGAGCTCTGAAAACCAGGCAAGGACTACCTGCCCCGCAGTGATACACAACCAAACACCACAAACACACCAAAACAGGGAGGGAGGGAGGTATGTTTCACCTTGTTCTCTCTTACCCAAGTCACAATCCACTTCCTGTCACTACCCTTACTAGCCCTTTCCTTACTTCTCCCCTAGCACACCCTACCAGTCAGGATCAAACCTTCCTATGACACTCTTCCCCTTCCTGTTCCCGTCCGGGGAAGTCTATATCAGATGTATTTGAATGATAACTTATCAGTAACTTAACATGTAATAATAATAATAATAACTAGTATTTATATAGCGCCTTTCTCCCAGTGGGACTCAAAGTGCTTTCAGCACGCTCTCGGAATTAACCAAATCGGCAGCTGAAATAATAGGTGTTATTATTACCCAATCAATGGTACTCATTTATCGACCTCGGAAGGATGAAGGGTTGAGTTGACCCTGCCAGGATTCAAACCTGCAACCCTGAGGTTGAATAGGCTTCATAGTCAGGGAATTGTGTGTGCCTTTACATAGATTGTAGTTTTAATAAATGCACCTGTGTAATCTGCTGATACTGTATGCTATCTTTTTGATATTCAGTCAGTGTAGGTTTATTTGGTTTGAAGTAAGGGACTCCTCAATCTCAGCCGAGCTGAGTTCTCTGATGTGTTGCACAGCCTGAATAATTCTTTACTAATCACTGAAGTGATTCTTAACAAATTAATGGAGTGTAATAATTGTGGAAATCCTGTCAAGATGGATGCTTCCATTGAAGTAAGGATTTGGATTGGTGGCAAATTCTCTTTACAACTTAAGTATTAGTCTAAAATCTAGATGAGTTACCTAGTAGTTGTATCTAATAATTATTTGTTTTTTCTTTAAGGCAGAAAGGTTATAGTGCTTATTAAAGAGAAGTCTAACAGAAAATAAATTTACACTATTTGATATGTTTTGCTCTTCCTTAAGTACATCTCTGCTAGTCAGATTAAAATACATAGCCTGCCTGACACCCCAATCTTGCTTCACCGTGTATTACTTCTATTTGACACGTGAAAGCCCTTGTATTTCTTTAGGAAACCTTTGGGGTTCCTGGAACCGAGTTTGAGAATGTCTGAACTAGAGTGAAAAAAAATCTGTTATTTTGAGCAGGAAAAAAATGATATTTCACTTCCCATTGTGTTAAGTGGCAAATGCAGTCCTCAATAGCATATTTACTTTGAACTTAGCCAGTGTTGAAAAAGCTACCGTATCTAATGGAAATGTGTCTGAGCAGGTGGTCTATAGTAAGAGTCTGCTCCATATATAACATTGACACTCAGTGATGTTTTTTTACCCTGATAAATGTCTTCACTGCTCAGTCAGAGTTTATATTGAAGTATATTGCTTTTATGTTTGATGAATGTTTATTGCCAAAGTGAGTATAATGTTCCCTCTTCTATAAAAGTACAAGATTGCATTTCACTCTAATATTATTTTTGCTGGCAGTTCTCATACTGATAAAGAGAGGCAGGTGAATATTTAAAGTAGCCAGACAGAATTTCCTTCTAAATAGTTATTACTACCAATCATTAACCTTTTGAGTGCCAGAGGGGTATCAAATGATACCCCTCTAGCATTCAAAGTGTTAGAATTAAATGTGTACAATAAATACATTTATTCCTAATATAATAGTATTTAAAGACACATAATGAAGGAAACATTACAAACAGTGTTTCAGGTTCTGTTCTGCCCATAGTGAGATAAGTGGCGGTTTATTAGAAGTATTAGTTCTCCTGTAGTAGGAAGTCAGTTCTGTGCACTATAAACCTTAAAGGGATAGTAATACTTAAATTTTACTATCACCCAACTTGTAACCCTTAAAAAACTTAATTAAATTTGTGGTTTGAGAGATATACGATTTCAAAGTTTTGTTTCTTTCCCTCTCCCCTGATGTCAGCGTTCTAGCTAGGGTTGCCACCCAACCGGTATTTTACCGGCAGGCCGGTAAAATATTGGCTTCTGTTCAATGTTAAGTTTAAGGAGGGAATGCCATGGCCGGTATTTTTTTGAAGGAAAGGTGGCATCCCTAGTTCTAGCTGACAGCAGGGGAATCCGGTCCCGGAACCGGCGGAGGCTCTTCAGCACAGCCGAGATCATGTTATGAAAGAAGAAATCCTTCACTGAAACAGTTTGAGAGATGCTGCTTGGCTAATTTAATTCAGTTTTTAATGGCTACAAGATGGGGGCTAGTAAAATTTAAGTATTACTATCCCTTTAACAAATATTTTAGAAAAGTTTATAAATGAACAAGCCAAGTATATAGACCACACACACTTTGTACTACAAAAAATGTATGGTTTCATTTGACTGAATATTGTACCTGACTGTGTGAAAACATTTCACACTATTGAAAAGAACATTTTTTATTTCTCAGGATGATGACTCAGACTCATATAGTTCAATATTATTCTTTAAAATCTTTACAAAAAAATAGAAAAGAGGATATGCCTTTGCACTTATGTTGCCAACTTTCTTAGTTTTGCAGTGTGGAACATTGCAATTCCAGGGAAGAGTACAGCAGTAGGACACTTGCCATGGAGCAAGCAAGGACAGAGAAAAATGTATTTAAACCAAACTCACTGGGTTTAAGCAGGAGTGTTTTAGAACCCTTAAGGCCTCTGGCTGAACATTGAATGAAGGCCTCCAAATATAGGAATATATTTGGAATGGCTTTCTGTTCTGTGATTGTTTTAACCCAGTGCTTCTCAATGTTAGTCCTCGTGGGACACGCCAACAGTTTACGTTTCTGAAACATAGACATCAGATTAGAACCAGTCCGCCCATCTAGCCTGTCTATTGTTAAAAACCTGAAAATGTACTTGGTCCTTGGTCCTGTTTTATGCTCAAGATAGCCTTATGCCTATCCCATGCGTTCTTTCATTCACTCACTGTATTAACCTGTACCACTTCTGCTGGTATGCTATTCTACTTTTCTAACAGCCTATCAGTGAAGTAAAACCTCCTTCCATTACACTTAAGCCTCTGTCCCTCTAGTTTTAGACTATGACGTCTTCTCCTAACATTTCTGCTATTTCGAAATGTACTTCTCTCCCGTAGTTTGTTGAATTATTTATGTATCTGAATGTTTATATCATATCTCCTCTCTCTTCTCTCCTCCAAGCTATACATGTTTAGGTCCTTTAGTTTATCCTGATATTTTTATCCTATAAACCATTCCCTATTTTAGTAGCCCTTTTCTGAATTCTTTCCAGATTATATATGTCATTCTGGATATGAGATTTACAGTACTGTACACAATACTTTAGGTGAGGTTTAATAATAATAATATCAAAGTATTTTACCAGGAAGGGTACATTGAGATTGTCTCTCATTTTCAAGTATGCCCTGGGGGTATAGATATTATTACTCAATTTAATGATATTAATTTTATCTACCTCAGAAGGATGAAAGGCTGAGTCGACCCTGCTGGGACTAGAACCTGTGACCTTGCCTTTTGAACAGATTCTACAGCTGTTGCCTTCACCAACGGAGCCATCTCACCAGCTATAATCAGAAATCTATAGAGTAGCTTGACCACTTTCATCTTTCTGCTGCTAATGCCCCTCAATATACAACCAATCACCCTTTTTGCATTCCCTGCTGCTTTTCTACATTGCCTACCTACCTACCTTACATTAGCAGAAAAAAATGCAAAAATGTCCCATTCTTCTATTGTCTCTGACAGCACAGTATACTAAACTGTTCTCTGCCTTCGAGATTTTTATGTTCCAAGTACATTATTTTACATTTATCAAGATTAAACTGCAGCTGCCACACTCTTGTCCATTCTTCTAATTTACCTAAATTTCCCCTTTGGTTTATTCCCCCAGACATGTCTACCCTTTTGCAAAAAGGCATACCTTACCTTGAAGACCTTGGCAATATCACAAATAAAAATATTAAAAATAATGGGCCCCAGTTCAGATCCCTGATGTACCCCACTAGTAACATGACCTTCCTCTGAATATTCTTGATTAACTGCAACCCTCTGTCTCCTGTCACTCAGCCACTGCCTTATCCATTCAACTATTTTTACGTCCAGACTCAAACACTGTAAACTATTAACAAGTCTTCTGTGTAGGTTAGTGTGAAATACCTTAGTGAAATCCAGATAAGCTATGCCTATTGCTTCATCCTGGTCTATTTAAGATACCTCAGTTGGGTAGTCAGTTGCTCAGTCATTTTGATTGATTTACCTGTGCTTAATTAAGGGTATCCATAAAACCAGATCTGTTCTTTCCTGAGGACTTAAAGGGAAAGTAATACTTTATTTTATCTTTATTTTATTTTGTAGGCAGTAAAAAAACACGAAGAACGATATAAGTCTTATCTCTCAAACCTTTAAGGTTTGAGAGATATTCACAAGCAAAGTTTCCCCCTCCCTCCCCTTTTACCTAGTGTAAGCCATCTCTTCTCAGGTGTGGAATCCAGTCCATAGACCAGACAGATAACAGAAGGGGACAATCTTTTTCCTATGAGCCCCCTTGACATGTTTTTCAGGTTTTTCCCTTATCTTAATTGAAGATTGTCCCTCTCTGCAGTCTACCTGGGCACCTCCCTTCTGATCTGGCTGAACAGTGTTACATCAGTAAAAGGGGCAGGAGGGGGATACTTTGTCATTGAATTACTCTTGAACTACAACTCTGACAAAATTGAAATAACACTCTCCAAAGTCCAAATACTATGATGATTAATTAGAGCTGCTTTTATTATGAAACATTGCTATTCCTTTAAGCTGATAATCACTGCCTTAACCTAAGCTGATAAGACCTTATCTTTAAAGCGGAACTTTCATCAGATTACCATAGCTCCACAAATGATAATTCCATTAGCTATATGCACATACCTAGTTTTATTTTCAAGAATAATTGCTGCATTAAACAAAATAGAACCTTTTATGCAGGCAGGCACCAGCTGGGATCTTGCTGTAGGCACTCTCTGCACCTGAGTCACTTCCGGTGTCTTTCGGCACAAAGGCATTCAACTGAAGGGGATGGACATCACAGACGCAGAGATGCCGGCTCTGCAAGATGCCTGCCTGCAGAGAATGTTCTATTTTTGTTTAATGCAGCAATTATGCTTAAAGGGATAGTAACACTTCGTTTTAACTTTATTTTATTTTGTAGGCATTAAAAAAACATGAAGAATGATATAAGTCTTATCTCTCAAACCTTTATGGTTTATGAGATATTCACAAGCAAAGTTCCCCTCCCCGCCCCTTTTTCCTAGTGTAAGACATCTCTTCTCAGATGTGGATCAGGTTGTATGACAGTACAGATAACAGAAGGGGACAATTTTCTTTGTATGAAAACAATGAAAGCCCTTCCCCCCTTGAAAAGTTTTTCAGCTTTTTCCATTATCTTAATTGAAGATTGTCCCTCTCTGCAGTCTACCTGGGCATCTCCCTTCTTATCTGGTTGAACAGGGGGGGGATACTTTGTTTGTGAATATCTCTTAAACCATAAAGGTTTCAGAGATAAGACTTATATCATTCTTCATGTTTTTTTAATGCCTACAAAATAAAATAAAGTTAAAATGAAGTATTACTATCCCTTTAAAGGTGAGGTCTGGTCAGTCTAGACTAAAGCCTATTACTAGTAAAATATCCTTAAAGGGAAAGTGTAACTTCAGAGCACATTAACTAGTGGAGTGCCACTTTGCTATGGACTCTATATATGAATAGCTATAGAGTGTATGTAACCAGTTTTTTGACCAAAGCAATTTACTCCTATGAATTTAAAGCGGAACTAACACCCCTGCAAGATGTAGCCTCAATTAGAGGGCTACAATCTGTGATAACGCCCTGTGTAATTTTTTTTTTTTTAAAACGTGTTATTAAAGAGTAATCCGTTAATTCCAAAAAGTACCTGGTGAATTCTTCCCCCCGGAAAAGCGCATTGCGCATGTCAGCACGGAGCCATCGGCTCTCTTGTAACTCCTCCCGGCTACACGAAAGCACCTACATCATCAGCTTTAGATTCTCCTGCTGGTCCGAGAATCTAAAGCTGATGATGTAGGTGTTTTCGTGTAGCCAGGGGGAGTTACAAGAGAGCTGATCGGCTCCGTGCTGACATGCGCAATGCACTTTTCTGGGGGGAAGGCGTTACCAGGTACTTTTTGGAATTAACGGATTACTCTTTAATAACACGTTTTAAAAAAATAAAATAAATACACAGCGAGTTATCACGGATTGTAGCCCTCTAATTGAGGCTACATCTTGCAGGGGTGTTAGTTCCACTTTAAATAAGAAGTAAGTCAGTTTGTATAGCAAAAACAGCTATCTTGGATGGTCATAGAGAACCACTCATGGATATATACATTTATATTAGTTTTTAAATGTTTTTATTTGTTAGTTATTAATAAAATTGTATGGATTAGGGTTTTTTTATTTTTGCTTGAAATATCCGATTAAAAACATTGAACTGGCTTCCATTATAGTAGGCTGACCAGATCTCACCTTTAACTGGGGACACAAAGGAAATAGCCATTTTCAAGTGCTTCACTGAAATCAAAGCAGTCCTGCAGTATGCATTTTTCCTATGCGTACCCGGTTAAAGGTGAGGTCTGGTCAGCCTACATTATAGCTCCTGTATTTCTGTCCTATCTTCTTTTTTTTTTATTTTATCACCAAAGCAAGAAAGTATTTCCCAAAATAAACAATTTTTATTTTAAAAATATCTATTTTTCATGCCACTATTATTTTTGTTATGCACCTATACAATTTTCAGATTTTTGCAGAAGTAGTATCAGTATGAAAAGGTAAAGGACTTATATTACGGTATTAGTTTACTATTGATTGCTGCCAAAGCAAAGCTTCAAAGAGAAAGGGAGATTAACTACCTATCTGATTTTATAACACTTTACAAGTAATTACATCACAAAAGACACTAATTGGTTGATTATCCAAGATAACACTCTGGTGTGTTCATTCCTCTTTTGCATCCATGCAGTAGACCATGGAAGGCGTAAAGTGATATATCTTTCACTTTCTGCAAAAAAATACAGAGATTGTAACAAATAGAAGATAATTTAGCATGATCTCTGAGATTATAGTGAGCAAACAGAAGGAGAGCAAACGGGAGTGATTCTGGAATTATTCTGGAGCTTCCCAACTCCACAATGGAAATAAAATTAAAAAAACCCAAACAAACCATTGTTAACTTAAATGGGCTATTAACCCCTTTAATGCTAGTGAGGTCTCAGTGCATTATTGTCATCTTTAGCATAAAAGCCTCATTTAAAGGAGAACTACCACCCCGCAATAACTTTACATTAATTAATTCTTAATCTGGCGACTAGCTGCTTAGTAGCGCTAGTCGCCAGAAATATTACCTAGTTTCAAAGAGTTTCCAGTTTTTCGGAGGCTCACAGTAGCAGGAAGCACGGACATCTCATCATAGTGACGTCCATGCACCTGCGCTGTCAGTCCCTTTTGGAGCCGGCCGGCGCACGGACGTCACTATGACGAGATGTCCGTGCTTCCTGCTACTGTGAGCCTCCGAAAAACTGGAAAATCTTTGAAACTCGGTAATATTTCTGGCGACTAGCGCTACTAAGCAGCTAGTTGCCAGATGAAGAATTAATTAATGTAAAGTTATTGCGGGGTGGTAGCTCCCCTTTAAGTAAATGGGAATTATTATTTGTTGGTGGCTTCCAAATATCTTCAGTTTGCTTTTATACTTACATCACATTGGTCCTGTCAAATAGCCTGTGATATAACAAAGATATTATATTATGTGTTATAAACCCTTTGGCTACCAATGACGTGCTCAACTCATTACAGAGAAATGAGACGAGCATGTTTCTTTGTCATTCAAAGGTTAAAGGTAATATATTGATTGTTTGAAATATTGCAAGTTTATTAACTGTATTACAGAACATCTACTTTAAAGCGGATCTATCGTAGGCTGACCAGACCTCACCTTTAACCGGGGACGCGTAGGAGAAATGCATACTGCAGGACTGCATTGATTTTAGTGAAGTACTGCAAAATGGCTATTTCCTATGTGTCCCCGGTTAAAGGTGAGATCTGGTCAGCCTAATCTACCACCCAAAATAAAGCCCCCCTCCAATAATTATTCATATAGTGATAAACATAAAAATAGCACTATTATCCAGCATAAGTACAGCGTTATTAAGAAATCCTATTTCATCTGAGACTGACGGCCAGGCATCTTGCTTTAGAGGCATCTGCGTGCCTGCACTGTCAGTCCCTTCCTATTACCTTAAAGTACAATACAAAGTCCCCTAGAGGAGACCGGGACAGATAGCACAGGTGTGCACAAGTCTCTAAGCCAAGATGTCTGCGCTGATGCCTGCCATCAGTCTCAGAAGAAGTAGGATTTCTTAATAACGCTGTATTTATGCTGGATTATATTGCTATTTCTAAGCTTATCGCTATATGACTAATTATTGGGGGGACTATATTTGGGGTGATAGTTACGCTTTAAGTACAATGACCCATATGTATAAAGGCAAACAGATTGTGATGCACTAAGGTGTTTTAAAGAGGTGATAAAGTAGAAATGACTTCTCCAGTGATATCACTTCTCCAGCTCCTATGTTATTCTATAGAGCCTATGCACTAGGATTGCCAAAGATGGAGAAATCGTAGTGCATAGGCATCTCCACTTTATCACCTCTTTATCATGTCTTAGTGCATCTCTCCCCCTGGCGTTTTTGTGGAGTAAATAAAAAATTCCTGTTAAATGAATTTAATTTTTAACGCCTTGAATGCTAGAGAGGTCTCTAATGCATTGCAAAGAATTCAAGGGGTAAAAAAGCTCTACTCAAATACATGTGAATTTAGGAAATTGTAATTGTACACTATGGTGCTGTTGGTTTACTTCAATTTGCCTTTAAAGGGACAGTAATGCCCCATAAAAAATGCATAGAGTTTTGTAGAGATTAAAAAATAAACAATATGCCACAAATCCTATCTCTCAAACTGCAAAGGTTTGAGAGATATCCCCTGTTAAAGTTCCCCTCTGCCTCCCCTTCTCCTGACGTCAGCTGCAAGCTGACAACAGGAGTTCCTGTCCGGGGACCGACAAGCAGCTCTTCAGCAGAGCCACAACAGTGCGATTTAAAAAGAAACACTTCTTTGGAACGGTCTACAAAGTGTGCCTTGTTTTCAAGCCAGGTACACTAAAAATTAAATTGTGTTATAAAATAGTAAATACCATGTACTTCCAACTAGTTTTTGTAAAAGTAATTGTTTTTTGACAGATCCCTAAATCTAGTCCAAAACTTGAATTTTAATTCACGTCTATGGTACCCTTTATAGATATAATCTGGTTGATTGTTTGTGCAGAGCTAATGCTATTAACATATTGAGATCGGTACCAACTGTTCTTCTGTTCAAAAAGTCTGTTACATTATCTCAGGCCCTTATATACAATAAAACACTATCATTTCTGAGACACCTATCAAAATTGCTGTTGTAATGGGAGTGGTGGAAAAAGCTGAAATGAGAATCCCAAAAGAGCATATATAACACTATATTTTAGGCATCAGAAATAAAATATATAATTTTAACAGATGCCATCATAGTGTACAAAATATTTAAGTGTGTATTACCCCAGATAATTTTCTGTATTAGGTTTCCTTTAATATAACAGATTTCTCCTTTAGGACCAATCATACCTGAGAACTCTCAGGGTTTGACCCTGTGACTCAGGGTGAAGGACCAGATTCTCAGGTTGAGAGACTCCTGTGTTTTCTACATTATTATCTGCAACAATGTACTGCTCATTTATTGTCTAAACTAGTGTAAAAGCCCGTGTACACGGACCAAGTGTTCGGGCAGTGACTACTGCGCATGAGTGCATCGGACAAACATACATCTGACCTATGTTCGGGCAGTCTCTACCAGGGGCGGATTGTAGGGGAATACCAGCCCGGGCTTCCTCCCCTCCGGTGCACACTGAAAAAATTTGCAAATAAATTACAAGTGCTGTACAGCGCCGCACATCTCTCTCTGTCTCCTCCACTAACTTCCTTTAGTGCCCTTATTCTGCACTCAAGACAAAGTGAAGCGGAGGTGGAGAGAAATGGCCAACGCTGTACAGCACTTGTATTTTAATTGCAGTTCTTTCAGTGCGCACCGGAGGGGGAGAGAGAGTCTGTACTCAAGACAAAGTGGATCGGGACTTTTTAAAAGTGAGCTGATATAGCGGCCCACCGGGGGATTCCCAATCCCCCGATAGGACAATTTGCCCATGGTCTCTACTGTGCATAACTGCATCGGGCAGTCTCTACTCCGCATGACTGCATCGGACAAACATGCAATACATCTGGCCTGCTTTCGGGCAGTCTCTACTGCGCATGACTGCATCGGGCAGTCTCTACAGATTAGTGATATATCAACCAAAAAGGTAGAGGGAAGAGTACAGTTGTTTTGTGAGTGTTTAAGAATTGATATCGCAGAACTGTAGCATGTTGAAGGTTCATTCACAAGTGATGGATCTCCTCTGGTTTAGTGATATCATTGACATAGCATCTAGAATCTGCATTCTTGGGAGTGTTAACATTTTTAGTGCCAGAGGGGTATGCAAAAGGGTTAAGGGTTAATATTTGAAAGATCTCAAGGTTAGCTAATTTCAAATGTTCACAGGTATGAGGACCATACTTGAACATTTTGGTTAAAAGCCATTAGTTCTAAGAGGGCCATATCCCCCTCCATGGGCGTCTTTAGTCCAGTGTTATTAACGTTGCATTAAATGCACCCAAACAGAACCTATTATCCTCAATAGTGCTGTTCACCCAGGTGTAATTCACTAGAATGCATCATGCTGCAACCTGGATGCCTTTGGCTTTGAACGTATGCAAGTTTCAGAAAGCCTGATCTGCATGAAGTCACATGGGTTCACTGTGCAGATATTTTACACAAGAAGCACTGCATACTACTCACAGCCTCCAATAACTGGCCAGCCCATGTGGTCATCAGTCTGATCTTTGTATTGTAAAAATTAACATAAAACCACTTGGGCGCTAGAGCTTAAAATTCCCATTTTAATCAGTGGGAATGTTTTTTTCGCTCTCCTCTATAGTATAAATGGTTAGATCCAGAACTCATCCTCTTTTCTTTTCAACATATGGCCCTGTTAGAGTGTGTTCAAATGGGTGACTTTTGTAGCAGTGAAAATGTATGGAAAATAAAATAATTTATTTTTAAAGGGACAGTAATGTCCCATAAAAACATTGTTTTGTTTTGTAGATTAACTCCTTAACGCCCGTGGACGTACTGGTATGTCCCGAGCGAGTGTCCCTTAAGGACAGAGGACGTACATGTATGTCCTGGGATACGGGGTCCCCGCGCGGCTGCACACCGTTCGGGGAGTCCGGAATCATTTGAAAAAACAAAAGTATAACGGGCGTTAAGTGCCGGCCATGTGTGCGCACGGCTGGTCACTAAGGAGTTAAAGAAAATAAGTTATGTGCAGCAAATCCTATCTCTCAAACCATTACGGTTTGAGAGACATTGCCGCTAAAATTCGCTCTCTCTCTCTCCTGATGTCAGCTTTAAAGCTGACAGCAGGAGATCCGTGTCAGCCATCACGATGAGGCTCTTCAGCAGAGCCACAATAACGCAATTTAAAAAGCAATACTTCTTTGGAACAGTCTAAAATGTGTGCTTGCAAACCAAACACACTTTGTAGACCGTTCCAGTGAAGTATTTCTTTTAAAATCGCGCGCCTGTAAGTCCCCAGACCGGGAACTCCTGCTGTCAGCTTACTGCTGATTTCAGGAGAAGGGGAAGGAAGGGGGGAACTTTAGGACCAAATATCTCTCAAACCTGAGATGGGTTTTGCAGCACAGAATTTATTTTGTTTTTTAATCTACAAAAAAAAATTATTTTATGGGACATTAGTGTCCCTTTAATACATTTTTACAGTTTTAAATGAGATTTATAGCAAGGCTGTTTTCTTTTTCTTGTAAAATCCTGGGCTCTTAATAGGAATCGCTGATTATAAAAACAGCTACCCGTGTCATTAGCGTGATTCCATTCTGATTCCATTGAAATCCATTGTACAAATCTGACAGAGCTAAAACACAATAGGCCATTTTCATCAAGCCAAAGAGATGCAATTCTAGAGCAAACCAACCTCACCCTGCTGTACCTGGAAAGTTCTATATGCATTATTATTCGACAAATGCCAGTTTTGTAAAAAAAAAACAAAACAAAAAAAAAACAACAACACACACATTAACCCTTTGAGTGTCAGAGGGGTATGCAATGCATTGCTTTGCAATACGTTGCGTACCCCTCTGGTCCTTTTTTAAAGAGATAGTAAAGTCTATTTAAAATTAGTTGTCTGAGTCTTCTGTATATGAAAAGGAACAGATTGTGCTATGTCTAAGCTCTTACTTATTTGTAGTTCAAACATTATGAAGCACTGAAGATCCATTGCCCGCCCCTTCTCCCCACGTCACTCTGAGTCTGCAGTCTGATGAGGACGGCTGCAGCGAGGGACAAACTTCAGTAATCAAAGGGAAATACTGCCCTACTTCGTCAAGGGGCAGAATTTCCCTTATACTTACTGAAGTTTGTCCCTCACTGCAGCCATCCCAACCAGACTGCAGATTCAGAGTGAGTGTGGAGAAGGGGAGGGCAGTGGATCTTCAGTGCTTCATAATGTTTGAACTACAAAGAAGTAAGCTCTTAGACATAGTGCAATCTGTTCCTTTTCATATACAGAAGAACTGGACAACTAATTTTAAATAGACTTTACTATCGCTTTAAAGGGGATGTATCGCCTTAAATATACTTTTGACCATATGTTTTGTTACTAAACTATTATTAGGGAAGCTGTTTTGGTTTTTTTTTAATGTAACTTCTTTTGAAGATATTCTACTTTTAAGTAAGATAGAGCTGTGCCGAAGAATCAGCGTACTGCATTATGCTGACAGGCATAGCTCTATCTGACTGCCTAATTCTCCTCCCATCTTCCTCCCAGCTGCACCAGCACATTCACGCTTCCCTTCAGTATTCTGTGAATGTCTTTTATCGTTATAGCAAGCTCTGGTAAGCATTACACTGAGGTTGTAACCTCAGTATAATGTGAACTGGAGCTTGATATAATGATAGAAGCCGTTCACAGCACACCGAAGGGAAGCATGAACGCGATCCCTGGGGCAGCTGGGAGGAGAAGACAAGCTGTGCTGTGCACATTATGCAGAAGTGAACAGCACAGAACATTAAATATCTTCAAAATTAGTTCAATTACAAAAAAACAAAGAAAAAAAACAGCTTTACTAATAATACTTTAATTACAAAACCTATGGTCAGAAATTTTTTTATGGTGATACATCCACTTTAAAGGTATTTGTAACTATAATGAAACACGCTATTTTGTGCTTTCCTTGTGTTAGAGCTATTTGGTCCTTTCTGGGGGTCACTAGTGCAGTGCATCTCAGTGGATTAACTCTTTGAGTGCTAGAGGGGTATCCACTGCATTGCTTAGCAATACATTGGATACCCCTCTCTCAACCAAAGGGTTAAAGACCTCTCTAGCATTATTGAAGTAAAGAGTCCCATTTAACCCTTCGAATGTCAGAGGGGTTAAATCAAGAAATTTGTTGGATACCCCACTGGTTTAATCAATATGAATGCTGCCTCAGAATTGCTCTAGTGTTCTTTGTACATATAACCGTGCAAGTCTGTACTTTCATAAAAAGGATCCAAGCACTTTGAAAACAGAGATTAGTTTGGTCAATATTGAGGTTGTTTGGTTGTCTTCCACGTGCTGTCTTTACTTTATCTTCTTTAGATGTATTATATTTGGACAATGTTGGTAATCCCCTGAGAATGTAGAACTCTAGACAGGATCAGACCTCTTTAAGTATTTGTGTGCCCCTTCAGGAGGTATCCAGTTACTTCTGCTATAACGGCAGGCAGCAAAATTCTTTGTTTTGTTCAAGGCTGATCCAGACCAAGGCACTTTGATGACATCTTCCCGATGTACAGTCACATTTATGTTTACCTTTACTTTGCTTAGGACACTATCGCTGCTTTGTATTGCTGTCATTACAGATTGAGCAGACCTTTTATGTTAACCCTTTGAGTGCCAGGAGGCTAGCCGATGCATTGTAAATCAATGCTTTGGGTACCCACCTGGCACTCAAAGGGTTTAAAGGGATAGTAATGTTTTACAAAAACAGCAGATTCAATTCATATTTGTAGTATTTGAGTCATAGAGAGTGTTATTTCAGTACTGTCAGAGCTGTAGTTTAAGGGTAATAAATGATAAAGTATCCCCCTCCCGCCCATTTTACCTAGTGTAAGCCACCTCACCTCAGATTTGGAATCTGGTCTTGAGCAGGGGAGGGCTGGCCTGGGGGGCAGGGGGGCAATTGCCCCCTGGGCCAGTCATATGTCTGGGCTGGTGGGCCACTCCCTCTTTTTGCTGCAAATGTAGCTACAGTAGAGATACAACAGAGCTTACAATTGAAATGGAACTGCAATCCAAGTGAAACTACATTAGTAGCATAATCCATTTCTCTTGTATGCTCTATAGTATCACTAGTGCAGCGTTACTTACATTGTAAGCTCTGTAGTTGCACCCGTGTAACCCCATTTCAATTGTAAGCTCTGTGGTATTGCTTGCCTTACGTCACAGCACTAACCCTTTGAGTGACAGAGGGGTATGCCACGCATTGGGTTAATGGTAATTTTTAAATTAACAAAAGAGGGTGGGCTGGGACGGAGGGCTGGAACGATAGTAAAATCGGGCCACTTGATTGTAGCTGCCCTCCAGGCCACAAAATGCCAGCCCTCCCCTGGTCTTGAGACCAGATAGTTCACAGCAAGGAACAATCTTATTACTGTGAGCATAAGGAAAACCCTGCCCCCCTTGACAGGTTTTTTCCTTATGTTCACTGAAGATTGTCCCTTGTTGTGATCCACCTGAGGTGAGCAGTGTTACATCAGTAAAAGGGGCAGGAGGGGGATCATTCAATTACTCTTGAACTACAACTCAGACAGTTTTGAAATAAAATTTCCCATGGCCCAAATACTATGAAGATTAACTGGAGCTGCATTTATTGTGAAACATTACTATCCATTTAAATGCTGATTTTCTTATGCTTATAACTTTTGATCCGTGTGATTAATAAACCGGAATGTAAGAGGTAAGGCATCAGATTTGGTGTCCACAAACCCTGTAAATCCATTTGGTAGAAAAAAAAAATTGAGGCAGTCCCAAAAATTTGTATTTTCTCACTATACATTTTGAGACTTCACAAAATGGATAGCTACCAAATTTGGCACCAAAATAGATGTTATAGGGGACAAGTCAATTACCATTACCACCTATAGATTGATGTCCCCATTCTCAAGATATTGAGCTTTTAATTCACTGCTTCATGCATGTGCGTTAAAAAGTGGATAATGTTTTTAACACACTTGCAAAGTGTATAGTTTTGGTTAAAGGGATAGTAATACTTCGTTTTAACTTTATTTTATTTTGTAGGCATTAAAAAAACATGAAGAATGATATAAGTCTTATCTCTCAAACCTTTATGGTTTATGAGATATTCACAAGCAAAGTTCCCCTCCCCGCCCCTTTTTCCTAGTGTAAGCCATCTCTTCTCAGATGTGGATCAGGTTGTATGACAGGACAGATAACAGAAGGGGACAATTTTCTTTGTATGAAAACAATGAAAGCCATTCCCCCCTTGACAAGTTTTTCAGCTTTTTCCATTATCTTAATTGAAGATTGTCCCTCTCTGCAGTCTACCTGGGCATCTCCCTTCTGATCTGGTTGAAGAGGGGGGGGATACTTTGTTTGTGAATATCTCTTAAACCATAAAGGTTTCAGAGATAAGACTTATATCATTCTTCATGTTTTTTTAATGCCTACAAAATAAAATAAAGTTAAAATGAAGTATTACTATCCCTTTAAGCAACTCCTGTTCATACCTGGGAACTTTTTATTCTGGACTCCCTGGAGGGGGAGTCCTGTGGTGTTGTTGGGTAGGATAAATTACGCAGTTTGCAGCAAGAGTGGGCAGAGCCTAATCACAAGTGGAGGTGTGGCTTCAAAAAATAGTAAAAAAGTGCCTAGAATAGGCTGGGGAAGGAGGAGAAGTGGGAGGGAAATGGGAGGAACTAGGTAGGAAGGAGCACCAATGGGCAGAGTTTCAATAGAAACTGCCCACACCCCGGAGAATCAGCCTCTGCCCTGGAGACCCGGTAATGCAGAGTGAAAACCGGAGTTTCCGGGGCAAATCCGGAAAGTTCCCAGCTATGGTCCTGTTCCAACAAAACTTTCTCTTTGATATCAGTCATAGATTTTGTCAGCAGGGGCGGACTGACAGGACCCAGGCCCCCTGGTCCAAAAAGAGTTCTGGGCCCCCTGCAGAAATCTCCACATTGCCCCTTCATCTCCACAATGCCCCTTCATCTCCACAATGCCCCTTCCACAATGCCCCCTTCGACAATGCCCCTTCCACAATGCCTCCTTCATCTCCACAATGCCCCTTCCACAATGCCCCCTTCATCTCCACAATGCCCCTTCCACAATGCCCCCTTCATCTCCACAATGCCCCTTCCATAATACCCCTTCATCTCCACATTGCCCCTTCCATAATGCCCCTTCATCTCCACATTGCCCCCTTCATCTTCACAATGCCCCCTTCATCTCCACAATGCCCCTTCCACAATGCCCCCTTCATCTCCACAATGCCCCTTCCATAACGCCCCTTCATCTCCACATTGCCCCTTCCATAATGCCCCTTCATCTCCACATTGCCCCCTTCATCTCCACAATGCCCCTTCCACAATGTCCCCTTCATCTCCACAATGCCCCTTCATCTCCACATTGCCCCTTCCATAATGCCCCTTTATCTCCACATTCCCTCTTCATCTCCACAATGCCCCTTTCATCTCCACAATGCCCCCTTCATCTCCACATCGCCCCTTCCACCATGCCCCTTCATCTCCACACTGCCCCTACCTCCAGTCCCTGGTGGTCTAGCGGCGTGGCTTAATACTGTGCGAAGTCCCTCGCGCCTCTAGTAATGCAGAGGCTGTGAGATGATGTCATCTCCCAGCGCCCTGTATTACTAGAACGGCGCGCGGCGGCCGTTGTTGGAGAGCTGCTGAGCAGCGCTGGAAGCGGCGGCGGGCCCCCTCGGTCCGTGACCGAATGCCCGTATGGTCAGTCCACCCCTGTTTGTCAGTAATATGTATAAAGAATGCTGGATTGAATAAAACATCTTTACAAAAATTGTTTGAGTGAAGTGATCTCTGTCAAACATGACAAACAAGGGAGGGCTGAGTGTGTGCTCAAAGCTCTTGAATGAACAAAAGATTATACTATTTAACCCTTTGAGCACCAAAGGGGTACGGAACAGGTTGATTTGCAATGTGTTCTGTACCCCTCTGGTACTCAAAGGGTTAAAAAAATGAATTGTGCTCTCAAAGCGCGCTCCATAGAACAAGATATTAAACCAATTTAAAAAATGTTGATCATGAGTGCAAAAAAAAACATCCTTTACTGAACAAAACATTAAACAGAAAAAAATATTGTAAATGCATGGTAAGAGGCCTCAGTCTGCCAAAATATTATATATTATATATATATGCTAGCCATCTCTGACACAGACATTCTAGTTAACTCCTACAACTCCATTCTATCCTCTGCTATTGATTCCTTTGCCCCACTGAAACCACAACGGAGTCGTCAAGTCAATCCACGACCCTGGCTCAACTCCCACACCCGCTTCCTACGCTCCTGCACTCGTTCTGCTGAACGCCTTTGGAGGAAATCTCGCTCACATGCAGATTTCATCCACTTCAAATTTATGCTGTCCTGCCTGCATTCTGCTTTATCAAAAGCTAAACAAGAATACTACACCATACTAATCCACAACAATAAATCAAACCCGAGCCGTCTCTTTGCAGTCTTTGACTCCTTGCTCCATCCTTCCACTGCTTCCTCTCACCCCATACATTCACCTCAAGCTTTTGCAGATCACTTCAAGCACAAGGTGGAATCTATTAAAAAACAGATTCCTACTATTCCATCTGCCTCCGAACTCTCTCTCCCCAAACCCCCCTCATCATACTTTGATAGTTTTACCCCAATAACAGAGGAAGAAGTTTCTCAACTTCTCCTATCTACCCACCTCACTACCTGCTCCTTGGACCCTTTGCCCTCCCACTTACTCAAACCACTTGCACCAGTCCTTACACCTATATTAACGCACATCTTCAACACTTCTCTCTCCACAGGCACCTTCCCTTCTTCCTTCAAACAGGCACAAATTAAACCCCAGCTCAAAAAGACTAACCTTGACCCCTCCTGTCTCTCTAACTATCGACCTGTCTCCCTTCTGCCTCTTACCTCAAAACTCCTAGAACGCCTGGTCTTCTCCCAAATAACCAAATTCCTCAACTCTAACTGTCTTTTGGATCCGATGCAGTCTGGTTTCCGGTGCGGTCATTCAACTGAGACCGCTCTCTGCAGGGTGGCTAATGATCTCCAGACTGCAAAAGCCAAAGGACAGTTTTCAATACTTATACTACTCGATTTATCCTCTGCCTTTGACACAGTTAACCATTCTCTGCTTGCTCAAATTCTCCACAGTCTTGGTTTCCGAAATGAAGCTGCTTCATGGCTCTCCTCCTATCTCTCACAACGTTCCTTTTTTGTGTCCTCTAACAATAACACCTCCTCCACGGTCCCTCTGTCTGTGGGGGTGCCTCAAGGCTCCGTTCTGGGTCCTCTGCTTTTCTCACTGTACACTCTTTCATTGGGTGAACTTATTAGTTCATTTGGCTTTAAATACCATCTATATGCTGATGATACCCAAATTTACATCTCCACTCCTGATCTTTCACCACAAATCCAGCTGCAAATTTCAGACTGCCTCTTGGCCATTTCCTCCTGGATGGCACAGCGTCAGCTGAAGATTAACATGGCCAAAACCGAACTGCTAATCTTCCCACCAAGACCTTGCCGAACCCCTAGCTTCACCATTACAGTTGATGGAATTGATATTGATCCGGTCAGCTCAGCACGCTGCCTTGGGGCCATATTTGATTCCTCTCTTTCCTTCTCCCCTCACATTAACTCTGTGGCTAGATCATCTCGCTTCTTTCTCCGTAACATTGCTACAATCCGCCCGTTCCTCTCCCAACAAACTACTAAAACTCTTATACGTGCCCTCATTCTGTCCCGCTTAGACTATTGCAATATCCTACTAACTGGCCTCCCTGCTACTCATATTTCACCTATGCAATCTGTTTTAAACTCAGCTGCACGAATCACCACACTCTCCCCAAAAACTGAACCTGCCCACACAATTCTCAGACATCTGTCATGGCTCCCAATTCAGCAGCGCATCAATTACAAAGTCCTTCTTCTCACCTTTAACGCTCTCCGCACTGCTACCCCTCCTTACATCTCTTCCCTCATCTCCTATTATGTTCCTGGCCGCTTCCTTCGCTCAGCACACAATGCACTTCTTGTTGCACCATCCACACCCTCTGCCCTCTCCCGTCTCAAACCTTTCTCGCTTTCTGCTCCATACCTATGGAACTCCATACCCCTCTCCTTACGCCTAGAAAAATCCCCCTCTGTCTTTAAGTCTACCCTGAAGTCTTATCTTCTGGAGCACTAGGACCATGCACTGCCTTTGGCCAAACTCAGCACTTGTAATCTCAGCACTTAACACCCTCTTACCCCATTGTATGTCTCCCTTTATCCATTTAGACTGTAAGCTCCTTGGGGCAGGGACCTCTCTCCCATTGTTTCTATGAATGTCGCACTTATTTCATCCCCTCTTATTTATTGTAACATATGTCTATTGTAAGGCGCTGCGTACACTGTGTGGCGCCATATAAATAAAGATACATACATACATACATATTCTATTAAAACAATGAAAAAACAAACAAACAGTGAAAATGACAAGGGATACAGCTTACATTAAACTCCACAATCCTTTTTTGCTATGCTGGTTATCAATGGTATCAATGACAGCATATCCCCGGGGAAGTGGGGGTCAGGGGGTTTAAAGGGATAGTAATGTTTCATAATAAAAGCAGCTCTAATTAATCATCATAGTATTTGGACTTTGGAGAGTGTTATTTCAGTTCTGTCAGAGTTGTAGTTCCAGAGTAATTCAATGACAAAGTATCCCCCTCCCGCCCCTTTTACTGATGTCACACTGTTCAGACAGAGCATAAGGGAGGTGCCCAGGTAGACTGCAGAGAGGGACAATCTTCAATTACGATAAGGGAAAAACCTGAAAAGCTTGTCAAGGGGGGCAGGGATTTCATTGTTTTCATAGGAATAAGAGTGTCCCCTTCTGTTATCTGTCTGGTCTATAGACTGCATTCCACATCTGAGAAGAGATGGCTTACACTAGGTAAGAGGGGCGTGGGGGGAAACTTTGCTTGTGAATATCTCTCAAACCATAAAGGTTTGAGAGATAAGACTTATATCATTCTTCATGTTTTTAAATGCCTACAAAATAAAATAAAGTTAAAACAAAGTATTACTATCCCTTTAACCCCTTAAGGACCCATGACGGTCCTGGACCGTCATGGGTTGCAGTCCCCTTAAGGACCCATGACGGTCCAGGACAGTCATGGCTTAAATGATAGCAGCGTGCCTCCGTGCACGCTGCTATCATTAATTCCAGGCTGAGACTGAATGCTCCGAGACCGGGGCGTTCAGTCTCAGCCCTTCTTGCCTTTGCTGGTTCATGCGATCGCCGTTCCAGCGATCACATGTACCGGCAAAGTGACAGACAGAGACAGCAAAGAAAGCATGCTGTCTGTGCCTGTCAAGTCTGCCTCTGGCTCCGTTGCTATGAAAGTAACGGAGACAGAAGTAGACAGGAGACACCTAGTGGTGAAAGAAAATACAGCAGCTAGGGGTATTAACCCCTTCACTGCTGGTGCCAAAGGCTTGCTAAATGCAGGTCAATTTCAGACCTGCAATAATTTTTTTTTTAATTTTTTTTTTTTTTTTTTTAAAAACACAAAACACTTTTTTTTTTTTTACAAAAATATTTTATTTAAAAAAAAATAATCTAATTAAACAAAAGTGGAAGTGTGATTGTTGTGGAGCTATGTAATACACTTATATACTTATAAAAAGTGTCAAAATAGGGTGGGAAAAAAGGGACATGGGGATTTTCACCCAGGGGGGACAGTGGCCACTTTAAACTGTGCATTTTGTAGGTATGACTGACCAGTCATACCTTTCATGCAATGTCCATAAAATTTTAACCCTTTGTGCCCAATTGATCCAAAGAGAAAAAACAAAAATGATGTTTTTTTTACCTTTTTTTTACCTTTTTTTTTTAATTTTAATAAAGTAAATGGTGGGTTATCCATATAAGTAGGGTATCAAATGAAAGCCCTATTTGTGCTTAAAAAACAGTATATAATTTATGGGGGTGGAATAAAAGACTTAGAGGGAAAACATTGCTGAACAAAGATATAGTCAAAAAGGTCAGAACTGCTCCGGTCCTTAAGGGAAAACGACCTCAGATTTTCCCGGTCCTTAAGGGGTTAAGTTCTCTTCTCCAAACTACCCTGCCATTTTATATTTTGATCACATTAGTTCTTGCCTTATTATATTACAATGTAATGTTTTTTGTGTCCTTGTATAAATATATATATATATATAAATATATGTATATATATATATATACTAGTTGAACAGCCCGTTACACGGGCCACAGTATCACTGCCACCCGGTCGCGGGGCAGTCTAGCGCAGAGGAGACTGCCCACGCCGCGGCTGATACAGAGCTGGATGCTCCTTCGGAGCGCCCAGCTCTGTGTTAGCCGCGGCGCGGGCAGTCTCTACTGCGCATGACCGCAGCATGTGCATCAGTGTGTACTGCGCATGTCGCGCGTTACACACAATTTAGCGAATTATTATATAGGATATGTATTATTATGCACTGCGAAACTCATTCATTTGGCATCTATGACTATCCTAAATTTTATATATACATATATATATATGAACTACAGGGTTAGAAACAGTAGAGAGAGAACTGCCCATTGATTGCTGTCATAGAAAGTGACACCTATATTGATCTACAGGGAAAAGGCCACCAAGCATTAGGGTAGTCTTATGCAAAAAGAAAATGGTAATTAAAGGGATAGTAATACTTCGTTTTAACTTTATTTTATTTTGTAGGCATTAAAAAAACATGAAGAATGATATAAGTCTTATCTCTCAAACCTTTATGGTTTATGAGATATTCACAAGCAAAGTTCCCCTCCCCGCCCCTTTTTCCTAGTGTAAGCCATCTCTTCTCAGATGTGGATCAGGTTGTATGACAGGACAGATAACAGAAGGGGACAATTTTCTTTGTATGAAAACAATGAAAGCCATTCCCCCCTTGACAAGTTTTTCAGCTTTTTCCATTATCTTAATTGAAGATTGTCCCTCTCTGCAGTCTACCTGGGCATCTCCCTTCTGATCTGGTTGAAGAGGGGGGGGATACTTTGTTTGTGAATATCTCTTAAACCATAAAGGTTTCAGAGATAAGACTTATATCATTCTTCATGTTTTTTTAATGCCTACAAAATAAAATAAAGTTAAAATGAAGTATTACTATCCCTTTAAGTTTCTGTTTGGAGTCAAGAAGAAGTGCTCATATGTCCCTCTAGTGGTTATAACTGTGCAAAAGCACAGGCATCCCTTTCTGTCACAGCAATCAGTGGGCAGTTGTACTCTAGTATTTAGCACTCTTTGGTGCTATGGAGAAAGTGCAGTTTGTGAATAGATATCCAAAAATATCAGAGCTGGGGTGAGGATAATGCAGTGTTACTTGACCCTGCCTGCACATTTGAGCCACATAAAACTACTCTGCTGCACTCATCTTGGCAGGGTACCTGAACGACAGAGAGGAAATGTGTTCTTGCTACTGAGAACTCTCCTGGCTTGATCCTGAGACTCATGGTTTTTTACCCACATTTCAGGTTCTCAGTAATAAGGGCAATAGTCTGACAGTGACAATGAGCTGGTGTCATTTCTTCCAGTAAGGTGAAGAAAAAAATCCTGCTTGCCTCCTGTGTGCGTAAAGCCCCACTTACCTTAAAATTGTAAGACAATCCTAAAGACCAGTACTAATCAGTATTGTGTTGACCGTTTCCCCAAGTTGATGTTTAATCAGCACTGATGATCATGCCCATGGAGGCAAACATGATTCATTTTGCAAAACTCAAGGACCTGAAAACTCCTCCAACTGAAGGAATCTTAAGAAGGCTTCAGTGGTAGGAATTTGGGATCCTTGACACTCCTTTCCCCAGGCATCTGAGGTTTTGGGATAAGAAAGTTCCCAGGTACAGTAACTATAAGGAGCACAGTTGATGCAGCTCGGCCAGGGGCCCAGCATCCTAGGGGCCCCATCTACTGTGAAAATATTATAGTAATGGGGGCTCAAAAATGTTTGGCTCTGGTGCCCTCCAGTGACTAGTTACACCACTGGTAGAAGATGTGAGAAAGCTTCCAGGTGTCATATGTTATCTTGTAATAAGACTGAAATTGGGAATGAGCAAAATTGTTTTGCTGATTTCCAGTTCTGCTAATGAAATTACTTTTCCCCCTTTAGTAATACTCTCTTATGTGTATTTTACAGTTTTATTCATGTGATTTCCATTGATGTCAGTGGGTCGTTTGCACAATTCTGGAGCAAACCAATTGCACTAGAAGAGGGAAGTAAAAGTCCTCATTGATTCAAATTGGACCTTTACTCCTTGAATGCTAGAGATGGTCTTCACAATGCGTTGGAGGCCTCTAGATTTCAAGAGTTTAAAAGCTCCATTTAAAGCAACGGGAAATTTTGTAATTTTTATTTTTTCAGTTTAGTTTGTCCCAGAATTGCCTCCATTTTCTTTCGGGCGATCTGACTTAATCTTTTGAGTGCCAGAGAGGTATTCAGTGTCTAAAATGAAACTATTTAAACTACCATTTGTAACCATTACCTTGGCCCACCCTCAAGTTTCGTGTGAATGAAAAAACAAACCGTGGCCGACATACAAAAAATACCCTCACCTCTCCTACAGACAAAACATGGTCATTCTCCACAGAACTGCCATCACCACCACCTCTCCTTTGGTTCCCCATCCACATGGAGGCCTCTGTTTAACCAAAACCAACCTTACACGTTCCACTTCTCAGCGCCTCTTACCCTACATGCACTGTATCAGTACACCCCAGTTGCAGATCATGACTGTCCGCATACAAAGACTCTATGCAACAGGAGCCTAAGCCAAATGGATAAGTGCAGTAGTGGTCCCATTGCCTCTGTTTGTGTGGTGAGGAGGTGAAATTGTACAGGACGTTGCATGATGCATATAGTGTTACTTGACCTTGTTCATGTGGGGAGGGGGTGGAATTGTACAGGACCCTAAACCACACATATCAAGTTACTTGGCCTCGTGCAGGGGTAGCAGAACAGTAGGCTAACATGCAGCCAATTGTCTGCATAGGGATGGTAAAAAAATGTTCTGCATAGAGAAAGGTGGTGGAAGAGGAGGGGAGACAAGGGTACTACTGTTCAGCATTATCTTTGTTAATCTGCAAGGGGACTTCAGCAAGAGTGTACACTATGAGTGTATAGCTGTATCACCTTCTGTACACCAAGCGGAATAGTAAGGTGCTTTACACTTGATTGTCCGGTTGGGCTCCAGAAGGTGGAGCAGGTTCACAGGCATGATGTACACTCCTGTTGAAGTTACCTTGGAGATTAACAGAGGCAATGTTGGACAGTAGGTCCCTTGTCTCCCCTACTCTTCCCCTACCCTTCCCTATGAGCAACATTTTTTTTACCTTCCCTATGCGGACAATTGGCTGCATGTTAGCCATATATTCTGCTACCCCTGAACTAGGCCAAGTAATGTTACACACATTGTGTAGCTTCCTGTACAGTATTACCCCCTCCCCACATGAACAGAGGCAACGGAACCAAGGTGCCTCTTCGCATTGGGATATTGTGTTCTCAATGAGGCCTGACCATGGTGCAGCGTGAGCTAAGCTAAGCTGTCGACAGTGTGGCACAAAGGACCTTGAATACCACATTGATGTCATGGGATAGATGGTAAAAAGGACTTTGAGGTGAGTCTGTGGATTGGCAGGTGGCACGACTCTTCTCACACAAGCTGCGCTATGCAGGTTCCCAGATACCAGCACAGTGCCGTGCACATCAATTGTTTCTTTGTTTTTGGTTCCTGTCAGTCACGTCACATACTATTTAATTTTGTTTCTGTTGTTTGTAATGAGGAGAAATAGCTAAGGCAGTTAATGCACTGAGATGTGCAGATATTAGTACCCACTTCTCTTGTATTCAGAAAGCCTGTTACGCTGTCTCAGGCCATTTGCAGACAGTTAAGCATTATCACTTATGAGACACCCTGTCAAGATTGCTATGTTATGAAGCAAGGGTCTCTTGAAAATATTAAGAATGGTTGCCCCTGTAGAGCATCAAAAGAATCCAAACAGAAAATAAAGACCATGATGCCCCAAAACCCTGATTGTTCAGGTCAAAACCAGACAGGAGAGGCAGATGGAAGCTCAGGGTCCCCACCAATTAACTAAAATGTTTTTACAAAACATGCAGCTGCATTGCCTATCCAGGTGTAATTGTTACGTCCTTCATGTCTTTCTTTTGTTCATTGTGTTGATTGCTATCACACAGTAAATACACAAGCTGAAAATAATATAGCTAAGCCTCATCTACACTGCATACTTATCAGTCAGCAATTTTATTGTTTACATGTGGATTTCTGATCTTTGACCCATGACATCATTGCAAAGCACCAACATTATGCAGTGAAATAGGAGCACATCTCTTAGTTTCTTCAAAGTTACTAGAGATTACACAGAACTGATGATTACCACTATGTTTGTTATATAGCAGTTTGTGTTTGCCTTACTAAGATGACATTTACTCAGAGAAATCTTTCTCATTCAGTTAATACTTTTCAGCCATATTTTTCTTGTTTGTTTACAGAATGAGTACAGCATTTTAAATATGTTACTGGCAGGCATGTCCTAAGCAGGCAAAGTGTATAACTGATGATCAGTGTCAAGGTTGGTACTTTGGAGAAGAAGTCTCCATGGTGATTGGGAGCATTTGTGATAATCTTGTATCACAGTGTATTATGTCCTTCCACTTTATCGTTTGCCTAAGGCAGTGGTCCTCAATCTTTTTTTTGCTTAAGGCACCCCTAAAATGCAGTCTGGAATTTTCAGGGAACATCTAAAATTCTATATGTCATTTGTCAGGGAGTAAGAAAGGCACAAATACATAAATATATAGTTAGATTCCACAATCAGAATAACAAAAACAAATAAATTGTGTATACAGATTTCCATATATATAATAGGATTTTAGTCTTATCTGTTAAATACTTTTCTCTTAGTCCATATAGGCTACTGGTAACTTTGGGTAGGCGACCTGCCCCTTTAAGTAAGACAGGAAACTTTCTTGAATAAGAAGTGCTGGGTGGAGCCTACCTTCCCTCTCAGCCAGCAGTAGCCAATACTCTCCAGTTAGATTGATGATGCTAACTATTGACTAGATAGCCAAAGGGAAAAGAAGACTCCTGTGAGCGTGAACCCGAAAGGACTCCTACATTCTGGCACAGGAGAGCCAAGCATGATCCCTTGACAGGGTGGGAGACCAGTAACCTATATGGACTAAGAGAAAAGGATTTAACAGGTAAGACTAAAATCCTATTTTCTCTGTCGTCCAATATAGGTTACTGGTAACTTTGGGATGTCCAACAATTGAGTTCCCTGAGGTGGGAAATAAGGCAAGGACTAGGTGCAGTGCCCCTAAAGTCACCAGAGCATACATGAGCTAAACAGATCATACACAGCCCTCTAAAAATAAAGTGTCAACGGACACGAAAACTGGTGTAAACACACCAGAAACTGTAACACAGCACACTGAACTAGAGCCAACAGGGCTCAACAGTTAAGGAGTATGAAAGGTGCCTAGAAAGACCCTAGACAGGCAATACAGCCTCTAGGATCTTCCTGCCAAAACTGGCATCAGGCGATGCCAGCACATCAACAAGATAGTGTTTGGAAAAGGTGTGCACTGACAACCAAGCAGCCGCCTTGCACAACTGAACAGCCAAGGCCTGATTCTTGTAAGCCCAAGATGCTCCAATAGACCTGGTAGAATGAGCCGTAACCCAAAAGCGCACAGGCTTCTTCCTCAATTCGTAAGCCTTATGAATGGTGGACTTAAACTAGGAAGCAATGGTAACCTTAGAAGCCTGCTTACCAGCCCTAGGACCCTCAGGAATGCCGAACAACGCATCAGACTGGCAGATGGACTCAGTACGATGCACATAAAACTTAAGGCAGCACACAACATCTAATAAGTGAAGAACCATTTCCTTGTCAGATGTAGGGTCAGGAACTCAGAAACCACCTTCGGGAGAAATTCCTGAGAAGTGTGAAGAACCGACTTGTCCTTATGAAAAACCAAAAAGGGAGGTTTACAGGACAAAGCATGTAACTCCGCGACACGGCGAACAGACACAATCGCCAGGAGAAAAGCCATCTTCCAAGTCAGGAGATGTAAAAGAATGGTAGCCAAAGACTCAAAAGGTGAACTCTGGAGAACACCTAAGACCAAATTGAGATCCCACTGAGAAGTGGGACTCTTAAAAGCAGGGCGAGCATGAGCAACACCCTGGAAGAAAACATTGACATCAGGGATAATGGCAAGACGTCTCTGAAAGAAAACAGCGCAGAAGTCTAAACCTTCAAGGAATTCAAACTGAGACCCTTATCAACCCCTTCCTTCAAAAAAAACAGGACCGTAGGGAGATCAAATTCATGGGAAAGATCCCTATCAGCACACCAAGAGAGAAAGGTAGACCAAACCCGATGGTATGCCTTAGAAGAAACAGGCTTCCGAGCACGAAGCATTGCAGCAACGACCTCAGAAGAAAAGCCCTTCTTCTTTAAAATTGAGGATTCAACCTCCAAGCCATCCAACCCAAACGGTCAACGTCTTCCTTCCACAGGTATCCCTGTAGAAGAAGATCCGGACGGTGGGGAAGTCGAAACGGTTCCGCCACTGACAGATCCACAAGCTCCAGAAACCAAGACTGGCGAGGCAAATATGGAGCAATCAGAATGACTGGAGATCACTCCAGACGAAGCTTCAGCAATACCGTGTGCAGCAAGGGAAGAGGGGGAAATATGTATGCCAGAAGAAAACTCCATGGACTGGACATGGCATCCACTACTAGAGCTTGAGGGTCGCTCCAACGGGAGCAGATCAGCGGAACCTTCTTGTTGTGTCTCGTCGCCATCAGGTCGATCTGAGAAAGACCCCACTTCTGGACAATGAGATGGAACACCTCCTGATTCAGTTCCCATTCTCCGCTGTCAATGGTGTGCCGACTTAAGAAATCTGCCAGGACGTTGTCCACACCTGAAATGTGAACTGCGGAAATAGCAGGAACATGATCTTCTGCCCAGGCCAAAATAGCCTAGACCTCCTACCAAGCTGCAAAACTTCTTGTGCCGCCTTGCTTGTTGATGTAAGCCACGGCCGTGGTGTTGTCTGATTGGACTCGAACAGGAGCATGGAAGATTGCTCGAGGCTCCAATACGTTGATGGGAAGGAGACTCTCCTCCGGAGACCACCGGCCCTGGACATTCAGGTGAGCCAAGACCGCACCCTATCCCGACAGACTGGCATCTGTGGTTACAGTCATCCAGAAGGGAATCAGGAAGGCCCTGCCTTTCAGGAGACGCGAGAGGTCGAGCCACCATGACAGACTCAGTTCCACATGTAGGGGGAGAGAGAGACTGATATCCTCAAGAGATCCATCTGATCCTTGCAGGCCTGGATCACAAACCGTTGAAGTTCCCTCGCATGAGCCATGGCGAACAGGACTGCTTCCATGATGGAAATGAACTTCCCCACCAGAGACGTCAACTTCTTGGCTGGCACCGGATCCAACTCTAGGACAGTGAATACTTTGCGTGCGATCTCGTGAGCTACCTTGTCCTTGAGGAACACCATCCCCTTCACTGTGTCGAAGAGAAGTCCCAGGTAAATGAGTCTCTGAGATGGAACCAGATCCGACTTGTCCATGTTCAAGATCCACCCATGGTGGGAGAGAACGTGAATGCATTCCTGGACCTGGTGATGCAGAAGCTCCGGAGATGAGGCCTTCAGCAGGAGATCGTCCATGTAAGGAGTAACTCAGACCCCGGTCCTGTACAACAGCAATATCAAGGAACATAGGACCTGATTGAAGACCTGTGGAGCAGTAGACATACCAAAAGGAAGAGCAGAAAACAAAGTGCCCTTGGTCACAGGCAAACCGGAGGTATTGCCAGCTCTCTGGATGAATGTCAACGTGCAGGTATGCATCCTGAAGATCCAGGGAGATGAGAAACTCTCCAGGAAACATGGCGGCGATCACCATCCGCAGATACTCCTGATGATAATGAGACTTGACCATGATGGAATTGAGATTCTTGAGGTCCAGGATAGGACGACATCCGCCGTTCTTCTTGTTGACCACAAACAGGTTGGAATAGAAACCGAAACCCTGTTCTGGTTCGGGAACTGACTACAAAACCTCTTTGTCCAAAAGGGTCTGAACCGCCCCGGTGAAAATCTGAAGCTTGTCTGCCGCCTGAGGAGTGTGTGAAAGACGAAACCTGGGCAGAGGAAGAGAGGTAAAGGGGATCCTGTACCCCTCTGTCACAACTTGAAGAACCCACTGATCTGCCACGGAGTCTGTCCAGACAGAGTGGTAAAAGCACAGGCGACCACCTACTGATTAGTGGGAACCGGGGTTCAACGAGTCATGCCGAAGAAGGTTTGGCAGTCTTGGGCTTAGCCGAGGACTGCTTGGGTCTCCAGTGCTGTTTAGGCTTGGAGGAGGCACGAGATGCCTGGGGAACCGCCTGGGTCGCTGCACGTGCCTCAGTCTGAAAGGGACAAAAAAGCCGATTCCGTCTGGACTGTTGCTTCTTCTAGGAGAGGAAAGGCAACAGGGTGCTCTTTCCCCCAGTAGCCTCACTGATGATGTTTTTCAGCTCAGGCCCAAACAGAGAGGTTCCCAAGAAACTGTTCCTATCAAACGTATGTAATCAAAAATCCCTGCAGACACATAATGCTGGGCTTCAGAAATATTAGCTAAGAGCCGCAAGAAGTCAGAAGTTGGAGCGCCTTGATGGACAGCCACTGTTAGCTGCTCAGTCCAAACTGCAATGGCTCTATTTACCCAAGCAGCTGCAAAAGCAGGATGCAAGGAAGTACTGACTTCAACAAGGCCTCATTCTTCCTATCTATCCAATCCTTGAGAACAGATGCATCCGCTACTGGCAGAGCAGTGGACTTGGAGAGTCTAGAAACCAGGGCATCCACCGTAGGAGGTTGAGCCCACTGTATCAAAGCCGCTTCAGAGAAGGGATACAATTTAGCACATTTTATAGACACAGCAAGCTTCTTGTCGGGCAGCTTCCTCTCGTCCAAGACCAGACGGTCAAGAGTGGGATTGGGAGGAAAGCAGGTAGACTGCGTCTTAGGTCACTGAAACACATCAGAAGGGTCCTTGGGATCTTCAGATGTCAAAGGAATATTCAAAGTAGTGAGGATGGCCCAGATCAGGCCCTCAGCAGAGGGGTCAGGGTCAGCCTCAAATGTGTCCCCAAGAAAACTGGGAAGACACCTCCACAGAATTACCCTCCTCATCTGAATCCATTAAGAGTTCCTCTTCAGATGAATCAGACACATCAGGTATCCCCTGCGGTATTGGCAGGGATGATCTGATGGATACAGGGGGTTGCCAAGCCTGGAAGACCCCACTCAATTGAGATGGTAACAGTTGTAAGGTAGACTTTAAATCTTTAGTAGTAGCCTTAAACTCTTGTAACCAAGTTGGCTCTAATACATGGCTGGAGGTGACTCAGGGGCAGCAGCGCATGTAGAGCATAAATGACCTGAGTATTCTGTAGATAACCCTGATTGACATAAGGAACAATGCATAATGGGGGTCACAGACGTCCCAGGGTCCTTAGTCTTAGGCCTAGCCCCAAGTTCAGACGGATTAGACACTGTCACAGTGTCACAAACATCTCAATATATCTGGTATACGGTAAACAGTGTTTAAAATTAAAATTTCACCCCCAGAAATCGGTAAAATGCACTTATCTGGCAGGCGAAGGGTTAATCGTCTGATGAGAGAAGGAAAGCTCCAGCCCTGCGTAGGATACTTGTGAAGATATGAAAAAAAATGGCGACCCCAACGGAAGCCAATCAGTAACAAGCCTGTGAAGCAAGCACTCATTGGAAATGTACAAGTAACCCAAACAGTGTCCAAAGCCCTCCAAGCCCCCCAAAACACTCAGAGCATGAACCGGATCATAGAACACGGGTAGATAAAATGAGCCATCTCTGAAGTCGGTACGATGAGCGGTTGCAGAGATATGTCCCAAACAGTAAAGTCTCATAGAGGTGAATGGAGCATGGCATCTATGCGGTAAAAAACAAATTTTACAAAATTTACACTGAGGTAAAAAAATTAGCAAATACAGCATTAAACATAGTAAAAGTGAAAAAAACACTGCCCCCAACCGGGAAAGTGTTGACAAGTACCCCAAACATGTCAAAATAGCATACAAAGGGTTAAATTACCACAGAAACACTGCTCCAAGCCCCCCAACAGACATACAGACAAACCAAATAAGTGCAGGAGTATGTAATAGGAATTCCAGTGGAGACCTCTGTGCGGAGAGTAAGCATGGGACAAGTGAACCTCAGCACTCAAGGGGTTACTCACTTTTTTAACAGGTCTTCTGTCTTCAGATTACCATGTATTTAAGAAGAAGCCTCCATGGGCCACTCCTGGGAAAGAACTTGTCCAGCAAGATTTTCCCCTCAGTCAGGGCTAAAAGGTCCACCATAGCACCTGGAAACTGAGCTATCCACATCTGAGGGCATTGTCAGTTATGGTAATCCGCCTAATGGTGGTATTCCATATCTAACAGAAAACAATAAAACACTAAAACTAAAGCAGAACAGAGTCTCTGTCTTTCCCCTTCCTCTTCTAACTGGAGAGTATTGACTACTGCAGGCTGAGAGGGAAGGTAGGCTCCACCCAGCACTTCTTATTCAAGAAAGTTTCCTGTCTTACTTAAAGGGGCAGGTCGCCTACCCAAAGTTACCAGTAACCTATATTGGACGACAGAGAAATATATAGATATTTGAAATGCAACATTCATATTTTTGTCAAAGGCTTTATAAAAACGTTGCCATTTAGGGTGTCCACTGCACCCTGGTTGAGGTTGAGAATCTCTGACCTAATTGTTCCTTTACATAGTTGGCAGAACTGTAACAGTCCCCAGAACTCACCTTTCACCCATGCCCCCCTTTGCTTTAATCTCATGTGAGCCAGCTGGTGGCTTACTGATGTAAATGCTAGCTTAATATTATTGGCTAACGTCCACATGGTTTGACCATTCTTTGGAGGTTGTGATCAGCATTCAAACCTTCTACATTGCTCATGTGTGGCTTAGGCCGCCATGCAGATCTGTCCTACTACATCTTTACTTCGTTCCTGCATGAATGTAGTAGAGATGCAGCTTTGTGGACTTTGGTCCGTTCATGGAAGGTGATAATCACCCATGTGAAAATCACCATAATGCAGCAGCATACCTTTCAGCACAGATGATATATGCAGCGCACCATCTTTGTGTTGGTGTCGCTCTTGTCAAAAATGTCAAATGGTTACAATTTCCACCTACGTTACACTGATTTGAAAGCATAGGTAGTGAGCTCATAAGGTTTTCAGTGAGGTGGCATGCATTGTGGGGCACATATTTTAACATGGCATTGGTGTGAAACATATAAGCTTGCTCTGTACTTTATTGTGCTAATGTTGTTAGAATTAATGTAATGTTCCATGATGCACTGTATGTGTACTAGCACCAGGCACTCCAGCCTGTGCTTTGAGCAAATAATACACAATATTATACAATGTCATTATCACATACAATCCATTCCTTTGAACTACTATTATGTTTAATCCAAGTTAATATATCTTTTTTGTGAACTTTTTAACTTTTCACCACAATTTTCAGCTGCTCTGCATCTGTTAGATGCCCCATGGGAGGCACATTTTAAAGGAGCAGTAAACTTTTTTATGAAAAAAATATATTGTAAGGATTTTCCTATTGAGTAAAATAAGGGTACTCCCACTGCTGAGAGATTTATATTTCCAGAGTTATTACAGTTTAACCCTTTGAGTGCCAGAGGTGTATGCAATGCATTGCTTTGCAATGCTTTGGGTATCCCTCTAGCACTCAAATGGTTAAACCCATGTTTTTCTACATTAGCAGTGCCCTCTAGTGGTCAAATTCTAATTATTTTTTCTGTTAGATTCTAATGGAGAGGAAAGTCAGGATAGTCAGTGACAAACAGTTCTCCATAGAATGTGTTATAAACTGCTTGGCACATCCTGTCAATTAGAACTATCAGGAAGTAAAGCACAAATTCATTTCCTGATTATTTTAACTGCTATACATTTTGATTAAAACATCTGACAGCAGTGGGAGTGACCTTATTCAGCAGGAAATGCTCTATAAAATGTGTTTTCATAAAAAAAGTTTACTGCTCCTTTAAACCTTGCCTTGGTGCCAAATAGGGTTGCCACCCAGCCGGTATTCTACTGGCAGGTCGGTAAAAAATTGGCTTCTGTCCATTATTAAGTCTATGGAGGGAATGCTATGGCCGGTATTTTTTTGAAGAAAAGGTGGCAACCCTAGTGTCAAAATGTCTTGCACTGGTATCAATAGAAGTGCCATTTTGGGATGTTATTTAGCTGTATGTCCAGTTTGTTCATATGGGCAAGGTCAATGTTTATGAAAATGGGAACTTTGCTTCTGCTGCTCTCTGTACATGGAAATGAGCTAGTGAACCACTAAGGGGATATGCCAATCACATATGGCCTGAGCATAATGGGGTCCAATGGGAGTTTCCTTTATTCCACCTAAACAATTATGGTAACTTACTTGAGAACTATCATGGGCCTAGATTGCACTGCAGTTGTTAAATGTTATCACCTAACATTCTCTTTGATGTCTGTGCTGAAAATTGTAGATAAACATGATAAATGTATCGGCTGCAATGTAATGCAGGCCATAGACTGCACGTGATAGACATTTCCTACCCCACTTACTGTATCTAACTCTGGGATTAGATTAGATTTAGAACTGGCCTGATGTGGTAAGCAAAAGACAAGCAATTTTGGAGCACACCAAATGTACCATAAGGGATGAATTAAAAAATAATTATGCAAATGGGTCTTTTAACCCCTGGAGTGCTAGAGAGGTCACCAATACATTGCAATGAAATGGAAATTGTTCTTGCAATCAAAATAAAAAAAAATCCATTTAAATCAGTGGGAATTTGGAGAATTTGTATACATTCCCTGTGGTGCAGTTGGTATGCTCCAGAATTACTTATCTTTGTTTTCTGCATAACGTTCTTTGGGCCATCCTCAATAAGATAGAGAAATTCAGGAGCAAGCCAACAAGAGCATAAGGAGGAAAAGAGAATTCACATTGAGATAAATAATTCCACAAACTCTAAAGAGGTTTGATGTGTGTTGGATACTTTACTAGTGTACAAGGGGTTAAATGCCTATGGAGCAAACCAACCGCACCATAGGGTGGAAATGAAAATTCCACAATGCCCCTTTGATTTAACTGCTTGAGTTCCAGCGGGGTGCGCACAATATTGCTTTGCAATGCTTTGCCCACCCCTCCAGCACTCAAAGAGTTATTGAATGGAAGAATAAATCAAACAGCAGAAAGTGCAATTCAATGGAAATTCCCTTCTATGGAGTAATAATTTCACAAACTTTTAGAGTTAAGAGTTGCAGCAGAAAAATAATAGTACACCCTACTATAAAAAACATAAAAAATCTGTATAAAATCCGCTCACACTCTATCACTCAGAATATGTGTGTAACTATATATGAGATACCAGATATTACTCAATCTATATCTTATAATAAAAGCAGCAATTATATGAGATTTCTTAACATAAAAAATCTTGTCTTCAAATGCACTTCAAAGTATCAGTCAATCAGGAAATATGAAAAGCCTCTTATGAGGATCTTATCACAATCAATCAAACCTCTTTGACCTTCTTCCCACACTTTGCTGACCTTCTCCGCTTCAAATTATACACAGGAAAGCGTCACACAGTTACTTCTAAGTTACAATCAACTCCTCCTGATCACTTTACAAAGTCAGATCTTCATGGGAATCTGGTCCACGCTATCCCTTCAAAGACAATGCAAACAGACCATAGTGTAGTATTTATTGCATACGGGAGCCCTTCCCCCGCTAGTTATACTCACACACTTATGGTCTTTTAGAGCGTTTCTTAAAACTGGATGAATGAATCAGATCTGGACAATGTCCTTAAAATCACATTTTATTCTAAAACCAAACATAAATGAATCAGCAGTATCCGTATGGATGCAATAACCCAAAACCCCGTAGTATTTTACCGGCAAGCTGCAGTGAATCCTCTCCTATTGTTCTGAATGTCTGATGTCACTACCGGAATTCTCACATACAAAGGGGTATGCTGTCCACTGACTGACTCTCTGAAAATAGGAAGTTTGAGGAAATTGTATTTTCCCCTATGGATAAGATGGTTTGCCCCAGAATTACACTTCTTCAGCTTATTGAATACAGTCCTAAGTTTATATACTTTGCTTACATACTGTATATAATATATGAAAAAAAATGAACATGCTACATTACTTCAAATCATGCATTATTAACCCTTTGAATGCTAGCGGCTTTGTCAAAGCATTGCTATGTAATGCAATGGAGAGGTCTGTAGCATCTAAGGGAATTATATGATGGTTTATATTTGTGGTTCTATTTTTTTGTGTCACTGAAAATATTTAATAATTTTTTACATTTCTACAGCCATAATGTGTTCTTTATTTTGCCTCTGTCTCTTTAACAGCTAACTGCACTCCACCATGTCAGAATGGAGGGATGTGCCTACGTCCTCACTTGTGTGTGTGCAAGCCAGGCACCAAAGGCAAGGTCTGTGAAGAGAGTGCAACCCAAGATACCTCTTCTACTGCTAAAGGAGGTCAGGGTCCAGTAATTCCTGCTGCCCCTTCTAGACCTATTCCCCAACAAGCTGCTCCTCAGTCTCCTCCACAAAAGGTACAAGTGTCTCCAGAATCCAACCAAGTGGGACAGGTGACATTGGCTCTCAAGCAAAAACCACCTACCTTCGTATCTCAGCCAGTCCAGCCAATGTAAGTTTGCCATTTGCATGTCTAGATATCTGTAGAAATGCTTCATCTGTCCAGCTCCACATAGGAGTTACTTGGATTATATGTTACCATACACAGGTCTGTTATTTGGGTGTGGCATGAGCACAATGAGAGGAGTAAAGCGATAGTAATAGAGAGACATGAGTTGTTAATTCAATAGTGAAGATGTAAGAGTGTGGTTGATCTTAATCGCACTTGTAAAAAAAATATAAATATTTGCCAAGTTATTTTTTACCTTTTTATGCCCCCTCCACTTTTGTGAAATCAGCAATTTCCCCTTGGAATGTTCTTCAAGTCCCCTCCATCTGTTTCTTAATCCCTTGACTGCTACAGGGTCCGCTGTGGGCCCCTGTGGCACTCAAATGCCTTGCAGACTTAATTTAAGGCAGAGATGGAGGGTACTCTGAGCGACATTTAAACATGCAACATCAGAATGTCACCCTTTTGATGCGGGTGACATTCTGATGCCACCCTTTTAATTCCGGTGACATTATGATGTCAGTGGTATGATGGTCACCAACTAGAGGGTAACATTTCAATAGGATATCGTGGCACAGTAAGGCACATAATGAGTCTACATCATGTTATGATATCAAAAGTTTACATAAAATAAGAGTTCAGCGAAGCTGACACTATTTGCTACAGAACTGTAAAATAAAGATATAATGAATGTCCAGGTGCACAATCCCACTTTTTCTACAAATACAAGACATATAGGCAGCACCAGTGGGACTCAAATGCAAAAGGAGCAATTTTATTAAACGTTTCATTCCTAACCCGGACATTTATATAGACCTCTATCTATATCTATATGAGATTCTGACTGTGCCTAAATTAGAGCTATATCACTATAGCACCACGTGATACATGCCCCTATAGTGTTCCAAGAACCAATGTACTAGCTAAAAGTGGAGAACCTTTGGGCCCATAGGGGAAAACGTCTCCCAAAATCCCACTGATTTAAAAGAGGCTTTTTAATAACATTCAATTCTAGAGAGATTTCCAGTGCATTTCTTGACAGTGGCTTGGGGACAACTCTAGTCTTCAAAGTGTTAAAATCCTCTATTTAAATTAAGGCCAGTTTTTATTTGTCCCCTTTGGTGCAGTTGGTCTCCTTCAGAGACTGTGGATTTGACTGTTACTTAATAGGTCTTGAGGGACGATATTTCTCCAGTTCATTGAGTTTCTTGGTAGCCATTCCCCAGTCGACCTGCTCCTAACTCCATTCTGCCCACTCTCCCACCCATTTTAGAGACAAACTGCAACTTATTGTGATAGCCCCACCTACCCAGATAATCACCACCTATAGTGTGACACCAGTAGCTTCATTTCAGACACTCCTACTTCAGCCGTTTTGATCACTCTGAGAGTTCCAGTAAAGAAGGTTGTCAGGTATGTTCATAGCTCTGTCCCTCCATTCTTTTCTACAGTGTTTCACTCTCTATGCTTTCACAGTCGTAACCCCTTAAGGACCGGCTCAATCACGCGTGGCCAGCACTTGAGTACCACAGGGCATTTTTTTTAGTTCCAGTTCAGGGCTCCCTGAGCGGCGTGCAGCCGCATGGGGAGCCCTGAACTCCATGACGTGCCAGGACCGTCACTGTTCCTTAAGTGCCGGCCAGCTGTGATGGTCCTGGCACAGCAGTTGTCGTTAAGGGTTTAAGAAGAGAGCTATCTGGAAACAGTGGTGCTAGGAGCTCACTGCGAGAGACATAAACATTGTAAAATGCAGGTTAAGATAAAAAAATTAAAAGGTATAGGCAATTTGAATTTATATATTTTACACTTACAGAATATTTTTTCCTCAGAAGTCACATCACCCCTGTTCTGTGTTCCTTTGGCTATCTCCTCTGTCCCTGCCCAACCTCCCTCCATGACACCATAACCCATGGTCTCCCTCCCTTTCTCCCACCCCTGTTCACCCTGGCTGAGCTTCCTTTTCACCACTCATTTTCACCACCCACTCCTCTTCACCCTTCCCACCCTTTTGCCAACTCCTCTTCATCTACTCCTCTACTTTTGACCTTAGGACCCATTGCCCTGCACACCCTCCCTTTCACCACCAAATACAGCTGACCAGCCAGCCAAAGTCTCTTCCATGTGTACGGTCTCCGGTCTCTTACATAATCACACTCTTTGTTACTGTGTGTGTGTGTGTTCATGTGTATAACTTACTGACTGTGTGCACATGACTTACTATCTCTGTTTATGGCTTACTCACATTGATTTTATAATTCTGGATTGTGTGCGTGTGTGTGTGTGTGTGTGTGTGAAACATACTTACCAATGCATAAAATGTACAACTCCATTTCCACATTGTTAGTCTTAATATATTTTGGTAGAGCTCATATTATGCCATTGGGCAGTAGGTGGCAAGCTTTAGTTTTCTATGCAATTACCGTGACAAGGAGTACAGATAAACAGAGACTTGAATCCATTTACATACAGCATGTGAGTTCTTGGGCTTGCTTTACTTGTCCATATCATGTAAATCCCTTTATGGTTTTAAGCTGAGACATGTTCAAATATAATCAAAACAACCCCTACTTATATTATGAAAGCAAAGGAAGGCTGTCTCATGGAATTCATTTAAAACATATGTCTGGCAAAATGTTAACTTTGAGTTTGGTTTTATTATTGTATGAAATATAGACACAATATTGTATTTTTTATTTTCTTCAAGTTCTTAAAATGTAGCCAGTTTATTTCCCCCCAACTAGTAATGAATTTTAATGCCATATAGGCATCTGCAGACATATGAAATTATCAAATGTAATAATAGCTGTGCCAGTAAATACCAAGCTCCTCCCCTTACATAATGTTCAGAATTTGGCTATTAGACTTCTATGTTAACCAATGTAAAATAAACCCTACAGCAGAGGTTGACCTTACTTCTTCCAATTGTTGCTGTTCCCTCTTTTCTCCTTGAACGTGATTTAGACCATTAGACCATTGCTGTTAATACTTTTGTCAGGGATTGTATTTATAATTAACTAGATATCTGGAACAAACCAACTGTATCATAAGGTACAAATAAGAAAACCATCAACATTCAAATTGATTTGGCCTGTTAACCACTTGATTGCTAAAGAGACACTAAACCTCTTAAGGATAGTGGAACTGTCTCCTTATGATAAGTTTAGATCCTTTTAACTCCTTAAGGACCAGAGACATGCCAGTAGTCACAAGTGTCTGTGCATTAAGGACCAGTGATTGTCCTGGCACATCATGTCTTTTGTTATGAAATTGCTTCTGCAGGTGCGCTGTGATCACTAGGAGAGTTTAAAATGGAAACTGACTGCTCCAAGACCAGAGCAGTCAGTTTTAGCCTCTCTTTCAGCGAGCCGGTGCATGTGATCGCTCACATATACTGTCTCCCCAAATGTTAAAGAAAAAGAAAAATGTCTTATGTTATACTAGCCATTTGAATGTCACTAGTTTTGGGGAAATTAACATTTGTTTGGTGGTGGCACAGTATGGTATTTTATACAATTTTTTTGCATGCTTGGCCAAATTTATAGCACACTGTGAATGAATGAATATATTTATTTATTTATGCCACAAGTGTACACAGAGCTTTACAGTTTAGATTCCATGCATACTTGTGACAGTGCAAATAGTACAGTGAGTGATGCATTTGTATAACTTCCAACATTTCAAATGGCTAAAGAGGCACACTTTTGTTTTAGGTGATATTAATAGGGGAGCGTCAGGTGGGCTGAGAATTATAGATAATTTTTTGATTACTTAATTTCCTATCTTTATGTAGCTGAATTTAGAATAAAGTCCAAAGTGTTTTATTTACACAGAATAATTTATAAATGCACACGATGAAGTTTAAAGAAATATGAATGTGAATTTTATTGTTGTGGAGCAATGTGATACACATATGTGCACTACACATTCTCGTCTACTAAAAAGAGGAACATCAAGGTAGGAAAGAGGAACAGAGTAATATGGGTCTCATAAAGGAACTGTCTGTTATGAAGATTGTCCCTTGCTGTGAGCTGTCTGGTCTTAAGACCAGATTCCACATCTGAGGGGAGGTGGCTTACACTAGGTAAAAGGGGCAGAAGGGGGATAATTTATTATTCAATTGCTCTTGAACTACAACTCTGACAGTATTGAAATAACACTCTCCATGGCCCAAATACTATGAAGATTAATTGGAGCTGCTTTTATTTTAAAACATTACTATCCTTTTGAAACATTTTTAGTCATAAGGCTCTTTCCAAGTTATACGAACAATATACTAATTCTAGTTTGATTGTGTAATTGCAAAAATGATGTTCAAATAATAAAATTGTAGTTATGAGAGAGGAAAAAGACCTATTGGAAATTGCAGGTGGCTTATTTCTATGGAGCACGTTATAGATATGACTTACCAGCAATTGGTTCTTAACAGCTAATTGTTTTCTACCTTTGCCACAGTTCACTAAGCTTAAACTATCAGCTAATTTCCTATAATAGCTTCAATTATTTTAATCTGTTTAGGAATCCAAGCATGGGAAACTCTGACAAAAGGTCATAGGGAGTGAACAGCTGTCTCAATTATAAAACATATTAATCTTGATATTGTACTCTGAATTTAATATGGCGTTTTCTTAGATTTTACAATTCAGTCCAAAATCTATGTTTAACATGGTAATTGGTTTTATTTCTATGTATGTATTCATACCTGGGAATATTATTCTTTGTAGCCCCTAGAGAGGGCTTATGGCTATGTCTAGATGACACAAATTGTTTTATAAAGTGGGTGGGGTTTAATTGAGTGTGTAGGATTGAGATAAGGAAAGGTGGGGTTTCATTTTAGAATTGGTAGTAAGTGGACAGAACAGCAAGGGAAATGGGTAGAGCTACCCAGGAAACTTAGTAAAACCAAAGAATTAGCCTCTGTTCCCAGAGGCCCAGTAATTAACTCTAAAAACAGAGTAACTTTCATACAAACCTAAGTAGTGGTCTTTCATACAGCACTCATGTATATCCATAAAGTATTTGCATATTAACTCTGTTGTAATATATAGCTGGACAATAGCATTCATATTTACATATTCTTCTTATAATATTGTGCTGAATGTCAATGAGATTTTTTTTATGTTGCTGTATATTGTGTGTTGTGATGAGGCATGGATTGAATGCTAACTTTAAATGTAGATGTGTAAACACATTTCTCTGCAGGTACAAATAAATAAATATGTAGATATACCAGACTAATGTAGGGCCATAACAACAGTTGGAGTAGAGGGTGCCATTTGGTGGGGCCCAGAATGCATTTTGCACTGCCCTTCTACCCCTTAACATTTTCTTGGTTTGCTGCTGCTGACATCATCACAGATGACCTCTGCCAATCAGTAAGATAAGAATAGCGTTGCTGAGCCACTGCCTTTTTCTTCTTTAAACTTTTAAGCACCAGATACTTGGCCAGTGCACTGAAAAGTAGGGTGACCAGATGTCCCCGGTTTCCGGGGACAGTCCCCGGAGAGACTCTGTCCTCAGAAGTGTCCCCGGATCTCAATGCCTGGCACTGACATTCTGCTTCTCTTCATTGAGTCTATTAGACTCAGTGAAGTGAAGCTAGTTGAATACTGTGTATGTGTAATCACAGGCCGCAGGGGCGCGGGATGATGAACTAAGGGAGGGAAGGCACATATAAATTGCTTCAGTCCAAGCAGAGCATGCCAGACTGCAAGGCTCATCACACCACGGCACGTCACCTCACCACGGCCTCCACGCAACAATGCCTGGGGTCTGAACTAAGGTAGGGCAATGTTGAAGTAGGCGGTGGGTAATGTGGAGGTAGACAATGGGCAATGTGGAAGATGCCAATGTGTGGAGGAGGGCAGGGTGGGTAGTGTGGAGGTGGACAATGAGGGCAGTGTGGAAGTGGGCAATGTGTGGAGGTGGACAATGTGAAATTGGACAGGGTGGGCAATGTGGGGTTGATAAGCTAGTTATATAGTAACTATAATTACACTGGGTATATTTATATTTATTAACAACCCCTGTGGAATGTATTTGACAGTATGATTATCATGTCCGTGTAAAATTAACTTCTACATCTTGAAACATTATAATACGTAAAGCTGACATAATTACTTTATTAAGCAAGTGGTGTTAAAGCAGAGTAATTGTAGTTTTTACATTATTATATTCTGTTGTATGGACCGCAGTAGTGCCACCCACCATACTTGTCTTACTTTACTATCAATGAGCCTATGGACACTTAGGGGTTTGACTTATAGCTGTGCCCCATCTAATGACGGACGGATACAAACTCACTCTCCAGTCCTAGTTGGTAACTTCTTACATCCTGATGAAGTCATCACTTTGAATGGCAAAACTCATTGGGCCAGTTAGCAGGGCTCACTTATTCCAGGACCACTGATAACATCATATTTGCAACTTGATTTGTGATTGTATGGGTCATATATTAACCCATACTAGGCAAGTAGACTGTTGAAACATCTTTTTCAGATTTCTATAAATACTATGAAATTAATATTGGTGTCTCGGGGTGACTCCTTTGAAGCACTCTTATCATTCAGGCAATGCTGCTATTCGGTGAGCTGTGGAGATAGGCTGTGCACTAGGTACTTTGTACGACTTATCTCTCATTGTTACATTCTATGCACACTGCTAATTAACAAGGCCACCCGCTAAACATTTATTGGTCATTTAGTAGTCATAGTGGATATTGTTGTCCAATAAATTACTGTGATATTCCTCACTGTACACTTAATGTAGAATGTGCGACACTTTAAGACGCATAACTTTAATTGCAACACTTTAATTGACGTGGCCGAATACATGCGTCATTTTATGACACAAAACTTTACATGCGTCACTTCAAATGGATACTCACTTAATGAGGGATGACTGACTTGTGATGTTTTAACTGATACCAATAAAGTTTAAGTTTTTTTATTTTGACTAACAACTGGACTGTGGGCCATTTAAAGGGATAGTAAACCTTGAAAATAAGTTTATTTTATATTGTAGCCCTTAAAAAAACATGAAAAATGATATAAGTCTTATCTCCCAAAGCTTCATGGTTTGGGAGATATTCAGAAGTAAAATAAAGTAAGGTTCCCTTTTCCTGGCTGTTTCAGCCAAGTCTGCCATCTAGTGTACAGATTTGGAATTCAGTCAACAGATCAATCGGCAGCTCTTTAGCAGTGCCGAGATCACGATCTTTAAAAATAACTACTTAATTGGAACTGTGTACAAAGTGTGCCTGTATTGCAAACACACTTTGTAGACCATTACAATTAAGAAATTATTTTTAAAGATCGTGATCTTGGCACTTCTGGAGAGCCGCAGCCGGTCCCGGGACCGGATTCCAAATCTGAGAACGGTGACGTCACTCATGGGGAAACTTTGCTTCTGAATATCTCCCAAACCATAAAGGTTTGGGAGGTAAGACATATCATTTGTCATGTTTTTTTAAGGGCTACAATATAAAATAAACTTATTTTCAAGGTTTACTATCCTTTTAATGCAGTACTAGTCTCTTCACAACAGCGAACTGAAGCCCTGATATACTAGTTTGGACATCTTTGCTCCCCTTTGTTTTTTTCTTTCTTTTTCTTCCTTGTAGCTGCTGCCGGACTACAACTCCCAGCCAGTGGCTGTCGGGGAATGATAGTATTTGTAGTCTGGCAGCCACTGGAGGTCCTCTCTTTGCCCACACCTGCTCTATGGTAATCAAATGCTCTAGTATACATCCTGAAGAGCAGGCTCATGATTTGCATGCCAACATCTAAGCATGGAAAATGAGCTGCACTGGTAGATTCATACATTCCATCTTCTGTGTATAATAAAGGGTACTTTTGTGTAACATTGAAATATTGCTTTGGAGCAAGTGAAACAATGGCAGGGAAAAGTCTAAATTCTAAGTATATGTGAGCCAGTGTAACCCCAAGGAATGCATATTATTCTGTACACTCACAAATAGATAGACTTTCCTAGACCTCTGGTATGTAGCCTTGGCTTTCTGTTATAGTGCTATCAAGGAAACAAATGTTCAGTGGTTTGGAGTGTTAAGTGCGAGGTCCACTAGAGAATGGCGTCTTCAAATAAATGTCTTTTGGAGTGTTTTCTTGCACACGTTCAATAACAGATGGCTTCAGGAAAAAATAGTTAACAACTTTTTTTTCATCTAGATTACTGTCATGTGTTGACTATGTGCCAGAGCTGGGAATAGATTGTTCTGTTTGTACTGCTCTGTATTCTGTGAGAAATATTTGGGATTCAGAGAACAGGTTTCAAGTGCCGAAGTGGACTATTTGTCTTCTTTTGGCACCATTTGCTGAAGGCATTTCTTCAGTTTACACAGCACATGGATATAGAAAAAGGAGGTAGAAATTGAGTATTCATATTAAAAGGAATAGTAATACTTTGGTTTAAAAAATTCTAAAATTGTAGAAATTAACAAAAGAAGTAGAATAAACTACCTCCCATCTCTCAAAACTTTATAGTTTGTGAGTTTGTAGAATTTAAAGGGGATGTATCACCTTATAAAAAGGTGTTACCATATGCTTTGTTAATAAAAGTTATACTAGGAATGCTGTTTTTTTTTTAAATGCAACTGGTTGCATCTCCATAATATAATATGAAAAGACAAACATGTTTAACCATTTAGCGACAAGGGCTTTTTTACATTTAAGGACAAGAGCAAGTTTGGCCTTTTTCCTCTAATTCATTTAGTACACCCATACAAATTAAGTACGATTTTTTAAGCAGAAATAGGGGTTTCTTTGGATATCACATTCATATGGATAACCCACCATTTAATTTGATGATAATATAAAAAAGAGGGAAAATTAAAAAAAACACATTTTTATAGGTTTTCCTTGATAATTTCTGTTCATCTCTATCAGCTGTTGGTGGCTGGTGCTGAGGGGGAGTGTCTGCTAGAGGAGGAGTAGGCTACATGAACAGCATCAGCTGAAGATTTACCTCAGCAGAGACAGAAAGCTTGTTTTTTTCCTGAAGCCTGTTGTAGTTTGAAAGATTGAGACTGTAATTTGAAGGTTTGTTTGCAAGATAGACAGACTTTACTGTTATGTATTGGTTAATGCTGGGAGTTGAATTTTTTTTAAACTATACTTGTAAATGTAAAAAAAAACTAATTTATGTACAGTATGCTGCACCATTAACCCTGTGAGTGCCAGAGGAGTACTTACTTACGCCTTACTTGCTTACTCCTCTGGCACTCACAGGGTTAATAGTGCAGCATACTGTACATTCCCCATCTATACAAAATTAGTTTTTTTTTACATTTACAAGTATAGTTTAAAAAAAATTCAACTCCCAGCATTAACCAATACATAACAGTAAAGTCTGTCTATCTTGCAAACAAAGCTTCAAATTACAGTCTCTTAATCTTTCAAACTACAACAGGCTTCAGGAAAAAAAACAAGCTTTCTCTGCTGAGGTAAATCTTCAGCTGATGCTGTTCATGTAGCCTACTCCTCCTCTAGCAGACACTCCCCCTCAGCACCAGCCACCAACAGCTGATTTCTAAATGCCTCAGGAAGTTTGATCCTCCTACTGACCTTTCCAAGTCGACGACGTGAATTCCCTAACCTAAATGATGCCACTAGGGGGAGCTCATGATTAAAAAAACACAAACTTAAAATGGGAATTACTCCTTAACCAAAAATCCCTCAGAAAAAAAAAGACAGCACTGAATACACCATCACTTAATCTACTTATATAATGTAAGTACTTTTTTAAGTTTACTGCTCCTTTAAGGGGGGGATTCCTGGGAATGTCCTGGGACATCACCCGGCATTAACTGGTTAAAGAGAAACTTGGAGCAATTCTAGATCAAACTTATGGTTGCCATCTGCCTGGTTTTGACAGTGCTGATCTGGGCTTCCCTGTCAGTTTTGTCAACCATGTCTGGGATTTTAGAGGATCTGAAGCCCAAAAAGATTAATTTCAAGTTCATGGGGGTTATTCACTAAGGGGTGATAAAGAGGTGATAAAGTGGAGATGACTTCTCCAGTGATATCAGTTTTACAATTCCTATGTTATTCTATGGAGCCAATTCACTAACATTTCTTACGTTTTGGAGATCTTAGTGCATAGGCTCCATAGAATAACATAGGAACTCGAGAAGTCATATCAGTGGAGAATTCATCTCTGCTTTATCACCTGTTTAATACACTTAAGTGCATAACCCCCCCTTGTGTTCCTGTTGGATAGAGCACACATCTTTAACCAGACAACTCATTCTAATTGGCTGGGTATAATTTAAATTAGATTTTTAACCTCTTGATTGCTAAAGAGGTCCCCAATGCAGTACTTGCTTAAAATTGGATTGCAAGGCATACATTAAAGTGGATGTGTCACCTATGTATAACATAGCATAAATAGTTAGGCTACATATCGAATACTACAAAAACGGTCTTCATTTTTTTTTTTTTATTAAGTTTTATTTTGTGTAAATTTACCTTATAAAGTCTGGGCTGCAGCTAGTTCCGCATAGACTGTGGTTACCTGCTCTGTAACCGCAGTCCGTCGCTCTGCCTCTGCTCCCCTCCCTCCCCTGATGACGGAGACTTCTGTCTGTAAGCTGGAGCGGTCTCATTGGCAGAGATCGATATCTAGCCAATGAGACTGCTCCAGCTTACAGACAGAAGCCTCTGTCATCGGAGGAGGGAGCAGAGCTGAGGCAGAGCGACAGACTGCAGTCTATGCGGAAGTAGCTGCAGGACCGACTTTATAAGTTACATTTACACGAGATAAAACTTTAAAAAAAAATGAAGACCGTTTTAGTAGTATTCGATATGTAGCCTAACTATTTATGCTACATAGGTGACATATCCACTTTAAGCTTCCCATTTGAAAGAATTATAATGTTTGAATCAGCTACAAATGTGGAATTTTGCACTGCACTGCACAAAGCACCCTGTCTCTGTTCAGTTTTGATGTGAATAAAAAGGTGTCAACCCTAATAACATTGCTTCAAAAGATAAGAGGTTTGAGCTTTTTAAAAAATCCCCCAATAATACATATTGGATTATGTATTTAAGGGCTGTCATCTCTCTTTGGTGCAAACATACAAATGAAAGGAATTCCAGGTCATGACCTTGAAGAAATGTTCTATAAAGGTTGTTGGTTTGGTAAACCCTCTGGTAATTTTCAAAGTATGGGGGTCAAAAGCTTGCTACAAGGCAAATAGGATTATATATATTTTTTCCTCTTTGTTTTCTCCTCTCCCCACCACCTGTGTATTTTCTAGTTTATTTATAAATATGGTAATTTTAAGTGCATATTTAAGTAACCCCTTGAAAACTGGGGGATGCACACTCCTCTGGTTTTCAAGTTGTTTAAGGGACAAAGGCCCAATTTGTAAAAAGAAAAAAAAGAAAAAAGAAAAAGATGGAGTTAATCTGGAGTAATCTGACTGCACCCAGGGCCGGTTCAAGAATTTTTGTCTACACAGGCGAAGGTGCATTTTGATGCCTCCCCCCCACCAATTCCCCCACTGCAAAATCCTCTCACAGATACCTGATATTTGGCCTGGCTCTGACTCTGCCCTTTGTCCGCTTCCTCTCTAAGCTCTCTTCTGGGACATTCAGCTTTTTGGTTCTGGCTGCTCTTATTTTTCAGCCTGCCACAAGCGGTGAAGTGCCTGACTCCTCCATACTTCAATGGCCTTGCATCGGTCGTGACGATACCTTTGTTCTCAGTGCCTGCAGGCTTGGGCATAATCCTTTGCCAACCAGAGGCGTAACTAGAAGCCACGGGCCCCTGGTGCAAGAATTGCCATGGCCCCCCTCAACCACATTGCCCCCATATATCCACAATGCCCCTTCCACAATGCCCCTCAATCTCCACATTGCCCCCCAATCTCCACAATGCCCCTTCCACAATGCCCCTCAATCTCCACATTGTCCCAATCTCCACAATTCCCCTTACACAATGCCCCTCAATCTCGACATTGCCCCAATGCCCCTCAATCTCCACATTGCCCATTTCCTACCTCCCTGGTGGTCTAGCGTCGTGGCACGATAGGTCTCTAGAGCTCCAATGCAATTCAAGGGATTAAAATTCAACTTTCATTTTCCCCCTTTGGTGCAATTGGTTTACTCCAGAATAACTCCAGTTTGCTTTTATGAATGTGGGCCTTTAAAGAACATTAAGGAAACAATGATAGACTATAAGTTTCTCATAGATGACAGTATAATGGGGGAAACAATTTTATTTGCAATTCTAATGTCCTCTTGGGAGAGATGCTTACCGAGATCAAACCATTTAAAGGAGTAGTAATTTTTTGTATAAAAAAATATATATTGTAGGGTGTTTTCTGTTGACTAAAATAGGGTACTCCACTGCTGAGAGATGCATATTTTCAGTTATTACAGTTTAAAGGGATAGTAACACTTCGTTTTAACTTTATTTTATTTTGTAGGCATTAAAAAAACATGAAGAATGATATAAGTCTTATCTCTCAAACCTTTATGGTTTATGAGATATTCACAAGCAAAGTTCCCCTCCCCGCCCCTTTTTCCTAGTGTAAGCCATCTCTTCTCAGATGTGGATCAGGTTGTATGACAGTACAGATAACAGAAGGGGACAATTTTCTTTGTATGAAAACAATGAAAGCCCTTCCCCCCTTGAAAAGTTTTTCAGCTTTTTCCATTATCTTAATTGAAGATTGTCCCTCTCTGCAGTCTACCTGGGCATCTCCCTTCTTATCTGGTTGAACAGGGGGGGGATACTTTGTTTGTGAATATCTCTTAAACCATAAAGGTTTCAGAGATAAGACATATCATTCTTCATGTTTTTTTAATGCCTACAAAATAAAATAAAGTTAAAATGAAGTATTACTATCCCTTTAAATCTATGCTTTTGTACAATAGCAGTGCCATCTAGTGGTCAAATTCCAATTAGTTATTCTGGGACATTCTAATGGAGAGGAAAATCAGTAACATAGGATACTCCATACAATGTGGTAGAAAATGCTGCGTCACTTCCTGCCAGTTAGAACTTTCAGGAAGTAAACGCACAGTAAATTCACTTCTTGATTATTTTACCTGTTATAAATGTTGAATAAAACAACTGACAGCAGTGAGGGTGACTTTGTTTAACTCAGCAGGAAAAGCTTTATAATGTGTAGGTGTACTGCTCCTTTAAAAGAGAAGAAAACCTATTGATGATAATCCCTCACTTACTTACTAAATCTTAAAGTATTTCTTGCTCCTTGATTCAAGAGATAACATATTCAATCAATCCTGGATGATATGTCCATGGGGGTGGGTAGCTGGGCCACAAGACAACAAATTCTGCCCGCTGCACTTTGCAATGTGTTGTACACCCATTGAGTCCTTAAAGGGATAAGTAGGCCCATGCACTCTGCATGCTTCTGTTTGAAAAAACTGCTAGCAGCTGTCATGTCCGCCTCCATGGACGTGATATCCAGAGTTGATTGAAGATACTATCTTTTGAGCAAAGGCACAAGGACAACATTCACTGGATCCATTAGGATTTACTGCTTATAGTAAAGTGAGTAGTTGGTTGTTATTAGGAAGTGTTACTTCTTTAATCCCCTTTAGGACCAGGGATTTTGTACACCATCTAGTGGTGAATAATTATAAACTGAATTTTGATTAGTGAAATCCAACATGATTGAATTGCAAAAACGTTTGACTGAAGCACTTCAATACTACAGTACACTACATATTATATAGCTTATCAACACTGTGATATATTATATGCCTTCATTAGAAAAGCAATATTTTTATATAAAGGAACATTTCAATATTTTTGTTATTAACTCTTGGTTGCTAAGAATATATCCTAGCTGCCAAGGAGTTAATATTTGATAAAAAAAATGTGCTCACTTTTACTGTTGGCGTGAGAAGTTCCCAACTTCCAGGCTTCATTGAATTATTGGTGTGGAATTAAAAACAGGATTTCTACAATAGTGAACTTTTTGTGTGTATTCTCTTACATGCTAGAACATGACTGTTTTACTATAGGAATAGCTCACTCTAAAATACACAGAGAACTGTCATCTGTATTTTTCATGCCAAGAAGGCAGTGAGGTAAGACCACCAGCCCTGCAGAATGACATATTCGTAAATATTATGCAGTATCACCTTAGAATGGAAATAGTTGATATTCTTCTATCATATACTCGTAACCAGCATTTGTAAACAGTCTTCCTTTGGTACAACAACATACCTTTGTATCTATCCCAGAGACTCTGGTTTTCAGATTGAATTACCAGGTCTCTGGGAACAGAGACTAATTCTGTGGCTGGGTGAGTTCAGTGGTAACAAAGTATCCACACATGATCACTCAAAGCACTTTGTATAAAACAAAGCTTTTATTTGGAGTATGAAAACATTGGGACAAACAGGGAGCCTATGGGCAAATCACTCTAAAATACCCCTGACATGTTTTGGACCAGACTGGTAAAAATGCTCCATTACTATCCCTTTAAGGTGCAGTTTGATAAGTGAAATAATCTGAAGTAAACCAACTGCACCATAGGGATCAAATATTTGCTGTTTGCACCTCTTCAACTTCCTGAATATGGCACTAGAGGTGCAATTCAGTAAGCTTAAAGGAGCAGTATTTTTTTATGAAACATTTATGTTATAGAGGTTTTTCTGCTGAGTAAAACAAGGATACTCTAACTGCTGTCGGTTGTTTTATTCAACATTTATAACAGTTCAAATAAGAAGTGAATTTACTGTGTGTTTACTTACTGGAAGTTCTGACAGCATGACTCAGCAGTTTCTACCACATTCTATGGAGAACTGTAAGTCACTGACTTTCCTCTCCTTTAGTATCAACAATAACTAATAAGAATTTGACCAGTAGAGGGCATTGCTAATGTAAAAAAAAAAACTCAGAGGTTTAAACTGTAATAGCTTTGGAAATATGCATCTTTTTACTCAACAGGAAAAGCCCCACCATATATATTTTTCATAAAAAAGTGTACTGCTCCTTTAACAGGCGCAATTCTAGATCAAACCACTACAAAATATACCTCTCTAGCATTCTATGGGTTAAAAGCCTACTTTAAAGTAGAACAACTAGCTCCTAATAATAACTCTGGATTTACCTATGGCCAGAAAATCCTAATGAACTCTTTGAATATTGCCCTTGTACCTCTATGGAGGCAGATATGACAGTTGCTAGCAGGACAACAGAACAAAAACTGTGACTGATGCACAAGGATAAAAATCACAAGGCCCATTATTTTTTATGGCCATAGTAATGTTAGTGGTGATTATTATTAGGAGATGTTAATACTCCTTTAAATAAATGGGACATTTATTTAACCTCTATGGTACATTTGTTTTCCTCCAAAACTTCAACATTTAGCTTCTTAAATATGGCCCATAGTTTTTATACTATAAGTTGCTATTTAAAATCTGCATTTTGATATATATGGCCAGAAAATCCTAATGGCCTTTATGAATATTGCCCTTGTAACTTTGTTGAAGAGGTAACATCTTGAATCAGCCCAGAATGTCATGTCTATGGAGGCACACTTGACAGTTGCTAGCAGAACCACAGGACACAAACTCTGACCACTGCACAAAGTATTTCTTAACCTTTTAAGGATTGGAATATATGTCTGTGCATCACCCTTTACACTTCATGGAATGGTGTGTGTGTGTTTTAAGTTTATTTTATTGCAAAATAATAGAGAGTAGACAAAACAAATGTGAGAATTCAAAATATGAGGAAAATGCAATAAATTTAAAGCTAGTTAACATTTTTATGAGTAGGTGTAATTTTTCTGTTAAACTACTTATTTCAGAGTGTCAGTGCTGCCTAAATAAAATTTGGAACTGTCCAGACCTATCCTCAGGCATTCTGCTTGCAGATGGAATCTATTCCCTTTTGCATAACCAACTTTTATGGGTTCGAAAGAGAAAATTGTGAGTAGAAAAAACACCACCTGTTGCAGTAAGCAGACACATCAATTAATTCCTACTGCCAGTATTGTCAAAGATCATAAGAGTTACATTATGCGTAGGTCCCTTGGCATTCCCTCGTTTCACGTTAATTAGGAAAACATCCTAATGTTAAAAGACTGTTAAGATCCAAGCTACTACACTGTGCAAAATGTAAAAGAAAATATAATTTAAAGGGATAGAATGGTCAAATTTTTACTAAAATATATCTTGTAGCCATTAAAAATGAAACTTAATGCCCCAGTACCATCTCTCAAACCTTTATGGTGTGAGAGATATTCGGCACTTAAGTTCCCCCCTCCCCAGGGGAGGGCTGGCAACATACAGCCCAGGGGGCAAATACAATTAAGTGGCCCATATCTACTATCGTCCAAGCCCATTGTCCCAGCCCACCCCTGTTTCCTTAATTTTAAAATTGTCCTTAATGCTGTGAATTAAAGCAAGTGATACCACAGAGCTTACTGTTGGAATGGGGCTACATTAGAGATACTACAGTGCTTACAATTTAATCCTGTGAGTGCCAGAAGGGTACACAACACATTGCTTTTTCAATGCTTTGTGTACCCCTCTGTCACTCAAAGGGTTAAGTAAAGGTAGAATAGTGATGCCATAGAGCTTGCAAGGGAAATGGATTATGCTACTAGTGCAGCTATGTTTGGATTGTAGCTCTGCGGTATCACTTGCATATAGATGAATTTCATAAGTTCTGTGGTATCACTAGTGTAGCTCCATTTACAGCAGCAAGTAGGAGGCTGAGTGAGGCACTGGCCCACCAACACAGACACATGGCCAGCCCAGGGGGCAATTGCCCCCCAGGCCAGCCCTCCCCGCCCCTCCCTGATGTCAGCGCTCTAGCTGACCGCTGGGGAATCCGGTCCCGGGACCATTAGAGGCTCTTCAGGAGAGCCAAGATAGCCAGATAGAAAAATAAATACTTCACTGGAATGGTCTACAAAGTGTGCTTGCAAACCAAGCACACTTTGTAGACTGTTCCAGTGAAGTAGTTCTTTTTCTATCTGACGATCTCGGCTCAGCTGAAGAGCCTCCGCCGGTCCCGGGCCGGATTCCCCTGCAGTCAGCTAGAGCGCTGACGTCAGGGAAAGAGGAGGGAGGGGAAACTTTAGTGCTGAATATCTCTCAAACCATAAAGGTTTGAGAGATGGTGCTGGGGGCATTACGTTTAATTTTTTAATGGCTGCAAGATATATATTAGTAAAAATGTAACCATATTATCCCTTTAAAGGGATGGTAACGTCTATATTAAAGTTTAGCTCCAAGTCTTGTATATTGTTTTTATAACATATTATACACACATTATAACACTATGTTTAATTGCTTACAGTCCTGTAGTTCAATCGATATTCAAGCTGAAATTATCGCCCTCCCCCCCTTCTGGCTGCCTCCCCTTAGAGCTGCAATCCTGTCGTGGATACAGCGAGGGACAATCTTCAGTTAGAAAGCATAAGGAAAACCCTGCCCCCTTGACAAAGGAGGGCAGAATTTTCCTTTGCTTAGTGAAGATTAGCCCTTGCCGCTTTCCATCCGGAACATGCTTACAGGCAGTGAGATGAGGCCAGAAGGGGCGGGAGGGGGATCATTTCAGCTTCAACATCTTTTGAACTACAGAACTGTAAGTAATTAAACATATTGCTGCATGTTATAAAAACAATATAGAAGACTCAGAGCTAAACTTTAATATAGACATTACTATCCCTTTAATAAAACTTTATATTTTAGCAATTATTTAAAGGGGCAGTGAAGAGACATGGTAAGGGCCCTTCTTAACATATCAGAACCAATATACCATAGCTTAGAACCCTTCCATTCTGTTACCAATCTCCCTTCAGATCTCTGTTATCTGCATGGCTGAATGACGCCAGCATTTATGGAAGAGGAAGCAATAGACTATTCTCTCCACTGAAGCCTTGGTTGTGAAATTAATCAACAATGGGCTTCAATGGAGTGGAGCAAAATCTCCCATAAGATGTGAGTGAGGTGCTGATGTCAACCAGCCCTGCAGAAAGTGTAGATATTTAGGGTGATCCACAACTGAAAGGGGACATTTTGACATATGGGAACTGAGTTCCCATAGCTGCGTGGTAATTACCTATAGCCAGAACGCCCATAACTATTTACTTTTTATTAAGCTATTTTTAACTCCTTGAATGCCAAAGACATATCCATAGCATATTACATTGTACATTAAATGGTTGCTGTTTCTTTTTTCCAGAATGTATTGTTTTACCAAGTTATTTTTTTCATTATGTCTTACTATTCCATAGCACAGTTTGAAATGCATTCATCTATCTATCTATCTATCTATCTATCTATCTATCTATCTATCTATCTACTTCATTCATCATATGACTTCTTTTTGCTTCTCTCGACCATAGAACTTGTTTGGCTATGTTTTAGGCCACAGTGTTGCCAACAGAGCCCAGTTGTCTCTACGTCTTGCTAGGGATAAGAAAAGAAAAGCACAGATTTGTGTTTGAAACTTCTCTAGCTCCGTCAGAGTCTAAGCAACTAACACAGTATCGATACCAAATGTATTGGAGTAGTAATTTGAATGAAATCATCATGTGTAATAGAATTATTAAAGGAAAACTAACTCCTAAAAATTAAGCAGGTTACTTACTTACTTTTTAAAGCCTTTGTAAACTATCCTATTCAGAGAGCATTTAGTTCTTACTGTTTGCGCTGTGTGGTATGAGACATAAGAGTTAGTCAGTTAATATGTTATGATTAATGATTAGTGCTTCCTGCTCTTCTTTCTATCCAGAAATGCTGTTATCTCAGCCCATTTACAGACAATCTTGGATAATCACCTCAAGATTTCCTTACTACGGAACTTAAGGTGGATTGCAAGAAACGTTTATAACCGCTATATACAGTGTACTTTTGATGGCAGAATGATGAGCATCAAAATGTTACTGAAATGCAAATATTTTTTCAGAATCAGTGAACATTTATGCATTTTTTGTGAATGCGTTTCTAAAATGTCCACCGTTTTGTGAGAACATGAGTGATTGCACCTAATTCAACATATCAGTTTGCACAAATTTTCAAGTGTCTGTCTAATTCTGCCATTAAAATGGGCGCATTCACTAACTGCCATTAATTTTGGCCCATTCACTAACTTTGCCATAAATTTACGATCATTCACTAACTTTGCCATTAGTTTAGGAGCATGTGGTATTATTCATCCTCAAGGTGTACGTTTCTTGCATCAAAACATGAGCAATAGCAAATAGCGCATACATTAATGGCTTTCAAAGAAATAGCGAATGATCCACATTCTTGCATTCTGCCCTTAGAGCCCTGGAAAAGGCAATGATGCCTCCTTCCTCAGCGTATGTAATACTAGATTTTAGAAGTCAGAAAATGATTGTTATAGATGCTAGCAGAAGTAAAGGGTAATCAAGTGTATATAACTCCAGTTTATTTTTAGGTGCTAGTCTTCCTTTTATCTAATAATTCAGGTTAATCATTACTAGACATCTCAGAACCACACATACATTGTTTGTCACCTCAGCAATCCCTGTGTTTGCCATTACTAAAACTTGTCCTGTGGAACACCATCTACTACTTCAGGAACCCTGGCCTTTCACAGGACACAGTGAGAACCATTGGTATAGACTGTGAAAGTACAGGATTTTAAAGGAGATTTTACAGAGGAAATGCTTCCTGAAGACTTTTTTTATCACGTTTGTAAAAGTAAATATGCCATTATATATACATTTTCTTCTGTTAGTGGTATGCATTGTGCATCCTTGACTGTTTGTAATTTAGCAAATTTGTGCTCTCACATGTGAGAGTGTTTATCATTCATTTCTACAATTGGAGTCAAAAATTGATTGAATCCCTCTATTTACGTCAGTGGATATGTAAATTATGGTGTATGTGGCAATCATAATCATTTAGTTTACTGCCAAAGAATATGTGAAGCACACTTTTAACCCTTTGAGTATCAGAGCACTGTGCTCTGCAATGCATGCATACCCGCCTGGCACTCAAAGTACAATGTGGAACTGTTACTTTGTAACAAGGATATTTTGAATTGGCTTTCAAAATCTCCTATATGTTATCACTGGGGTTTTTCACGTAACCGTTTGAGCTCCACAGAGGTATCCAATGCAATGCGTTAGAGTCCTGTGTGGCATTCAAGGGGTTTAACCCCTTAACGTACTGCATGCTGTGCTATGACCGTCACGCGGTTTTTGCGTTAAGGACCGGTGACGGTCATAGCACATCACATACATTTTACTTACAGCGCTCCTCCGGTGTAAGTAAAAACGGGGAGTGAGATTGACCTCTCCAAGACTGGAGAAGTCTCTCTCAGTCCCCAGTGCGGCGTGCTGGTACGCATCACAGGTCACGTGTGCTGGCACGTTGGAATCTTCAAAGCAGTCCTTAAGGAAAGGTTACTTCCCAGGACCCCAGATGCCAAGGGGTTAAACCACATTAACCCTTTGGTGACCAGGAGAGAGATGCACAATATGATAAAGAGGTGATAAAGTGTTGATGACCTCTCCAGTGATATCACAATTATATCACTTCTCCAATTTCCATATTATTCTATGGAGCCAATTCACTAAGATCTCTCCCACTTGATAAATTTTAGTGCATGGGCTCCAAAGGAAAACATAGGTACTAGAGGAGTGGTATCACCAGAGAAGTCTTCTCTGCTTTATCACCTCTTTATCACTCCTTAGTACATAACTCCCATGACTTCTCCATTTTATCACTTCTCCAATTTCTGTTATTCTATGGATACTATGCACTAAGATTTCTTCAGCTTTGGGTCTCATTGTACACTAGTGGACCAGAGCAATTTTGGCCTTTTTAGCATGTCTTTGTTCAACCATATTTTCCCTTTAAAGACCTACCAGTCCTGCCCCGGCACCATAATATATCCTAATCCTTTGAGTGCCAGACAGGAATCCAACACATTGAAACGCAATTCGTGCATACCTCTCTGGCACTCAAAGTGTAAAAAGGGGCCATATGCAGTTTTGGGAGCTGTGTTCTCTGCCTCTTTCTTCCTCAAGGTCACAGCGAGGAAGAGAGAGGCAAAGAACATTGACAAATACAATGTTTACATACATTGCCTTTGTTATGTGGCACCACCGGCACATGTGATCTCTGTAGTAGCAATCACATGTGCATAGCCACCAGGGAAAGGCTGAAAATGACTGCTTCAGTCCATCATTGGCCCTTAAGGCATTAAAGGGACAGTAATGCTTAAAACTGAGACTTGTTGCTATAACTTTAATATTTTGTACTCACAGAAAACATGTGTAATAATTAATCATCTCCTGTTACAGCCTTAAAATCAAATCCTAAAACTGTTGTTTAACATGTGTACACTGTCCTTTTCATAGAGTGTTTATTGCATTTTGTTTGTAATTAGCGAAAAGAACAAAAGTCAGTTCATTTGTTTGTGATTAATGCTTACTGCTATTGTATGCTTATCTGTGAACCTTCTTGTTGCCAGACCCAGAGTACCAATGATGGTGGGTTGGGAAAGTCCAGATGATACAGTTTATGCGAGGGGGCTTTAATCAGTTTTTGCACTGAAAATGTGTTTGAAGTGGGCAGAACTGGACAGCATGGGTTAGGAAGTGGGCAGGGTTGACGAGGAACTCAACAAGTGGGTGAGAAAGAGGGAGAGTCAATCTCTGCCCCTGAAAACCTTGTAATTAACTCTGAAAACCAGAGCCTCTGGGATAGGTCTGGAGAGTTCCCAGGTCTGTTTGTATTCAGAAAGGCTTTTATCTTATCTAAGAACATTTACAGACAGTCCTGGATAATCACCTCAAGGTTATCATTGAACTTTGAGCCCTAAAAAAGGCAGGAATATAAAAGGCAGGATATATAAGACTACATTCTAGGATTCAGAAATAAATAGTGATTGTTTACAGATGCTGGCGTGAAGTACAGGGCATTTAACTGTGTAGAACTGCTGTTTATTCTTGGGTGTTGGTATTTCTTTCCATCAACTTTATCCTTTCACTTTGGTGCTTCATTTGCTCAAGAACTGGGTACTGGCATAGCAGCCCTTTATTATTATTATTATTATCATTATTATTATTATTATTATTATTGTTTATTTATATAGCTCCAACTAATTCCACAGCGCTGTACAATAGAGAATGGACATACAGAGATATTAAATAGTACAAATCAAATGTGGAGAACAGAAGCATCAAAGGGCCCTGCTCATGAAAGCTTTCAGTCTAGAGGAAGGAAGGTTAGACACAGAAGGAGTAAATGCTATTGGGTGTAAGTGCCATTAAAGGGATAGTAATGTTTCACAAAAACAGCAGCTTCAATTAATCTTCATAGTATTTGAGCCATAGACAGTGTTATTTCAATACTGTGAGAGTTGTAGTTCAAGAGTAATTGAATGATAAAGTTTCTCCCTCCCGCCCCTTTTACCTAATGTAAGCCCCCACTCCTCAGATGTTGAATGCAGTCCATAGACCGGACAGCTCATATCAAGGGTCAAAATTCTTACTGTGAGAACAAGGAAAACCCTGCCCTCTTGACAGGTTTTTCAACTTTCCCCTATCTTAATTGAAGATTGTCCATCTCTGCAATCTACCTGGGCACCTCCCAGCTGTTCTGAGGTGAGCAGTGTTACATCAGTAAAAGGGGAGGGAGGGGGATACTGTATCATTCAATTGATTTGAACTACAACTCTGACAGTACTGAAATAACACTCTCCATGGCCCAAATACTATGATGATTAGAGCTTCTTTTATTATGAAACATTACTATCTCTTTAAGTACTCTAACATGTAATAAGGCCCAACCTTTCCCCAAGCCTACATCGCTTCAACAGAAATGCACTGTGCTTGTTACATTTAATATCAATTTGATGTACATTGAATGATATTGTACTGTCACTTTTATTTACTTGAGTGAATGTTATCACTTTTGCTAAAATGTATATTTGTACACATTGCTTGAAATGTGACTTTTCTATTTTGATTTTCTATGTATATTTTACTTATATGTATCACTTTACCCTTGTGCTTAAAGGGATAACACAACTCATTCTTGCTTTGATGATGTCAATAACCCTTTCAGCACCAGAGAGGTATCTAACGCATTGCATAGTGTATACACACTATTTAACCCACTGAGTGCCGTTGGATACCTTTCTGGCACTTCAAGGGTTAAAGGATATTTAACAGGGTTTTTTCCTGCATTCTGGTTGTGCTGCTGAAACCAATAAATAAACTCCTATTCCAAAACCTATATATCCTTTTATACTTAGCTTAGACGTGCAAAAATACTGTAGGGTTTTACTGGTGGGTTTATAAGAGTTTTATGCATATAAAATAAGCTATGCAATAAGGAGAAGGAGTGACTCTGTTGAGTAAATATAAGACAATGGGGGGTTATGCACTAAGGCATGATACAGAGGTGATACAGTGGAGAAGACTTCTCTAGTGATTTCACTTCTCCAGTTTCTATGTTATTCTATAGAGCGTATGCAGTAAGATCTCCAAAGCTGGAGAAATCTTAGTGCATTGGCTCTATAGAATAACATAGGAACTGGAGAAGTGATATCACTGGAGAAGTCATCACCGCTTTATCACCTCTTTTTCACCATAGCTGGGAACTGTCTGGTTTTGACCGGAGACTCCAGTTTGTGCTGATAATTACTGGGTCTCCAGGGCAGAGGCTGATTCTCCGGATGTGGGGAGAGCAAACTCTGCCCACTTCTGTGTATTTCCAGTCTGTTCCTCCCATTCCCCGCCCATTTCTCCTCCTTCTCCAGCCTATTCCTCCTACTCTTTGGATGTACGTTAGGCCCAGCCCCAACTTGTGAATAAGCCACACCCCTTCTTTGACACAAATGTTCATCATGCCTTAGTGCATAAACCCCATTGATTGTGAAACAGAGAAACCTGGTTCAGTCCCTATGTGAGCTCCTTGTGTCTTTATATGTCACTTTATATGGCTCAAAAATCATATTATGCATAATAATTTCCATAAATATATATTAGAAACTTGATTTTTATCAACCTTCTTGGAAAAAGTGGGGCACTCTGAGCTGGTGCCCGTAGCACACCGAAGTGTCATGGCATCCTGGTTGAGAACCACTGCGTTAGACAGTGTTTATCATCTAATGGCACCTAATAATGAGGGCCTCCTCTGTGGTTATGGCTACAGCCACTGTACAGTCATGGACATGGTTAGGTCAATCCCAGTATCCCTGAACCAGACACCAGCTCCAGATTTAATGAGGCCTACTTATATACCAATTTATATATTGTTTTAATATCCTGTTACATATTAATCTGTCTAATTTATATACAAGTTTTACCTAGCCATTTACCAACTGGCTTATTTAAACCTTGAGTGTGATATCTGTATCAGCCATGTTTTTCTTTGTTTATAACCCAATCTATGGGCTGTATGTTCAGAAGAAAATGGAGTAATTCAGGGTCAAACAAACTGTGCTATAGGGCAGAATTAAAAATTCCTATAGATGTAAATTGGGGTTTTAACCCCTTGAATGGTTGAGAGGTCATCAACAAGTTATTAAGCAATGCATTGGAGATCTCTTCAGCATGGAAGGGGTTAAAAGCTCCATTTATATTAATGTCAAGTGTAGATTTTTGTATTTGAACCACTGCAGCTCAAATGGTTTATTCCTAAATTTCTAGTTTTCTTTTTGAGAATAAGGGACTTTAAGAGCTTTTTATGTGCCAAGCAACAGTAGCTGGGGGTGAGGTCATGTCAGGAGTGGGGTGAGGCTATAAGCAAGGCTAAAGGGACCTAAGGTGCATTGCATAGGTTGATTCATGCAATAGGAGCCTTCATTTTACAGCATATCAATGGTGTACTGCAGTGATTAGCAACCTTTGTTTCTCCATTTGTTAAAGATTACAAATATTTAACCCTTTGAGTGTCAGAGGGGTACACAACACATTGCGAAGTTACACACCCCCTGGCACAGCTATAGTGCCAAAGGCTGCCTATCTCAAATAAACTGTACCCTATATTAGAGGTGTTAATGTACATTTTCCTTGCTTGCCCTGGAAAATATTTCTTGATTAATATATTTATTGGGAATCATTGATACATGTAGCTGATTCCACACTGAAACACTGCCTACTGTCCCATCAGTTGAGAATGAGTTAATTATTCTCATACACAGTGCTTTCCTTTAAATAAACTTGCTATGTTGAGGAAATGACCTGCCGTGCCACAGGGTAGCATCGTAACTTTAATGGAGTGTTGAAAGATGGATGGCACTAACCCCAGGCTTCTAAGTAAAAGTATTAAGCTGTAACCTTCCTGGAATAAAATTGAGAAATAGGCACCATTTAATGCTCCACAAGCAGCTTATGTAACACATTTATAAAAAGCTGAAACACAAGGAGAGACTCATGTACTAAGAAATGCTGAAACAAGTCTGGGTCAAACCAGCTTAATCATAGGGGACAACTAAAAGTTCTCAAAACTTCCTTGACATTTAATGGGGCTTTTAAACCCTTTAGGGCTTCAAAACACCCAAAAAGAGAAATGCATGGAGCTGTCTGTATTCAGGATGCTGAAAAGGAGCAATTCTGAGGCAAACAAACTGCACAGATAAAAATCCCCTAAATTCCTATTGATTTAAATCAGGCTTTTAAACTCCTGAATGCTATTACGTTCTCCAGCATTCACGGGGTTAACCCTTTGAGTGCCAGAGGGGGTACACAACACATTGCAGAGCAATGCATTGCGTACCTCCTCTGGCACTAAAAGGGTTAAAGATGCAGTAAACCTTTTTTTAACAAGGAAAAGTATAAATTATAGGGCCAGAGCACTCCCACAGCTGGGAGGGTATACATTCAAAAATTATTTCAGCTCAAACATATGTTTATTACATTAAACTGTTAGTGCCAACTCATCTCCAAAAGGCACATTTTTTTTTTATTTACAATGCACCTACATGGGCGAGCTTGAGTCAAAGACTACAGCTTTACCTAGTAAGGGAAAGGACTATCATGACCTGGTAACCACAATTAATGAAAATAAACTTGAATAAAAAAAATCAAATAAAACAAACAAGACTGAGGTACAATATTTTTGGAATGAAAAAAGCTTCCAAATAGTCCCCATAAAAGGATATACTAAGCCTTTAAAATACCATTTGTTTCATTTTTACCAACGGTCCTTCATTTTTTAATTTTTTTATTTTGCTAAAGGCACCCCTAAAACGCAGTCTGTAATTTTCTGGGCACTGCTAAGCCTTTGAGTGCCAGAGAGGTATCCAGCGTTTGCACTCAAAGGGTTAACATCTTACAGGCATAATCAAGAACTCTCCAGATCTGACTGGAGACTCCATTTTTTTAATTTTCACATTTCCGGGGACAGAGACTGATTCTGTGGGATTGGGGAAGGTCCTTGTGACTCCGCCCACTTCACTGCCAGCTTCACCCACTCCCTAGATACATTTTTAAAGGGTTAGTAATGCCCAAAATAAAGCAGATGCTATATGTTCGATTTTACAAAAATAACGTATTTGGAAAAGTCCTACCTCTCAAACCTTTATGGCTTGAGAGATATTAGCATCTAAAGTTCCCCCCACCTCCTGATGTCAGCTGTAAAGATCCATGTCGGTCAACACGAGGAGGCTCTTCAGCAGAGCTGAAATAGTGTTATTTAAAAAGAACTACTTCACTGGAATGGTCCACACCGTGTGCAGCAAACCAGGCACACTTTTTAGACCGTTCCAAAGAAGATTTTATTTTTAAATCACTCTATTGCGGGTTTGCTGAAGAGCCTCTTGTCAGTCCCCAGACCAGGAACTCCTGCTGTCAGATTACAGCTGACGTTAGGAGAAGGGGAGGGAGATGAGAACTTTAACAGAGGATATCTCTCAAACCATAAAGGTCTGAGAGATAGGACTTTTTCCAAATATGTTATTTTTGTAAAATCTAACATATAGCATCAACTTTATTTTGGGCATCACTAACCCTTTAACTCAACTTTAAAATTGTTGTCAGTCTTTATAGAAAAAAAGAGGAATCGTAAATGGATATCTGTGGCACACAAGAGTGCCATGGCACCCTGGTTGAGAACCACACTGATTTACCCTACTTTGCAGTTGGTTTGCTCCAATTTTCTTCTTCAGCTTACTGAATACCACTAATGTTTTTACACTGCTGTACTTCTTGGATAATTCTAAATGATAAAGCCTGCTAGACATTTTATCAACATCAACATTCCGAACAATGTCTTAACCCTTTGCATGCCAGAGGGGTTACACAACGCATTGTTTTGATGTTTTGATGTAGTACAAGCTAGCTAGCCCATAGTTACAGCTGTGATTATTACCCGACATCTGTAGTGTCTGCATTTGGTATGCAGTATTCCAGTTGTACCAATGCTAAGAATCATTCTCCTACCTTCCTTAGCCTGAAGCATTATTAAGACATAGAAATGCTTTCCACATTCTGCAATACTGAATAGCATGTGTTATACCAGTCTGTGCCTTGAGGGAAGTCTGCTGAAGAAGCTTGTCATAAACAAAAGAAAGAATACACAGTGAAGAAAAGTGACATTTATTATCTAATTAGGATTCTGTGGTTTGGAATGAAAATATCAAAAATAATCTACAGCAGTGACAGGAAAGGTGAGGCCCTTCAGCTGCAGCCAGACTACAACTCCCATCATTCCCTGCCAAGTGATGGGAGTTGTAGTTGGAACAGCTGGGGAGCCTCCCTGATCTACAGTCTTTGCAGCTTGTAACATAACAGGAATTGTTCATCATATAAAATCCTGTCAGAAACATAGAAACAGAATTTGACGGCCGATAAGAACCATTTGGCCCATCTAGTGTAGCAATTTTCCTACTGTAAAAACCTCAAACCTTATTCGGTCCTTGGTCTTGTATTATGTTCAAAACAGACTCATGCCTATCCCGTGCATGCTTACGTTCCCTCACTGTATTAACCTCTAACACTTCTGCTGGTAGGCTATTCCACTTATCTACCACCCCCTCAGTGAAGTAAAACTTTCTTACATTACATCTAAACCTCTGTCCTTCTAGTTTTAGACTATGGCCGCTTGTCCTAACATTTTTACTCCTTTGAAATGTTCTTCCATCCTGCACATTTTTGAATTGCTTCATGTATTTGAATGTTTCTGTCATATTCCCTCTCTTATATGTCTTCCAAACTATACATGTTTAGTTCCTTTAGTCTTTCCTGGTATTTTGTATCCTGTAAACCAATCACCATATTAGTAGCCCTTCCCTGAATTCTCTCTAGTATATCTATAGCCTTCTGGATATGGGGTCTCCAGTACTGTACACAATATTCTAGGTGAGGTCTAACCAGAGATCTGTAGAGTGGCATGAACACTTCCCTTTTTCCACTACTAATGCACCTAGTTATACAACCCAGCACCATGCTTGTATTCCCCGCTGCTTTGTTACATTGCCTGCCTACATTTTGTTTGTGCCTTGTTGTATATTGTGTACAAACAATTAACTTCATGCCATTTTCCTGAGCATGCTACGGGGAAGTGAAAAGATGTTTCTATGTGGGATAATGTGAAAATGCTTTTTTAAAATGTAAATAAGCTACATATACTGCTCCCCACTTGATTAATTTTAATGTTAGTTCATCTAAGCCATTAGGCTTATTTACTAAAGGGAGAATCTTGATTTTGGGATACTGTTGTACTAAGAAAAACTGGAGCAAGTCTGCGAAAAACCAACTGCATCAGAGGAGAAAAAAATTCTCTGTATTCCTATTTAGTTAAAGAATGGCTTTTAAGCCCCTGAATGGTAGAGAAATATCTAACACATTGTATTTCACTTTGTCATCCAGTTTAGAGAGACAGCTTGACCTAAGCAGGGTCTTAGTGGTGTCATACACTTATCATTTCTTAATAATCATCTTGTACATGCTTCATGGGATATTCAAGGCTTTTGATATTTTTTATTCCTGTCCATTGATTTGTGCCTTTCATCAACTTTGCTCATGAGTCTTTGCATTGAAATGTACTATACCGAAGAGGAAGCATATAGGACCTGCTGAATTTATAGTGAAATCATATGAATCACTACAGATTAATACAGGTAGTGACCTCTTAACTTTGTGTGGGAATTTGAAGGTGATTGGTAACACCTGAGCTAATTTACGATTACTATTACAAGGGTGTAGACACTTATCTAAACAAGTTATTTTAGTTTTTATTGTTAATGGAGTTTCTGCAAAGTTTTAGAATATTTTTGTTTGCTTAGTGTAACATTTCTGGAGGTTGAAGATAGCTCAGGTCCAAGAAGGGGTAACAATCCTGAGGCTGAGCTCCAGTGGATTTGTGGTCACCAGAAGCAAGTCCAAGGTATGGTACAGAAAGGCAAAGCAGAAACATATTCAGATGGTCCAAGGTCAAGGGCAGTCAGCTAAGATTTCATAATCAGTAAACATGCAGCTAGGTTGGGACAGACAGGCAGCAATTAAGAGGAGTCAAAGGAAGCTAGCATGGTCAAGATCAGGTAGTCAAGAAGCAAGGAAAGAGCCAAGACAACTGATCAGTACTTGAATTTTGGGTGCCAAATGGTACTTCATGTACATGCAGTTGTGCACTCCTGGTACGTCTGTGCATATGTCTGGTGTGTCCTGCAGTTGTGTACTTTTGCGACGTCATTCTGCTGTGTTTCTATACTCCTGCACAATTGCACTGTTATGGCCTTGTATTGAACTCGCGGGTAGACTCCACGTAAGGGACACCTAATGAACATGCAGACACTGGACACAATAGTAACATTTAGAAGTCAATGGGTAGCATGTATAGATAACTGGAAAAAAATTTGAATACATTTTAACTCCGGCTGAAAGTCAACAAAAGGTGGAAATTTCATAAGAGGATGTAATCTTTGTATTGGCATTGTAAGAACGTTTTTTGTGCACTTTCCATTTATAATGAACACTTAGCTCTTTCCTAACAGAAATACACAGTGAAGAGTTGTTACAATGAACATGTATAGAAAAAAAAGAAAGCATTACTATTATGAATTTCTCTAGGCTGTGTTTAGGTTGTCTGTCCTCATAATGGTTTCCATATCTCCATTAGGACTGTTTACATTGCAGTATCATTATTGCATGTTTTAACATTAAAGAATATTAATGAAGCATGATTGGGACGGCATAATTGACTATGTGGAATGGTACATTTTACTTAGACAATCATATGTAATTTTCAAACTATTTGCAGATAACTAAGATTGTATCTATTACTATGCTGTGCTATAAAACATTGAAACCAAGAAACACCGAGGCTGATGTAATGCAAAGCAATTCTGGACCAAATCAACTTTCACTAGAGGACAAATAAAAATTCCCATAAATCCATTGACTTAAATGTGGCTTTTATCCCTTTGCTGGAGAGCAATGTGTGGCTACCCCTCTAGCATTCAGATGTGAAAATCCCCATTTAATTAAATGGGCATATTTATTAGTTCCTATGTGTAGTTTTCCGAGAATCTCTCCAGTCCATCTTAGCTTATCAACCTCCTGGACTTTGACAGCAGATAAGAAGCAAGTGCCCCATGTAGTCTGCCCATTTCCCTACCCTTATAATATAATAGGCCAGATGTATGTTTGTCTGATGCAGTCATGCGCAGTAGATACATTGCCTGAACCCAGTCAGATGCAGTCATGAGTAGTAGAGACTGCCTGAATACAGGCCGATGCAGTCATGTGCAGTAGATACTGCCTAAACGCACGCCAATGCAATCATGTGCAGTAGAGACTGCCCGAACGCAGAAGTTTGTCAGATGCAGTCATGCACAGTAGACACTGCCCGAACGCAGGCCGATGCAGTCATGCACAGTAGACACTGCCCGAATGCAGATGTTTCTCAGATGCAGTCATGCACAGTAGACACTGCCCAAACGTAGGCCGATGCAGTCATGCGCAGTAGACACTGCCCGAATGCAGATGTTTGTCAGATGCAGTCATGCACAGTAGACACTGCCTGAATGCAGGCCAATGCAGTCATGCTTAGTAGAGACTTCCCTAACACAGATGTTTGTCCGATGCAGTCATGCGCTGTAGACATTGCCCGAACGCAGGCCGATGCAGTCATGTGTAGTAAAGACTGCCCAAACGCAGATGTTTGTCTGATGCAGTCATGCGCAGTAGACACTGCCCGAACACAGGCCGATGCAGTCATGCGCAGTAGAGACTGCCCAAATGCAGATGTTTGTCCGATTAAGTCATGCGCAGTAGACACTGCCCAAAAGCATGGAATGCTGGGAGGTGTAGTTCTGTGGTTTTACACACTCTTTTACTCAAGTCTATATGAAAAAGATCAGACTTTTTAAAGGGCTTTGTCAACTAAAATATCAATTTAAATATCACGTATTCCTTCTCTACTCTGGTCTTTCCTATGTCTCCCCTCCTCATATTCATATTTCCAACAGCATGTTGGAGTATTTCTTTTTCTGAAAAACAACTTCCCTCCTGAACTTAGGGTGACCACATGCCCCTTATTGCCCAGGACAGTCCCTGATTTTTAATGTGTATCCCTTGTCCCAGGCAGCCCCCTTCTGGGACAGTACAAAGTCCCTGAATGAAGACTCCTGAGCACAGAGATCTAAGCATTGCTCTTTGCCTACTGTGACAGAGAGTGATGCCTCTGCTGGGCTATTAGAAAATGTCTTCCAGACAGAGCTCTAAACACTAGAGAGAGAGAGCTGAGCCTCTATCCAGACATCAGACAGGAGCTGCAATGCAATACTGTTGTAGTATAATGCAAGTCTAAGGATTTGTGTGTGATGTGCATTTTCTTGTAGCCCACAACAGGCCATCACTTTTCTGTGACAGCAGCGTACCTGGGAACTTCTTTGTTGGGCCTGCCCAGAGGAGAGCCCTCTGGTGCCAATGAGGGGAGAGAAATTAAATGATTCGCTTCATAAAAGGGGTGGGGCTTAATCACGAGTGGGGGCAGGACTTCTAAAACAAAAAAAGTAGGTTGAAGAGACTGGGGAAGGAGGAGAAGAGGGCGGGGAGTGGGAGAACAGGGAAGGATTGAGCACAAGTGGGCAGAATTTCATCAGAAACTCCCCACATCCAGAGAATCAGACTCTGCCCCGGAGACCTGGTAATCCAGTGTCAAAACCGGAGTCTCTGGGGCAAAACCGGAGAGTTCCCAGCTATGGACAGCAGTCAAGGGGCAGTTCCCTCCAGTGTGGTGCGCACGGAGAAAGTGTAGGTTGCGTCCCTATGTCCAGTGATGTATAGTGAACCCTCCCGCATAACTGCACTAGGGTTGAGGACACATACTCTGCTGCTCTCATCTCCACAGTGTCTCTGAGTGGCAGACTAGAAATGTGGTCACCCTACCTGAACTTAAATCCCTTATATATTTGAATGTTTCAGTTGTATCACCCATCTCTCTTCTATTCTCCAGTCTACACTTATTAACCTCCTGAACGTTATGTCCATGGAGGAAGACATGATAGTTGCTGGCACTCTTTGAAAAGAAGCAGGCCAAGTGCCTGAGCCTTCTTAACCCTTTAGAAACATAGGGTTGTGCAAAGTATTGCAATGCAATGCCTTGCACATCCTTCTGGTCCTTAAAGGGATAGCAGTGTTAAAAAATAAATCTCAAAACACTCGTTCAATTACATTTTTTTTATAATGCATAGTATCTTCTGAAAATCCTTTACCTTCATATTCTTCTTGAAAGTCAAGTTAAAAGATTCCCCCTCCAGCCCCTTTCCACCACATAAGCAGAGTCCCCATCTGAAAACCTGTCCTGATGGATCACAATGAGGGACAATATTGTGTCAGTGTAAGGAAAACCCTGCCCCATTTTGTCAGGAGGAGGAGGGGTTTTCCTTATACTAACACTCACAATATTGTCCCTCATGGCGATCAAACAACTGTCTTTCGGATCTGAGGGAACTCTGCAAGATGTGATGAAAAGAGGAGGGAGGGGGAACTTTTAACTCTATTTTAAAGAAGAATATGAAGGTAAAGGATTTCAAAAGATACTATGCATTATAAAAAATTTAAATGAACAATCGTATTTAGATGTTTATTTTAACATTACTATCTCTTTAATGGGTTAAGATTTCATATACAGTGGGCAGAGTTTGTCTCCTGTGATAGCAACTGTCATGTCTGTCTCCTGGACCTGGCACCCAGGATTGATTAACAATGTTATCTTTTGATTCAAGGAGCAATGAAAACTTCATAGGAGCCACTAGGACTTTCTGACCATAGCAAGTTAATTGAGGGTGGTTCTTAAAGGTGCAGTAAACCTTTTTATGAAAACCTATATGTTATAGAGCTCTCCCTGCTGAGTCAAAAAGGGTATACTCCCATTGCTGTTAGTTGTTTTATTAAAAACTTATAACAATTCAAATAATCAGGAAGTGAATTTACTGTGCGTTTACTTCCTGGAAGTTCTAACTGACAGCATGACTCAGCACTTTCTGTCACATTCTGTAGAGAACTGTTTGTCAGTGACTTTACTCTCAAACAGAATGTAACAGAATGACTAATTGCAATATGACCACTAGATGGCACTGCTAATATAAAAAAACATGGCTTCAAACTGTAATAACTCTAGAAATATGTATCTCTTAGCGGTGAGTGTACTCTTATTTTACTCAACAGAAAAATCCCTAAGTTATATAGATATATTTCTCTTTTTTCAATTTTGTCAAAGTTAGAACTGAGAAATAAAAATGGGTTAATTTACCACATAAAGTTGCTTCAAACACTGACAGACATAACAGAAAAGACCCAGTGAGTGCAGGAGTGTGCAATAAGAACTCCCAGGAATAACCCCTGTGCGGAAGGGCACTGTGGGACAAGTGGACCTGCAGAACTCAAAGGGATGCTCACCTTTCCTGCAGATCTTCTGTCTTCAGATTACCATGTAGTAAGAAGTAACCTCAGTGGGTAACTCCTGGGGAAGCACTTGGAATCAAGATTTCCCTCCCTCAGGGCTTAAGGTCCACAAAAAGCACCTGGATACTGAGCTAGCCACATCTAAGGGCATTGTCAGTTATGGTAATCCGCCTAATGGTGATATTCTGTTCTCTTGCCTATGTTATCTTCACCAAGGAACAAATCTTTCTGGAGCTGGTTGGCTAGCTGCAGCCAAGGAGGGAAGGTAGGCTCCACCCCCTGCAGTCATTTCTAGAATTGTTCCTGCCTACTTAAAGGGGCGGATCGCCTACCCAAAGTTACCAGTAACCTGTATGGACTAAGAGAAAAGGATTTAACAGTAAAATCCTCTTATATACTGTATACATATATATATAAAAGAAGACTTTGTGCCTGCCAAAACACACCCAGGGGAGGCATAAAGCAGGAGTTACTACTCCTATTAGGTGATTCAATCATGCAGGGAGTTGGCCCGCCCCCACTATGCAGCCCGCCCACCACTATCAAAGTCAGAAAAAAACAATATGGCCGCCACTTGCTCCTACACCACAGACAAACACACACATGCCCCACTCACACAGCACCAAACTCACACACATGCCCCACTCACACAGCACCAAACACACATGCCCCCACTCACACACACAGCACCACATACACACACAAAGCCAGAAATAAATATGGCTGACACACACACACAGTCACTCACCCTGACTCCCAGTGGCCTCAGCAGGACCTGTAGTGCAGCACCAGGGGAACAAAATGGCACTCAAAGGGTTAAGGTAGGCCCTCTGCTGAATGACTTCTTCACTGTCATCATTTGCCATGCAAGACACAGGACAGACAGCCATCAGGTACACACTTAACCCACTGACTGCCACAGGGTTGTGTATCAAGTTTTACCCCTCAGGGAGTGTGTTCAAACCCCTCACACTGTAAACTTGCATTCCCCTCCCACTTCTCCTCCTTCCCCAGCCTATTACTAACACTTTTCCTCATTTATATTAAACCCCACCCCTACTCGTGATTAAGCCCCGCCCACTTTAAACCAAAATTGCCCCATTGCTCTCTCCACATCAGCACCACATGAGGGACTCCACAAGTAAAAGTTTCCAGGTATTATACACAAATGCCCCACTCACACAGCACCAAACACACACAATGCCAGAAAGAAATATGGCTGACACACAGTCACTCACCCTGACTCCCAGTGGCCTCAGCAGGACCTGTACTACAGCCACTGAGGAACAAAATGGCACTCAAAGGGTTAAGGTAGGCCCTCGTTGCTCAATTATTTCTTCACTGTCATCATTTGCCATGCAAGACACAGGACAGACAGCCATCAGATTCACACTTAACCCACTGACTGCCACAGGGTTGTGTATCAAGGTTTACCCCTTAGGGAGTGTGTTCAAACCCCTCACACTGCAAACTTGCATTTCCCTCCCACTTCTCCTCCTTCCCCAGCCTATTACTAACACTTTTCCACATTTATGTTAAGCCCCGCCCCTATTCATGATTAAGCCCTGCCCACTTTTAACACAGATTGCCCCATTTGTCTCTCCACATCAGCACCACATCAGTCCCCTCCAAGGACTCCACAAGTCAAAGTTCCTAGGTATGAACACACTTCCCACTGCTATTTAACTCTGACATGCCTCTCAATACATTAACCATTTGAGTGCCAGAGGGGTACACAACTCATGCACGCATGTGTTTCTGCTCATATATGTTGTGTGTGTACATCTCTGTTAGATATGTGTGTCCATCTCCAGTGTGTCTGTGTGTGTGTGCGTGTCTTTTGCATGTTTCTGCCACTCACTGTGTGTATGTGCATACCTCCCAACATTTCACATGGCCAAAGAGGGACACTGTAGTTTTAGGTGATATTGTTGGGGGCGTGGCTGGTGGGCAGGGCATTAGTAAGAATTTTTAGGTTATTTCATGACCTATTACTGACTATTTATGTAACTGAATAAATGATTTAGTGCAAGACCAAAGTATTTTATTTGCACAGACTAATGTATAAGCACATATACGGAAGTTTAAAAAAATATTTATATGAGCTTTATTGCTGTAGAGCAAAGTAATACACACCACACAGTCAGGGCTGGTGCAAGGATTTTTACCACCCTAGGCAAAACCTAAATTTGCCGCCCATTTCGCTCCGCCCCTTGTGTCCCACCCCTTTATACCCTGCCTACTTATACCCCACTTCTTTTCATGATTGTCCTCTCTCTGCCCCCTGGGCCAGTCTGCCCCTGGTCTAGAGATGCCTGTAAGAGATGCCCCCCACCAGCTCCAACTTGCCCCTTATCAGCTCCACTTTGGTCCTATCAGCTGCACTTTGCCCCCCATCAACTCCAACTTGCCCCCATCAGCTCCACTTTGCCCCCATCAACTCCAACTTACCCCCATCAGCTCCACTTTGCCCCCCACCAGCTCCACTTTGCCCCCCACCAACTCCACTTTTTCCCCACCAGCTCCACTATGCCCCCATCCGCTCCACTATGCCCCCCATCAGCTCCACTATGCCCCCAGCAGCTCCAACTTGCCACCATCAGCTCCACTTTGCCCACCATCCGCTCCAACTTGCCCCCATCAGCTCCACTTTGCCCCATCCGCTCCAACTTGCCCCCACCAGCTCCACTTTGCCCCCCCCTTCAGCTCCACTTTGACCCCCATCCGCTCCAACTTGCCCCCATCAGCTCCACTTTGACCTCCATCCGCTTCAACTTACCCCCATCAGCTCCAACTTGCCCCCAGCAGCTCCACTATGCCCCCTCAGCTCCAACTTGCCCCCATCAGCTCCACTTTGACCTCCATCCGCTCCAACTTACCCCCATCAGCTCCAACTTGCCCCCAGCAGCTCCATTATGCCCCCTCAGCTCCAACTTGCCCCTATCAGCTCCAACTTGCCCCCATCATCTCCACTTTGCCCCCCATCCGCTCCAACTTGGCCCCAGCAGCTCCAGTATGCCCCCTCAGCTCCAACTTGCCCCCCATCACATACCTGTAGCTCCCGCACAGTCTTCTCTTCAGTAATGCAGAGCGCGGCGGGAGATCATGACTCCCAGCGCACTCTGCATTACTAAAGATCCGACCCAATGAGGGAGCGCTGTAGCAACACAGACCTGACTGTGTTGTGGTTCCCGGCGTGGTGTGTGCGGGCGCAGCTCTTCTCCGCTGCATGCCCACGCCCCCAGTACGTGTGCACCCTAGGCCGGCCCCTACCTCGCCTATAGGTGGAGCCGGCCCTGCACACAGTCTGACCTCCTAAAAAGAGGGACAACAGGGTGGGAAAGAGGGACAGAGGGATTTGGCCCTCGAAGAGGGACACTTGGGATGTATGGTATGTGTCTGCCTGTTTGTTGCATATGTCTGTGTTTTTCAGTGTGTCTGCATTTCACACACATGCGCCCAACGGTCATGACATGACGGGCAACGCCGTCCCACATTGCTAGTATATATATATATATATATATATATATATATATATATATATATATTTATTTATTTTTTATTTTTTTTTTTAAGTTTATTTTTTTTTAAAGTTTACTGCTAAAGCTAAAGAAATTGTAACAAAACTCACAGTACTAGAGAGTGTCCAACGCATTGCACCTGGCCTTTTAATTCTTTGAATGCTAGAGAGGTCTTTCACGCATTGCTTTCTAGGATTCAAGGAGTTAAAAGCACAATTTATATCAGTAGGATTTTTTTTATTGTCCTCTACAATGCGGTTGATTTTCCCCAAAATTGCTTCAATTTCATAATACACATGTTCCTCAGATGCTTCTTAGCTATAGGACTCAAAGTTAGGAACTTCAGGCTTACAGTAAATAGCTGGAATTGAAAAACTGTCTGCTTAAGTCAGGCTGAGCTTATTTAGTCTAGACAGAGCCATTTCATGCCAAGTATTGCTAGGCTCAGGCCGTCTGTCAGAGTTGTTTGATAAAGGCAGTGCAGGAATGTTTTACCTCAGCGTTAGCAGCATTTCTGGAAACCTGGCACTTGTTCATAAGTGAGTTGCAGATATCGGCTGAGACTGCTCATGAAACACTTAAATCTTTAAAAAACAGTCCGTTATTACAGAATTAAGTTAGACATGAGCCAGTGACAACAACATGAACTACATAGTAACGGAAAACCAGTTTAATGTCCATCCATGCAATCAGCTAAAAATACCTTTCAATGTTATTATGAACAATGGATCCATAGTAGTCACATTGTAAAGGATCATAAGACCAGAATATTTTGCTGCTTGTCTGCATGAACTGAAACACTTCATGGGAAAAAATGACTTAAAGGGGAAATAGGAATAAGGTGCTTTTATATTGTTTATCAGAGGGTGTACAGTGCATTGTTCACAACTCTGATGCTCGAAGGGGTTAACTTACTTAGATAGGTGTCCATCCAGGGGTGTGGAAATTAAAAAAAAACTACTTGTCCAAGAGACTAAAACAGAAGCCCAATCTACTTGTCCCTCATGACAATCTACTTGCCCTGATTCACAAAATAATAATGGGTGAGTGAGAAAAGTTAAATAAAACTTATTTTTTAAACTTCTCCCTGAAGTTGGGGGCTGGGGGGCTGGAAGAATCCCAAATTATTCATGTTATATCAACATATGGAATTACGACCTTCAAAAACTGTGTTCTTTCCAGAATTGTAACTAAAAGGCATAGCTGGGAACACCCTGGTTTTTACCCTGAGACTTGGGGTTCTCACCCAAGTCTCACAGAGATGGGTCAAAGTTTCAAGGTGAGAGAGTCCAGTGTTTCCTACCCCATGATTTGGACCAATTACCTGTTTCTTTAGTCTCTAAACTGACATATTTTATACTTAGTTGTACATTCTGCTTGTTTTTCTGTGTTTACAAACAGTGATATATTTTGGATTGTTGCATGTTAAAAAGGCAGCTCCATAGAATAACATAGGAGATGTGATATCAATGGAGAAGTATTTTATCTTTATCACCTCTTTATCAAATCTCCCCACAAGGGCCTCACTGTGAACCCTTGCAAACCAACAGGAGAGCAGAAAGGGGGCAGAGAGGAGACCCCACATTCTCCCCCAAAGTATCTATGCTACATCAGTCCTGCTTTATGCAGATCCTCATAGACCCGTAATATTGCGCTTGAAAACCATACACAGTGTGCCTCTGGAGAATGTGGTTGTGGTTGTATTCCAGCCAAGGGGGTTTATTTTCTGAACCCCCCTCCAAAAAAAAATAAAAAACACAAAAAAACACATAGATAGGAGCCATTTTGGGGCTGCACCTTGCACCCATGGGAGAATACTTAATAAAACATGATAATTGTTATTTCAAGACTGTTTGAAGCACATCTGGTTTAGGAGAACTATAGACATACAGTGTCATTTAGAATCTCAGCTATCTGGTACGTGAAGGGTTAATATTTCAAAGCTCAAATGGACAATTAATGTAGAAAAATCACTATCATGATATTAGGTAGTATTAACTCTCTGCTAGCAGCTAGAGTTTATTATGGAAGTGCATCTCAAATGTTAGCATGGTGCACACCTGTTTCCGGCAGGTGGCGCTGCAGGCAAAGCTGGTTTGCATAACAGCGCACCTTGATTGCGGTAGTACAGTCAGGAGCTGTTTCCTCCCATGTGAGTAAATGAGAGACATACAGACATGGGCACACAGTGTGATCCTGCAATCACTGGTCCACCGGCAAGTAATTTGCACACTCCAGCAGGCACGGGCACCACTGTTCGTCCAGCTCTGTCTGCTTGTGCAAAGCAGGGCTAAATTTGAGAAATATTTACCTGCCCAGCGCCCTGAACTACATGTCCCGGGTCGTCAGGCAATATGAATTCCACAATCCTGCCATAATACAACAGCCAGGTATTCCTATTTATTTTTACATTAAAGGGATAGTAATGTCACGTAAAAAGTAATAGCTATATCGTAGCTATAATAAAAAGAGATTACCTGAGGTTATTCATATCTCTAGGGTTTGAGAGATATACGAAAATAAAGTTCTCCACTCCCTCCCCTTTCTTCTTGACGAGCTGTAAAGTTGTCAGAAGCAGATTCCAAACTTCATTTGAATGGTCTACAAAGTGTGCTTGCAAACCAGGCACACATTGTAGACCGTTCCAATTAAGTATTTATTTTTAGATACCGCTATGTCGGCTCAGGTGAAGAGCCTCCGTCTGTTCCCGGGACTAGGATCTAGGGGAGGGAGCGGAGAACTTTATTTTCATATATCTCTCAAACCATAAAGGTATGAGATATAGGAATAACCTCAGGTAATCTCTTTTTATTATAGTAAGATATAGCTATTACTTTTTACATGGCATTACTATCAATTTAAATCAGCAGTTTCCTGTGAAATGTGCCTCTAGGTCAGTAATTCTCAGCTCCAGTTCTCAGTGCACAACATTAGGTCAGGACTTCAGGTTAGCCATGATTTAATTAAAGACATCTCATTCACAATGACTAAGACACTGATTATTTACTTGTGGTTAGGCACGATATCCTGAAAAGTTGACCTCTTGGTATACCCTGAGGACTGATGTTAAGAAACACTGCTTTAGGTCACATCCCCTTTGAACAAATAATGGCTTTCATTAGACTTGAATTACTCTTAAGGGCACTACACCTTATCAGACTGTTAGCAACACAACTAGCAACAGACTACAGAGTTCAAATGCAAATTAAATCAGGCAATAGAAATAACTGACCACTCCTGAAGTACCTATACCTAAATAAGTATTTCTGTTAAACAAACTTTGAGTGTCGGGGAGGAATCCAACACATTGCAATGCAATACATTGGATACCTCCCTGGCACTCAGAGGGTTACGAGCCACCAAGGTCAGATTTGCCAATAGGCAGAGGACGCACATCAGCTATGCTGGCCACACCCACATTCTGAATTATGGGAACAGTCAGAGCAATCTCAGTGTCCCTACATCAGCTTTATATCCTTTTACAGTCTAAATATTTACCACTTTGGATGCTTTAGAGATCTTCAGTACATTACAGAGAAATGTGTTGTAGTTCTCTCTAGCAACAAAGGGGTTAAAGCTTTCTCATTCTTGCTTGTTATAGGCCTAGGGTATTTTCTGTGCCAGGAAACTATGGATAGAATTGGGGGTGTGGTCATTTGAGGAGTGGGGGTGTGGCTGTGGGCAGAGCAAAGGGAGCCTTGAGTGCCTTGCCTAGGAGAGCCTGGGATGTAAATCCGATCCCGAGAGTCACTTATTATTAGGGGATAGTTCCACTTTAAAGAAAATTATAGCCTAAAAGGGATAAGGTTTATACCATTTTAAATAACATATTCCTAGCCAAAAAAAAAAAAAAAAGATTTGTTAGTTGTCTAAACCACAGAGTATGTAATAAACATTCTTTTCCTATTTAGGCTATGTTCACACTAGTACCAGTGCCGCATTTTTGATGTTCTGCTTATTGGCAGAAAATAGAGTAGCTTACCCCCCCCCCCCCATTCATTCACTCTGGCTATTATCACTACTCATTTAGCAAATTAATGATACTTGCTGCAACTTCCCTGCTTTCATGTGTTGGATATTTGTCTGTTTTCAATTTTATTTAACCCTTTAAGGACCAAAGATCCTAGGTGTGGATGGCAGATAAGGACAGCATAGAGTATGTATGGTGCGCCGGCACACATCATTGATAACGTGTACAGGTGCTCCGAATGTGGATCTGAGAGAGACCTCTCTGGTCTTGCAGCTCTGTAAGCACAAAATACTTGAAGTGCCAGGACCGTCAGAGGTCCTTTAGGTGAGTCAGCAGTCCTTAAGGGGTTAATTAACTAGTGTAGTCAAAGTAACAAATTGCTCTGATCTAGTCACATACTCAGACAATGCATCTTTATGTGTTTATTGGATACTACACAACAGTCAAAGGGAGGCAATTAGAAACTGCATATTTCCATGAAGTTTTCTCATTCTAACTCATTGAATTACAACATATTTGCCAACATTAAAAAAAAAGTCTGTGAACACTTTTTCCCTGTTCTGCCACATTACAGAATGTGACTAGTGGTTCATAATGTCATGTAGAGAGATGCCAGCGGAAAACCTCAAATAAACGTAATTTTGTATTTCTACAGCAGAATAGACATTACACACATGTAAACACCACATAAATTCATATAAATAAACAATATTAACATTTCTGGAAGCTCATAACCTAATAAAATATAAATAACAAGCACATATAATATGGGTTGAAATTTAATTGTAAGACTAGGGACAAAATCTGGAACAGCAGGACCCATGGACACAGAGCCAAAACCAGGGACTGTCCCTAGAATTCGGGACAGTTGGCAAGTATGATTCAATAAATTGTTCAGCAACTGATAAATCACTAAATGGTTAATATGGAAGGAAGTGCGTTTTGTTTTTTGCTTATCTAAACTTTTGCTGGTTGCTATATACGCTCCATTGACTCAGAAATTCTTAACTCTGTGTCCTCCAATAATTACGTTTTTAACTCCTCTAGGACCAGTGGGTTATGCAATACATTGCAAAACAATGTGTTGCCCACCCCTCTGTTCTTTAACCCTTTTAACGCATACCCATCTGGCATTCAAAGGGTTAAGGGTTTAAGAAAAGCTTCACACATGCACCAGTGATTATATCATTAGCAAAGGTCAGGGACAGGCAATTTCTGGCTCTCCAGTTATTATAGACTACAACTCCCATCATCCTCTACTAGCATTTGCCTGGTTGGAGTTGATGGGAAATGTAGTCTTCAACAGCTGGAGAGCCAAAGGTTCCCTGTGTTTGGCCTAAATAAACCTGTTCCAGGTTATACTTTTTTTTTTTGTGAGAATATTCTTAAAGGAAAAGTAACACCTCTTAATAATAACCGCACTTACATTACTATGGGCTAAACATCCTGATGGATCCTATGAATTTTGCTCTTGTGCCTCTGTAAAACTGTAGGAGACTGGTAGAATAAAAATAATACCTTTATTGGCTAAGTGGCTTTTTCAAGACACCTAAGAAGAAACAGCTGAAACTGAAGAAGAGACCTAGTTGTCTTGAAAGCTTGCATTCAAAGCCACTCAGCTGAGACCTAGTTGTCTTGAAAGCTTGCATCCAAAGCCAAATAAAGAAAAAGCAATAGGGAATGAGAAAGGCACCACCACTATATCTATTGGGTGATAGTGATTCGTGTGTATACCTCACACAAAAGACTGTGTGCTGTAGTAATTGTATTACATCAAAAAAACAAAAGAAACAGAAAACTACTTGTAGGCACTCACACTACATATTTATAATGTGTACCTAGATATGGCTTAGCACAGGTACCATTATGTGTGTATAATGTTTTTTAAAAAAATAACTTTTATAAAAATATAAAATTAAAAAGAATTGTGAGTTTTAAAGTTCAGTGTGACTCATTGGATCAAAAGAGAGGTCATGTTCATATTTCTCAAATATAATCAGAGAGTTGCACCAACAAAGAAATAACCCTATTCTAAAAGGTTGCAAAAGTGTGGGTTATAACGCAGATGATCTATCCCTAACCAACGATTAAGTAGCAGTTTAGATAGACTAACAGGGATGCCATGTCAGCCACCACAAATGCTGTCAGTGAGCAAAAAATACAGCCGACTGGCATAGGAACAAAGCCAGCAGCCACAAAGCAGTTTCACAAAAAACAATCAGTTACACGGTGGTATAGGATATCTTCAATCTGGTACTGAGGCACAGCTACAGTGTTATGGCAAGGGGTTAATCAGCTGTAAGTTACTCTGATTTAAATGTGACTGCAGATGTTTTTAAAGAATAAACAGAGCTGGATTTACATTTCAGGTGCCCCTAGGCCCTTAATTCCACCCATGACCACACCCCCACTCCTCATGGCCCATCCACTCTTTCCTGGCTCAGAAAATACCCTTGTTCTACAACAAGCAAAGCAAAAAAAAAAAAAGAAAGTTTTAAACCCTCAGTTGCTAGAGAGATCTGCAACACATCACTAATAATAACAGGCCAGATATATGTTTGTCCGATGCAGTCATGCGCAGTAGACACTGCCTGAACGCAGGATGCAGTCATGCGCAATAGACACTGCCCGAACACAGGATGCAGTCATGCGCAGTAGAGACTGCCCAAATGCAGGATGCAGTCATGCGCAGTAGACACTGCCCGAACACAGGATGCAGTCATGCACAGTAGAGACTGCCCGAATGCAGGATGCAGTCATGCGCAGTACAGACCGCCCGAATGCAGGATGCGGACATGCACAGTAGACACAGCCCAAACGCAGGATGCAGTCATGGGCAGAAGAGACTGCCCGAACGCTGTATGATTGTCTGATGCAGTCATGCGCAATAGACACTGCCCAAACGCACAGAATACCGGGAGGTGATGCACTTTGGCCCATGTACACGGGCTTTTACACTAGTAGCTTAATAATACACTGGAGATCTTTTTAGCATCCAAGTAAAGGGGTATAAAACTAACACTGAATGTCATGCCAAGGCATGAGTTGGCCCTCTGGGTTGTATAATTGGTTTGTTTGTTTGCTGACCTGTATGTTATTCAAAGTGCACCAGTCCTAGTAGATAACATCACCAGAGCAGGATGTATGGGTCATAAAATGTATTGGGCCATCTGCTTTGGGGGGTATTATCCAGGGGACACCGAAATAACCTGAAATAGGGAGAACATGTATATATCGTGTAAAATGGTTCAGTAAAACTATATATTTAAAATGCCCAGGTTTTATCCTTTTGGTGTGTACCAAACATGCCAGGGGGAGGTGTTCCTGTTATGAATTACAAGAATAGCCACTTTGCAACCAGTTAGACCCAGCATATTTGGTGTTCATATATTCACACAGATATGAGGAATATGATTATTATAACATTTTAGAGGTGTGCTGCGGGTTGCATGTTTTGTGAAGCCTTATGATTTTTCAGGTAGAACTCTGCAGTAACATCCCTGACAGGTCTGACTGAGTGGGCTGTAAACGGTCAGGCCAGACCCCTGACCCTCCCATGTAACACCCAGGAGGTCTGGCCTCTTAGAAGCAAGTGTGGACTCCTGTTTAATATGGGTTTTTGGATAAAAACAGGGAATTTATTTGTAACAACTGAGGGGGAAATACCATCTGAATTCTGGCAAGGACTCTTAAAATATCGTAATTGTATTTATGGATTTCTTGTGTTTCTCCCATTTTATTTTATGCAGTGTTTTGCCAATGTGTAATCTTTATTTGTGTATGTCCGTTATTTCTGTATTTTTGTAACCAGCACTGTGAAGCCTTTTTTCAGATTAAATGTTCAATTAATCAGCTCTGGTCTCTGTTCTCTAATATGAACTCACTACTCTGAAGGAAGCTCAGGTAGCACACATTACTAAAGGGTTAATTATATGATTATTAAGGTGATTTTATACAGTATGCTGTTGTGTTTGGGATAACCTAAGATGCCCAGATATAAAGTCTTGGTGGTGGCAGCGAATTGTAGTGCTGGGGTGATAGTGCAGGAGGTATTTCAGGGCTTAATTTGGTGGTTGCTAGGAATAGTAACAGGTAACCAGGGGTCTGGTATTGTTAACTCATTCCCTCCCACACTTTCCCCATTGTCTCAGCAGGGCCTATAGCCCTCGCTTGTGACAGAAGCATTGAGATTGCTTTGGCCACACTCACAATTCACAATTCAATTCAAATGTGGGTGTGGCCAGCACAGCTGAGACGCCCCTCAAAATTTCTAGTTGCCTAATCTGCCTGTTGTGAAATCCAGCCCTGACAATAGCCTATACGTACAAGAAATGTCTCTGTACATTATCTGCTTGATTGAAAACAATTCACCTTTATTATGGTTCATGTTTAGTGTAAGTGTCTAAACAAATATCTTGTAATTGTGATCAGTTGGTTAATGAACATAATACAATAAAGTTGTTTGTTTGTTATATGCTCTATATAGTGTATCTACACAAATGTGTAAATGTGTGCGTTATGTTTGACACTTACTTTTATATATGTAATTAAGACTGTAATATTTTATTGAATTCATTAGTTTGCTTGTGTCACTTTTTAACCCTTTCAGTGCCAGAGAGGTATTGCAACACACTCAAAATGTTAAAAGCTGGTAGAAATCCATGTACAACAGAACCATACCAAATGATGACAGTGCTTATTCACTTTAAGCTGAAAGCAAAATATTCCAAGGACTTGACATCTGTCACTAAACTATGATTTATTTGGTGCACTGGAATATATGCATTCCTGGGAACTTCCAATTTAGGGCTTCCCGGTGGGGAGTCCTCTGTTCAGCAGGGGGTGACAATAAAGACGCTAATCGCATCAAAAAGGGGCAGGGCTTGACACGAGTTGGGGGGCATGGCTTAAAGGTGTCATACTGAAGGCTGGGGAAGGAGGAACAGCGTGAGAAAAAGCAGATGTGGCAGAGTTTCAATAGAAACTCCCCACATCCGGAGGAATCAGCCTCTGCCCCGGAGACCCGATAAAGCTCTGTCAGAACCGGAGTCTCTGGGGCAAATCCGGAGAGTTCCCAGGTATGAATATATGTAGTCATGATGTTTCTAACTAGCTCTGTAAAAGACAACATAAATGTAATTATTTTGACCATTTAGAATCAAAATAATTATTTGACAAGTTAAGAACTTAAAGGGATAGTAATACTTCATATTTAAAAATCTGCATCTTGTAGCCACTAAAAAATAAACGAAATGCCCTCAGTGCCATAAAGGTTTGAGAGATAATCATATTTAAAGTTCCCCCCTCCCTCCCCTTTCCCTGACATCATCGCTCTAGCTGACTGCGGGGGAATCCTGTCCTGGGACCAGCCAGCGGTTCTGCAGCAGAGCCGAGATAGCGTTATTGGAAAAGAAATCCTTCACTGGAATGGTCTTCTAAGTGTGTTTGGTTTGCAGGCACACTTAGAAGACTGTTCCAGTGAAGGATTTATTAACACGATCTGGGCTCTGCTGAAGAGCCAACGCTGGTCCTGGGACTGGATTCCCCTGCAGTCAGCTTGAGAGCTGACGTCAGGGAAAGGGGAGGGAGGGGGAACTATAAATACGATTATCTTTCAAACCATAAAGTTTTGAGAGATGGCATTGGGGGCATTTAGTTTATTTTTTTATTGGCTACAAGATGCAGATTTTTAAATGTGAAGTATTACTATCCCTTTAAATAAATAAGTAATAATTAAGATTCCTTCTAGGTCATTGGAATCAATGACCCAAATACTAAGAGACAACATTAGTAATAATTCAAATGCCATAAGGATAACAGTTTAATTCCCATACTGGTCTTCCTTTTAAATTTGAAAACAAGTCCATTTCCTCTAATATTTGTTATTTTCATTCTAGAGTTTTGTTAAAGGATGAGTATTTTTTATGCGTAAAACAAGAGTATGACAATTGCTGGGAATTATTATAATCCAAACTTACTTTTTTAATCAAACTTAGCAACAGTACCAGCTGGTGTCTAATTGAGAACTGTTTCTTTTATAATGCATTTATTTGCAGAACTTGAGTCTTAGACTACTTGAGGAAACACACAAATCTTCCAGCTCTGTTCCACTGGTGTTATCTTCCAGCTGCTACACTCTGGGATATGCACAGACTATTCTGCCCTTAAGAATGTAATGTGAGCAAGCCCTTAAATAGAAAAGGAACATATCAAAATGGCCATACCGTCCCACACTACCCCTTCCTTAATGCAGCCCTTATTAAGAGGAGAAATTTTCATAGTTTCGTAATGTGGACTGGGGCAAGTGTAGGACTAAGAAGTTGGTTCCAATGCATGTTATAGCATGAAATCATATTAGCACATCCCCTCTTATTACTGTCTATAAACTTGATAGAAACAACACCACCTGGTGATCATAATCTAATATTGCAGGTTAATTAAAAAACGTTTGAGCTGTATTACATTTTGGATTAAATATTTCCCATCAGTGGAAGCAGCCTCGTTTTACTCAGAATAAAAAACACTGTTACAGAAATCATATACTGCTCCTTTAAAGGAGACTATTGCATATATTGTTGTATCCCCTCCACACAAGTCAAAGTCTGCCACTGCATGATTGTCTTATTAGATCATTGAACCAAGACTTGGCTTAGTATGTTTACAGTTAAAGGATAAAATAAGGAAACACCCTTAAAATACTGAACATTTTGTTTTTGCTTTCAGACATGAGATCATGGATTTAATAATTAGACAGCAAAAGCATTACTCTTTTTTCTAAGAAAGTACCAGCCATTTTGACCTTTACAAAAATGTTTTTTTTTTTTTTTTTTTATTTAAAATACATTGTTGGGCGATCTATCCATCTCTTTGCCTGGATTCCAGTCAACTCTCTTGGGTTCTAAGGTCTCCCTTTTCTGTAGGTACACTGTTTTACTCCATATAGAAGCTGGTATATTATGAACAATTTGAGTGATTCTGGAGTGAATTCACAATAGGTGATAAATACAAATTCCTGGTGATTTAAACAGTCGTCTTTACCCTTTGAATGTCAGAGGATAACGCAACGCATTGCCCTCTGTCACTCAAAGGGTTAATCCCATAAATGCCAGAGAGGTCTCCAAAGCAATGTTCACAATGCTTTGGAGACCTATCAAGCATTCAAAGATTTAAAAAACCCACTTAAATCAATAAACGTCTTATTTTTCCCTTATGGTGCCATTGACTTATCCTGAATTATTCAAATTAAATTAGTATGTCATTCAAACCATTTCACTCCCTTGCCACTCTAAATGAATAAGGTGTACATTCCCAGATTTCCTTCCTTCCCACATTAGCTCATTAAACCTGGCTCTGATGAATAGGGCAAATAAGAATTCACTCATCACCTTACTGTTTACCTGGTAGGTATCAAAAAACATTTTTAGTAGAGGAGCCAACTAGAAAAGTGACCTTGCTTGACCTAGTGATCTCAAACAATTCTGACCTGATAAACAATATACAGGTAAAGGAACATTTAGGCAGCAGTGACCACAATATGGTATCCTTTGAAATTTGTTACAAGAGACCCAATAGCAAGGGTTTAAAGTGGAACTACCACCTAACATACACTTTAGCTTAAATAACTCCTCATCTGGCGACTAGTTGCTTAGTAGTGCTAGTCGCCAGAATTATTAAATTGTTAAATAGATTTACCCTTTCTTCCCCGGCTGACAGGCAGTACGGATCGCGGACATCTTGCCATAGTGACGTCCGCACGCCTGTGCTCTCAGTCCCTTCCAGACCCGAACGGCTCCTAGCAACGCCTCCTAGAGCCATCTGGGACTGACACTGCAGGTGTGTGATGAAACAACAATGGCAGGCTATAAGCAAACAGAAAAAACACATAATTTCCTCTATCATGTACATAGCTTACTGAGGGCAAACTCCAAAACAGACTGGAAATGGTTATGGTGAAAAAAGGACCTGGATATGATGGTATACACCCAAGGGTACTTAAGGAACTTAGTTCAGTAATAGCAAAACCATTATACTATTAATATTTATTGATTCACTTTCATCAGGCATAGTGCCCTGTGATTGGAGTTAGGCTGATATAGTTCCATTGTTCAAAAATGGGCAAGATCCAAAGGAAATTATAGACCTGTGCGCTTGACTTCCATAGTGGGTATGATATTAGAAGAGTGACTAACTGACACTATTCAGAATTATGTGAAGACAAAAATATTATTAGTAGGAGACAACATGGTTTTATGAAGAACTAATTTACTTGCATTTTATGAAAGTGTAGGTAGTAATTTGAACATGGGAATTGCTGCTGATGTACTATACTTGGATTTTGCAAAAGCCTGCATAAAAGGCTTCGGTGTAGGAGAGGATATATTTGCGTGGATAGAGAACTGGTAAAATGATAGATGGCAGAGACTTGTTGTAAATAGAACCTTTTCAAGTTGGTCTAAAGTTGTAAGTGGGGTGCCAGAGGGTTTAATCCTGGACCCAATGCTTTTGCATTTGTTTATTAATGATCTAGAAGTGTCAATGGAAAGTAATGTCTCGATCTTTGTTGGTAATACTAAGCTGTGTAAGGAAATAAATACAGAGCAGGATGTTTTTTTCTCTGCAGAAGAATTTAGATAAACTGAGGGAATGGTCAGAAAAGTGGCAGATGACATTTAATGTAGATAAATATTAGGTTATGCGTTTAGGCTGTAGAAACAAACATGCTACTTATACACTTAATGGGAAACTACATGGAAAATCCTCATTAGAGAAAGATTTAGGAGTAGCGATATATGATAGACTTCATAGCAGTGTGCAGAGTCACTCAACTGCTGCAAGAGCAAATAGGGTACTGCCCTACATAAAAGAGGTATAGATGCACAGGATGCAAATGTAATTCTACCTCTATTTAAATCCTTGGTAAGACCTCATCTAGAATATGGAGTACAGTTTTGGGCACCAGTTCATAAAAAATACATTATTGAACTGGAAAAAGTGCAGAGACGTGCAACAAAACTGATTGGAGAATCTGAGTTATAAAGAGAAACTAGCTAAACTGGGTTTGTTTACATAGAGAAGAGGTGTCTAAGGGATGACATAATTAACATTTACAAATATATTTGAGGTCAATACAAAGAACTCGCCAATATACTATTTACTCAAAGAGCTGAGCAAAGAACAAGAGGTCATCTATTAAGACTAGGGGAAAGGTACTTTCAACTAAAACAAAGGCAGATATTTTTTACACTAAGGCCAGTAATGTTATGAAATTCTTTGCCTCAGGATGCTGTGCTTGCAGATACTGTAACTGCTTTCAAAAATGTATAACTGCCATTTGGAGTTAGGGAGGATATCTTTTTACCCACTTTGGGCTTAATTTGAAATAGCTTCAGTGTTTTTTGTTTTCCTCTGGATCAGCATGGGCTGAACTTGATGGACGCATGTCTTTTTTCAGCCTCATCAACTACGTTACTATGTATGTTTTGAATAATGAAACAGACACAGTCTCTAAGGTGGCAAAAGAGGTTTATTTAATCTATTTAATCTTTTAAACCCTCTATTTAATCTTTTAACCTACTCAAAGTGGACCTGTCTCCTTGAATTTTTTTACAAATAGAAAATTTAGTTCAAAGTGGTCTATGTGTTATTATAACTAAAAGTCTAGATTTCAAATTTAGGAAATATTCACACTTTTATTTCTGGGAAAAGTGAACGTGTAAGCCTCCTGGTGCAGCTTAGCACTTCCTTATCATATGAAACATTACTGAAAACCTTCATTCGCTTATGAAACATCACTAGAAAGCTTAAAGGGATAGTAATACCTAAAATGTAAAAAAAAATATGTTGTAGGGTTTATCCCCCTGAGTAAAACAAGAGTACTCCCACTGCTGAAAGATGTTTCATTCAAAAGTTATTAATTTTCAAAGTTGAATTTTTTAGGTGCAATATCACAGTGGCCTGAAATTGTACAGTGGCGCTGTTGCTACACGATCCTATGGACAGCTCTGGTCTCAGGACCATAAATCTCCATAGGATGGTGTAGCAACAGCGCCACTGTAAAATTTCAGGCCACTGTGATATTGCACCTAAAAAATTCAACTTTGAAAATTAATAACTTTTGAATGAAACATCTTTCAGCAGTGGGAGTACTCTTGTTTTACTCAGGGGGATAAACCCTACAACATATTTTTTTTTACATTTTAGGTATTACTATCCCTTTAATTAGCTTATGATACATGACTGAAAAGCTACATTTTCACATGAATGTTATCAGTGCCGTACTGGTACCGTAATTAGCATACATTAGCATAAAATACCAAGTATAAATATCTCCTTACCATTTGCTGGTCTTTTGGTAAACATGACACAGGCAGTTTTTTAGGGAATTTTCAAATATGCAAACTTGATTCAAGGTGACAGGTCCACTGATACACCCACCCCCTTTACTAATGTGGTGCTCCATATGCCTTGATATCCTAGCAGGGGCTGGCAACCCCGTACTCCTAAGTAGGCACTGCCCAACCCCCTACCTTTCTAGGTATATCACTATTTTGTGCCTCTAGGGGTTGTTACTGGAAATGTTTGCCCTGTAGGGCAGGCCTGATCACAAAATTAATCTCTACTCTGTGACCTATCAGAGTCAACTGGCATGCTCCGCCAATATAGTGCCCAGGAGCTCCACATTACCAGGACCTTAAGTAGATTAATATTTCTTGTATTTATGAAGATCTATGCGACCTCCTCTCGGTCAGTGGGAATTAGCAGGTAGTTATCAAAATTTGTAGGGTTGAAGGGAAGGAAAACAAAAAGAGTTAATCTAAAGGTAACACTGGTAGGCTCCTTTTTGAAACCTATACCACACTTCTTATTTCCCCTCTTATTTTCTCTCTTGGGGACACCCATTCAGCCACCCCCACCAACCCTGAAGGGCAGGCTGCTATTTGTTTACAAAGGTCTGCTCACTCTAGTCAAGGGGCAGAAGGAAAAAAGAAAAATTGTGGGCCCTTCACATTATTTTAGCATTAGGTGGATTCCCATTCTCTACCATCTAAAGTGAAGTAAAGATTTGTATATTGCACAGAAAATTTGATAAAAAGTAATGGAAATAACTTAGAGCAATCAGTTCATTATTACAAAGAAAAACAAGGTAAACTCTAGACTGGTCTTTCTCAAACTCTCTCAGTTTATCCAAGTCCTCATTATTTCTATCTATACCAACATTTCAAATGGCCAGAGATAGACACTTTTGTTTTAGATGGTGTTGCTGGGGTGCAACTGGTGGGCAGCACATTACCAAGAATGTTTAGTTACTCGTGACCTATTGACAACTCTTTTTTGTACTTAAATAAATGATTTAGACCAAATTATTTTTTTTACATATACCAAATTCTAAACACATATGCTGAATTTTAAAGATTAATGTGAGTTTTATTGCTATTGAACAATATGATAAACTCAAATATACACTACAGTTCTTACACTGGGAATATCATGGTAAGAAATAGGAACAAAGAGATTTGGGTTTCAGACATAGACTGTCCTTCCTGATAGGTGGGGGCTTTGTTCAATCAAACACAAATTATGTTTTTGGCAGATCTGCGGTTCCCAAACTGTGTTTCATGGCATTCCTATGTTCTGAAGATGTAGCAGGGGTTACATGGAACAAACTTTAGTAATGGAAAAGACTAGAATGCAATGCAGACTGTATAAATGCAGTCAGACACATTGATCTTGATCCTAAGTTAAACACTTGGATGTTAGAAAGTTCTCTAATGTATTGTGAAACTATGGTGGATATGCATTAAGGTATGATAAAGAGGTGATAAAATGGAGATCACTTCTCCAATTCCTATGTTATTCTATCACCTCATCCCACCACTTACGATCAGCCAATAGCAATCTTCTCTCAGCTCTCAGTTCCTTTTGTGTCTATAGCCCTCTCACGTATCAAACCTTTCTCTCATATTACTCCTTATCTTTGGAATGCTCTGCCTCTCACTCTGCGCCACTGCACCTCTCTAATGGTCTTCAAGTCACAATTGAAACTACACTTCCTTAACAAAACTTAAACATGCTACATCACACTGACTTTGTACAACTTAGGCTCTTTATAAATGATTTACTTTATGTCCCCTATCCTAAATAGAACTCTGGCACTGTATTCAGCACTTGACCCTTATGTACTCTGCATGTCTCCCATTACCACTGTAGATTGTAAGCTTTCGGTCATTGACCTCACTTCCAGTTTTTCACTTTGCAAAGCACTTGTGACCCTGTATTTTCAAAACTCTTCAATTGTAAACCACTGTGTACACTTGTGGCGCTATATAAAAATAGATATTCACCCTATGTAGCCTATGCACTAATATCTCTCCCACTTAAAAAATCTTAGTGCATTGACTCCATGAAATAATACAGGGACTGGAGAAGTGATATCACTAGAGAAGTCATCTCCCCTTTACCATCTCTTTATCACTCCTTAGTACATCTCCTGTAGTACTCCTAAGGTAAATGATTTGCACTTAGAGGTTTTACTCTGAAGAGCTCTTTTTTATTATGAGGTCATATATAACAATAATGCTCTCATCCACAGATTTAATTTAACCCTTGAAGGACCAGAGCACGTTGCATGCCCTCTGGCCCCTATGGGTTAACACTAATATCAAATACAATATGCTCTTACATCATACATCGGTTTGCTCACACATATATTTAACATTTTCAGTACTGTGGGAAAATGAATGAAATCTTTTTTTTTTTTTTCGGCAGTTCCCCTTGCTTATGTGATTATACTAGGTGTTGTTCCATGAGTTTATCACACTTTCCTTTAAAGGAGCAATAAAGTTTTTTTTTATAAAAAAGATATATCGTAGGGTGTTTCCTGCTGAGAGATGCATATTTCAAGAGCTATTACAGTTTTTTTACATTAGCAATGCACTCTAGTGGTCAAATTCCAATTAGTTTTTCTGTTACATTCTAATGGAGAGGAAAGTCAGTGACTTACAGTTCTTCAATAAATGTGATAGAAACTGCTGAGTCACTTCCTGTCAGAACAATCAGGAAGTTAACACAGTAAATTCACTTCCTGGTTATTTGAACTGTTATAAAATTTGAATAAAACAACTGACAGTGTTGGAGGTGACCTTGTTTTATTCAGCAGGGAAAACTTTATGACATATAGGTTTTTATAAAAAAGTTTACTGCTCCTTTAAGTAGTACGTAACACACACTAATTCTGAATCTTCCACCCTCTAACTTTAAGTCATGCCCTCTTGTTCTAGTATTTCTTTTGTGCTGAAAAATAGTTCCCTCCAGAAATTAGTTTTCTACCATACCCCCATTCTCCCTCAAAATTTTACATATCAAGGTCTTTGAATCTCTCTCTCTCTCCTGGAAGGTCCATTTCTCTACCTTGTGGATTTGCTTCAGAATTATGCCTTTTCTACTAATGCATTATCCGTAGTATATCTAGTAACAATGATTGTGACAGACAACCATGAGGTGGTGAAGTCTCTTCCCAGAAGAGAATATATTGATGATTGAGCTAGTCTAACACTTACTTACTTACTTACTGTACTTACGAAACAGTCATTTCTATGAAGATTTAAAGGGATGGTAATACTTCGTTTTATCTTTATTTTATTTTGTAGGCATTAAAAAAACATGAAGAACGATATAAGTCTTATCTCTCAAACCTTTATGGTTTAAGAGATATTCACAAGCAAAGTACCCCCCCCCCCCTTGTTCAGCCATAGCAGAAGGGAGGTGCCCAGGTAGACTGGAGAGAGGGACAATCTTCAATTAAGATAAGGTAAAAAGCTGAAAAACTTGTCAAGGGGGGAAGGGCTTTCATTCTTTTCAGACAAAGAAGATTGTCCCCTGCTGTTATCTGTCTGGTCTTACAACCAGATTCACATCTGAGAATTGATAGCTTACACTAGGATAAAGGGGCGGGAGGGGGAAACTTTGCTTGTGAATATCTCTTAAACCATAAAGGTTTGAGAGATAAGACTTATATAATTATTCATGTTTTTTTAATGCCTTCAAAATAAAATAAAGTTAAAACGAAGTATTACTATCCCTTTAAGAACAATTATGCTTGTACAGCATTTCAAGACTGTTACTCATGTGGCCTGCCAATTCTTTACATCTAACGCATCTTGGATTTCTCTTTTCTGTTTGATATATGGAAGTTTAGTTGTTGCGTCAACCAGCCTAGGTATTTTAACAGTAAATGACTAGATATAATTCCAAACACAAAAAGTGATTAATTGGCTGTGACACCCGCTACTCTCCATGCCCCCATGTTAGCAATGAGCAAATTACGTAGGATGTGTTTTTTTCCCTTCATCACACTTCTGCCAAGTTTCCTTGAATATGATAAATGTTCACATGGAGGCTGGAAAATGTTTGAAATATTTTTGACTGTTAACCAGATGAATAACAAATCAGGATCAGTATTATTGTGGTCAGGCTTCAGAATAATTACAGTTCTACATAATATGTTAATGTTAATAGTTATATAAGGTAGTAGCAGAAATGTCATGTAGTTGCCTGGGGAGTATATCATATACATAACCCCTATGAGTGATAAAGGAGTGCCCAAAGGATTTCTCAGCAATGCGATGGACACCCCTTTAGCACTCCAAGGGTTAATAACGTGCCCCTGTCTATTTCAACATCCCAGTCTCTTTTCAGCCTTCTCATGTGTTTTTGATGTCAGTTTGTGTTTTTGGACTCCCCACTGCGCTTTTTGTCCCTTCTTTTTTGCAGGAAATAGTAGGCGGGCGCTGTTAGACTGAGTCTCTTTCCAGTGCAAAACATAGAGGCCCATGGGGACAGACAAACAGTGATGAGGACTCTGAAAATAAGTGCTCTAAAAATGCATAGGGATTCTGAAAGGAGACCTGTGGATTGAAATAGATCTGGGACACATAATGAATGCTTTGGTCTGGGGCAGAAGGCTGGTTCCTGTAGGCGGAAGTGGGAGGACCATATATAACTCACTATTGCCATCCCTGGGTATGTCCAGCAGGTATGCAGGAATACATTTCGTGGGTTTTCCTTTTATACATTGTATTTCTTGAGGTCCAATGTATTCTGCTTAGTAATACAGAGAGGGTGTACTAAAAAGCACTTGGGGGAGATGCACTAAGGTGTGATAAAGTGAAGATGATTTCTCCAGTGTCCTAAAATCTCTAAGTCCTGTGTTATTCTATGGAGCCAATGCATTAATATTTCTCCAGTTTTAGAGATCAATATAGGAACTGGAGAAGTGATATCATTGGTGAAGTCATCTGCACATTATCACCTCTTTATCACACCTTAGCGTATCCGCCCCCCCCCCCCCCCCCCCGGAGTAGTTCTGCACCAGATTACCTGGCAACATGTGAAACAAGCACATTCTCATCAATGGGAATTATAACATATTCAGTGACAGAGAGGTCTTCAACACATTATTTACCTTATTTATCTTCTACACAATATTTGCTTACCAATCTGACATAGTGTATAATTCTGTATACAAAATGGAAGGAAGAGTGCACAGGATGTGTTTATTTATATCATATTGCTTGCCAGAGGATTGCCTAAAACATTCAAATGGTTAATATGTGGACCATAAACAGCAATTATTTGCTAATTCCACTGGCCACTTTGGATCCTTTCCCTGTTTTTAGTTGAAATATGAAAATATTCATTCTTTGGAACCTGTATGCATTGTTTGGGTAACCCTTTATGTAGGCTGACCATACCTCACCTTTAAAAAGGAACACATAGGAAAAAGGCATATTTCAGGAATGCACCAAAATCAGAGCAACCCTGTAGTATGCATTTTTCATGTGTGTCCCTTTTTAAAGGTAAGGTATGGTCAGAGGGATTTGGGTCTCAAAGAGGCACTGTCCCTCCTAAAGAGGGATGCTTGGGAGGTATGGCCATGCGTTGGATCCCTCTCTGGCATTCAAAGGATTTTAAATTGGGAAGCCAACAGATTTCTGCTATATCTGCCATTATAACCTCTCTCAGCACTGGATTCTAATAGACTGATTAGAATAGCGGTTCTCAGTTTTTTTCTTTTTTCTTGCTTAAGGTACCCCTAACATTCATACCTCCCAACATTTCAAATAGCCAAAGAGGGACACTTGTGTTTTAGGTGGTGTGGCTGGTGGGCGAGAGAGAATTTGAGGTTATTCATGACCTACTAACACCTCTTTGTGTAACTGACTGATTTAGAGCAAGACTAAATTATTTGATTTACACAGACTAATGTATAGACACATAAACTTAAATATAAACAAACATTAATGTGAGTTTTATTTTTGTGGAACAATGTGATACACTTATATCACCACAAACTCTGATCTCCTAAAAAGAGGGACACCAATGTGGGAAAGAGGGTCAGAGGGATTTGGGTCTGAAAGAGGCAATGTCCCTCCAAAAGAGGGACAATTGGGAGGTATGAACATGCAATCTTGACGTTTCGAGGTACCTTTACACTTTATATGTCATTTTAAAGGGCATAATGAAAGGTAGAGTTAAACCATATATAGTTACTTTTATATCTCAAATTTGAATAACAAAAACAGCCATTTTGTGCATAACAATTTCCATAAATATTAATTTGAAACTCAACATACACATTTTTGTCAAAGTCTTTATTTAAAATAAAGGGGCACTTTAAGTGGATGTCCATGGTGCACCTTGTATGAAAACCACTAGATTAGAGTAATGTACAAATGTGATTGCAGATTAAGCCCTGGATTCCATTGCAGTTGATACATTTATCAAGGGTCTTATTTATAAATTTCTGCATAGACTTCAATGGGAGATGTTTCATGCATTCAGGGGGTTAAGGGGGAATTCTCATCTCTGTTAAAGTATTTATAATCTTAAAGTGCTAATACCTTTTATGACCCCTATATCCTGCTCTGGCGATGCTGTCTACTCAGCTAATTTTATGGCCTAGGACTGGTGCACTTTAATAACATACAAATACAAAATAAACGAATTATACAAACCAGACGCCCTGCAAAAGCCAACTCATGCCTTGGCATGACACCAGTTAATCTTTAATCCATTTTTTTTTTAAATGTAATACAGTATAGCCTGAGATTTTATCTTTTATCTTTCTCATCCTACTCTGATGGAGGCCTCCTTCATGTCAGCGGGAGCACTCTCATTGGCAAGAGAGCGGTCCGGCCCACATGCCGGAATCCTCCTTCATCTGTCTGGAAGTAAAGCCACGGATCTTTGTTAAACATATAATTTTAGCCATACAACGAATTAAAAAACAAAAAAAATTACACACATATTCATGCTAGTCGCTATGTTTAGTTCATTATTAGGCAAACTTGTATAGGGGGGGTAGTTCCCCTTTAACTGATGTCACCGGCTTATTTTGAAAAGGTAAAATGTTGGGCTATACTGCATTACATAAAAAAAATTAAAACGGTTTAAAGATTAACTGGGATAGGATTTTAAGATGATAAATACATTAGCAGAGGTGAGCGTTCCCCTAAAAATTCAGTTATAAATCAATAAGATTTTCGATTTCCCTTTAACGGGATAGTAATACTTAAATTTAACAATTTCTAAAGCGGAACTACCACCCGACAAAATCTTCAGTTTAACTAAGTCCCCATTTGGCCACTAGCTGCTTAGTAGCACTAGTTGCCAGAATAATTACCTTATTTAATAGATTTCTGCTCTCTTCTATGGCTGACAGTAGCACGGAGCGCAGACATCTTGCAATTGTGACATCTGTGCACCTGTGCTGAACCAAATGGCTCCTAGCAATGCCTCCTAGACCCGGTTGGGACTGACAGTGCAGGAGCTCGTACGTCACAATGGCAAGATGTCCACGCTCAGTGCTATTGTCAGCCATAGAAGAGAGCAGAAATATATTAAATAAGGTAATTATTCTGGCGACCAGCACTACTAAGCAGCTAGTCACCAGGTGGGGACTTAGTTAAGCTAAAGATTTTGTTGGGTGGTAGTTCAGTTTTAATATTGTACAGATTGAAAATATGAATGCAACGAGGTTTGTCCCATCTCTCAAACTTTTATAGTTTGAGAGATCAAAGCATGTAAAGATCCTGTTTTACAGAAGTCTGCCATCTAGCTGAGAAATCTTACTCAAATAAAGTATAAAGTTTGCTACAGTCGACCAATTATTCTAATAACACTCACCCGGCCAATTGGCCTCGTGGATCCGTGGCAGCTCCCGTCAACCTCAACCAGGTTTCAGCAGACTAGAAGACACAGGATGGGAGTTCTCATAGGTCCACGGAATAGCATCAGCCAGTCATCAAATGATAAACCAGGAACGTTTATTAGTAAATCTCATAAAAACAGGACTGTTATACAGAAACAGCATAGGAAACACATGACCACAAGAAACACGTCTCGCCTAACGCCTATGGTTAAGTAACCCTGTTACCAAATGTGTTAGGCAAGACGTGTTTCTTGTGGCCATGTGTTTCCTATGCTGTTTCTGTATAACAGTCCTGTTTTTATGAGATTTACGAATAAACGTTCCTGTTTTATCATTTGATGATTGGCTGATGCTATTCCGTGGATCTGTGAGCACTCCTATCCTGCGTCTGCTAATCTAGCTGAGAAAAGCAGATTCCGGTTCCGGAACCGAAAAAGAAATACTTTATTGGAATGGTCTACAAAGTGTGTTTGCAAACCAGGCACACTTTGTAGACTGTTAGAATGAAGTATTTATTTTTCAATTTCGGTATCTCGGCTCTGCTGAAGAGCCGCAGGATGGTCCCGGGACTGGAATCTACTTTTTTCAGATAGATGGCAGACTTCTGTAAAACAGGATCTTTACATGCTTTGATCTCTCAAACTATAAAAGTTTGATAGATGGGACATACCTCATTGTATTCATATTTTAATCTGTTAAATTTAAGTATTACTATGCCTTTAAAGTGTATTTATCTTGCTCCAGAATTGCTCATGATTTGTTTTCTGCTTCAAGCCCTAAAAGGATGGCAGTACATGTGCTTCATATTCAAGGCTGGAAAAGATGTCAGTAATAAAAATGTGAATATAATACTTTACAGGAACAAAAAAAATGAATTCTACTCTTGTATTTCAATTTTGATAATTAAATAAAAATCACTTTACATCTTGAAAAAATGAATTAGTATTTAATAACAGAAATGTTCCTTAGTAAAACAGATGTCCAGGCTGTATCACCATTCTGTTGCTTTATTGGTTAGATGACCTACTTTAAACACCATTACAGGAACAAAAATGGAAAGTAGACACTGGAAAATTTAGAAAGTATGAAAAGCAGAATGGCATTTTATAGCTATGTGTATTGTTTTTTATCTTGTAAATTCACTTTTTTATTAGAGGGGTTTTATTAGTTTCCAGATTGAAGACTGCAGAATTTTTAAAAATCTGTCTAAAATGTTACAATATGTTAGCCTAAAAATGTTTTATGGGAAATGCAACTCAGTACCAACTTGTACTGATTATTTCCCCTTTTTTTAACATCAGAGATGTTATACAACAATAACACCCAGATCAAGTCTCTGAGACCATTTGTGGCCCTTGGAAGTGGTCAGTCTGTCCCTTCAAGCAATTTCAGTTTAAGTGGACATCTCATCTACACAGTTTTCATTAAATGTATCTGTTTAACTGCCTGTACCTTATGCCTTCTGCTTTTCAGTAAATGTAATAATTTTAGAGAAATGTTATTTAGTTGTTGGAAAATCTGATCACCGCAGAACATAAACAAAACATAAAGCCTGCATTACTAATTACTCGTATGTCCAGAGAATCACCTCCCTCTTCTTAGGCTGCTATTTTCCACCAGAGGCCTAGAGTAATTTAATGGGGGGGGGGGGGGTAATCATGCAAATTCTTTCAAAATGGAGACTCCCTCTTGACAGTTTCGGTTGCAAAGAAACTTGGGGCTTCTTGCAAAATATAATAGGAGCCAATTGTTTAGCCTTTTAAACCCAGAGAGGTGTACAATACATTATGAAGCAATGCATTGCACAATTTTTTGGTGCTTAAAGGGTTAATGCTAAATAAGTAGGTTTTTGTACTAAGACATACATTAGTCCTTAAAAGCTTTCATTGTGTGAGCTTGTGCTCAATTTATTTTCATTTCTCAGCCTGGCCCTTGAGGAAAAAATGAAGGAGACCCCAGTTAAACACTGTTTCCATAAGAGAGAGAAAAAAAAAATAATTGTAAACAATGTTACCCAGTTTGTAACTGGCGGCTTTTAGTTTGACATCTGAATGAGGGGATGGGGTTAGAATCATCTGGTGCAGCTCATTATCAGCAATAGGGATGTTTTCTTTCTTCTCATTTACCCACACTTTGGGGTAAGTACTAGACTTCTGGTTCTCAACCTTTCCCATGCTTGAATACAGGTGAGTTGTTTAGGAACTCATTTAATTAACTTACTTGTGCACAAGCAAGGAAATCCTAAAGACATGGCTCGTTAGGGGTCACTAAGCATAGGGTTGGGAACCATTGTACTAAAATTTATGATCACTTGAGTGCAAATGAGTGCACACAATCTTTCATCATGAAGACATTATTGATAGCCAGCTCCATACACCTCCCCTATAGTATGCACAGGAGAATGGAGTATATTTATATCACTTGTCATTGTACCCTTTTAGTACATGGTGTTAAACAAGTGTTTAGTGTCATACTGTGGATGGAGCTTAACTGAGTGTGGGTGGTTGAAAGGAAGAGTTTGTCATGAAATGTGCGGGGAAGTGGGTACAATGGTGTGGGGGGGGGGGGGCTGGCTGATTGGATTGGAAAGTGGATGGGTTATAGCTGAACTCACCAAGAAGGACATTCAGCTTCTATCCCCTGACCCCCGAAAATCCAATGTGATCTGTACTGGGCAGGTCTAGAGAGTTCCCAAGTATGTAAACAAGACACAGTGGAAACACCCAGACACTTCCCCACTGCCCTCCCCTTAATGCAACTGGAGTAAAGAGAGCCATTTTATAAATAAACAGAATAGTGAATTGGCATTAGGAAGGAATAGCACAAATAAACCAGTTTCAGTGCCTAGTTTAATAGGGAATTTTATTAGTACATTACCTTCGATAGAATGATATACTCCTGGGGTGAGATTCACTAAGCGGTGATAAAGAGGTGATAAAGTGGAGATGACTTCTCCAGTTTATCACTTCTTCAGTTCCTTTGTTATTCTAAGGAGCCTATGCACTAAGATTTCTTCAGCTTTGGAAATCTTGTTGCATAGGCTTTATAGAGTAACATATACCTGGACAAGTGATATCACTGGAGACATCATCTCCACTTTATCACCTCTTTATCACTGCTTAGTGAATCTACCCCCAGTTATTCTTAGTACATCAGCATCCTTATCATGCTGGCTTGTTTCAGGTTCAGTTGTGGAAGCATAATCAAGAATTAGGATTGAATTTCTGAGATTCGTATTGACAGGCGTGAGTGTCAGACGTTGTAAATAAAGCTTTTGAGAGGTAAAGAAGTGCCATATCTTCCTTCTGTCATTCTTTAATGATTGATGTTGAAGTGTTATTCTTGTTCAAACAGGAATCTGACTGCATTTTCTGAACTGTTTGGAGAGGAAAGTTAACCACAAATCACATCTGGTGAAAAGAGACATGTGGCTAGTGACTTGCGCACACAGCTCTTGTCCAGTAGTGGTGAACATGTGGAGGCTGATTTAATAAGAATCAAAGTTAATATGGAGAACACCAGCTGCATCATAGGGAAAATAAAAATACCAAATTCTCATTAATTTAAATGGGGCTGAATATTATAGGGAGATGTGCATTGCAATGCTCTACAAATGGCCTCTTTCTTACCTTCTGGTGTGCAAAGGGTAAAAAAGAGGAGAAATCCTTCAGGGATCAATTTGGACCTTACTGTAAAGGAACAGAGAGGGTGCAGCAAATTAACCTAATTTGCACTGAAACATTTTTCTGGAAAATGTTTCAATTCAAACTTGTGCAGAAAATCCACAACACTGTAGGTGACTTTACTGGGCTCATTTGTATATATGTTATGCTCTGCCAGTGTTGTGGGTCTGTATAAATTAATGTGTTTAGAAGCAGAGGTGCAGACACTTGATTATTGCATCTATATATAGGTCTTGCTTAGAAGTCATTCCCTTCTACAGCTCCACTGTTTGCTGATAAAACTGTGGAGTAATAGGACTCATGGTTGGATGCACACAGCTTTAAAGGAGACACAACTTAGCAACCTGGGAGAATGAGGAAATGTAAAAGAAAAAATATGCCAACCTGTGCTTAAGAGACTACAGTGTACTAGAAATCTAGAGATCAAGGGCGAGAACACAGGAGAAACCCATCAAAAAGCAATGTATTTAATTTAAAATCAATTACACTACAAGTATAAAATGAAAGAATCACTGCTCTCACTCCTAGTCCGTATAGCTTCCTTCAGTCCTGCTGATGATCATGATGCAGTGTAGTTCGACTGGGAGCTTGGAGTTCTGATGGTCCTCCATGCTGTTTAGAGAGAGTACCGGGGGCGGAAATTCACACAGGGGGCGTTGCTAGGAGTGTCAATGTTTACAATTAATTGTTAAACCCACGCGTATCAAGGGCTTCTCTGTCTGCTTTGTTAAGGGTAATTACAGTCACCCATGCAGTTATTCACACATATATAGTCCCTTATTGATAACATTAACCAACTGAATTGTCTGTTTGTTACAAACATAATAAGTATATTTTAGCACAATTCCAACCCAGATCTAATGGAAATCTTATAAGAACTTAAATAATAATGGAAACTATGATATTCTATAAAAAAAAACTAAAGATATTAAAAACTGCTCAGTCATCTGAGGCTCATCATATTTTATAAAAGGTCTTTCAATGAGCCTACTTAGTTGCAATTGCTCAATGACAAATTAAGATATTACATACAGTGTTTCTATTGCCTAATGTTTTGAGTTCACATATAATCAGTGGTAACTGAAATTTTACATTATAATAAAAATGAAATTCTAATTCTAAATGTGTGAACCACAATGTTTTATGTGATTGCATTGTGTAATAAGAAATTGATGACATCTTTTCCCCCTCCCCATTCTCTCTCATATATACTTTGAAATATAAATGCACTAATAGAAACATTGTATGTATTTTCTCTTCTTAATTTATGTAATTGAGGAGTTCCAACCAAGTAGCCTCATTTAATCACCTTTTATAAAATACGCTGAGTCGCAGATGATTGGACCTTTTTTAATATCTTTAGTTTTTTGTAGAATTTTTATAGAAATCATAGTTTCCTTTATTACTTAAGTTCTTATATGATCTCCATGAGATTTGGGCCGCAATTGTACTAAAATATATTTATTACATTTGTAACAAACAGAGTATTGAGTTGCTTAACGCCATCAATAAGTGCTTATAAATAGGAACATCTGGATGGGTGACTGTAATTGCCCTTAACAAAGCAGACAGAGAAGCCCGCAATATGCTTGGAGTTAACAATTAATTGCAAACATTGACAATCCTAGCTATGCCCGCTGTGTGAATTTACACCCCAGGTGCTCTCTCTGAACGGCATAGAGGACATCAGAATGCCAAGTGCCCAGTCATACTACTCTTCATCATCAACATCAACAGGACTGTAGGACACACAAAGGAAATAGCAGAGATGGAGAGAAGTTGACACAGCTCCGAGGCTATATGGGCTAGGAGAGACATAAGTGATTCTTTCATTTTATCACTGTAAGTGTAATGGTTACATGTGCAGATTGATTTTAAAATAAATACACTGCTTTTAGATGGGGTTCTCCTGTGTTTGTGCCCTTGACTTCTAGATTCTTGTTTTCACATGTGGATGAGACCATATGCAAGGTGCAGCAGCAAGGTGATACCTAAGGAAATGGAATAAGACAGTCAAAATTTCTCATTTATACTCATCACCATACATTAATCTATCAAATATTCATAATGTATCTGTTCATCAATCCATTTTTCATCTTCATCTATCTATACCTCAGATAAGTGAACTTTATGTGACTTAGTTTCACCTATACAAATCTGATCTGCAGACAATAATTGTATATATCAATACTAGCCTCTTGAGATATATATATATATATATATATATATATATATATATATATATATATATATATATATGTATGTATATATAGGTTCGCCCTTTGTTTCTTTAGTTTTCGATTTCTATTATTTTATTCTTGTCATATTTTATCCAGTGTTCCAGAGTGCAATATCATTGTTTATACTAGATAGAACCTACACAGGTTTTATTCTTTGGTGCATTTGTTCACATCACCAGTTACTCAAGGTGGCGGACTCATTCTAGCTCTAGAAGTCAAGTGTAGTTTTAGGCTCACTTCTTGGTTCACGTCTTGGTACAATATGGTAGACATTGAGGCTGACGTCCTAAGACAAAACAACTTCCATAGGGAGCAAATGTCTAAATATTTCCATTGATTTCATTGGGACATTGAACCCCTTGAATGCTAAAAAGACCTCCAACACATTGTGAAGCAATATGTTGGTGACCTCTCTAGCTTTTGAGAGGTTAAAAGCCCCGTTTTAATCAATAGGAATTTGAATATGTCCCCTATGGTGCAGCTGGTGCCAGAATTTACCAGTTTCTTCATAGTTCATCAGATTCACTATCTATAACATCATGGCCTTTACATCAGGGCCAGATCTACATCTCACCAAAGACCTTCCCACGGCCACACCATCACACAATGTATTACCGTGCCTCCAGATCCACTTGCATCCTAAGTGTTCATTCCTTATCATTTCTTTGAGGTTAGTTGGAAACCAATTTTCCATCAGCTCTTCTAACAAGAAGTTACTAGAGTGGCCTAAAATAATATAACTCCTGGATAAAAGTCTCTGATTGCAGTCCTTGGGGTCATTCACAGCCTCATAGGTACTTAAATTTCTTGAGGTTAGCACTGCTGTGACTACAAATCCATGGACCAACAATCAATCAGGTAAAAATTCTGTTGTTCTATTCATGCTATTTAAAAACAACTCTTCACTCAGCAGCAGAACTTATAGTGTTATAACCTATGCCTTGTGTTGCTAAGCAAAGTGTTGTAACAGGAATAAAAGGATGGATTTTTTTACCTGATTTCTTAATTGTTGATCCATGAATTTCCGGTCACAACAGTGCTTTATTCAAGAAATATAAATCTGAGATTAATAGAACCACCTAGGAACTCTCTGGATCTGTCTCATAGACTCTAGTTCTCAGTGTTTTCTACCAGGTCTCCAGGGAAAGAGATTCTTTATCTGGCTTGGTCCAGTGATAACCTTATCCACTTACCTTCACAGTTCTACCCACTTTTTAGGGGACAATCCCCACCTGCTCTCTTTCCTAGCCCAGACAGTCCTGATTACATACTGCCCACATTATTATGTAATTATCATCATTTGTTCACTCCTATACCAGGCCTTCTTAGTACTCTGGGGGGATGGGGTCAAGGATGAGTAGGACCATTGTCAAAAAAAGGCTATAACTCTCCACTTATTGAGGCAGGATGGGAAAGGTTGGACGGAAGCCCTTGATTATTTTTCTCAACATTAACTGTTGCATTTGCCAAAGCTTAGAACATTCTTTACAATAAGACTACCCTTGATCACTGGAATATTCTGGTTATTACTTTATAAATCCCCACAAAACTGTAGGATTTTGTTTCATATGTGTTAATCCTTTTCATTGCTGGGTTTCTGGAATATATTACAGTAAAGTGATTAACCCTTCACTGTGCACCTTTCTGGTGTGAAATGAAACTGAGCTGTATTTGTGTCTCTGAAACTGGACATAAACCACACGTGAGGAAAGTTAAAGCAGGAATTCAAATTTAAAGGGAAGATATTGCCATTCAGGACAGTGGGTGGTCTGTTCCCTGCTACTGAACCCCATTGAGAGCTAATACCCAAAGTTAAGGGACACAGTGATCATGAGCTCACTTCTCCCTGTAAATTGGCAACATCTGGATTTGCTGCTATAGAGCAATCCCCTTCACAAGTTTAAGAAGGAACGACACACATTCAAAATTGTAAGCCTTGGTCGCTAGAGAGAGAGAGCTTGAAATAATTGTTTCTCAATGCAGGGGAAACCTCTCTAACGTCCTAAGGGTTCAAATAATTTTGATGATTATTATAACATTATTTATCTTTTATGTAATTGAATAAAGAGGATGGGGGTATGCACTAAGGCGTGATAAAGAGGTGATAAAGTGGAGATAACTTCCCCAGTAATATCACTTCTCCAATTCCTATGTTATTCTTTGGAACCAATTCACTAAGATTTCTCCAGTTTTGGAGATCTTAATGCATTGGCTCCATAGAATGATATAAGAACTGGATAAGTGATATCACCAGGGAAATTATCTCCTCTTTTTCCCCTCTTTATCACTCCTTAGTGCATAACCGCTGATGTCTTGCTACATAAATTTTAGTCTAAGGAAAGTACTTTATTTAAACTGTTTCTACATTGTGATTTGTATTGTTCAGTGGTTTTGTTCAATATTTTTGGCTTAGTAGTTTTGACTTTAGTAGTCTTTAACATCTTGAGAACCAGACAGAGGCTTGGTGCATGTAAGCTGGAGCGATCTCTAGCCAATAAGAGCGCTCCAGCTTACAGGCAGAAAGCCTCCGTCATTGGAAGAGGCTGGATAGAGGGTGGGGAGCAGAGTCAGAGTGACTGATTGTGGTACAGAGCTAGTAACCGCAGTCTGTTCGGAAGTAGGGTTCAGGGCAGTATTTATTCTTTAGGTTTCAGTCAAATAGCGATCTAACAAAAATAAATTGATACAATATTACACATATTTGCTATATAACCTACCTATTCAGAGAAACTTCTTTAGGGGTGATAGATCCCCTTTAATTACCTGTACTGAAATTGCCTCGTTCCTCCTCAATCTTCCTTCTGAGGCTGCCAGAACATAGCTTCCTCTAAACAGGTGGGACAACATATTGGTGAAGAGTAATTGAACTAATCATGTCAAAATAGATGCTTCCACTGAGGTGAGGACTTGGAAAAGTGACAGGATTAATCAGACTGATATATTGGCCAAAATGTACCACTTATTTTATGGCTTAACCTATTTAGGTAATCTTCAGGTAGGTTCTCAGTGCATTATAGTCTTATTAGATGAAGATGTTGCATTCTTACTCTTAATTGGTCTATGAGTAAACACTATGGCAGTGCAAAATACTTGACATCCCTTGTTCTATTGCCATTTTTTTGGGTTTTGTCCTGTTTAATTTGATTATAACTCTTTAATGACCAGAGGTGTGTGCAACACATTGCATGATGCTGCAACTTTTCTGGTCCTTAATGGGTTTATCAAGGACAATAAAGTAATGTTTAACAAACCCGGTGTGCTTTGACATTTTTGCTGTCCTGTTTTTGGCCGGGATTCTCTCAGCTTAAAAATAGCTGTGGGATGATTTTCACAGCTCTACATACCAAAAGCTATAGAAATATCTTATCTCTCTCACTATATATATATATATATATATATATATATATATAAAACTGCATCATGTGGCCAGAACTCTTCATCCATGCAACACTCACCCAGAGACGGCAGTAAGGAGGAGTTGTGCACAGATCCTCCATACTGCCACTCCCATAGGTCAGTGCATGGGGGGGCATGATTTTCAATGCGTTGGATAGCTCTTTGTCAGTGAAAAGATTAACCCCTTCACTGTCAGAGAGCTATAGTGCTGCATACCTCTTTGCCACTTAAAGGTTTAGCCTTTTCAGTGCCAGAGGGTTTCCTCACATGGGGGATTTTTTTTTAGCCTTTTCACTGCCACAGAGGGATTCAACACTTTGCAATGCATTGGATACCTATTTTGTAGTGAAAAGCTTAAGCCTTTCACTCAGTGGTGTAACACAAAATGCTGGTGCCCCCCTGCAAACTGAGGGGCTGCATGCTGCAGGAACATAAAGGGCCCACTGGTAGTCACAGAGTCACAGCGGCACAGTGGCAGCTGAAGTTTAATGATGATAAATGTAAAATAAATAATGCACTTGGGACATAAAAATCCAAAGAAAAAAAATACTATTAAGGGTACTGTGCTGTCAGAGACAACAGAGGAAAGGGATTTGGAAGTAATTATTTCTAATGACTTAAAGGTAGGCAGGCAATGTAATAAAGCAGCGGGGAATGCAAGCAGGGTGCTGGGTTGTATAGCTAGGGGCATTAGTAGTGGAAAAAGGGAAGTGGTCATGCCACTCTACAGATCTCTAGTTAAACCACACCTAGAGTATTGTGTATAGTACTGGAGACCCCATCTCCAGAAGGATATAAATACTCTGGAGAAAATTCAGGAGGGCTACTAAAATGGTGACTGGTTTACAGGAAATTACATATCAGGATAGACTAAAGGATCTGAACATGTATAGCTTGGAGGAGAGAAGAGAGAGTGGGGATATGATAGAAACATTCAAAAACAAGAAGAGATTCAACAAAGTGCAGGATGGAAGTACATTTCAAAGGAGTAAAAATGTTAGGACAAGAGGCCATAGTCTAAAACTAGAGGGACATAGGTTTAGACTTAATGTAAGAAAGTTTTACTTCACTGAGAGGGTAGTAGATAAGTGGAATAGCCTGCCAGCAGAAGTGGTAGAAGTTAATACAGTCACAGAATTTAAACATGGGTGGATAGACATAAGGCTGTTCTTAACATAAGAAAAGACCAAGGACCAAAAAAGGTTTGAGGTTTCTTAGAGTAGGAAATGGGCAGACTAGATGGGCTGAATGGTTCTTATCTGCCGTCATATTCTATGTTTCTACACATACACAGTCTGCCACCCCAGATTATTTTCTATTAGTAGTTGCAGACCCATGCTTAGACTGTTTGACACCCCGGCCTTGTTCCCCATCCACTGGTAGTTACAGAACCACACACATATACTGCTTGATACCCCAGCCTTGTTGCATTGTCCACTGGTAGTTACAGAACCACACACGTATACTGCTTGACACCCCAGCCTTGTTGCATTGTTCACTGGTAGTTACAGAAGAACATATACAGTGTCTAACACCCCAGCCTTGTTCCACTGCTCACTGGTAGTTACAGAACTATACACATTACTGCATTCAAAAGAATTACTTCCTAGTCCATGATACAGCAGTCAGGTGTATGTAAATAATTACTGTGTTTGTAACTGGGAGACTTACCTAGGTAGGAATCCCTCTCACAGCAGTCAGGTATATCAATATAATTTCTGTGTAACGAGGTAGGTGTCCATCATACAGCAAACACATATATCTATATAGTAAGTGTGTATAACAGAAAGACTTAACTCGGTAGATTGGAATCCATCATTCAGTAGTCAGGTGTATCTATTTAATTACTGCGTATAACAGGACTTAACCTAGGTAGGAGTTTATCACAGATGAGTCAGGTATATCTATATAATTACTATGTGTAACAGATGGAATTACCTAGGTAGAAGTCCATCATACAGAAGTCAAGTATATCTATATAATTACTGTGTGTGTAACAGAAGGACTTACCTAGGTAGGTGTCCATCACACAGCAATCAGATGTATCTATATAATTTCTGTGTGTAACAGATGGAATTGCCTACATTGGAATCCATCATACAACAAACAGAGCTCTCTGTATCTCTGACTCAATCAGAGGCATGTGTCTCTCCTCCCCACCTCTAACATATGACCAAGTCTGTCCCCTCCCCCCCAGCATCTGACCAGGTCTGATTATCCCCAAATTTCCACCCATAGCCCCTCCATCCATAAACCCATCAATCCTTGTGAGCTCTCTATATACAAAATACACTGCCAAGAGAATCAGCCACTGTTCCCAGCTACAAAAGCTGGAGATTCAGGGAAAAATCTTGAGAGTTCCCAGCTATGATAGTAGGGTTGCCACCTCTTCTTCAAAAAAATACTGGCCATGGCATTCCCTCCATAGACTTAACATTGGACAGAAGCCAATATTTTACCGGCCTGCCGGTAAAATACCGGCTGGGTGGCAACCCTATATGATAGTAACCCATGTAAATGTCACCATGGTCCATCATGTTACCTTTCTCTATAGGTCATATATCTAACAATCACTGATTTGGTATTGCTAGCCTCTCTGCTACTTAAAAGATTAAATAAGCACTAGTGCATAGATTTTACTTCCATATAGGAAAGTTTTGTCTCTTATGCATGGAAAAAATGTACATTTGCATAGTTCTAAAGACATTACAAGAGCATTAGAGAATACATATCATAACAACAGCAAATCAAGTCACTCAGCACTCTTCTGTAAATGAAGAATTAGCAGTGGCTGTACAGAGCAACATGAAATGTTAGAGGTTAAACCCGAGACATAAATTACATTCTGGTTTTCTGTGAAGAGAGCTGACCACTTTCCATTGTGATAAAATCTGTCTTGCATGATGTGCTATAATTTTGTGAGGCCTTAAAAATCTGCTTCATGTGTAAGAAATTAGTTCAACAAGTATCCTCCCATTTTCTCTTCACTATATAGCAGAATTTCTACTGATTATTTTTAAAGAGAACTAATTCCTCCTAATAATAACCCCCACACACACCTGAAATTGGCAATAAATCCCTAATGACCCCCCCCCCCCCATGATGTTTTCCTTTGCCTCTCGATTCAAGATATAACATCAATCAGTCTTGGATTTTAAAGGGATAGTATCATGTTTCATAATAAAAGCAGCTCCAATTAATCTTCACAGTATTTGGGCCATGAAGAGTGTTATTTCAGTATGGTCAGGGTTGTAGTTCAAGAGTAATTGAATGGTAAATTATCCCCCTCCCACCCCTTTTACTGATGTAACACTGCTCAGCTCAGAGCAGCAAGGTGGTGTCCATGTGGATTGCAGAGAGGGACAATCTTCAATTAACATAAGGGAAAAACCTGAAAAACCTTTCAACAGGGCAGGGTTTTCATTGTTTTCGCAGTAAGAAGATTCTTCCTTGCTGTGAGCTGTCTGGTCTCAAGACCAGATTCCACGTATGGGGGGAGGTGGCATACACTAGGAAAAAGGGGCGGGATGGGATAATTTATGATTTGATTACTCTTGAACTACAACTCTGACAGTATTTAAATAACATTCTTTATGGCTCAAGAACTATGAAGATTAATTGGAGCTGCTGTTTTTGTGAAACATTACTATCATTTAAGTCCGTAGAACGGAACAGGACCACAGGACCTCAAACTCTGCTCACTGCACATGGTGATCTTAACCATTTAAGGACCAGGGGACTCTGCAAAGCCAGGGCCAGATTTTCCAGTAGGCAGAGCAGGCAACCACATTTTTAGGTGTGCCTCAGCTTTACTAGTCACACCCATATTCTGAACTGTGGGTGTGGCCAAAGCAATCTCAATGACCCTGTGCTAGTTTTACACCAATTCTAACCCCTTGAATTCTAGAAAGGTCTCCAGAACATTGTTTTAGAATACACTGGAGACCTCCCCAGCATTCACGCAATCAGTAGGAAATTGTAATTGTCCTGTGTGGTGCAGTTGGTTTGCCCTAGAATTGTTCCACTTCTTATTTGTTTGCTATTCAAAGGGCTAGTATATCAGCCTAACTATTGTTTGTGTTTCAGCTGTATATCTTCTTTCTCTTTATGTTGACCTTGTGTCAAATTATGACCACCTCCTTGCACACATACTGGGCCCACATTCTTTCATATTACGCTCTCCTCCTTTTCAAATTACATCCTTTCAAATTATACCCATCTCCTTTCACATGATGCACACCTTTACATTTACATCCACCTCCAGTCACATAATTTTTATCCCTTAATAAATTTCATTCCACTCTTTAACATTATGCCTACTTTCTGGGCGCATATACTTTCAAATAACACCCATCCATTCTCTTAAATTAGATTCCCCGTTTATCAAGTTATATCTACTGAATTTCCAATTACATTGAGTTTATGTTCCCTTCTTTTCAACGTGCATCCACTGGTTTGAAATGATGTCCACCTCCTTTCAAATTACTTCTGTCTCCCTTCAAATAATGTTTTTTTGCATTCATCTGTTTTCAAATTACCTTCTTCTTTCAAATTATGTCCACCTCCTTTCAAATTATGTTCTCTTTTTAACCCCTTACCGCCTGAGGCCATACATGTACATCCCGAGCGGATGTCCCAGGTGGACAGAAGACGTACATGTATGTCCCGGAAGTCGTTTAAAAAAAATGAAAAAAAATGTTTGGTGGGCGTTCAGTGCCAGCCGCATGCACACGTGACACGTGTCAGTTTCCACTCCTGCCTACCCCTATTGGCTGCACCGTTATTGTCCCGCCCAGTATTTGTCTTTAAATACTGGGTTCTGGTACTTCTCCAGTGCCCTTTCGTGGTGTTTCAGTACCAGCGCTTGTTCCTGTTATTCGTGTGATCTCAGTGTATCGACCCGGCCTGCCTGACGACTTTGCATCTTGTTCCTGCCTGTGTACCGACCCGGACTGTCTGACTATTCTGCATCTCGTTCCTGCCTGTGTACCGACCCGGATTGGCTGACGTTCCTGCTCCGTGTACCGACCCAGCCTGGCTGACGTTCCTGCTCTGTGTACCAACTCGGTCTGGCTGACGTTCCTGCTTGGTGTACAGACTCGGATTGGCTTACGTTCCTGCTCTGTGCGTGGATCCTGCCTGGCTGGGCTACTGTGATGGCGTACCTCCCCTGCACACCTTATCCAGTCTCCGGTTAGGGTGGTGTCAGGATCTTCGCTGTCTCTGGACAGCTCGCTGCAGCCTGGTCTCCGTTGCCTCAGTGTTGCCCAGGCGACATTTCTGTGCGTCCTCACTCCCGTGCAGTCCTCGGTTGGGTGCCTCTCAGGGCAAGTTGCTTAGTTCCGTTACTGCTACTGCAGTGCCCATGTTGCTTAGTCTCCGTTACTGCTACGGCAGTTCACCAGTTGCTCAGTCTCCGTTACTGCTATGGCAGTGCTCAAGTTGCTCAGTCTCCGTTACTGCTACGGCAGTCCCCAAGTTGCTCAGTCTCCTTTACTGCTACGGCAGCGCCCAAGTCGCTCAGTTCCGTTACTTTTACGGCAGTGCCCAACTTGCTCAGTCTCCGTTACTCCTATGGCAGTCCACAAGTGGCTCAGTCTCCGTTACTGCTACGGCAGTGCTCATGTTGCTCAGTCTCCGTTACTGCTACGGCAGTGCTCACGTTGCTCAGTCTCCGTTACTGTTATGGCAGTTCACAAATCGCTCAGTCTCCGTTACTGCTACGGCAGTCCACAAGTTGTTCTGGTCTCCATTACCTTTGGGTGTTACTCGATTCGGTGCTCTCATCTTTTGTTTGAGCTTCTTAAAGGGCCTTGCACTATTAGGGCCTGTCAGTACTTTCAGCCTAATAGTAACCCATTCAGTACTGTCCAACTGAGATACACAAGAACTGCCTGACCTGTGTCAGTATATTGAACTCTGGACTACCTGCATATACTGGCCCCGTGTGGGCCTACCTCTTTATAACCTGTCTTGTGTCTGTATTATATTGCTTATAAATTACAGGACCCGTGAGGGTTATTGTTATTATCATTGTACAATAAAATTGTGTTTTATCCAAACCTACTGTGTCTGTGTGTCAAACAAACCGTTACACCCCTTAACGACTGGCCGATCAGTGCGGAGTGGTCAGTTAAAGAGGAACTAACACCCCTGCAAGATGTAGCCTCAATTAGAGGGCTACAATCCGTGATAACTCGCTGTGTAATTATTTAAAAAAAAAAAAACATGTTATTAAAGAGTAATCCGTTAATTCCAAAAAGTATCTGGTGACGTCTTCCCCCCAGGAAAGCTCATTGCCCATGTCAGCACAGAGCCGATCGGCTCTCTTGTAACTCCCCCCAGCTACACAAAAACACCTACATCATCAGCTTTAGATTCTCGGACCAGCAGGAGAATCTAAAGCTGATGATGTAGGTGTTTTTGTGTAGCCGGGAGGAGTTACAAGAGAGCCAATTGGCTCCGTGCTGACATGCGCAATGCGCTTTTCTGCGGGGAAGACGTCACCAGGTACTTTTTGGAATTAACAGATTACTCTTTAATAACACGTTAAAAAAATAAAAATAAATAATAATTACACAGCGAGTTATCACAGATTGTAGCCCTCTAATTGAGGCTACATCTTGCAGGGGTGTTAGTTCCACCTTAAAGGGATAGTAATACTTCGTTTTAACTTTATTTTATTTTGTAGGCATTAAAAAAACATGAAGAATGATATAAGTCTTATCTCTCAAACCTTTATGGTTTATGAGATATTCACAAGCAAAGTTCCCCTCCCCGCCCCTTTTTCCTAGTGTAAGCCATCTCTTCTCAGATGTGGATCAGGTTGTATGACAGTACAGATAACAGAAGGGGACAATTTTCTTTGTATGAAAACAATGAAAGCCCTTCCCCCCTTGACAAGTTTTCCAGCTTTTTCCATTATCTTAATTGAAGATTGTCCCTCTCTGCAGTCTACCTGGGCATCTCCCTTCTGATCTGGTTGAAGAGGCGGGGGATACTTTGTTTGTGAATATCTCTTAAACCATAAAGGTTTCAGAGATAAGACTTATATCGTTCTTCATGTTTTTTTAATGCCTACAAAATAAAATAAAGTTAAAATGAAGTATTACTATCCCTTTAAGGACCACGGAGCATTTTTTTTTTTTTTTTCAAATTCCGGTTCTGGACTCCCCAAACGGCGTGCAGCTGCGGGGGGAGCCCGGAATTCCATGACGGCCATAGTACGTCATGGGTCGTTAATTCAGATCGACCCATGACGTACTATGACCATCAAGGGTCGTTAAGGGATTAACATTGGGCTCACATTCTTTCAAATTATTCTTGTTTCTTTTCAAGTTACATTGACCTCCTTTCAAGCTATTTCCACCAGCTTACATATTATATTTACATTTCAAATTACACTCACCTCCTTTCCAGTGAAACTTGCCTACATTTAAATGATGTTCACTTGCATTCAAATTGCATTTTTCTGTCAGATAATGCCATAGGGTGTAATTGTTGTTAAAATGGCTTTATCCATAGCTGTCATTATCCTACATTATTTTATAGGAACAGAACCTTAAACATGTGGGCCTAAATAAATATGTCTCACCCCATGAAAAAAGTATTACAGCACTGCAGGAAGAGATTTGCAAATATAACAATAATAATGCTCCAGTATTTGCTAGTCTCACAAATGTGTTTAGGTTTCACTCATCTCAGTGGGAGATATTAAAAAGTGGTTGTTGTTGAAAAGCAGCACAGAACAGGAATGTTTTTGCTCTGCCAGTGGCTACTTGGGATTAGTCTGCTAATGTAATGTATGTTAGGCACTGTCTTTATGGCACTATTTAATCTTAACACATGCATTGACATGGGGATTAAGCAAGCGGAGATTGCTTAGGCATCTGTTTATCTTGCTCCCACGTCAGTGTTCTATGTAGTAATTAACTTGCTATGAGCCTATTTAGTGTTGACATCTACATATATCATTGTCATAGCTAACAATCTTGGGACTGACTGTTTATAGTTTACTGGCTTCTGTTAAAATTAGCTTGATTAAGAAAACTTTGAAGATGATCTTTTTGTATCATGACATTAAAAAGCACCATTACAGTGTATATTTTGCATCTGTATTGGATTAATAAAAGTGAAGTAGATCTCTTCTGTATTGAGTTTAGATTTTTGTTTTCGCTTTAATACAAAACTGAAGTTACAAAATAAATTGTGTTACAGCATACCTAAGAGGCTCAAGTCCTAAAAATGCAATGCCATATTTGTTATAAACATAAGAATCTCTGTGAGCAGTACATTGCCAGACAATGAATTGTTCCAGGATCAGTTCTTTTGCTGTTGCATGTGCAGACACCAGGGCGGCAGTAGCTTTAGGAGGCACTTAAAGAGGATCTTTCATGCTAATAACATTGCCCCAGAATATATTACTAACCTAGAGATAAGCAAAGTTATACTATCCTTAAAGTGATAGTAATGTTTCACAAAAACAGCAGCTCCAATTAATCTTCATAGCAATTGAGCCATAGAGAGTGTCATTTAAATACTGTGAGAGTTGTAGTTCAAGAGTAATTGAATGATAAAGTTTCCCCCTCCCGCCCCTTTTACCTAGTGTAAGCCCCCACTCCTCAGATGTGGAATCCAGTCCATAGACCAGACAGCTCACATCAAGGGTCAATCTTACTACTGTGAGAACAATGAAAACCCTGCCCCCTTGCCAGGTTTTTCAGCTTTTTCCCTTATCTTAATTGAAGATTGTCCTTCTCTGCAATCTACCTGGACACTCCCTGCTGCTCTGAGGTGAGCAGTGTTATATCAATAAAAGGGGCGGGAGGATGACACTTTATCATTCAATTACTCTTGAACTACAACTCTGACAGTATTGAAATAACACTCTCCAAGGCCCAAATACTATGATGATTAATTAGAGCTGCTTTATTATGAAACAATACTATACCTTTAAGCTCAATAAGTTAGTTGTATTGCAGAAAAAACACATCTTCGGCAATCCTGTTCACTCCCAGCATTGGTGAGTTGCGCTTCTTAGTGCCTTAAGGCACCAGAAGGGACTGACCACGCAGGCGCACAGAGCTTCTCTTGTAAGCTCTGTGCATCCCGATGCTTGCAGGAGATATGTTTTATACTGCAATGCCACTGACTTATTGAACTTAAGGATAGTATAACTTGTCATATTGCTAGGTTAGTAATATATTTGGGGGCAATGTTATTAGCACGAAATTCCCGCTTTCACCCCATGAAGACTTGAGACGTATTGTGGTGCATACCCCTCTGGTCTTCAAGGGGCTAAATCTGACTGGCCAGGACACATCAGGTGACAAATCACATAGCTTCCAATATTAACACTTAAAGGGATAGTAATACTTCGTTTTAACTTTATTTTATTTTGTAGGCATTAAAAAAACATGAAGAACGATATAAGTCTTATCTCTCAAACCTTTATGGTTTAAGAGATATTCACAAGCAAAGTGTCCCCCTCCCGCCCCTTTTACTGATGTAACACTTTTCAGCCAGGGCAGAAGGGAGCTGCCCAGGTAGACTGCAGAGAGGGACAATCTTCAATTAAGATAAGGGAAAAACCTGAAAAGCTTGTCAAGGGGGGCAGGGATTTCATTGTTTTCATAGGAATAAGAGTGTCCCCTTCTGTTATCTGTCCAGTCTATGGACTGCATTCCACATCTGAGAAGAGATTGTTTACAGTAGGTAAAAGGGGCGGGAGGGGGAAACTTTGCTTGTGAATATCTCATAAACCATAAAGGTTTGAGAGATAAGACTTATATCATTCTTCATGTTTTTTTAATGCCTACAAAATAAAATAAAGTTAAAACAAAGTATTACTATCCCTTTAATAGTGTGGTGCTCTCTAGGTATAACTTTAAAGGGATAGTATTGTCACATTTTAATAAACGTAATCTTGTAGATATTAAAAACTAAGCTAAATGCCCCCAGTCCTATCTCTCAAACCTTTATGTTTTGAGAGGTAATCGTAGCGACAATTTCCCCCTCCCTCCCCTTTCCTTGACGTCAGAGCTCTAGTTGACTGCAGGGGAATCCGGTCCCGGGACCGTCGGAGGCTCTTCAGCAGAGCTGAGATCGAGAGACATAAAAAGAGTGACTTCACTGGAACAGTCTACAAAGTGTGCTTGCAAACCATAAAGGTTGCTTGAAAACCATAAAGGTTTCAGAGATAAGACTGGGGGCATTTAGCTTAGTTTTTTAATAGCTACAAGATTCCGTTTTATTAAAATGTGACAATACTATCCCTTTCAGCACAAAAAACATTAGCACATGACCTCAGTTTTTAGATAGAGGACAGGTTAAATTATAGATGGCAAAGAGGTTTTGTAAATATAATCTTTTCAAGTTGGTTTAAAGTTGTAAGTGGGGTGCCACAGGGCTTAGTTCTAGATCCAGTGCTTTTTAACTTGTTTATTAATGATCTAGAAGTGGATATTGAAAGTATTGTCTCAATCGTTGCTGATGACACTAAGCAGTGTAAGGAAATTCATACAGAGCAGGATGTTTTTTTCTAATAGAAAAATAGAAGAAAGATCTGAATAAATTGAGTTAGTGGATGGAAAAAGTGGCAGATGAGGTTTGATATACAAAAGTGTAAGTTTATGCATTTTGGCTGTAGAAACAAACATACTGCATATACCCAAAATTCAAAACTATTTGGGGAATCCTCATTAGAGAAACATTTAGGAGTGTTGATAGACAATAGACTTCATAGCAGTGTGCAGTGTCACTCTGCTGCTCCAAGTGCAAATGTGATATTGTCCTGTATAAAAAGGGGTATAGATGCATTGGATGGGAATATAATTGTACCTCTATATAAATTCTTTGTAAGGCCTCATCTAGAATATGGAATGCAGTTTTGAGCACCAGTTCTTCTCCAAGACATACATGAAAACAAAAGAAATCTCAATTTATTCTTCCTGGTAAAACATTTTCTAAATAAATAAATTAATAAATAAAAATAAAAACATTATTGAATGCATAGATGTGCCACACAACTGATAAAGGGATTGAGGTTTAGCATTATAGAGACTATCCTGACTGGGTTTGTTTATATTAGAAAAAAGATGTCTAAGTGGTGATATGATTATCATTTACAAATATATTTGAGGTCGCTACAAAGCTGAGCAAAAAACAAGATCATCCATTAACCCCTTAGTGACTGGCCGCGTGTGCACACGGACGGCACTTAACACCCGCAGAACATTTTTTTTTCATTTTTTAAAATGATTTCCGGGACGTACCTGTACGTCCTCTGTCCACCCGGGACATCCGCTTGGGACGTACATGTACGTCCTTGGGCGGTAAGGGGTTAAAGGAGCAGTAAACTTTTTTTTATTAAAAAATATTTATTGTAGGGATTTTCCTATTGAGTAAAATAAGGGTACTCCCACTGCCAAGAGATTTATATTTCCAGAGTTATTACAGTTTAAACCCATGTTTTTTTACATTAGCAGTTCCATCTAGTGGTCAAATTCTAATTAGATTTCCTGTTAGATTCTAATGGAGAGAGGAAAGTCAGAAAAGTCAGAGACATACAGTTCTCCATAGAATGTGATAGAAACTGCCTGTCACTTCCTGTCAGAACTATCAGGAAGTAAAGCACAGTAAATTCACTTCCTGGTTATTTGAACTGAATAAAACATCTGACAGCGATGGGAGTGACCTTGTTTTATTCAGCAGGAATACTCTGTAAAATATGTGTTTTCATAAAAAAAAGTTTACTGCTCCTTTAAGACTAGAGGAAAGGTGCTTTTGTCTACAGCAAAGGCAGAGACTTTTGACAGTAAGAGCAATAATGTTGTGTAATTCTTTTCCACAGGATGCTGTGTTTGCAAATAGTGTAGTGATTTTTAAAAAAGCATTTGATACCTTTCTAGCTCAGAACAATACTGAAAAGTATGATAGTTTATTTCAAAGTAGATAGGAAAGTGAAATTTCCAACTGCCCTCTGGAGTCAGGAAGGAATATTTTGACCAAATTGAGGCTTTAATTGGAAATGTCTTCAATACGTTTTTCTTTTTCTTTTTGCAATTTTTTTGTACTTTGTGCCAATTAATTTTATTAATTTGCTGTTTGTAACATGTTTTCCTTTCTCTGCTTGCCTCTAATCAGGATGATGGCACCACAATCACAGACACTAACGATGAATCTACAGCACGGTCAGACTCAGCAGTTCATGATTAAGCCTAAATATTTTTCTAGCTCCAAGAAAGTTATTTTGGGTGAACAATCCACAGAAGGGTCATTACCACTCAGAGACAGCCTGGATCACCTAGCATCACCTTTTCAATGTGAGTATTGGAATGCAGTGAGATCATTTTTTACAGATGCCTATTAAAACTGAACAATGAGCTGAAATTAAAGGGGCAGTAACTCTAGTCAAAGAAAAATACTTTTCTTAACCCCTTAACGACCCTTGACGGTCATAGTACGTCAAGGGTCGATCTGACTGAACGACCCATGATGTACTATGACCGTCATGGAATTCCGGGCTCCCCCCGCGGCTGCACACTGTTCGGGCAGTCCGGAACCAGAAGGAGCAATAAAAAAATAAAATGCTCCGTAGTATTTAACTGACCACGCCGTGCCGATCGGCCGGTCGTTAAGGGGTTAATAAACCTAGCATTGGGGACATTATTTGTGACATTTCTAAGCTCTAAACAGATCTGGGAACTCTCTGAATCTGACCTGGAGACTCTTGTTTTATACTTAACCCTTTGAGTGCCAGAGGGGTATGGAACGCTATGCAATGCTTCCCATACCCTTCTGGCACTCAAAGGTCTCTGGGGACAGAAGCTGATTTTCAAGGCTCAACTGAGTTCCTTTGTAATTCCACCCACTTCACTACTTCTCTCTGCCCAGTTATTCCCATTCTCCACCCATTTCAGTGGAAGACTCCACCTCCCTCCTCCACCTGCACTTTTCGTAGTGTAAACCTCCAGCTGATCAATGGGGTCTGTTGGAGCACTCTCTGGCATTCAGGGGGTTACACGCCAAATATAATTCAGTGGGAAACTTATGAATGTTTTTTGTGCCCCATGGTACAGTTGGCTTGCCCCTGAAATACTCAGTGATAATGATGAACTAATAAAAACTGGAGCAAATCCGGGGTAAACCTACTGCATCATAGAGAACAAATATAAATTCCCCAAATGTCCATTGATTTAAATGGGGCTTTTAACCCCCCCTTGAATACTAGTGAGGCATACCTGGGAACTCTCTGGATCTGCCCTGGAGACTCCAGTTTTTGGAGTTAATTACCGGGTCTCCGGGGACAGAGGTTCTCCTGCAGTTGTAAGATTCCTCTGAAACTCTGCCCACTTCTCCTCCTCTCCACCCTGTTTCTCCCGATTCCCCCCATCTCTCCTCCTTCCCAACCTCTTCTGCTCACTTCCCTCCCACCTCTCCTCCTTTACATACTGTTCTGTCCACTTCCTTCCACCTCTCCTCCTTCCCACCCTGTTCTCTCCAATTACCGCTCACCTCTCCTCCTTCCGAACCTGTTCTGTGCACTTCCCTCCCACCTCTCCTCCTTCCCACCCTATTCTGTCCACTTCCCTCCCACCTCTCCTCCTTCTCAAACTGTTCGGTCCACTTCCCTCCCACCTCTCCTCCTTCCCACCCTATTCTGTCCACCTCCCAACCACCTCTCCTCCTTCCCATCCTGTTCTATCCACTTCCCTCCCACCTCTCCTCTTTTCCACACTGTTCTGTCCACTTCCCTCCCAACTCTCCTCCTTCTCACACAGTTAGGTCCACTTCCCTCCCACCTCTCCTCCTTCCCACCCTATTCTGTCCACTTCCCTCCCACCTCTCCTCCTTCCCACCCTATTCTGTTAACTTCCCTCCCACCTCTCCTCCTTCCCACTCTGTTCTGTCCACTTCCCTCCCACCTCTCCTCCTTCCCACCCTATTCTGTCCACTTCCCTCCCAACTCTCCTCCTTCTCACACAGTTAGGTCCACTTCCCTCCCACCTCTCCTCCTTCCCACCCTATTCTGTCCACTTCCCTCCCACCTCTCCTCCTTCCCAACCTGTTCTGTCCACTTTCTTCCCACCTCTCCTCCTTCCCACCCTATTCTGTCCACCTCCCAACCATATCTCCTCTTTCCCACCATGTTCTGTCTACTTCCCTCCCACCTCTCCTCTTTCCCACACTGTTCTGTCCACTTCCCTCCCACCTCTCCTCCTTCTCACACTGTTCAGTCCACGTCCCTCCCACCTCTCCTCCTTCCCACCCTATTCTGTCAACTTCCCTCCCACCTCTCCTCCTTCCCACCCTATTCTGTCCACTTCCCTCTCACCTCTCCTCCTTCCCACCCTATTCTGTCCACTTCCCTCCCACCTCTCCTCCTTCTCACACTGTTCGGTCCACTTCCCTCCCACCTCTCCTCCTTCCCACCCTATTCTGTCCACTTCCCTCCCACCTCTCCTCCTTCCCAACCTGTTCTGTCCACTTCCTTCCCACCCTATTCTGTCCACCTCCCAACCACCTCTCCTCCTTCCCATCCTATTCTATCCACTTCCCTCCCACCTCTCCTCTTTCCCACACTGTTCTGTCCACTTCCCTCCCACCTCTCCTCCTTCTCACACTGTTCAGTCCACGTCCCTCCCACCTCTCCTCCTTCCCACCCTATTCTGTCAACTTCCCTCCCACCTCTCCTCCTTCCCACTCTGTTCTGTCCACTTCCCTCCCACCTCTCCTCCTTCCCAGCATATTCTGTCCACTTCCCTCCCAACTCTCCTCCTTCTCACACAGTTAGGTCCACTTCCCTCCCACCTCTCCTCCTTCCCACCCTATTCTGCCCACTTCCCTCCCACCTCTCCTCCTTCCCACCATATTCTGTCCACTTCCCTCCCACCTCTTCTCCTTCCCAACCTGTTCTGTCCACTTTCTTCCCACTTCTCCTCCTTCCCACCCTATTCTGTCCACCTCCCAACCATCTCTCCTCTTTCCCACCATGTTCTGTCTACTTCCCTCCCACCTCTCCTCCTTCCCACCCTGTTCTATCCACTTCCCTCCCACCTCTCCTCCTTCCCACACTGTTCTGTCCACTTCCCTCCCACCTCTCCTCCTTCCCAACCTGTTCTGTCCACTTCCCTCCCACCTCTCCTCCTTCCCAACTTGTTCTGTCCACTTCCCTCCCACCCTATTCTGTCCACCTCCCTCCCATCTCTCCTCCTTCCCACCCTGTTCTGTCCACTTCCCTCCCACCTCTCCTTCCCAACCTGTTCTGTCCACTTCCCTCCCACCTCTTCTCCTTCCTAACCTTTTTTGTCCACATCTCACCTACTTTATGACAAAAGGATGAAAAGCCTTGTCCAATCCCTTTTACAGGGAATCATGTCATTGTTTGCAACACATGAATCCTCTCCTGGGGCTTAAGAGGAAAGAAGTTCCCAGGTATGTAGGGAGGTCTCAATGCATTGCAAAGCAATGTGTTGGAGACCTCTCTAGAATTCAAGAGATGTGATCCCTATTTCAATGAAAGGGAAATGCTTATTTGTCCCTTGTAGTAAAGTTGTTTTGCTCCATAGTGGCGGCAGTCTTACCTCTCTAATTGGGCTCCAGTCCTACCTCTCTAATTTGCCAAACTACTCTATTTTCCCATTTTGTGACAATCAACTGTAAGCCAATGACAATTTTTTTTTTACATATTTCACATAAATGCCGTTTTGTGCTGTTTCCCAGAATAATGCAAGGAACTCTCTTGCCAAATTAATATGAATGGACCTTGGATCAGCATAATGACCAGACATAGAACCCACCCAGCCATCTAGTTTCCTTGACATATGATTTATTATATGTTTTGTGCAATGTTGCCCCTGCAGGAGGTAGATGACAACTTTAAAGTTTATATATTTGCAAAGAAATATTGTTTTGGTGCCCAGGCTGTGGTATTGGATGGCAGCCAGCGGGGTGGTTGCGTAGGGTCAGCTCTGGATTACATGCTGGCCGGGTGATGAATTGTGGTTCAGATGCAGCATTACACAGCGTCTGCTGATGTCAGCTTCAATAACTTTTCTCTTGGCAGAGGGTTAGTCTAGCACGGACCCATTCTAGGTATGCCGAATCCATGTGTCAGTGTCTACATGAAGTATTGTAGCTAAAATGTCAGTGAGTCAATTGATTACACTTGTTTACACCAAAAATACTTCCGATTCACACTTTCCATCAATTTTTTAACCCTTTTGCTGCCAAAACATTGGGCCATATACACAAACTAAAATAGCAAATCTTGTAAAAAAGGACTGCACCAGAAAATTCCCTGGAATTCCCCTGGATTTATAAATTGGTGTTTTAAAGGGATAGTATTGTTTCACAAAAACAACAGCTCCAATTAAACGGATAGTAATACTTCGTTTTAACTTTATTTTATTTTGTAGGCATTAAAAAAACATGAAGAATGATATAAGTCTTATCTCTCAAACCTTTATGGTTTATGAGATATTCACAAGTAAAGTTTCCCCCTCCCGCCCTTTTTACCTAGTGTAAGCCATCTCTTCTCAGATGTGGAATGCAGTCTATAGACCAGACAGATAACAGAAGGGGACACTCTTATTCCTATGAAAACAATGAAATCCCTGCCCCCCTTGACAAGCTTTTCAGGTTTTTCCCTTATCTTAATTGAAGATTGTCCCTCTCTGCAGTCTACCTGGGCACCCCCCTTCTGCTCTGGCTGAACAGTGTGACATCAGTAAAGGGGGCGGGAGGGGGACACTTTGTCATTGAATTACTCTTGAACTACAACTCTGACAGAATTGAAATAACACTCTCCAAAGTCCAAATACTATGATGATTAATTAGAGCTGCTTTTATTATGAAACATTACTATCCCTTTAATACTCATAGTATTTGGGCCGTGGAGAGCGTTATTTCAATGCTGTCAGAGTTGTAGTTCAAGAGTAATTGAATGATAAAGTATGATTGGAGCGGCTTTTATTTTGAAACATTACTATCCTTTTAAAGTGGGGTCTTCAAATACTTGAATGCTAGAGAGGTGATGGTAACCTCTCCAACATTAAACCAGTTAACCCTCGACAAAGGAGGGTAGGATTTTCCTTATGCTCAGTGAAGGTTGTCACTCGCTGAACTCCATCCGACTGTGACATCGGTGAAAGGGGAGGGAGAGGGATACTTTAGAATTGAATTACTTTTGAACTACAAAACTTAAAATATTGAAATACAGCACTACATGGCCCACGGTTTATGAGGCTCAATCTGAGCTGCATTTTTTGTCGCTATTACTATCCCTTTAAGGTAAAAAACGTTTGGACGCTGTTGCCCTAGGGCGCATGATATCTTTAGCACATGTGTAGCTGGTCCTCAAGGCCTACAGGCAGTGACTGTTTTCTGGATGACCCTACTTCAGTACAGGTAGATCAATTAACCATTTAAGTGCCAGAGGGGTATGCATTGCAAAGCAATGTGTTGAGCACCCCTTTGACACTCAAATTTAAAAACATGCACTGTTGGTAGCTCTTGAGGATCAGTGCTGGCTACCCTTATTTTAGTGCATACTGACAGATAAATTACAACATATGACTTGGAGCAACTGGCTGGGAAGTAGATTAGTAAATTGGCATTAGCAGGGGTAGCACTAAGAGAACAATTCTATCTCCTGGTATAAATTGGATTCGTATTAGTACATCCCCCTTTCGTGTCTCTTTATCTAGTCAACATTTACAGCCATGCCATAAAATATAACACAGTGGAATATAAAGAAACAAACTAAATAGCAACAATATACTTACTGTATTTGAAATATAGATACATTCTGTCATAAATTCTGCCATGGTAGATTATAAATTCTGACAGGTTTGGATTTATATGATGTATTGCAGAGCAGTAGACAGAGAAGTGTTTTCCTTGCTGTGGAATATTAATGTGGCTCTGTCCTTTTGGGAATGGAAAGCACATATTTTATGTTTGTTTTAGTGATATGCTCTCAAAGTTTTCTTCCTCTTAATATAACAATATTGAATTTATTTGCTTTCAGTGTAAATACAGTATACATTTGTTTATATGTTCTGCATAGGGTCATTAAAATGTTATTTGGTTATTATTATGTCTCCATTTTATTTCAGCAAGTTATGGCAGTATAGGAACAACATTTGATTGCTGTGAACAAAACACATTTAAAGAATTTAAATTAACACAGATGACGTATGTATATGAAAAAGGCAAGTACAGCTCTCCAGGATTCAGTGTCCAAAGAAACTGTTGACCAAGGTTTCAGACCTAACGTAACTGGTCCTTCTGCAAGGATTCTGGTAGCCTATTATAACCAGCGTTAGGACTTTAACCCCTTAACGACCCCTGACGTCCCAGGACTATCACGCCAGTCCCGGCACTTAAGGATAGGCTGACCAGACCTCACCTTTAACCGGGGACACATAGGAAAAATGCATACTGCAGGATTGCTTTGATTTCAGTGAAGTACTGAATTATGCCTATGTGTCCCCGGTTAAAGGTGAGATCTGGTCAACCTACTTAAGGACCAGTGACGGTCCTGGCACATCATGGAGTTCTGGAATTGCAGCGCAGCTGCACGCCACTCTGCTATCCTAGAATCCATTGACCAAAGAGAAAAAAAAAAAAAAATCTGTGATCTTTAACGGCCACCTTTGTGCCGGATGGTTGTTAAGAGGTTAAAGGAACAGTACACACACAAAGTGTAACTTATCTAAAATATCGGCCAAGTGTCCTTGACTAAAACTATCATGCTTCGGTAACTCAGGGGTTAATAATTACTCAGTTGCATGGCTAATCCCGCTATAGAAAACAAGTAGTCAGAGTACAAAAATACGGAAAGAAACAGCGAACAAGCTCACTAAGTTACAACGTACACTTACTGCACGTTATTCTGCTTATCTTGCTGTTGACTTGGCTGTGAACCGTTCTAAATATCTAGACGCTAAAAAGGCATATGAAGCGGTTTTATCTACAGCTGCATAATTTCAACTGACCAAACGCGCAGCACATTTCTATCGTCATGCCAATCTAAAGGGCAGTTTGTTGGCTCATCTGACCAAGGTCACCCGGGGCCCTAATCTCATCCATTCTCTCCGACCGAATAATTCGACACTTACTTCGGATCTGGTGGATATTAATGCGGCTTTTGTAGAGTACTTTTCCAATCTCTATGGTCCTGAACCAGACAATTCTTTGATTCAAGCCGAGTTTCTGAGTGGCCTTTCTTTACCTACACTCACGCATGCTCAGCGTTCACTCTTGGAGATGCCTATCACTGCCACAGAACTCATATCGGTAATCAAATCTTTACATAGTTCCAAGTCTCTGGGCCCAGATGGTCTCCCCGACGAATTTTTGCAGGTAGATATTACACCTTCATTGTTATCTCTGTATAATACTATTTTTGCTTCGCATGTTATGCCTTCTTTTTTCACTCTTACCAGGATCATTTTATTACCTAAGCCTGGGAAAGACCTTACTGAGGGTTGAATCCTACCGGCCGATCTCACTTTTAAATACGGATTATAAGATTCTTGGTAAAGTTATGGCAAATAGACTTAATCAAATACTACCCGAGCTCATTTCACCAGAACAAACGGGCTTCATTCTGGGTTGATACTCAGTGATCAGTATCCGTACTGCTATAGCAGCCCTTATTAAATCTTCTGACTTTCCATGCAACAGTAATTTACTTATTAATCTTGATTCAGAAAAGGCATTTGACAAAATTCTTTGGCCTTATCTATTCCAGGTTTTGGAGATTCAGGGCTTTGGTCCCTTGTTCCGTGCTTTGATTGGACAATTTTATTCCACGCCCCATGCCACATTTTCCACTAATTCTCTTAACTCGCCCCTTTTTCCGGTCTTTAAGGGCACTATACAGGGCTGCCCCCTTTCCCCTCTCCTTTTCAATTTAGCATTAAACCCACTACTTCCTACCCTATTAGCGCTAGGGGAATTTCAATGCATTAAGGTTGGGACTGTGGAGTATAAACTTGCTGCATTTGCGGTTGACTTGCTTTTGTTTATCCGTAATCCTCACTCAGCCCTTCCTTCTATTATGCGCATGTTTGAGGACTTTTGCAGGGTAGCGGGTTTCACGATCAATTTTACTAAGTCTGAAGCAATGTAGCTTTCTCCACAGCCCTCTCCTCCCCTGCCGTTTTCTTGTCCATTGAAATGGTCCACTGACCACCTTAAATTTCTGGGTATTTTTTTGCCAAAAGATATCTCTCTACTTCATAAGGCCAATTTTGGTTCTTTACTTACTAAGTTGACTTCTGACTTTCTGGCTTGGAAGGCTTTACCACTATTGTTTATGGGTTGCGTTAATCTAATTAAAATGATAGTCTTTCCTCACATTTTATATTTGTTACATATGCTACCGTTATATCTATCCACGCTTGACATTCAGTCGCTTAACCGCCGCTTTCAGGGGTTTATTTGGGGTGGTAGGCGTCCCAAGTTGAGCTTGGCTAAATTAACCCAGCCTAAAAAATCCGGAGGGTTTAATTTTCCACATCTATGATTTTACAATGTAGCGTGCCTTCTTCGATATGCGAAGGACTGGCTGGACGGTAGTTCGGTTTGTACTGATTCAGATAGGGACCAATGTTTTTGCCCATCAGGTTGGCTAGTTGATATACCTACATTGACAGTAGACATGTTGGAATCCATCTTTCTGTGCCGATTACGATGTTCCCCGTCAACTTATTAACACGACCTTTCTTACAGATTACTGCATAGGGTTAGTGTGACTCCCTTAGTGGCTCACAGCATTGGCCTCAGCCCGGTTTCGTCTTGTTCTAAATGTCAGTCCCCTGTAGCAACATTACTCCACATGTTATACTCCTGTCCGCATGTATACTCTTTCTGGACTAAAATATTCTTTTATGTCACGACAAAAATTGGATTTCCCATTGACTTTACTTCTCTAGTCTTTCTTCTTGGGATATATGACGCTTCTTCTCAGTTGACTGCCTCCCAAATTAAATTAACGGATTTTGTTGTTATGGTGGTATCGAAGTGTATTTTGGAGCTTTGGTTATCTCCTCAACCTCCTTTGCTTCGACACTGGACACTTAAGTTGTGTTGATTTACAAGACTACATTGGATACTTGCCCTTTCCGATAAAGAGATGTTGGGTGCTCGTTTCATTTCACTTTGGGAACCCTTCATATTATCTCTGCCTGTTGCCCATCAAAGGTAATTTTATCACTGTTTCAAATTCACTTCATGGATGGAGGAAAGAGTGTAGACGGATAGTTCTTTGGAACGGTTGCTGGTACTTGAAGGAGAATGTGATGTCCCCTTGCTACCTTGCTTGGATATAGGAGAGATGGATCCGGAGATGTCGGACATTTCTCTACCATCTTAGTCCCTCTTTCCTCTTTACATGAATGAGGGGCCTACCTGGTGGCGTGCGTTTGTTTTGTCTTGTTTTTGTTTTGTGTTTTATATTATTTTTTTATTTTTCTTTTTTTGATCTTTATACCTTTCTATTAGGAAATCGATCTTATAGCTGCTCTGTTAGTTCTCATTGAGGTTGTAGCATTTCACATTCATTGTTTATTATATATTCCAACTATGTCCCATTCCCATGTATTTCTTGTTTTGCTGTGTAAGTCAATGTATGACATACTTTTCCATTATGGGAGGACATCTTTATGCTATTTACTCAACACGCTGTTGTTGGTTTTTTTTTTCTTCTCATTTTACATGCCTTTTTGTTATGTCCTATGTGCCTTTGCATTACAATGATGTTTACATTTGTATTTTGAAAATTTAATAAAAAAGTTTATAAAAAACAAAAAACAAGTAGTCGGAGAAGCAGCCTTCACCTCCTATGGAATTTCAGCTCTAAGCAGGTGCCTTGGTTTGTTCTATGGGGACCTGAGATGTCAGTCCCATCCCCCATAACTTCAGTCCCAGATCAGTGTTGGAATTGCCTACTGCTTATTTTACACAGAGGGATCAGCCAAGTGACTGGGTAAGTATTAACCCCTGTACTACTAGAGCAGGGTTGTTCAAGTTCAGTCCCCAAGGGCCACCAACAGGCCAGGATGCAAGGATTTCCCGGATTAAGCACAGGCGAATAATCAGTGGCTCCTTCATTTTGACTTGTGCTTAAAGGAGCAGTACAATTTTTTATGAAAAAAATATATATTGTAGGGATTATCCTATTGAGTAAAATAAGATTACTCCCACTGCCAAGAGATTTATATTTCCAGAGTTATTGCAGTTTAAACCCATGTTTACATTAGCAGTGCGCTCTAGTGGTTAAATTCTAATTAGATTTCCTGTTAGATTCTAATGGAGAGGAAAGTCAGGAAAGTCAGAGACATACAGTTCTTCATAGAATGTGATAGAAACTGCCTGTCACTTCCTGTCAGTTAGAACTATCAGGAAGTAAACACAGTAAATTCACTTCCTGATTATTTAAACTGTTATAAATTTTGAATAAAACATCTGACAGCGATGGGAGTAACCTTGTTTCACTCAACAGGAAATGCTGTGTAAAATATGTGTTTTCATAAAAAAAGTTTACTGCTCCTTTAATTAGGGAAATTCTTACATCCTGGCCTGTTGGTGGTCCTTGAGGACTGAACTTGGACACACTTGTACTAGAGCTTGATAGTTACAGTCAGGGGCACTTTGTCAGTATTCTAGTTAAGTTACACTTTGTAGGTGTATGCTGGTCGAACCCTTACTCCTGCCCCATAGCATGTACAAGCAAATGGAGTTAAATCACACAATTTCCTCTACACCTTGTATTACACGGCATTAACCCCTTAAAGACCAGTGACCGACCTGGCACATCATGGGATTCTGGGGTCCCCGAGCAGCACGTAGAATCCAAAGTGGCAAAAACCTTTGAGTGCCAGAGGGGTATGCAATGCATAGCAATGCGTTGCGTACCGCTGTAGCACTCAAAGGGTTAACGGCTGCTTGCGCTGCCACGGCTGGTTGTTAAGGGGTTAAACAAGGAGTAGAGGAAAGGACCTCCCTCAAATGTCCAATTGCCCTCCCCTTGGTGCAGATGGTGTTAAAGAGACACTAATGTTCAATAAAAATGCGTTCTTGTTCTGTAGATTTAAAAAAAATAAATGATGTGGCACAAATCCCATCTCTCAAACCTTTATGGTTTGAGAGATATTCCTATCTAAAGCCCCCCCCTCCCCTTTTCCTGACATCAGCGCTCTGCTGACAGCAGGAGATCCTGGTCTTGGGACCAGCTGGCAGCTCTGCAGTAGAGCCGAAATAGTGATACTGGAAAATAATTACTAATTGGAACGGTCTACAAAGTGTGCCTAGTTTTCAACACACTTTGTAGCCCGTTCCAATATAATTCTTTTCCAATATCGCTATTTTGGCTCTGCTGAAGAGCCGCCTCATGTCAGCTGACACAGCTCTCCTTCTGTCAGCTTTACAGCTGACATCAGGAGGGGGGGACTTTAGATGCAAATATCTCTCAAACCTTTATGGGATTTGTGCCACATAATTCATTTTTTTAAAGGGATAGTAATGTTTCATAATAAAAGCAGCTCTAATTAATCATCATAGTATTTGGACTTTGGAGAGTGTTATTTCAATTCTGTCAGAGTTGTAGTTCCAGAGTAATTCAATGACAAAGTGTCCCCCTCCCGCCCCTTTTACTGATGTCACACTGTTCTTCCACAGCAGAAGGGAGGTGCCCAGGTAGACTGCAGAGAGGGACAATCTTCAAATAAGATAAGGGAAAAACCTGAAAAGCTTGTCAAGGGGGGCAGGGATTTCATTGTTTTCATAGGAATAAGATTGTCCCCTTCTGTTATCTTTCTGGTCTTACAACTAGATTCCACATCTGAGAAGAGATTGCTTACACTAGGTAAAAGGGGCAGGAGGGGGAAACTTTACTTGTGAATATCTCATAAACCATAAAGGTTTGAGAGATAAGACTTATATCATTCTTCATGTTTTTTTAATGCCTACAAAATAAAATAAAGTTAAAATAAAGTATTACTATCCCTTTAATCTACAAAATAAGAAAACATTTTTATTGGACATTACTGTTCCTTTAAGGGGAGGATTTTAGCTTTGCTAGCTTAATACATTGACGTTAGGCAGGCAGAGGGACTAAATTTATTCCAGCTCCTGATTTAGTGGGGAATCTCCATAGTACATTCACTTCACTGTGCTGGAAGCTTTCACCCATTAAAATCAGTGTGCTTAACTGTTTGAGTCCCAGAAATGTGCCAAACACATTGCAAAACAATGCTCTGGAAACCTCCCTTGTACTCAAAGGGTTTCCACAGACCAGCTTAGCTTAAATTTTAGAATTTAAAATTTTTGCTACATGCAAAATGAACCTTCTTCAATTTTAACAATATTTGATTTTCACTAATAGGGTTGTTTTAAAACCTTTTTTACTACAGTAGAAGATGTGACATAAATGTCCTTGAATTGTGTAAGCACCGATACATTTTGGTGTCTTTACACTGTTCTTGAACTGAGCCACCCTAATGCCTACAAATTGATTGAATGGACACACTCTCTATGAACAGCAGCCAATCCACTGCTTGTCGTTAGTCATTTTATGGCTATTGACTTGCTTTCATATAAATGTATCTTTCTTTCTGCAATTTCAATTTCTTTCTGAATGTGACATCTCCATCCAGGGATGATAACATTTGTGCCATTTATCATCATTATACCGCTTTTGAACTTACTCACTTTAATGTTGGCAAACTGATCAAACGGACATTTAGGTCCTGTATTGGACAAGTGCAATATGGACTTCTATGCTCTGAACACTTACACATTTATGCCTCTGGCTATTGTGGAGTAGTAATTCAGACTGATGTACTGAGAAGAGGAGCAATTCTGGGTCATACCAATAGCACCATAAGGTACAAAAAAAAAAAAAAAAAAAAAAATATATATATATATATATATATATATATATATAGGATACAATGAGGCTCATTCACTAAGGAGAATAGGCCCTTATTTATAAAAGTTAACTGAAGTTATTCTGGATTAAACCAACACTCCATAGGAGACAAATACAAATTCCAAAAATGGTCATACACATGAACAGAGCGTTGTAACCCCTTTAATGCCAAGTTGAATGATAAAGTATCCCCCTCCCACCCCTTTTACTGATGTAACACTGCTCACCTCAGAACAGAAAGGTGGTGTCCAGATGGCTTGCAGAGAGGGACAGTGTTCAATTAGAATAATAAAAAACCTGTCAAGGGGGCATGGTTTTCATTGTTCTCACAGTAAGAATATTGCCCCTTGCTATGATCTGTCTAGTCTTAAGACCAGATTCCACATCTGAGGTGAGCAGTGTTACACTAGGTAAAAGAGGTAGGAGGGGGAAACTTTATCATTCAATTACTCTTGAACTACAATTCTAACAGTATTGAAATAGCAATCACCATGGCCCAAATACTATGAAGATTAATTGGAGCTACTGTTTTTGTGAAACATTACTATCCCTTTAACAGGAATGTTATATGTCCTCTATGGTGCCATTGGTTTGTTCCAGAATAACTCCAGTTTGCCGTAGTACTGGAACAACCGAACTGCACCAACTAAAAATTCCCATCTCCTATGGAGATTTATGGTCCCGGGACCAGAGCTGTCCATAGGATCGTGTAGCAACAGCGCCACTGTACAATTTCAGGCCACTGTGATATTGCACCTAAAAAATTCAGCTTTGAAAATTAATAACTTTTGAATGAAACACCTTTCAGCAGTGGGAGTACTCTTGTTTTACTCAGGGGGATAAACCCTACAACATATCTTTTTTTACATTTTAAGTATTACTATCCCTTTAAAGGGAAACTCTCACCTCATTTACAGTGCTTCTTTTTGTAATCTTGCTTATCTATAAATGTTAATTCCAGTATTTCCCATTAGGCAGACTAGGCAACTGTCTAGAGCACCAAATTTTGAGGGGTGCCCCAACTCTGATGGCCATACCAACTTTCTGGATTTTGGGCATGGCCAGAGTGATATCAATGTCCCTACACAAGTTTTATACACTTTTACAGGATATTGTTTTACCCCTTCGGTGCAATAGAGATTTCCAAATCTCTATAGCACCCAAGGGGGTTAAAGCTTTTTTTTTGTCCTTGCTTGTTATAGGCCAAGGTATTTTCTATAACAGAAAATAGTAGATTGGTGGTAGGGGGGTCAAATGAGGACTGGAGTTGTGGCCATGGGTTGTCTAAGGACTCCAGAGATGTAAATTCAGCCCTGCACAAACAACCACAGTCACTGAATCAAGCTCTCAGACACAGTATATTATAAAAAAATAACAACCCAATTTAATTTTGTCTTCTATGTATGTATGTCTTTTATGTCTTCTGTGTATGTTAGGGTGTAGTAGTTGGTTATACTGTACAAATATGCAACACTACATTTACTGTGAAGTTCATTTATCATTTCTGTTGTTATTACTGTAAAGCACGCATCACCCAATAAACTGTTTTATCTCACTTAGTATAATGCAGCGTATTCATTGCTGTATTGTTGCTGGACTAAAGCAAGTTGGTTGCAGTTGGTAATACCAAACAGTGGATATGCTCAGTAGTCCATTATAATAAATCAGAACTTTCCAGCTATTTCATGCTATACACCAATATTTTTTGACTGTTAGGCCAGACCTTATCTCAGGATGCTGGATTTAAGGCATGCGAGTCCAGGTCTGTTCACAAGATCCACAAACAAACTGGGTTTGAACTCTAAAAAAAGAAAGGGGAAAAAAAAACAGAAGACACTCCTAGTGTATTATCCCAGGTGAAACTGACAAATCAACCTTCAATCTTGACTCTCAAAAGAAATGTACTCACAAAAATGTTGTCCAGAATAGCACATATATGCTTTCTGGAAATATCGCTTGGGATTTTTGAAATACTGTCCCCTTATCAGTATCGATGATTTCAATCTTAACGGCTGATCCTCACCACATCCTCCAGGATGATATACACGCTAAAAACTAAAAGGCAAAAGGGTGCCCAATAGTGTCTTAAATGACAACTATATCACATATATAACAATCTTCAATTTATATGCTCACAATTTGAAGTGGTTGTAAGCAGCATATACCACCTCACAACATTAGAGAGATTGTCCTGTCTCTGTTCAGAAATCTCCACCTAAATTCGGAAAGAAGAAAAGGTGCTGCTCCAGGACTCTGTAAAAAATATTTAATTCACATAAATGAAAAATAAAACAACAATGGTCTCTTGCAACGTATAAATTGTCACTGCCACTTATACAGCATTTCACAGATCAATTACAAAAACAAAGTAATTGTAATTGTGCATCTGCCTTTTACTTGAGAAAGCAGTTGATCTGTGAAAAGTTGTATAAGCGGCAGTGACAATTTATGTGCTGCATAAGACCATTATTTTTTTATTTTTTATTTATGTGAATTAAATATTTTTTACAAAATCCTGGAGCAGCACCTTTTCTTTCTTCTGATTTAGGCCAGGATTCATCAAGGTGCGAATGGATTAATATGCAGGAAAATCAGAGGATTTCTATGTATTAACAATTAGCCCATTCAGTAACTTTCGGACTGTATCTGGCCATCGCTTATTCTTATATAAGCAATGGACAGATAGATCTGCAAATGTGATCCGCTAGCTTCAAGCTGGCAAATCCCATTTGAATGCATGGGGCGAACACACTCATACACATTTTCGCTTATGCGTATACGTGTGTTTTTCCCATGACTGACCAATTGACTAAAGTTTCCCTGCTTCGCATACGCAAAGCAGGGAAACACGTAAAATCATTGATGAACACCTGAAGATATCCATAAATGATCTTTGATACGCTACTCTTCCCGCAGTTTGATGAGTCATAGCCTTAGCTGGAGATTCCTGAACAGAGACAGGACAATCTCTCTATATGCTTATATGTAGTGAGGTGGTATATGCCGCTTACAACCACTTCAAATTTTGAGTATATAAAATGAAGATTGATTTATATATTATATAGCCTTTTTTTTTCCCATGATGATGCTCAGGTGTCTTAATCAGTAGTTTCTTCATTTTTATTCAACCAACTAGGATAAAGAAGATATATCCTTAAATCCTGGTCTGGTTCTGACCCATAAGATATGACACTCCCAGATTAAGGGATTTATTTATTGAAACGAAAGCTAGGGATGGGTGAACTCTTCTTTTTCCATCTTGTGGGAATATCTGCAGAATGAGACAATTCTTATCATTTCTGCAAAAGTTCCTACAGGAAGGAAATTAATCAGAAACCTTGAAAATGTATGGGTGGAAGGTTAAGCCCATTGCAAAAACCTTGAAATTGCATGGGTAAGAGGTTAGTCCCCTTGCACTCTGCACTCACCCTGTCACCTTGAATTCAAGTTATCATATATGAAAACTTCATTAAAAACTGCCTATTTATCATGCTAGCCAAAAGGCTGACAGATGCATTGTTTATGAGATATACTTTTTTCTGTATGGCAAGATCTCTGTGTGTTGTACCATATGCTGATTATAGAATTAATTTTCCATATTACACTTAATAGCTAATTAAAGTGCAGCTATCACCCAAATTAAATTTACCTTCAAATAAGTATGCACATATCCATATTAGTATTAATCTGGAATAAGTCCAACATTATAGAAAAATCCAACTCGTTCTGAGATGGTCAGACAGGCATCAGTGCAGACATCTTGCCACAGAGACCTCTGAGTGCCTGCACTGTCCATCCCAGTTTGTGTTGTGTCTTTTTTTTAAAAAAAACAAAAGTTGATTTTAGCAGGTCAAAAATTGACCTGCATCCAGCCAGCCTCCAGCACAGCAGAGAAGGGGTTAATACCCCCATCTGGTGCATTATTTTTTAACCACTAGATGTCTCCTCTCTGCTTTTCTGTCCCTTACTTTGATTGTAAGGGACAGACAGGCAGAGCTGAGACAGAGAGGCAGTACTGCCTCTTTCATTCACAATGCTGGTACATGTGATCGCTGCTTGCAGCGATCACATGACCCAGCACAAGTGAAAGTGGCTGAGACTTAATGCTCCGGTATCGGAGAGCTCAGTCTCCGCCTGGAATTAATGATAGTAGCATGCATGGAGGCGCGCTGCTATCATTTAACCCATGAAGTCCAGGACCGTCATGGGTCCTTAAGGCAAAACAACCCATGATGGTCCTGGACCATCATGGGTCGTAAAGGGGTTAAAGGAGAAGTAAACTTTTGTTACCAAAACTTATATATTGTAGGGTTCTTCCTGTTGAGTAGAACAAGGGTACTCCCACTGATTAAACATATATTTATATATTTTCAGTTATTACAGTTTAAACTCTTGCTTTTTTACATTAACAGCACCCTCTAGTGATAAGATTCCAGTTAGCTATTCTATTGTATTTATTGTGAGATGTGAGCCACTGACAAACAGTTCTCCATAGAATTTGATAGAAACAGGTTGTCAAAAGGAAATGCTCTGTAATTCACTACCTGTCAAGCTGAAATGTTCTAACTTTTGAATAAAACAACTGAAACCAGGAAAAGCTCTATAACATACGTATTCATAAAAAAAGTTTACTGCTCCTTTAAATGCATTCTAGTGTAATAAAGAGTGTTATCAATATTGATCATATTCTTTAACATAAATTAAAAGATATTGAGGAAACATCCTCTTCCCTATTACCCTGACGTCAGCACCTTCTACTGTTAAGGGCTGAACTGGAAGTAGATCAGCTTTTCATGATTGCCACGGCAACCCAGGTCAGAGCTCATGCATTTGAGCTGTTTCAACTCATCCAGATTACCGCCACTGTGTATCGAAACACCTCAAACAGAGACTAATGTGAACTCTGAGCAGGTTGTCATGTCAACTGAGTTATGGCACTTAGTCGTGTGCCTTTACAGGAGAAGGGACTGATATCCTGAAAAGGTGATGGGGGTGGAATCTTTAATTATATATTTTAAACTACTATGTATTAAAGACCGTGACTGACACCAGTCACATGCTTTAATACTTCAGATTAGGATACATTAACTGAAAGAAATATGCCAGCATTACTATGTCTTTAAGGAAGAACTTTTATAGTAACCTGATTATTTTGTTTATAGCCCACACAGTTCTTGTTGGCTGTTGCTTTTGTAGCCTAAACAGAACAGCTACAATAAGCCTGCAAACTTAATGTGTGGTATAAATCGTTCTTTCCTGGGTAGGGCTGACCCTGTGAATTTCATTGTCATTCAATCCAAAGGAAGGTTACAGGAATGAATTAAGATATAGATGTTGAGTCACAGCCAACACAAACCTCATTTCCGCTCCCTTGTATGTTATAAATTCCATGAAATCGCTGTCTGGAGATTATAACTCAGTCTAATGTCCAAATATTACTTTATTGCGTTTTATCATTACAATCAGATACCCAGAGCAATTTTCATGTTAAATTATTCACAAGTTCCAACAAATAATTTTAGAAGTGGCCATGTGTGTTCATTTGCATTTTTAAGCACTGCAATTTTATTTCTTTTTAGACAGAAAACATGTTTATATGGATCCCTGTGGTATTGTGAATAAATGTAGTTAGAAAAATAAATAGTGCACAGTAAGTGAAATCATTTTAAGTGGATAATATTTTTTTTAGGAATAGGAAAACATCCATGGAAATGTTGATGGCTGCCTTCTGTAGTTCCATTACTAGTGTAGAAAATGCTCAAACGTACTTTTAACCTTTTTTTTTTAGTAAATTTAGAAAATTTACATTGAAATTATCCCTACAGTTGTATATTTTGTAAATAACATTTCTATCCTATATAATAATTCGCTAAATCATGTGTAACGCCGCGACATGCGCAGTAGACACTGCTGCGCGTGCTGCAGTCATGTGCAGTAGAGACTGCCTGCGCCGCGGCTGATACAGAGCTGGGCCCAACTCTGTATCAGCCGTGGTGCGGGTAGTCTCTACTGCGCGTGACTGCCCCGCAACCGGGTGGCAGTGGCACTGTGGCTCATGTAACGGGCTGTTCAACTAGTATAGTTATATTCCAACTCAGACTAGGCATCCTTTAGCTCTCCAGCTGTTGACTGGTTGTGATGAAGGAAGCTATAATCCCTGAGTGCTACAAGACCAAAGGCTGCCTAAAGCATCACGGTATGTGTGGTATTGAATACAAGGCAGATCAAACGAGGTAGGACAATGCACATGGGCAATTCATGAAACAAAATGGGATGAATGTTTATTGCGTGTTCAGGAGTTTGGTCCTCTGAAATGTTGTACCTGATACAAATAAACACTCAGCACATACTGCTTTGCTAAATCCTGATGTGTATTCCCCTACCTCACTTTGGTCTTCTTTATAAACTGCAACATGTATAGACTTGCCAGGGGTTTAGGGTAAAGATAGTGTACCTCTCCTTTGAATTGTATTGCATACATACCAGTGACAGAACAATAGTTACTTGCCTGTAGACAAAAATACTGGGCTCTAAAAAATGTCCCATCATCATACCTGGAAACTTTCAAAATTAGCTGACCCTGAGAGTTTATAGATATTAACCCTCAAAGTTCCCCCTCAACATAGGTTCTTGGTGAAATGCTCCTACTCGCTCTAATGGAGAGGGGCTCTACCTGGTCCTCAAGGAACCGCTGTCATGCAACAAATTAGATATATCACTCTTGGACACACATAAGACAAACAGCACTCATCCCTCTGCCTTGCTAGTATAAGTGGTACCAGTTTAGGGCCCTATGAAGCAGTTCATTGGAGCAGGTTTGATAATAGGTAGAACTGGATTGTTTCACCCTGAGAATTTGGCTCTTCACCCTGAGACCCTGAGATTGGAGTCAAAACCCTGAGAGTTCCCAGGTATGCCCATCATGTGTATGTTTATGGATACACAGAAGAATGATTAGCTAGATAGACAGAATGACAGATAGTTAAAGATGAAAGCCAGATAGATAGATAACTGTAGTGTTTCTGAGTTAAGCCATCTTGCTCAGATAAGCAACTTCCATTGATTTGCATGGGGAACTTTGTATTATACAAAGTTACAGATAAGAGAGCAAAATCATGGACGATAAGTACAGGTACATATGTAGACTGACAGACAGATATAGGCTGATATATCTATTTCAAGATCTAAAAGGATATCTCTAATTAATTTCAAGTGAGTGAATCAGTGGCTCATTCATATTGACATAAGCAAGGGATCCTTAAATCCTAGTCTGTTGGTGTCCCTTGATGAGCAAACTTGTACAAGGGTTGTGAAGGGTTTCTCTGCTCTGCTTCATATTAAAGCTCCACCCCTGGGGTGGAGTCTCTATATTTTATATTGTGCAGGGTTGGTTTAATCACCACGAAAATTAGGCAGTCTCTTTGGGTGGTGTAATAAAGGGAACAGCAGTAGGGCCATTTCTGTAGGAGGCCAGATCACCTTCATCCTGCTCCTCTGTTTCCATAGGTTCCATAGAGGTAGCCAATACACAGGATTAACTGTGGTTGGGTTGTAACATCAGCTCCATATTGCCATCAGCTCCAGCTTATCCCCCATCAGCACCATATTGCCCTCACATTGCCCCCATCAGCTCCAACTTGCCCCCATCATCTCCACATTGCCCCATCATCTACAACTTGCCCCCATCATCTCCACATTGCCCCATCAGCTCCAGCTTGCCCTCACATTACCCCCATCATCTCCACATTGTCCCATCATCTCCACATTACCCCGTCAGCTCCAGCTTGCCCTCACATTACCCCCATCATCTCCACATTGCCACTATATCAGCTCCAACTTCCCTCACATTGCCATCAGCTCCACATTGCCCACATCATCTTCACATTACCTTCCTGGTGGTCCAACGGCAGATGTCTGTGCCTCCTTCTGTAGCTGCTGTTGCTCCCGCGAGGTCTCTTTAGGAATTTAGAACGCTGCATTAGAGCAGATGAGGGAGCAACAGCAGCTACAGGTCAGGTCTGTGCCTGTCTGAGCCGAAAAAGGCACGGATCTTACTATACGGTAGGCGGGTTTGCGCTGTGAACAAAAATATGTAATTTTTTTTTTTAATTTCAGTGACAGGAGCCCCTCTATGGGGTGCGCCTGTAGGCAGATGCCCTGGACAAGAGAATTATACACCAACTATGTGCTATAAATTCATAATGATTATACTGAAAGAGGTGGGAGTAGTAGCAAAATACTTCGCAAGACTGAACTTTATTTTATATATATATATATGTGTGTGTGTGTGTGTGTGTGTTATATATACATTTATATATATATATATATATATATATATATATATATATATATATATATATAATATATATATATATATATTTATATTTATATATATAAATAATGTTGGTGGTCTTATAAATAAAAGATATTCATTTTAAGATTATGTCTTTCCAATACTAGAAAAGGGGAATATTTGTCTAAGTAAACCAGTTTTAGTTTGGGTTTCTTTACTAAAGTTATACATTTCTGTTTCAAATATGAGGCCAAATGACTTTGATAATGATTTCCCATGTTCTTTACATTTTGAAGATGTGCTCTGTTTTGTGTTTATAATTTTTTTTGTGGAAGTAATTAGTTATAATTGGATTTGCATTTATTGTAAAAGTATGCCACTGCAATGACACAAGTTTTGCTGTGATCAAAAGGATAGTAGAAAGTTATTTATAATGATAATATATTCTTTTAAAAACTGTATTCATTTTGAGGACAATGGATTATGTTACCCCTGACCTCCCGAGATGTTAGAGATATCTGTAATGGCCAATTTCTTCTTAGTATATCAGTATCTTAGCGGCTGATTAAATGGCCAAAGAGGGACACTTTTGTTTAGATGGAGTGTCTTGGGGGTAGGGACTGGTGGTTGGGGCAGTACCAAGAATTTACATAACCTATCGACACCTCAGGCATATCTGGGAACCTTCTTTACTGCAATCCCCAGAGTGATCCAGTGGACTTGGGTTGGTGTGTCCAAAATTACATGATTTGTGTCATAATGTGGGTGGGGCTTAACAGGGATGTTGGGGTTATCATGATAAGAAGTTGTGTCTCGTCTCTAAAATGGGTAGGACAGTGGGCAGAATAGGGTGGCAAGTAGGTACAATGGGTAGGGGCTACTGAAAAATTGAACCAGCTGTCAAAATAGTTTCTGTCCCCAGAGACCCTGTAATTAACAGTCAAAAACGGAATTCAAGTGGCAGATTAAGAGAGTTCCCATGTATGGATAGAGGACAAATACCTAGTTAAAAATTGTTTTTTTCTTTTGTTTTTGTTCTCCTAGTTTGGAGATTTGAAGAAACCTTTCATTCCTTGCTGCTTCTCATATCTTATTCACTTGGTATCTTAATTTAATTTGTTTGTTAATTTGTTTCACTCTTCTCAGAGTTAGTTTAGTTTTATTAATTCAAGTGCTTGGGGTTTTGCACTAAGGTGTGATAAAGAGGTGAGATGTGGAGATGACTTCTCCTGATATATTATTTCTCCAATTTCCATGTTATTCCTATGGAGCCTATACACTAAGATGTCTCCCACTTGAGATACCTTACTACATAGGCTCTATAGAATAACACAGGAATTGGAGCAGTTATCTCACTGGAGATACCATCTCCACATTATCACCACTTTATCACACCTTAGTGCATCTCCCCCAGGTGATGTCAGCATTTGTCAGGAACCCACTGAGTGCTATGAGAATCTGCCATATTTTATTTCCGGACAGATAATGTATTTCGCCTACTGTTTCATCCATATTATTTTAAAAATGTTTTAATCATTTGATTCCCACATGTCTGGTTCCATTTTCACTTTGGGCTACATAACTATAAATGGTGGTTTGGGATGAGTAAAATGTTTCATCCAAAAACCAAAAAGAAAGAAAACGGCATATTTTGCCTTCCATGGAAATTCTTGCGCAAATCTCAACAATTCCACTTTTCAGGCAATTTTCCTTCCAAAGCTAAAATTTCATGAAAACATTCCAAAAACCACATAAAAAGGTGGATTTACTGCCTTTTTTAATGTCTGCGTACTATTTTCATCCTCACCTTAGTATAAAGGGTGTTCTGAGAAGGCTGTGTTGTCAGTGCATACTAGGAAGAGGAGAGAGCTAGAGGTCTTACATCCCTACTGTTGGATAGCTATAGGGAGAATGCAGGTGTTGCTTAGGTGCTGTATAGGGGTTGCCTACATGCTTCTTACTGGTATAGCTTAGGTGCTTCTTACTGGTGCTGCCTATTAGGCTTCTTGAATCACCCAAGTGACATTTCCATATAATTTATTACAAAAAATACAAACAAATATATATATATATATATATTTCTTATTTTGCCATTTTTTAAATAGTTTGCAAATTAGGTAGGGACTTTTGTGCATATTGACTTGCTACCTGTCACATTGGTACTAGTCATCATCATTTCCACCAAAGTTGTAAGGGGGAAAGAATTGCTTGGATGTCATTGTGGTGATCATCATATGAAATATATTGCAAATATGGTTGTGGCAGCTATTCATAATGAAGTTATTGCAGACCAGTCTGCTACTAGTAGGAAATGTGATGCAGAAAGTCATTCTAAATCACAATCAAATAAAAGTGGCAGGAGATCTATGAATGTGCCAGTGACTCCTGCTGAACAAGTAAGAGGTGATGATGAAGAAGATGAAGTTATCATTAATACTATGACTTTCTCCTCTTCCACCATAACATACAGCCATTCAGTTAGTAATCGTATTGGCCTCCTTAGCTTAGTAGTGAAGAAGGACAAAATTCTGCAATACAAAAAGAGTGTGAACTTGATTTCAAGTCATTGATATATTGACTGTGATGTGGCTTTGTTGGATACTGGGAAAAAATTACAGGAAAATGAACAAATAGTAGAAAACAGAGAACAATAACACCCTGAATTTCCTCATAATGAGTTTCTTGGTGGGAAAAGGGCAAATTTGCTTACCGATATTTCCTTTTCTTCTGTGTTCCTCCATGGCAGAATATAATGGTTTAATCTCCACCCTCCAGCTGGTAGGATCAATCAGTTTACAAAGGACCATCCTCGCTTAGCTGCTTTAGTTATTATTGGTCCTACTCAGCTGGTGGACGGTGGTGATCCTCTGTGGTTACTCTGTATTTCCCAAGGAGGATAAGAATTTTACTCTCAGTCTGGAGGAGGTGAATGGCTGCATTCATGCTGTCCATCCCTGAACTAGGATTGCTTAAGAATGCTTTGCTGTGTCACTGCTTCAACCCTTGACCGGAAGGTAAGTGACGCACAGCTCTTTGTTGGTTGTCTTGCCTCCTGCTTGATAGTTCTCTCACTTTCTGCTTCTCTACCCCTGGATTGCAGTTGGATGCTTGTCTTTCTTTTATGCAGGCCTCAGGAAGTCACTGTAGGTGGTGTGAGGTCCATTGGTGGAACATATTCTAGGTATTTAAAGTCACATGAGCCATGTCAGCTCCTTCCAAATAAGTTTCTGAGGAGATGGAGTATTAGAGTCTGCTGTAAAGGATGATAATGCCCAGAAATGGAAGTCTTGTTCAGGATGTGATAAAAGCACCCCTGTCTCTGATCAATCTAAGCTCTGTCCTGATGCCCTGGAGAAGGCTGCAGGTTAGGAAATACCTACAAAATTTCAATAATTTTTGGCATGTAAGAAATCATCTATGCAAGAGACTTTTTAGCCATGCATGAAGCAGCTACTTAAAAAAAAGGCAGCGTGTGTATGGTCCATACGGTTTTAGTTGATGAGGAAGTAAGTTTTCAAGATTTGGAGTCAGTTTACTCATCTGAGGAGGAAAGAGAAATAGTGAAAGACATAGGCTCTTTTAAGTTAGACAAAATGGTGTTTTTTAAAGGCCATAAGGAAGACCCTAGGGTTATTGGACATCCAAAAGCAATTAGATATAATGGACATAGCTTTTCTAGGTTTTTCCCGTACACCATTCCACTTCTGACTTGATTAAGATGGAATAGAAGGAAGGACATAAGAGGTTCAGATATCCAAAAGATTTCAGAAACTGTATCCTTTCTGTGAGGAAGATACAACATTTTGGATTAACCCTAAGGCAGTAGCCCAGATTGCTAGGTGAACTACTATCCTGTTAGAAGATTGCCCCTCTATTAAGGATTTGATGGACAGAAGAGTGGAGAAGTCCCTTAAAGAGCTAGTAATACTTAGTTTTAAGTTTATTTAATTTGGTAGGCATAAAAAATGGACAAAGATATAAGGCTTATCTCTCAAACATTTATGTTTGAGATTTAAGGCTTATCTCTCAAACATTTCCTAAAGTTGCCTCATGACAGGTGTCAGTGCTGTAGCTGACAACTGCAGAATCCAGTCATTTGACTGCATGGAGGCTCTTCAGCAGAGCCGAAATCGCGCGATCTAAATATTAATACTTCACAGGAACGTTCTACAAAGTGTGCAGGGTTTTTATAATCCTTGGGGAAAAACACTACAATGCTGAACAAGTAAGGGGTAGGGACACCAGGGGACAACAGTGTATGGCAGTAGAGGACAATAGGGATTCACCTCCAGTGTCTCCACAATAGTTCTTGAAAAATGTCATCATAGGGTATTTTTGTGAGAAATTCAGGAAACTAACTATTTTGACTAGCTCTAGGGGTAGTTGATGTTTCGGGGAGGGGGGTGGATAGTGAAAGATAATGGGTTAAATAGATAGAGAAAGATGATTTAGCAATAACAATGATGATAGGGGGGTAGAGGTGGAGGTGATGAGGGCAGTGATATAAAATCAGTGGGTGGAGTTAAAAAAAGATGAACGGTTGATAGACTATGCTGTTCCAAACGTAAAAAACTGTTTGTTTCTAATGTTCTTACATAGTCTTAGATCCCATTGCAGTTAATATATTTAAAAAGGGTTTTACCTTGAAATTTCTCCATAGGTGTCAATGGGAATATGTTGGATAAAACCAGTGATAACAATTATCAATTTTAATATAATTTAGGCCATCATTTCATAAGGTATTGTATAGCAGTAATAATCATCCCATTACACTAATGCCGCTCTATGTCCTGCTTGTACAAAGAAATGAGGATACGTTCTGGAATGTGAATATAGTGCAGAGCAGGGTTAGTCAATTGTTAGACCTCCAGCAGCTACAAACTACAACTCCCATCATCACCAACCAGACAATGTTAGCAGTTGTAGTCCACAACAGCTGTGGTTCCAACAGTTGACTAACCCTGTTGTAGAGTGGCCTTGTACTTTCTTGTTGATAAATGAGCAAGGTCAGTGTAAGTGATAAACTGATAAATATATGAATGCTAACATATGCAAATGCACGTGTGTTTCAATTCATGTTTGTCGATTTGACCTTTAAATGACCTAGTATGCATATGAAGTGATACACATATTTACACATTTGTATCATGTTTCTGCTGTGACAATTTAGACTCCTAAATGGACACACACACACACATCTCTCCAAGTAACTTAGAGTCTGATTTAACCCCTTTATATCCAAGAGGGGTATCCAATCCAATGACTGCTTAATGCAAACACACACACACACACACACATGCCATGTATCTCAGCATTCACTGCATAGCATTTCATGTTTCCCTGCCACACATTCTCAAAGCAGGAAAATATGACAAATCATTGACGGATACTTGAAGTTATCTGTCATTGTTCCAGGTGAAGAGCAGTGTATCGGATATGCTGCTCTTTCCACACTTTGATGAATTGCCCCATAAGATTTAAAGTATGTATTTCTTCTAGGGTTGAGGATATGAGCAGTGGCTTAACTAGTGATTAAAGGGCCATGGTGAAAACATTTTGCTGGTTCTCCTAACATTATTATTTTTATTCTCCCTGATGCATACCTAGAATCTACTCAGTCTTGGGGCCTATGGGACTCTCTTAGATGCAGGACCCCATCACAACTACACCTTTTGCTTCCTCAGTAGTTACACCCCTGGCTGTGAGTGTCCCTTTAAAAATTAGAATATCTAATGTTGTATTTATAAACTGAACTATTGCACAAACTATTTCACATTTGTAAATACATGTAAAAATTTATGTGGTGTTAAAAGCAAAATGTAAATGAATCCAATGCAAATTAATTACATCATTTTTTTAGAATTATAAACATGAAATCAAAAAATTAAGTCATTTTGATTTTTAGTTTCCAACCGCATAATATGGACACTGTTCCACAAATGTTTTTTAGATATAAAGTCTGGCATTGCTATAGTAGATTATTTATCTAATGCTTGGAATGAAGCAATCAAGACAATCTTTTTGCCAGTGGTGGATGTCTTCACACTGGCGGGAAGAAGTACTGACAAACATTCCGCTAGCATGTTTATTAGTGAATGGAAAACCCAAGAGAGCTGTCATGTAGCATGAGATCTGGAAACCAGTCCTACTTTTAAGAACCGTGAAGTAATGACTAAGGCACATTTTCTTCATCTGATTTATAGGCACGGTCGCAGACACAATGAGGTTGGTGTTAGGGCCTGATTTCCCAATAGGCAGAGCTGCCTAGAGCTCCAAATTTTGAAGGGCACCTCAGCTGTGCTGGTCACAAGCAACTTTTGAATTGTGGGTATGGCTGGAGAAATCACAGTGTCCATGCACCAGTTTTATACTCCTTTACATGTTATTATTTAACCCCCTAGATGCTAGCAATATCTCTGACACATTGGAGATCTTTCTAGCAACCAAGAGGTTAAAGCTGTATTTTGTTCTTGCTTTTTATAGGCCAAGGGGATTTTCTGTGCCAGGAAATAGTGGATGGGACTAGGGGTGGGGTCATGTGAGGAGTAGGGGTGTAGCCACAGTGAAGCTAAGGACATCTAGAGTCCTTTGCCTAGGGGCACCTGAGATGTAAATTCAGTCCTGGTTGGTGCACTGATCTGAACTGGAGCAGCTCTGGGACAAATATAATTTCCCAAATTCCCACTGATTTAAACGAGTTTCGATGCTAAAGATTTTTCCAATGTTTTGCAAAGCAATGCACTGGAGATCTCTCTAGGATTCGAGGGATTTAAAGGGGAACTACCACCCCTCAAAAACTGTATCTCAATTAAGTCTTCATCTGGCGACTAGCCGGCCGGCTCCAAAAGGGACTGACGGCGCAGGCGCACGGATGTCACTATGACAAGATGTCTGTGCTTCCTGCTACTGTCAGCCTCTGAAAAAGTAGAAAATCTTTTAAACCAGGTACTATTTCTGGCGACTAGCGCTACTAAGTAGCTAGTCGCCAGATGAAGGCTTAATTGAGATACAGTTTTTGCGGGGTGGTAGTTCCCCTTTAAATTGAGTGCCAGAGGGGTATCCAGTGCATTGCAAAGTAATGAGCTGGATATCCCTCTGGAACTCAGATGATTAACAGAGAAGTAGTACCCCCCCACACACACGCACACTCACTTACCTTATTATGGGCAGCAAATTATAATAGCCCCTATGAATTCTGCGCATGTGCCTTTGTTCAAAAGATAATATCTTTCAATCAGTCCTGGATGTCAAGTCCAAAGTGGCAGACATGACAGGTGATAGCAGGACCACATGAGACAAACTCCATCCACCTCACATGATAATCCTAACCCTTCAAGGACCAGAGGTTGTAAATTACACACTGGGAAAAGTTGTTGTGAAGTTCCCTTCGTAAGTAGGGGGATATGGTTGGAATGTCCTGGTGCTTTAAAAGCTAAAAAATAGCTGCCTCGTTCATAGATTAGCTTCCAGACACAACCGCGACTCTGAGCTACTCAAAGTCGTGGGATACTCAGGAAGGGATGGAGCGGAGAATACCCACAGGGGGTGTGGAGAAAGACCCGTTGTCTGTTAGAGTTAGACTGACCCAAACGTTTTCGCAGAATCCCTTCTCGAAGTGTGCTTGCAAACTAGGCATACTTTGTAGATCTGTCCAATTAAGTATTTATTTTTTAGATCGTGCTATTTCGGCTCTGCTGAAGAGCCTCCGTCTGGTCACGTGACCAGAATCTGCTTCTGACAGCTTTACAGCTCATGTCAGGGAAAGGGGAGGGAGGGGGGAACTTTAAAGGTTTGAGAGATGGGACTTACGTTGCTTAGTTTATTGTTGTAATAGCTACAATATTAGATTTTAACAGTCTTTACTACCCCTTTAACCCTTTGAGTGCCAGAGTGGTACGGAATGCATTGCAAAGCAATGCATTCTGTACTACTCTGGAGCTCAAAAGGTTAACCCCTTAAGGACCAGTGGTCCCAGGGTGTGTGGTCCTTTAATGTGATGTGCAGTTCCACGTGACTCATCATGTGTGCCGGCACGCTGAATGGGGGACTGAAAGAGATCGCTCCGGTCTTGGAGCGATCAATTTCAGTCCCTGCTATTACTCACAGTGCTCCTGCAGCAGTGCTGTGAGTAAAAAGTGTGTGACGTGCCAGGACTGTCACTGGTCCTTAAGTGCCGGACAGCCGTGATGGTCTTGGCACATCACTGGACGCGAAGGGGTTAAGAGGGGATTTTCACGGAAACACATTAAAGAGAGTAATTTGACTGTTAACTGAAATGAAAGACTGAAAACATGTTTGGTGGTGAAAAGGTTTAGCAACAAAGTGATTAAGATGTACTTTTTAACCTCTTAAATGCTAGAGTGGTCTGCAGTGCACTGCTTCTCTTAGAGACCTCTCTAGCAGCCAAGGGGTAAAAAAAAAAAAAGCAATGCGTTGTATACCCCTCTGGCACTCAAAGGGTTAAAGTATTGGGAATTCTTATTTGTTTACTATGGTGCGTTTGGTTTGTCTCCAGAATTGCTCCATTTTTTTGTGAATACATACTTCCCAACATTTCAAATGGCCAAAGAGGGACAATTTTGTTTAGGTGATGTTTATACGGGTGGGAGGGGCATTACCAAGACTTTTTAGATTACTTCATGACCTGTTCATTTTATTTGCACAGACAAATTTATAAACAGTGATACTGACATCTAAACAAACATTGATGTAAGTTTTATTGCTGTGCAGCAATGTGATACACGTATATACACACACCACAGACTCTGAACTCCTAAAAAGAGGGACACCAGGGTAGCAAAGAGGGACAGAGGGATTTGAGTCACAAAGAGAGCCTGTCCCTCCTAAAGAGGGACACTTGGGCGGTATGTGCATATGGCTTTGTCATTGAAACTGTTCTTTCTCATTTATCAATAAAGAAATACAAGGAAGTGCCCAATTTTGAAGGGCTAATATCTCCACTACTAGATGATTTGAAAAAAAAAAAAAAACACAGCTCTAATGTTGGGTTGAAGATTAAAACCCATGGTAAAACTTTGATTTCAGGCGATAGTTCCGCTTTAAATATCATACACTTCCAGCTAGTATGTGTAAAATGTAGTATTTTTATGTTAGATCCCTAAAATATAAGTAAGCTTGCATGCATGAGTATGCTGTTCTATAGAGACACATTTTGGTTAAATGTTTGTATAGAGATAATACAGTTAACCCTTTGAGTGCCAGAGGCGTGTTCCCCTCTGGCACTCAAGGAGTTAATATGTTGAGACTAGCACCACTGTTCTATTCATAAATGTTGTTACCTTATCTCAGTCCATTTAAAGACAATGCAAAACAAAAATTTCTTAAATACTCTTTAACCCCTTAATCCCTTAAGGACCAGCGGTCCTGGGGCGTGCCGTCCCTTAAGGACCACATAGGAATCTTTGACATGCCGTCCCACGTGACTGATCACGTGGGGCGGCATGTCAAACGGGGCACTGGAAGAGATCGCTCCGGTCTTGGAGCGATCAACTTCAGTGCCCGGTATTACTCACCGTGCTCCTACAGGAGCGCTGTGAGTAAAAGTACGTGACGTGTCAGGACCATCACTGGTCCTTAAGTGCCGGACCAGCGTGACGGTCCTGCCACGTCAGTGGTCCTTAAGGGGTTAAGGATTAGTGGTCCCGTTTTGATTTATGCCAATGTGCCAAATGGGGGCCTGAGAGACACTGCTCCGGTCTTGGAGCGGTCAATTTCAACCCCGTTTTTACTTACAGCACTCCTGCAGGAGCGCTGTAAGGGCAAAGTACGTGAAGTGTCAGGACCGTCTGCAGTCCTTAAGGGAAAAAAAAACAGTGATGGTCCTGGCATGTCACAGGGTTATTAAGGGGTTAAACATCGGTATAATAGTTGGAGACCTGGAAATGGCAGAAATGGGAGCCCCTACCGAGCATATGTAAAAGCAGATTTTAGGCCACAGAAAACGGTATAAGGTATGTAAGGGTGGAACATCTTATATTCTTCAGGTAGCTCCGAGATTTCATGGAACACATCTTAGAGAATACATCAGTACTCCTAATGACACAAATTGCATCTTTACTTACATGTTGGTTGAAATTCTTTCTTGAACCATCACTTGTACATAAAACCTGCTCAGTGAGTGTACTGCAGTATAAGCTTTATGAATTATTTAACATTTTAACACACTATTGGCGCGATGCAGGAAACGTGCACAATCGCTATGTCCTGTGTGAAAACCACTAGGGAATAGGTTTGTGCATGATTTTGTTGAATTGTGCATGACAATTCAAGATTAGCGAATGACTGCGTATATTTTTTTGTGTGGGCGTGGCTAAGATTACCGAATCTGTGTGAGTGGAATAGCGAATGCGCCTAATGCAAGAACTGCTATTGCGGATGAATTTATAAGTCTGTGTACTGTTGTTGTAAAATGGAATTTTTCATGCGTAATTCAAGAAGCGTTCGGTATTTAGCTTCCTGGATTTGAATATGTGCAAAATCTATCTGTGCACAAAAATGCCTTTATCTGATGCAAACGTTTCTTGCATCGTGCCACATATTACTGAACTATACCTCGGCGAAAGAACACCATTAGAATTACTTATACTCAAAAGCTGGAACTTATTAAGCTCCAGGGAAATATAAATGATTTGTGCTTTACAGGAAGATGGTGGATTCACAGGGAAATGAGGACATATCTCAGCTAAAAGTATTACATATCCGTGTACAAATTCCCACACAGAATTAGAAAGGTGTTTTCCTTTGAATTTTTATGCAGTTGTTTGCTCTGGAATGTGTCTCTTATTCCCATGACAGATAAATACTTCCCAGTGTTTTGTGTTGCATAAAAATGGAAGTTGAAAGAACACATATGTCCAGACAGTTCAGTCTATTTTGTTGATCCAGAAGGAGGCAAAAAACATTTCCATATTTGCCTTGGAATTGGAACAATTCTTTTTTGACATTGAAAGAGCACTGATTTTTTCCCCTGGATCAGCAATCTACCTGTGTCCATTCATTCCTATGTCTATTCATTACCTGATTTGGTAAAAAGTATCTAGCCCTATCGTATAAATATCTTTAATTTCCCTTGTTAATGTATTCTGCTTTTACTGCATTTGCATTTAAGGAAATCTTATTTCGCTTAATTGTAGGAGTTTAATCTATTAAAAGGATAATAATGGATCATTTTAATAAAACTGAATATTGTAGATATTAAAAAAAAATAAAGTCGTTGATGCCAGTCCTATCACGCAAACATTTATAGTTTGAGAGCTATACGATTACAAAGTTCCCACCCTCCAGGCCGTTTCACAGAAGTCAGCATTTTAGCTGACAGCAGCAGATTCCGGTCATTTGACCAGCCGGCGGCTATTCAGCAGAGCCGAAATAGCTCAATCTAAAAACAAATACTTCATTGGAATGGTCTACAAAGTGTGCCTTGTTTGCAAGCACACTTTGTAGACCGTTCCAGTGAAGGATTTGTTTTTAGATCGTACTATTTCAGCTCTGCTAAAGAGCCGATGGCTGGTCTCAGCTAGAGGGCAGACTTCTGTGTAACGGCCTGAAGGGGGGAATTTTGTAATTGTATATATCTCAAACTATAAATGTTTGAGAGATCAGACTGGCATCAGTTACTTTATTTTTTAAATATCTACAATATTAAATTTAGTTAAAATTATCTATTACTATCCCTTTAACCTATGATTATAATTATTTTACCTTGAGTTTACTGTAAAAAGTGATCATATCAACTCATAGGCACATCTTAAGAGGCAAAATTATACGTCTTGTGACTCTATACCCATTTTATATATGCTTGCTTACTTTTGCAGCTACCCACTGACACTGTGCTAAAATTGTTTCCCCATCCTTTTACATCAAGCATTGTTATACATTGTATATACTGCGTGCAGTTATAGTTATTCCTTAACTGCATATCCTTACATGTTTGTACATAACTTTGAACTTATTTGTGCCTTAACCTCCTTTCCCAATTTGCATACCCTGGAGGGGAGTACTGTGGTGCAACTGGGGGTAGAAAAATTACTTGATCTGCTTAAAAAGGGGCAGGGCTTAATTGTGAGTGGGGGTGGGACTTAAAATACATTTTCAGAGTAGGAGGAATAGGCTGGGGAAGGAGGAGAAGTGGGCGAGGAGTGGGAGGAACAGACTGGGAAGATGCAGAAATGGCAGAGCTTGAATACAAACTCCCCACATCCGGGGAATCAGCCTCTGCCCCAGAGACATGGTAATTAGCAGCAAAAATGGAATCTCCCAGCTATGCCAATTTTTCCTACTGCAGAGAAAACACCCCCATCATGTTCTGACTGTATTACCTTACATGTATTTGTGATATAAGCATACAGAAAGAGTACTTTAATACTTACTTTAACATCATTCATAATCAAACACTGATTTACTTCACACACATTTGGCCAATGTGCTTTGTTTATAATACACTTGCACTTTTTGCCTAAACAGTTCTCTGCCTAAGTAGATTGCCTGATACAAATAACATTTTAATCTATGCTGCAATTTCCTGTGTAGCACCATATCAAAAGCTTTTGCAACATCTGTGTAGAATACATGCTCTGTACAATCTAGTTTTAGTTTCCTGCAAAGTGAGACACTGAGAATGAATGCATAACAGCATTCTCTTGGGAATGATAGATGAAATTGATGCATACTTTAGAGTCTCCAAATGGCTATATTTACCTGCACATATATCACACCTAGTGCAAAGTCTCAGCTAGGATTCCCGTAAAACACGATACTCATACACAGTAGATATAGTAGACTCCATTCATGGTGATCTGCAAAGATTTTTTTAACCAGTGCAAAAATATGCAGTGTTTAGGGGGCTTAATGCCTCCCTTTGTTTGGCATTGTGTGTGTTGATTGTGTTCTCCTATATCTACATTTTTTGGGATGATGCCCACAGTAAATTTCAATTTTAGCTCTAATGGTATTGCAGAGGAAACATTCCCTTGGGTAGAGTAGTCTTACTTCATCCATAAGGACAATCTAGCCATGAAATGCCAGGAAATGTTCCTCTGCAACAGAGTAAGAATGTGTGGTAGTTTGCATTTCATCCTCAGAGGAATTTCAGAGACACTTTAAGTGACTTTGGAAGGTGAAGGCTTTTTCTCTTGCTGTTTTGTTGAGTTTCACCATTCTGGCTCTGAGTTCCAACTTTCCTACTGCAAATGTCTTCTCTGCAGCTTCACAATGCATGCATGCATATGACACTATGCATGTATTGTACCCACACTTCAGTGTTCATTATTTTCTTTCTTGACCTGCTCTTTATGTTTAGGCAAGCAGGGGAGGGCTATCCTGGGGGGCAATTGCCCCCCAGGCTGGTCATGAATATGGGCCAATGGGCCACTGCCTCACTTAATTTCCTATTTGCTGCTGTAAATAGAGTAAACAGAATTTAAGGAGCTACTCGAGTATTGTAGCTCCATTTCAACTGTAAGCTCTGTGGTATCACTAGTGTTGCTTTATTTCAATTATAAGCTCTGTGGTATCTCTAGTGTAGATCCATTTCAATTGTCATCTCTGTGATATCAGTTGTGTACTACCATTTCAGTTATAAGCTCTGAGGTATCACTTGACTTAATCCATAACATTAATGCCAGCTATAACATTAACAAAAGGGGTTGGGCTGGGACATTGGGCTGGAGCGGTAATAGAAATAGGCCACTTAATTGTACTTGCCCCCCAATCCAAAAGTTGCCAGCCCTCCCCTGTAGGCAAGTCATGTGCTGAGTCATAACATGGCCTTCCTGCACATGCATGCATGCACATGTATCAGCTCATATACATGTTAGATTCTGTGTGATATCATGTGTTCATGAGCACATGCATTCATGCATGCATGTGTGATGATGTGAGTGTGCTAAACCTTTCGAAATCAGTGGCTTTCACCTTCCTTCAATACAAAACTGCATTTTAATGTGGATTTTCCTTCCAGCACAACATCTATAGAAAGGAGAACATTGTCTCCCATTCCATGGAAATTCATGCGGGATAGATGTTCCTTAAGAGTGAACAACATTTAAAGGGATATTATTGTCTAATTTTATAAAATTTCAATATTGTAGCCATTCAAAAAATAAACTAAATGATCCTAGTTCCGTCTCTCAAAACTTTACGGTTTGAGAGATATTTGCAGCTAAAGTCCCCCCCCCCCCTTTCCCTGACGTCAGCGCTGTAGCTGACTGCAGGGGAATCTGGTTTGAGAGATAGGACTAGAATCATTTAGTTTATTTTATTTTAGTTTATTTTTTAAAATGGCTACAAGATTGAATTTTTTTTAAATTAGACAATACAATCCCTTTAACCATCTAGTTGTAGCTCTTATTCCATTATTGCCAGAGAAAATATTTTCATGTAGTTATCAATCAAACCAACTACATCAAAGGATAAAATAAAAATGTCCCCAAATGTCCACTGAGACTTTTAACCCCTGCAGTGCTCGAGAGGTTTTGTGGTGTGTTACAAGTCTAGTCTAGCATTCAATGGTTTAAAAGCCCCATTTAAATAATTTTTTATGTAGCCCCTATAATGCTGTTGGTTTGCCCCAAAATTGCTCTTTTGACTTTATTTAATAGAAAAAAGTAAAAATGATATGTGCCTTAAATAATCATGTTGATTTCTACTAATAATATTGTCACTTAAATTTCAATACTGAGTTGAGTAACTCTTTGGCATTTCATGCTCAGTAGTTTTCCTATGAATTTCCATTTTCCTTGCTCACATGGTGACTCAACAGAATATTCCACTGTAAACCTTGTTGAGTTACTCAGGGGCATTACAGAAAAACTGAAGTCCAGATGACAAGGCTTTGCAGCTATGTGTATTAATAATGTGTCTTGTTTTACACTATGTTTTACAGAATGTTAGGATTATGAGAATGTACTAATTTTTAAAGTGGACCTGTCACCTTTCATTTAGTTTTACATATTTAAAAACTTCATTCGAAGCTGCCTGTGTGTCATATTGAAAAAAAGCAGCAACAAGAAGGGGCACAAACCACAATGGAACAATGTAATCAAAATAATATCATCAAGGTGAATACTCACTTAAAATAGACTACCGGCTGATAAAGAATATAACCAGTAATAAGCATTTAGGGTATTAAAATCCACCTACTTGGAGAAGAAAAGAAATCTACATCCGCTTGAAAGTTATACCAAATGAGTTTAATAAAATAATAAAAATAATACACATATAACTAAATGCTCTAGCCGTTCTAAGCACTCTGGTTTTCCTTCAGGAGCACAAGGCCAAAATGTGTCATATTAACCAAAAGTTCAGCAAATGTGTAGTTTAGCAAATAGTCACTTTTATTTCTGGGAAAAGTGAAAGTCTCCTTGTATAGCACAAAGCTTAATTAGCATATGAAACATCACAGCAGGCGTACTGTAATTATTAAACTTTAGCATATGGTATGAATATCTCTTTAACATCTGCTGGTCTTTTGGCTAACATGACACATAGGGGATTTTAACCCTTTGAGTGCCAGAGGGGTGTACGCAACTCATTGCAAAGAAATGTGTTGCATAACCTTCAGGCACTCAAGGAGTTAAAGATGTTTTCAAACATGCAAACTTGAATCAAGGTGACAGGTCCACTTTAAGACAAAGTAGAGATGGCTTAACCCTTTAAGGTCCAGAGTGGAGTGCAACACATTTTAAAGCATGTTTAAAGAGTTAAGTACTCATGATACAATCATGTTATTGGGAGAGATGGAGGGAGAGAAGAGAGGCACTAAGAGTAGAATATAAATTATTAATTTAAGGTAAATATGTGAATCGTTGGAAGCTATAGACATCTCTAACACAATGTGACATTATTATATATTGCTAAAATAATAATTAAGGTATATCATTACTGTTCCTTTAACATTATCTCATAAACACACTAGGTCATGTGTACAAAGGCTATTCCATCATAATGAGCAAATAAATATAATTAAACATTTTTTTTTTGAGATTTTAAATCTTCAGTGGAGCTTTTAAAAACAGTTTTTTTTTATTCAAACATTATACAGTTTCAAACTGTCAGGAAGTGATGAAGCTGTTATTATCACATTTAATGGCAGTGACTCACCTCTCCAATAGAATGAAATAGAATACCTGTCATGTCACCAGGTGAAATGTAGGTGAGCTCTCTGGACACCAGAGGGCACTGTTATTGTAAAAAAAAAAAAAAAAAAAAAAACAACCCCACAACAAACAGTTTTAACCCCTTGAGTGCCAGAGATGTACGCAATACATTGCAGAGCAATGGGTTGCGTACCTCTCTTGCACTCAAATGGTTAACCCTATGAGTGCCAGAGGGGTACACACCACCCCTCTGTCACTCATAGGGTTACCACTTAGAACTTTGAAGCAAAACTTCTACCAGGAGAGGGAGTATGCATCATTGTTTTACTCCACAGGGAAAGCCCTACAATTGATGTGTTTTTGTAATGAAGATTTATTATTCCTTTAGTTGCATGTGGTTATCTTAAATTAACCCTTCAAGAACCATAGATGTGTGCAATGCATTGCCTTGCAATGCGTTGAGCACCCCTTTGGCCCTTAAAGGGTTATCAACTTAAATTCTAATTTTAATTCTACTCTTTCTTCCACTCTCAATGAGGGAGGTCTATCATCTTCAGTCTATGAAAACAGTTAACCCCTTAAGGACCCTTGATGTGCCAGGACCATCATGCCGGTTCGGTACTGTCCTGGCACATCATGGAATACCGGGGTCCCTGGGCAGGGTACCTTTAACCCTCATGCCAGATTGTTTTTCTCAGGGACTGTTCCGGTACTCTTATGTCTATCTGTTCTGTGGCCCTTACTCTGCCTCCAAGGCCCTCATCTGCATGGGTTAAGGGCTTAATTTGATCAGTCAGTTCTATCCCTTCATTGGTTCAAGGGGTCATGGAGTCTTGGTCCCTGGGCCATTATGTAACCCCAAAAGGCCTGTTAGCCATTTTACATTGGGTGAAACCCCCATTATTATATCCTTCTCTGAGGAAGGGGCACTGATGTTAATTAAATGGATTTGTCCTTTTGAGGAAGACATCTTATTTGGGCTGTCCTGGAGATGCTTAAAGGGATAGTAATACTTCATTTTAACTTTATTTTATTTTGTAGGCATTAAAAAAACATGAAGAATGATGTAAGTCTTATCTCTGAAACCTTTATGGTTTAAGAGATATTCACAAAGTATCCCCCCCCGTTCAACCAGATCAGAAGGGAGATGCCCAGGTAGACTGCAGAGAGGGACAATCTTCAATTAAGATAATGGAAAAAGCTGAAAAACTTGTCAAGGGGGGAAGGGCTTTCATTGTTTTCATACAAAGAAAATTGTCCCCTTCTGTTATCTGTACTGTCATACAACCAGACTCACATCTGGGAAGAGATGGCTTACACTAGGAAAAAGGGGTGGGGAGGGGAACTTTGCTTGTGAATATCTCATAAACCATAAAGGTTTGAGAGATAAGACTTATATCATTCTTCATGTTTTTTTAATGCCTACAAAATAAAATAAAGTTAAAACGAAGTATTACTATCCCTTTAAGGTCTCAGATGCCTCAGATTCTAGTTTCTCTTCCCCCAGTATTTTCAAGGGATGGAAGAAGGAGGTTGCCATTTTTCCTCACCATGCCTTAGACCAGGTACCCCTGGAGGAATGGTGGACACCTGACAGGAGGTTATTCCTTAATCGGTGTGTCTCTCCTGTACGTTTTGTCTGCTAAGGCATTAGCACAGTGGGCTAACCCCCCCCTCCCGAGGTAGAAGAAGTCTGTCCCCTTTCAGGTGATGGCACGTTCCACCAGGTCAGTGGGTGATTCTTGCGCCTATAAGAATCAGGCTTTTGCATTCATATATTTTTTCAAACACTATTTTATTAATATGCTGGCTTTGATTTTATTTTGGACAGTAACCTATTAATTCTTGTTGTTTGGTTTGAAGTGTTGGTCTGTGGTCTCTGTTAGAACTGGCATCTGTCTTGAGGAGTTTTTCTCTTTTTCTGCCTGGGATCTTGGTGGATGCTTTGGTATATCCCTGTGGTTCTTGTGTTCCACATACAACATAACTATAGGGTAGGCATAAGGCTGTCCTTAACGAAAGAAAAGACCAAGGACCAAAAAAAGTTTGAGGTTTTTACTGTAGGAAAATGGGCAGACTAGATGGGCTGAATGGTTCTTATCTGCCATCAAATTCTATGTTTCTATAAGTGAAAAGGGGACCATGTAGAATGCAGAATTTCATTTCTGGATAAAAAAAACTGTTCCAGATAGGGAGGGTCCTCTTGGGTTCCCAAGTCCAAGGGATCACTTCTCTTGTTCCACTTTGTTTCCTTCATCTTTGCTATATGTTAAAACTGGGCATGTTCAGGCAGGGGTAAAGTGGTGCAGGCTGGGAGTTTCTGCCTCTGAGAGCCTTTCTATTAATGTGGCCTACCCTCCTGGAGGACGGATCTTTACCCCATGGTTCCTGTGTTCCATATGGACTAAGGGAAAAGGATTTATCTTTAAAGGGGATCTTTCACCTACATATATGTAATGCTCATTAGTTAGAGCATTTATCAAAAAGATTCAAAACATTGTTCATTGTTTTAAAAAAACAGTTATATGCGCAAAAATTAAAGTTTAAAAAGTATCTGGCATCCTACTTTCGGCTTGTTGAATCTTGCCGACCAGAGGCAGCTCCCGTCCCACTACCCATCATCCTCCAGTGACGGAGGCTGTGTCACTAATTTGGAACGATCTCATTGGCAGAGATCGATATCTAGCCAATGCGATCGCTCCACCTTAGTGACAGACAGCCTCCGTCATCGGAGGATGATGGGTAGTTGGACGGGAGCTGCCTGTGGTCTGCATGCCGGAAGTAAGCTGCCGGATACTTTTTAAACTTAAATTTTTGCGCATATAACTGTTTTTTTAATACAATGAACAGTGTTTTGAATCTTTTTGATAAATGCTCTAACTATTGAGAGATCCTCTTTAAGTACACAAAAATCTAATTTTCTTTACTTTTAGACACCAATTGGTGCTCTTTTCCAATAAAAAACATATCCTAGCAATGGGTATACCCTTGTTTTAAACAAGAGAAAGAAAGGGGTATCCAGTGAATTAATGGCTTTGTAATGTGGTCAACCCTGTGACATTTATAGTATATATTGCACTCATATAGTATCATTTTCTGTCTGGAGATTTGTCTCTTGATAGATATAGGACTTAGCATTTATACATATAAATAAATCAATGTACATGTACATGCAGATCTTTACAGAACAAGGTCATTATGTATGTGCTACATCTCTGTCTACCAGTAGACACGATACACATGGCTTACTGGGTTCACTTAACTTTCTCACGAAATACACAATTTGATCATTTTTCCATCAGACCACTTTGAACGTCACCGAGCAATATGTTTTATTTCAGTTGCTTGATATAATCTAAACATGATTTTAATACAGTCTGTAAAAGAACATTGCATGTTTCATATTTCAGGAAACTCTGCTGTCATGTATATTCTATAGAAAAAAAATACAATTATTTCACTTTGTAGACATTGTAGACTGATTTACTATGGAGAGCTGCCACAATACTGGAGCAAACCAGCCATCCAATAGGAGAGAAATAACATTGACATTGATTTTAATAATGCTTTTAACCACTTGAATATTAGAATGGTCTTTAACACAATACTTCATAATGCTTTGGAGACTGATCTTGCATCCAGTCAGTTAAAAGTCCCATTTAAAAAGGGACTGTCCAAATACTTACTTCAGTGGGAGCATCCATCTTGAAAGGATTTAAATTAATATCCCTTTCTATTAATTTATTCCACTCCGAGTTACAGGTTTTAGTATCCTATGAAGGCAGAGAGAGATGTTTTTCTGGCCATTTCAGTAAATAATTATGCAGGATTTATCAGACAGGCCAGAGAACAAAGCTCTGCTGAGATTCTCCAACAGCTAAACAAAAATCATCTAACTCTATATTGAGACTAAAGGATTACAAGTGCCAGGTTAACTTTAAGTCAGTGGTATTTTTGGGAATTGATATTTGTACCCTATGGGGCAGTTAGTTTTATCCTGACCTTGACTCTTTCTTATTAATATATCAGAATCGTTCTGCTTGTTTCACAAGAATAAATGTAAATTTGTATAATGAATACTTGTATGCAAATATATGACTGGGTAGATTATTATGGTAGAACAAAATATTTAACTTCTTTTTAAATAATATTGGGGGTTTCAGATCCCATAAACACAAAGGGGACTGAGGCTGTTCATCTGGCCAGGTACATCAGATGCCATTTTGAAAGCCCTGGGATAGAGGAAGCTGTATTTTCAGTATTCTGATTTTTAAGGGTACTGCAGTCCTCAACACACAGAGATTCCAGTAAACAACACATACCACGCTATTCTTTAGTTAAAAAGCTGCTTTATGAGTCAATGTTTTGATATGTTATAGCACGTTTATCAGGACATGCCTAATATAATAACTCATCACCGTGATGACAAATGTTCATTTTTTTGTCTAATGAATAGCTTGATGTTCATTTTTTTCTGGATGTTTGGTTGTAATTCCATTCTCCCTAAGCTACCCATTGCTAGCTGACCATGACAGTAGTTATAACAGGTAGGCCATCCATTTACACTCTTCTATACTGGCAATGAATCTTTGTAACAAAAAAATATTTTAGCTGACTTCTCATTTATACAGCAGTTAGCATATAGTTGATAATAGGCTCTACTCAAACATGGCAATATCAACTATTTAGGAGAATAATGGAAAACCAGCATCACTTAGATTTTAGCTTCATGAAAGAGAGCTATCTGCAGTAAAAGGGTTTGACTTCTCTTTAGGATTAAAATAGACAAAGTATTTCAGTGAGACTAAGAGTAATCTGAATGTTAAAGGTGTGATTGGGAAAACAGATATGCCTGTTTTGGACCACAGAAGAAGACACTAATGGTCACATACAAACCCCATGCAATGGTATTGTCCACTACTGATTTAGGCCCACTTCTGTTTCAAGTGGGTATTGAGAGTGCACAGCAGTTAATGAGAGTAAAAAAAAAAAAAATATATATATATAGTGTTGATCATAGACAAACCATCAGTAACCATCCTATATAATAATTCGCTAAATCGTGTGTAACACCCGACATGCGCAGTACACACTGCTGCGCGCGCTGCAGTCATGCGCAGGAGACTGCCCGTGCCGCGGCTGATACAGAGCTGGGTGCTCCGAAGGAACGTCCAGCTCTGTATCAGCCGCGGCGCGGGCAGTCTCCACTGTGCGTGACCGCCCCGCGACTGGGTGGCAGTGGCACTGTGGCCCGTGTAATGGGCTGTTCAACTAGTCAGTAAATGTTCTATCAATATAGGTACTTTACCATACTGTGGATGTGCATACCTTGTATATATTTCTTTTACACTAAATTTATTTGGACATGGTACCATAATATGTTGGCTGGTTGGGGATTATGGAAGTTGGGGTCAAGGTCCAACATTTTTATATCTGCCCTAATATTTTCTATGACAAAAGGAACTGCACAAATACATCAGTGTAATATTTAATAAAACTAGAAAATTCAGTCAAATTAGCACTGAATGAAATATGATCTCATAGGTAATCTTGTAGACATGTTCATGCTTAAATCTCCCTTGATGTCACCTGGTATTCAAGCCCTTAACTGCAACATGCAGTGCAACAGTCATACCTCTGTGTATAGTAGCATAGTAACATAGCTGATGTAGTTGGCAAAAAAAACATGTATTCATCAAGTTCAATCTTTATATGATATCATATCACCTTTGTTGATCCAGAGGAGCAAAAAAAACACAATAGAAAAAACCCTAATGAAGCTATTTACAGTTGTAATCCAAGCAGGTGAAACAATAGTTCCTAACACCAAAGGGCAGTGAGATATCTTCCTGGATTTACATTCTAGCTATATTGAAACCAACTGTCATAATTCTCCACTGTTTTGAGCTAGAAATTAATCCAATACATTTTTGAAAGCATGTACAATATCTACAAATAAATCTTCCCCAGGCAAATAATTTCATATCCTTACCGCCCTTACTACCCTTTAGTAAAGATTTACCCAGAGAGTTCTTTGTTGAATATACTTGTAAATAGTAATCATATTCCCCCTTAGATATTAGGTCTCTAATGTAACAAATCCAGTTTGGCTAGTTTACTTTCATAAAAAAAATCTTCCAATTTCTTTATCTGTTTTGTTGCACATCTCAGTGTCTCTGTGGTTTTTCAGTTATCCTAATTTGAATTCTCAATGTAAGATCCTAACATGTGTATATAATATTAAATTATTTACTGGCAAATTCAAAGGTTTAGATGTATTAGGGCTTTGCCAGCAATCCACATGAGTTCAGCATGAGGGCATGGTAGACCGTAGTATAAATTTGATTAGTTGAGGAAGAGATCAGAAGCGGATATAGAAACGCATTGGAGGTGAACGGTAGTCCAGTATCACAATGGAGAATCACATCATAGAACGTACGGAAGATTTAACGGCAGGTGGACGGCCACCACCAAGCTCTATACCGAGTACGTTGATGATACAGGTGTGTTTGTATGTAAGGCAATTGGCGGGATACCAGAGGGAAGATTATGCTGGAGCCATTGAAGAGATCGACCCCACTACAATACACACTTTGGAGGAGAGCAAGTGGAGCAGAGAATAGTGTGACCGATTAAGAAAGCTCCGGGCGGTAACCGTGAGTTGGTTTATAATTTACAGTAATTTGAAAAATGTTGGCGGTTCCATTTGAAGTTTATATTTCGGAATGAAATAAGTCCAGCTATAGCTGAATAAGGATCACTATTTACAAGTAACTTCCTTTAAGGTCACAGGTATCCGACCATAAGACTTTATTGGGGTTAAGTCCAACACACGATATTGCCACACACAAAGTATCAGTACACAATTCAAGTATTGGAAGATGTGAATGGGCTCTCTATTGTTATTATTTTTTATGTGGTTTCATATATTTTTTGCAAGTTGCACCTGTGTTATTTTTATACTTTTATACTTTATTTTTTGTGACTTCATAACAATTTTTTATATTTTTATACATCTTTCGGGTTATTTTCAGGGGTATTTTCAGTGTATTTTTTGGCACGTTATTATTCTTTGAGAATTGGTGCTCTTTTCTATGTACCTGTCCATAGGGGTGTATATATAGTGTTTCTCTTGTTAACAGTGAGGAAATTGTGCGTGTCCTCACATGTCCATCTAACTAGTAAAATTGCGGGCTGAGTGAGTTTATTTCTGTCGGACTATTTAAGCTGCCAGTTAATATCACTTATTATGGCCATTTCAGGCTGCGGTTTGTGTAATACGGGCTGTTGTTTGTTTGGAGGAAGGGTTAACTAGCTGCTAGTCGTTTCTACAGGAAGGAGTGTGGGGCGGCACAACTGTAGACCAATTCAGATTTGTGCTGAAATTGGTGTTATAACAAATATTAGATATTGGCCATGTGACACAATACCCATTCGGGTTGTGGAAATTGGGTTTGTGCATAAAGTTACCCATCAATAGTTTAATATATTAATTCAGTGCATTTGGTTCTTGTACTATTATTAAAATTATTTATAGTAGTCCCATTGTCCCGGTTGTCGTCTATGTCTGTGCATGTAATTTATAAACAGTAGTCTGAGTGCTAGACCTTTGCAAATATTGTAGTTTAAATTTGTAAGTGGAATGGTTAGGTCTTACACAGTATGTAGAACTGATACTACTGGGTTGAGATTATTTGCCCACTCCTTTCCACTGCCTGTGGATTGAGTATGCTTCACACAGTTCCTTAGATGATTCAAATCTCTCATTATGAACACTTTTCCTTTAATTTGTAGAATTAATGTGGGTTTCTATACTTTGATGGAACTTCGGATATGTGAAATTACATGTTCTATTTTTCATCGGGTTAGGAGAAGCCATGTTCCTTTCCACCAGTCACTTCCTGCTGCACCTTACACAGTAGACAACAGCATCCTGACCAGAAGAAGCAGAGTAAAGTGCATGGTCTAGCTGAAAGATAGCACATGTAATATATTCCTTAAATTTCAACAATTTATGGAAACTTTTACATACAGACATATATATCTGTGTGAATTTGAAAAAAACAGTTTTTCAAATCTTATATTTTAGCATGAATAATTCTTTGAGATGTACATTTTATGAGTATGTTTGATAAAGTCCATTGCATTAAGAATATTTTGCTGTCTATATAAGTAATTATTACACTGGCAGTAATTTTCTCAATTCCCCTTAATGTTATATTGCATAGCAACATTCATGCAAGCAGAATCCAAAACGCCTTCATAATTAGATCATGCTGTTCGTTTTGGGCTATAATTCAGTGCTGCAAGGTGTGATACTCCCTCAAGTGCTTAGATAGCATATTTTTTCATTGGTAGCTCTAGTACTTGTTGGTATGAGACTCCATTAATCCTTTAAGTGCCAGAGGGGGAATGCAACACATTGCTCTGCAATGCAGTGCATACCCCTCTGGCACTCTAAAGGTTAACACAGTTGGGCTGATGTACTAGGCAGGAGCAATTATGGGGCACACCAATTGCACTGCAGAGGACAAATAAAAAGCCCCATTGATTTAAATAGGGAGTTTAACCTCAGGAGTGCTAAAGAGGTCTCCTAATGCCTTGGGATCAATGGGAATTATGGGAATTTTTATTTTTTCCATGTTACAGTTGGCATTTTGGTTAGTGGCCTCTGACATCATCACACATGGCCACTGCTTGCCAGTAAGATAGGAATGACATTGCTGAACCCTTCCTGCATTTTCATGAACCCTTTCAGCACTCATTGCAAAACATCACATTGGACACGACACTGACACTGAAAAGGTTAACTGTCAGCATGCGGGTTGTAAATCATGATGCAGCAAGTCTGTGATACTGGAAACAAATTGCCTCTCCTCTCTGTCTTTCCTCTTCATGCAAAGACCTTCTGAGGTCCTCCATGTGGGAATTGCACCATATGTCTGTGCAGGTGGTGACTATCTTTTTCTGGGACTTTAAACAAGGTCCGTGTTGCCATGTTACTCAAACTTGCTTCAGGCCATGGAGAAGGGCAGCTTCAGATCCCAGTAGGTCTAAGTTACATCAGTGGTAAGGCTGCATTATTTTTAGCAAATTAAACATTTCATAGCTACACAGTTAAATATGTTAAAGTGTAACTGCCACCCAGTATAAAGTCACCCCCCCAATAATTGGATATATGTTGATACGCTTCATAATTGTGCTATTATCTGCTACAAGTAGCACTATCTGAAGTAATCCTGTTTCTTCAGAGACCGACGGTCAGCCTTGCACACAGACATCTTGGCTTAGAGACGTCTGCAAGCCTGCACTGTCCATCCCGGTCTCCTCTAGGAGGCATTGCATGGAGCCGAAAGGCACCGGAAGGGACTGACGGCGCAGGTCCGCCGACTGCTGTGCAGCAAGAAGCCTGGGTGTCAGTCTCTGAAGAAACAGGATTACTTCAGATAATGGTACTTGTGGCTGATAATAACATTATTAAGAAGCTAGTGGCCATATGCCTAATTATTGTGGGGTGACTTTATATTGGGTGGTAGTTTTGCTTTAAGCTGTGAGTTATGATATTCAAGACATTATTTGTGTCATCTGGACCATATAAAGTTTTTCTGAAGCTCATGTTAACCCCTTGGATCGTAACTACAACCTTCTTGGCCCTGGGGCAAAATCTGAACTTGGGCTTCCCTCCAGGATGAATCACACTCCGACACAGACCCAACGTGCAATGTAGCACTAGATGATCTCAGAAGGTCTTCATGTGACAGTCAAAGAGAGAGAGAGGAAAAGCAATTTGTGTGAAGCGCCAGGGAGCTGCTGTATCATGATTCATGACTCACATGCTGACAGTTAATCATTTTAGTGCCAGAGGGGTGTCTAACACATTGCTTTGCTATGAGTTCTACACCACTCTGATGCTCAGAGGATTAATCAGAAGAAAGGAAAGGGCTCACCAACACTATTCTTATTTTACTGGTTGGCAGCGGCTCAGTGTGATGATGTCAGAAGCCAGCAGCCAAGATAGAAAACTGGAGGGAGATGCACTAAGGTGTGATAAAGTCGAGCTGACTTTCCAGTCATACCACTTGTCCATTTTCTGTGTTGTTATATGGAGTCTATGCATTAAAATTCCTTAGTGCATAGGCTCCATAGACAAACACAGGAAAAGTGATAATACTGGTGGAGTTATCTCCACTTTATAACCTCTTTATCACAGTTTAGTGCATCTCCACCCTTAGCCTTCTTATACGGAGTCATAGGATAGTGCAGAGCCAGTGGGTTGCATGTGATGGTAGGCCCCCATCAGAAGTGCGCCCTCTGCAGCCCCTGTAGTTAATTCACTGTCAGTAAGGCTACAGAGAAACGTTTCATAGCTGCAATGTATATGTTAATTTCTGTCTTATATTGTTGTAGACATTATTTGGGTTATCTGCACCATATGAAGTGTTTCTTGCTAAAGATAAACTCCTTAGATGCTAGAGGGGTTGGAGATCTCTTTGGTATCCAAGGATTTAAAGGCAAAGATAACTGTGTATTTAAATTATATCTGGACACTTCAGTATATCTATTTAAGAGAGCCAAGGAAAGCTGTCCTCCAGAAAAGGCCTTACAGTACAAGGCAGAGCCACTTCTGGCATGTAGAAAAGTTGGATGTGTAGACCTGGCTCTATTTTAGCAGTTACATTCCTGACACAGTTTGATGCAAAGTTTTCCAAATGAAACGGAATGGAAAAGAAAAGCTTCTTAAAATCAGTTAAAGATCCTAGAATTGCTGACATCGGAGGGTTTTACTAACATTGCTAACAAACAAATCTGTTTAACCCTTTAAAGACCAGAGGGTGTGCAATGCCTTGAACACCCCTCTGGTTCTTAAAAGTTTAAAGTAAACATAAAATTATTTTCAGACAGATAGGTGTAATGAAATTGTCCAAAAATTATGCAAGGCAAGTTGCTACCAGTCATACAGGGTAACTCTTAAGATCTGACCCAGAGACTCTGGTTTATTCTTAATTATCAGGTCTCTGGGGCAGAGGCTGATTCACAGGGATCAACGAGTTCCCTTGTAACTCCGCCTACTTCACTGCCAGCTCTGGGCACTCCTGCCCTGTTCTTCCCACTCTCCACCCATTTTAACAGGAAACCCCGCCTCCCCACCTCAAGCCGCACCCATTTTCTGACACAAATAGCATAATTTGAACACTCCTACCCCCAGGCCTTAGTAGACCTCCGGACGCTTGGGACAAGAAGTTTCCCAGGTATATGTATAATGTGAAAGACAGATTGCTCATGAATCCCAAAAGTGGGCCTAAATGAATGGTCATTTCCTAAGGGCTCTTATGTTCAAATAAAACAGAAGTATTCCTGTTACAAATGAACTACGGGGACAATTCAAACTTCCCTTTTGATTTAAACGGGGTTTTAACCCTTTGAGTGCCAGAGAGGTATCCCTCACTGGCACTCAAAGGGTTAACTCATTGAATGCTAGAAAGGTCACCCCCATATTGTTTTGCAGTGAGTTGTTGATCTTTTTAGGATTCAAGGGGGTTAAAAGCCCTATTTAACTCATTAGTAATTTTTTATTTATCCCCTATGGTGCACTTGGCTTGCCCCAGAATGGCGTCACTTTAGTTTTTAGCATGTTGCTATTTATTGATTTATTTTTTGGAGAAAATCAGCCTTGATACTTCATAAAGATTAATCTAATTACATACATACTACTTGAAGAGCCCGTTACACGGGCCACAGTGCCACCGCCAGCCGGTCTGGGGGCAGTTATGCACAGTAGGGGCTGCCCCCGCCGCGGCTGATACAGAGCTGAATGCTCCTTCTGAGCATCCAGCTCTGTATCAGCCGCGGCGTGGGCAGTCTCTGCTGCACTTGACTTTGTCGTTACACGCGCTTTAGCAAATTATTATACAGGATAATGCACAACAACAAAGGTGGCGTCTGTAAAAATATATGTATTTAATTTTTAGATCTTAAAATTCAGTTTCAATCCTAGATGTACAGACCCCTGTCATTACTTTAACCTGTGCAGATTGTTATAGGGATGCAATCTAAGACAGCTATTGAGATTAACAGCCACTAGGGATGAGCCAAAATTTGAGAAAAATGTCCCTTTTCTCCTTCTGAGAAATTACTTAAAAAGAAGCTCAGTTTTCTGGGGGGGGGGGGGGGTTGTGCTACATACGTACTGACACCCGGCTTTGTCCCACCTGCTCTGTTATCTATGGAATCACATATACTGACATGCAGCCTTGTCCGATGGCAGCCATAGACTCACACACACACTGACTCTCAGCGGTCTGCCACTGTACTGATAGTTAAATAACAAATACTGACCCCCCGGCCTTGTCCCACATAACTGGTAGCCATTGAACCACACATACTAACACCCTTCCTTGTACCATTGTACTGGCAACCACAGAACCGCACCTACTGACTTTTGAGCCCCAGCCTTGTCCCACTGCATTGGTAGCTTAGGAACAACACACACACTACTGAGTCTGAACCCTGGCAGGATGTTTTAAGCATAGGCAGAAACCAGCAATGTTCTCACTGAACATGTGTGGGAGTTAGTGAAAAGGAGAGTTTCTATACGCAGAATTCACTTGGAAAAGAGAAAGAAATATGCATTTTCCGTGAAAACTTACAAAGGAAAAAACATGACTTTTCACTGATCCTAGTGGAGTGATGATAAAGAGGTGATAAAGTGGAGATGACTTCTCCAGTTTATCAGTTCTCCAAATCCTATGTTATTCTATGGAGCCTATTCACTAAAATCTCCAAAGTTGAAGAAATCTTAGTGCATAGGCTCCATAGAATAACACAGGACTTGGAGAGATATGAGTACACAATATACTGTATGTAAAGCAGCAAATAATGAGGGGACCATCCACAAATCCCTAAATTAAAAACAAGGCAAAAAGAAAACAAACTTGTGCAGCTTCATATACACTGTTTAAATGTAAACTTATGAATATAATATATCACTGCCCATAATACCCATATATTTTTCAAATATGACATTTTGGATGAATAGTTTGGTACATTTTTCAAACTTGCTTGCCACATCAAGGTGCCCCAATTAAGGCAAGTCCCAATTAATACATTTTACCATACCATATGCATTAAAGGGACAGTAATGTCCCATAATAAATGCTTAGAGTTTTGTAGAGGTTAAAAATAATAATAACGACACAAAAATAATAATAATGACACAAATCCTATCTCTCAAACCACTATGGTTTGAGCGATATCCTCCATTAAAGTTCCCCTCTCCCTCCCCTTCTCCTGACGTCAGCTGTAAGCTGACAAAAGGAGTTCTTGGTCCAGGTACTGACAAGTGGCTCTTCAGCAGAGCCACAATATCTCAATTTAAAAAGAAAGACTTCTTTGGAACAGTCTACAAAGTGAGCCTGGTTTGCAAGCACACTTTTTAGGCCATTCCAAAGGAGTACGTCTTTTTAAATCGCGCTATTACGGTTCTGCTAAGAGCCTCCTCGTGTCGGCTGACACTGATCTCCTTCTGTTAGCTTTACAGATGACATCAGGAGAAGAGGAACTTTAGTGGAGGATATCTGTCACACCAGAGCGGTTTGAGAGACAGGATTTGTGTCATATAGTTTATTTTTTTAACCTCTACAAAACTCTAAGCATATTTTATGGGACATTACTGTCCCTTTAAAAACTGTTCTGTGTAATGCAAATGTATGTAACCCGCTTTAAAGGGATAGTAATACTTTATTATTACTATCCCCCATATTGTACATATTTGCCAAATAAATGAATAGTCCCCAGGTTCATCTCTCAAACCTTTATGGTTTGAGAGATAACTGAAGGAAAAGTTCCCCCTCCTTCCCCGTTCCCTGAAGTCAGCTTTGTGATGACTGCAGGGAGATCCAGTCTGACTTTCATCATGCGGCTCTGCAGCAGAGCTGTGACCACGTTAGTGAAAAATAATTATTTCACTGAAACTGTCTTCTACATGTGCTTGCAAACCAAGCACATGTAGAAGACCGTTTCAGTGAAATAATTCTTTGTCACTAATGGGATCTCGGCTCAGCTGCAGAGCCGCAAGCCTGTTGTACGACAGACTTCCCCTGCAGTCAGTGCAACGCTGACTTCAGGGAAGGGGGAGGGAGGGGGGAACTTTGCCTTCGGTTATCTCTCAAACCATAAAGATTTGAGAGATGAGCCTGGGGGCTATTCATTTATTTTACAAATATCTACAATATGGGGGATAGTAATAATAAAGTATTACTATCCCTTTAATTTTTAAATGTTAGTGTTCCTTTAAATTTAGGTTACATTTTACAGTGTCATGTTTTGATCTAATTCTAAACTGAAAATAAGAGCTGTACATTGACCAGAATTTACTTAAGTTTGAATTGCCCTTTTACTATAGTAGTGTTTTTTTAAACAACTTTACTATTTATCAATGGGTTTTTCGCATTACTTCAGTCATTTTCCCATTTTTTTGTGTCTCCATTTATTTCAATGGAATATTTGTATTAGATGTGAGCTTGTGAATGGGCACATTAAGCATGGAAAGTAACTTAACAAGTATAATGTATTCATTCACTCCTCAAAGCCATACTTCTCTTTTGATTTCAGTTCACCATACTCTGTAATGTTTTCCAATTCACTTTTAAAGCGAATATGCCATTCAGTGGTGTCCGTAGACATTTTTCCAGGGGGGGCAAAGCCATAATATGACCCCCAGGCCAGCCCATCGAGCCCCTTTATATATATGGAGGGGGGTAATTGCCCCCCATGCCCCCCCCCTCCGGACGCCCATGCTGCCATTTCAAAATGTATTGGTATATGGTAAACCATTTTGCTCTGAAGACATCTTAGTGCATAGGCTACACAGAATAACATAGAAATTGTTGAAGAGATAAACTGGAGAATTCATCTCCACTTTATCACCACTTTATCACCGCTTAGTGAATCTCCCCCAAGGTCAAAAAGTAAAAAAACTTGGGTGTGGAGGGGATATCATTATAAAGCTCCCTATCACTGGGTGAGTGAAGTGAGTGAGGAAGCCTCTACAAAATATGGTTTCTCCCCTGGATTTTTTCTTTTTTTTTCACGAAATGGTGCATTTTAACGTAATTTTGGATTGTGATTAAAAAAAAGTCTTTCTTGAAGAATTGTAAAGTGAGGTTTGGGGGATCAGTACATTACCTAGATTTATTTTGAAATAGGACCGATTCTCAAATGCAAGCAATATTTCCATTTACTAGTAATATCTCCAGTTGAGAGCAATATTTTCAATGGATCAGTGGCAATCAATATCCCAAGAGGCATGTTATATAGTCATATGCGAGTAATAGCCTTTGCTGCACAGTCTGAGTCTGTAATTGGGCACTAACTTTACCTTAGTCACTTATCCTGACTCTGTAAACAGCTAGCAAACTTAGTGTCACTCAAGTCACACTCACTTAAGTAAACAGTTATTTTTTAACACAAAGAAACCTGTGAAATATTACATGTGACCATACCATTACATCAAACGAAAAAGGCAATATGCCACTTCAAAAAACCATCAGATTATTGAGAGCACTAGGGCTATACACCATTACATAAGACCAGCAGACAATACACTAAAGCACAAGAATAGAAAAGTATTACATGAGACCTGAAGGGGAACATATTATGACATGAAACCATCAGATTATTAAATTGGTCCATCAGGGTGATATGTCATTGCATGAGAACAGCAGAGAAGCATTACATGAAACCTGCAGAGCATTTTAGCATTATAGGACCATCAGAGTATAACATGACACCAGCAGGGCAATTTATCATTTTGAGACTAGCAGAATATTACATTATAACATCAGGGCAATACACCATTACATGAGATCAGCAGAGTATTGCATGAGACCAGCAGATAATTACACAATACCAACAAGGCAATATATCATTACAACAGGGCAGAAAATTATTACATAAGAGCATCTAAGAAATATACAGTTAGTTTAATAGCAGAATATTTTATGAGACCAGCAGATTAGTATGTGAGACCAAAATTAGTTGTTTGTTGAACTACTCTTCGTGTATAGTACTTTGCTGGTCTCAGGGTATTAAGTTGTAGTTCCCCTTTAATTCATGAGAGTTTTAGTGAAATATGAACTCTATCTTTAACCCTTTGAGTGCCAGAGGGATACGCAATGCATTGCGTACACCTCTGGTACTCAAAAGGTTATGATTGGTCTTCATGTAAAGAACAACTGTTTACGCACAGGCTAAAAAATGAATAATTAATTAATGTACCTAGTCCATTTTAAAAGGGAAATATACCTTAGTAAAAAGTATATGTTCGTTTGATAAACCCTTGAATATCAGAGTGGTTAAACTGAAGGTCTTATCTGGGTAGTTGTCCTTCAAAAAAGTCTGTCACAGTTATATATGTTTTAATTTGAAATTGCTCTCTCTTGGAGTCCCCTGCAAACTGTTTCAGTTTACAGTCTGATAAAAAAATAGTGACCCTTACAAGTCATTCAGTTCTGTTGCAGCCCATTGTTTGTTGGGAGGAGGCAGGCTTCAACATAAATTATCAATAGCAGACATAATTTCAGTCTAATTCTGTGATAATAAAACAAGTATTTTAATGCAGAAACATGCAAACTGAGTAGCTTATATTGTCTCCAAAACTCTGGCTGAACATATTTATATTACAAGAATTTTTGTTTAATATTTTAGTGTATATTCTTTGGAAAGTATTATAGCTTTAATAGGACAAGCATGAGAGATCCTAGTAAAGCTAACGGTCTGGGGTTTTTATGCTGTTGTCTGGTGTATTGTACAGGATATCCACTTCGGTGGTCACCCACAAAATATTCATCTTTGGATTCTGGAACTGTTGGCACTCAGGGGAGGAAATGAGTAAATGGATAAAAGACGACTCACTCCATCCTTTTCTAAACATCTCCTCACTTCCTCAGTGTATCCTACACCCTAGTATTCCTTTGAAAGTTGAAGCTTTTTTAACCCTGAGATAAATAAAACAATACTTTTTCACATGGAATGTGGGTGTTTTCAAAATGTTGTTCCCCTGGGTCCTGCAGAAGCTGGTTACTTATTTATGGCACAGTTCCATATACAATTCTCATTCTTTATTTGTTCAAGGTCATACGATTTTTCATAAAGGTCATGTCTTAGTCATGACAATATTACAACATAATACAGGTGAGCAAATACACTTTTTAACTATTTTATGGTCAGGCAGCCTGATTTGTGCAGTGATATATATATATAAGGCTACATAGAAATAGGTCTATGAAGAAAATTAATTTGCTAATTACTTGCTGAGGTGGCATATATATATATATATATATATATATATATATATATATATATATATTTATATATATATATATATATATATATATATATATATAAAACTACCACTCACATATCCCAAAACGTCTGTATACTGTTACAATCCGGGCGCTGTTAAATTTGAATGCATATGAGAAGTAAAGAAAACGCACTCACAGAGTCGTAGGCAAAAAAGTATCTATTAAAATCACACCATTTTAGAAAGCAGCAATAGTAGCTAAAACTCATCCCAACAGAGGTTAATCGACACTTGAGGTATTGCAGAAATTAAATTGTTTTGATAAATGCCTGGGTAAGGGCCAAAACATTAACCTCCTAATAAAATCTTCTAATTCGTGTAAAATTCTTAAGTGCTGTTTAACCTCTGTTTAAACATATATGATGAGAATTAGACATCACAAAAAGGTTATGACGGAATATTCACAAAAAAGAATACCCATAAAAAGAGGCACTCAATGGGACAAATAATATACAATAATAATACTTTATTGTATGGTATCAAAACATATAAATATAACAAATAGATACAGGTAAAAAACACTTAAAAGAAAAAAGCCCCAAATGGGAGACGTGACTGTATCCAAAAAAAAAAAAAAAATAAATAAAAAAAAAAAAAAAATATATATATATATATATATATATATATATATATATATATATATATATATCCACATGCAATATTAGTGTGTACAAAACAAAACATTTACTAATAGAAAAATTTACCATACCAAACATACATGTGTAATATATGTAGCTAAGTATAGGTAAATGACTAATCAAATGGTAAAAAGGTTAATATATATATATATATATATATATATATATATATATATATATATCTATACAGTGCTGTGCAAAAGTCATAGGCAGGTGTGAAAAAATGCTGTTAAGTCAAATCAATATTTGGTGTGACCACCCTTTGCCTTCAAAACTGCATCAGTTCTTCTAGGTACACTTGCACAAAGTCAGGGATTTTGTAGGCATATAGTCAGGTGTATGATTAAACAGTTATACCAAACAGTTGCTAATGGTCAACAATTTAATATGTGAATTGAAACACAAGCGTTAACTGAAACAGTAACAGCTGTGTAGGAGGAATAAAACCGGGTGTGGAACAGCCAAACTCAGATAACAAGGTGAGGTTGCTGAAGAAAGTTTAATGTTGAAAGTCATACAGCAGGGAAAGACTGAGCACAGCAACAAGATGCAAGGTAGTTATACAGCATCAGCAAGTTGTCTCCCAGGCAGAATTTTCAAAGCAGACAGGTGTTTCCAGACATTCTGTCCAAGCTCTTTTGAAGAAGCACAAAGAAACGGGCAATATTGAGCACCATAGATGCAGTGGTTGGCCAAGGACACTTAGTGCAGCAGATGAAAGATACATCATGTTTACTTCACTTCGCAATCGGAAAATGTCCAGCAGTGCCATCAGCTCAGAATTGGCATAAAACAGTGGGACCCTGGTACACCCATCTACTGTCTGGAGAAGTCTGGTCAGAAGTGGTCTTCATGGAAGACTTGCAGCCAAAAAGCCATACCTCCGACGTGGAAACAAGGCCAAGGAACTGGGGTGCAGAAAAATGGCAGCACGTGCTCTGGACCGATGAGTCAATTTTTAAAAATATTTGGCTGTAGCAGAAGGCAGTTTGTTCACCGAAGGCTGGAGAGTGGTACAAAAATGAGTGTCTGCAGGCAACAGTGAAGCATGGAGAAGGTTCCTTGCAAGTCTGGGGCTACATTTATGCAAATGTAGTTGGGGATTTGGTCAGAATTAATGGTCTTCTCAATGCTGAGAAGTATAGGCAGATACTTTTCCATCATGCAATACCATGAGGGAAGCATCTGATTGGCCCCAAATTTATTCTAGAGCATGACAATGGCCCCAAACATACAGACAAAGTCATTAAGAACTATCTACAGGGTAAAGAAGAACAAGGAGTCCTGGAAGTTATGGTATGACCCCCACAGAGCCCAGACCTCAAAATCATTGAGTCTGTCTGGGATTACATGAAGAGAGAGAAGCAACTGAGGCTGCCTAAATCCACAGAGTTCTCCAAGATGTTTGGAACAACCTACCTGCTGAGTTCCTTAAAAAACTGTGTGCAAGTGTACCTAGGAGAATTGATGCTGTTTTGAAGGCAAAGGGTCACATCAAATATTGATTTGATTTAGATTTTTCTTGTTCACCCACTATGCATTTTGTTAATTGACAAAAATAAAGTATTATCATGTCTATTTTTGAAAGCATTCTTACTTTACAGCATTTTTTCACACCTGCTTAAGACTTTTGCACAGTACTATATATATAATTAGATGTAGTGGTGGAAGCACTCACCTCAACAGATGCACAATCCCAAATATAGTTATAGAATAAATAAAGATGACTGCAACCATGGGACTTTAATAGTGCAATTTGTTAATCACTTTATTAGTTCAATATTTTGGTCCAGAATGTCCTTTTGGACCAAAATGTTGACCTAATAAAGTTATTAACACTTTGCAGTATTAAAGACCCATGGGTGATGCCCTCCATGAGAGAGAGGGAGGGTGAGAAAAACTGAGCAACCCAACTGCACCATATCAACAAATGGAAATTTCACTAAATCCCACTGATTTAAAGGAGAGCTAACACATTCTAATAATAACCCCCTTATTGTACAGTGGCCAGAGACTACTAATGGCCCCATGAAATTTGCCTTTATGCCTTGATTCAAGACATATCATCTTCAATCAGTCCTGGATGTTATGTCCATGGAGGTTTATATAACTATTACAAGCAGGACCCCAGAACCTCAAACTCTGCTCTCTGCACATTATAAACATAAACCTTTAAGGACAAGAGGGGGTGTGCATCTCTTTGCACTGCATTGAACACCCCACTGGTCCTTTGGGAGTTGAGTGGGTTCATTCACTCTCCCTGCTTGAGTTGGGAAAAAAAACTACCAGCAACTATCATGTCCACCTCCATGGACATGACTAACCAGGGATGACTGAAGATATTGGATAGAATGTACAGCAGGAGACCAAATAGATCTTCAGTCTGTACCCCCTCCTAACTTCAGTTAATTAAGCTACCTATGTCAAAAATCCACCAATTAAAGGGATTGTAATACTTAAAGGGATAGAAATGTTTCAAAATAAAAGCAGATCCAATTAATTGAATGATAAAGTATCCCCCTCCCGCCCCTTTTACCTAGTGTAAACCACCTCCCCTCAGATGTGGAATCTGGTCTTAAGACTAGACAGCTCACAGCAAGGGACAATCTTTTTAATATGAGAACAATGAAAAACCTGTCCTTCTTGACAGGTTTTTCAGGTTTTCCCTTATGCTAATTGAAGTTTGTCCCTCTCTGCAAGCCATCTGGACACCACCTTCTGTTCTGAGGTGAGCAGCGTTACATCTTTAAAAGGGGCAGGAGGGGGATACTTATCATTCAATTACTCTTGAACTACAACTCCGACAGTATCAAAATAACACTCTACATGGCCCACATACTATGAAGATTAATTGGAACTGCTTTTATTTTGAAACATTACTATCCCTTTAATATGTACAAAAATATATGTTGTAGGGTTTATCCGCTTGAGTAAAACAAGGGTATTCACAGTGTTGACAGGTGTTTTATTCAAAAGTTATTACTGCAGTATCACAGTGGCCTGAAGTTGTGCTGTGGTGCTGTTGCTCCCTATGGAGATTTATGGTCAACTTACCAGAACTGTCCAGCAACAGTGCCAATGTAAAATTTCAGGTCATTGAGATACTGCATGTAAAAAAAAAAATCTTGTTTGAGCTGTAATAACTTTTGTATAAAACACCTCTCAGCAGTGGGGGTACCCTTGTTTTACTCAGGAGAATAAAACATACAATATATATTTTTTGCATATTAAGTATTACTATTTGTTTAACATCGATTATACCAGGGAAAGGGCAATGGAAATATATCTGGGTGATTTGGAGTGTTCCTATCATCTGCCCCTTGCTCAATGCTATGCTTTAAACCATGCTAGAGGAAGTGGGGTGATTTATCACCATTTGCCTGCAATCGCGATGAGACAGGCATACGGGATTTGCTGCCATTACAATCCTAACACTCAAGGAGCTTGTCTGCCATTATGCATTACAACGATCATATGGTGTAGTGCATACCATGAAGAGTAGTCTCTGGCATTAGAGGCTGACACAAGTGGAGCTACACTACACTATTGAATTTATACATCCCCCCCCCATTTTTAAGGGGCCCCTGAAATTAAATTAAGACAATATTTTTGGCATAGTGGCTGCACAGCCCTGTCCCAGATGTCGCAGCCCACCGGTAAATTTCCCGGTATCCTGGTGGGCCAGTCCAGCCCTGTCCGGAAACCTGGTAATTTAGTCTGAAAATTGGATTCTACGGGGTTCCCAGATATGCTGATTCCAGAGAGAGTTTTGAACTGTTATAACCTTTGAGTAAAATAACTGCTAGCAGTAGGAGTACCCTTGTATTACTCAGTAGGAAAACCCTAAAACATACAGGTTTTCTTAAAAAAACAGTGTACTGCTCCTTTAAGGCTATACTTTTCCATCAAATTGATAATAACAGATCCACCTCTTCATGACAGGTCTTTTCCTGCTGAGTAATACTTTAGGACTCCCACAGCTGGGAGTTTTTTAATCAACAGTTATTGCTAGTTTTGGTGGATTAGCCCTTTAAAAGGGGACACATGAAAAATGTGTGCTGTATAGATAAATTGGAACCATTGCAATGTAATAACCACAGGAGCCCTGCAGCAGGCATTTTTCACGTGTTCTCTTTAAACATCTGAGTGCCAGAGGGGTATGCAGTGCATTGCTTTGCAATGCGTTGTGTGCCCCTCTGGCACTCCAAGGGTTAAAAGGGATGATCTGGAATTATAAGACGCAAGAGCACAGGTGATCACATATCCTTTTAACCCTTTAAATGCAGAGAGATACCTAGCTGGCACTCAAAGGATTAAATCAGGGATGCATAAAAATCACACTCGGCAGGTTTCCACTGATTCCTGTGCAATCCTGCAAAATGCAGTTAGTGTCCCTGGTTTAAAGGGCTATATGGTCACCACACACACAAATACTTTCCCATAATACCAAATGATGTCTCATTTAACCCCTTGAATGCCAAAGAGGTCTCCATCTCATTGGTTCACCTATTTGTCCCCTGTAGTCCTATAGGTTTGTCCCCCCACTTTGTCTTTATAGGTAAGATCCATTGAAAGGAAATGGTAGCATTTGTCTGAGGAAATGTTACACTTTTGCTTGACATACCAAGCACAATGCAACAGAGACATTTCTAGTATTCAAGAGGTTAAAATCCGCACTTGACTTAATGAAAACATGCATTTGCTCTCTATGGCACAGTTGGTTTGATCAGCTAAAACAGGCAGTGTGTGGAGGTGTTGTTCAAACCTGCCCTCAGGCCCCCATAATAGTGCAGGTTTTCAGGATCTCCTCACATGAATACAGGTGAATCAGTCAGCGATTCAGTCATTATAATGCATCTGCCTGAGTTAACCCCTTAACGACCAGTGGTCCTGGGAAGTTACCTTCGCATTGATAATTGTGGGTGTGCCAGCACACGTGACTGTTGACATGTTCCTGGCCTGCTGAATTGGGGTCTAACAGAGACCGCTCCTGTCTTGGACAGGTCGATTTTAGACCCCGTTAATGCTCCCTGTACGCATAAAATACGTGACATGCCAGGACCGTCACCTGTCCTTCAGTAGAAAAAAAATGCTGATGGTCCTGACACATCACCAGTCTTTAAGGGGTTAATGACATGCACTCTTGGGGGACAGGATTAAGTGCCCCAGCTCAAATAGGTTTTGCCAGCTGAAGCCAACTTTCTCTACAGGATCTCCAAAGCTGGAGAAATCTTAATATATTGGCTCCATAGAATAACATAGGAACTGAAGAAGTGATATCAATGGAGAAACCATCTCCCCTTTACCACCTCTTTATCACTCCTTAGTGCATAACCCCCAGTGTGGTTGATGTAATAAACTGGAGCAATTCTGGAGCGAGCCAACTGCACTATAGAGGACAAATAAAAAGTTCCAAAATTCCCACTGATTTAAATGAGGCATTTAGCCCCTTGAAAGCTAAAAAGGTCTCCAACATTTATGTCAGAGGCCTTTCTAGCATTCAGAGGGTTAAAAGCTCTATTTAAATTAATGAGAACGATCATTACCCCCCTATGTTGCAGTTGGTTTGCACCAGAGTTAGTTAAATTCTCCATAGTACATCAGAGTCAGGATGATAAGGAGAGATTTTGCCAAGAGGTAATGAGTAAAAAAAAAAGTGCTGGGTCCGGGTAGCTGCGTCACACAAGATTTGATCACTCCAGTCTGGAGTGCCAGGAGATTTGAGACAGATGTTCTCAGACATGCCGCATGCCTAAAACATTTCCAGGGGACGGGCTGTAGAAACAGAGAGAAAGAGAGAGTGAGAGAGAGAGAGGGAGAGTGACTTAATAACGGCAGGAACAGCTGGAGCATGCAGGAAGAAACAGGAGTTTATTCTCCCCTAGGTGTATAGCCGGCCTCTTTGCACTACATCTGCCTGTCAGAGCTGGCTATTTAAGCTGTCATGCACTGCACTAGTTTTTTCTACCTTCTCTCTCCCTGTGAATAAAGTACAGCATTGTGATTACTAATCCCACTCCGGTGACTTGACTTTAAATGTGGTTTTGGAGTATATCCCGGAGTTCTGTTTGCTAATCTACCTACTCCTGTTTCACAGACACCACTGGATACAGAGCAGAGAGCACTGAGGAGCTTGTCTCTCTTCTCTCACACTTGTCTCTCTCTCTCTCACTTTAACACTTTTTTTTTTTCATACATGAGGAGGAAACCAATGGATACCAAGCTGATCTGTCTATTTTTCCTTTTTTCTGTGCCTCCCCTGGCAGTGGGAAACCAGACAGGGCGCATCAAGGTGGTCTTCACCCCCAGCATTTGCAAAGTGACCTGTACCAAGGGGCATTGTCAGAACAGCTGTGAGAAAGGAAATACCACCACGCTTATTAGCGAGAATGGTCACTCTGCTGACACCCTGACATCTAATAACTTCCGAGTAGGTGAGTACTAGATGTCACAACTACTGCAAAAGTGAATCGATTCTGGAGCAAGCCAACTGAACCATAAGGGACATATTAAAATCCCAACTGATTTGAATAGGACTTTTAACTAATACAAATTCCCCAAACATCCCTTAATTTAAATGGGACTGTTAACCCTTTGAAAGCTAGAGAGATCTCCAATACATTGCGAGATCTCTCTAGCATTCAAGGGGTTAAAAAGTCCCATTTATAACAATGGGCATTTTAAACAGGGCTTTTAACCCTGTGACAGCTGAAAAGGTCACCAACATATTCCTTGGAAATGTGTTGGTGACCTCTTTAGCATTCAAACAGTTAAAAGCCACATTTAAATGAATAGGAATTTTAAAAGTTTAAGTTCTCCTATTTGGTGCAGTTGGTTTGCCTCGAATAGTCATTTTTTAGCACTCGTTACTAACACTGTTAACCCTTTGGTTGCTAGAACATTCTTGAAACTCTGAACTGATCAGTATCTACTAAGATTATTTTACAATCGGCTCCTCTGTAAAGGAACCGTAGCACTTTATTTTGACTTATTTTACACGTACATATTATGCACAGTAAAAATGACGATACCGTTTGTTATTTTTTAAAATGTTTATGTCCTATACAGTGTGCTTCCTAGATCTGTTTATAGGAAGCTCTCTGTCAGGGAAACTAAAAGCAGGTTTAGCGATGTAATGTAAAAAGGAAACAATGGGGGTTTGTAATAAAGAGGTGATAAAGTAGAAATGACTTCTCCAGTGACATCACTTCTGCAGTTCCTATGTTATTCTATGAAGCCAATGCAATAACATGTCTTAAGCTTTGGAGATCTTAGTGCATAGGCTTCAAAGAATAACATGAATTGGAGAAATGATATCACTGGAGAAGTCATCTCCGCTTTATCACCTGTTTGTCACACCTTACTGAATAACCCCCATTGTGAAAAAGCACACAGAGCATTCAGTGCTGCAGAGAGACTGTCACATTGTATCAGTGTGGTGCTTTGATGGTCTGTCGACCAGAAAACTCTGTGGTGACTGATATCCAGGGAGCTCACTGTCAGGGAAATACATAGTCAAAGTTGGGAAAAAATATAAAATATTTGCAATCTTACTGCACGTGTTAGGTACTTGTAGACTATGTCAAGTGAAAATAAAGGGTACTCTTACTTTAAAGAAATTGTACTTAATATGAGATCCACCCAGACTCTGATTCTCATTCATTTTGGGTCATCATTTTTAAAACTGAAACATGTCATATATATATATATATATATATATATATATATATATCATTAAGACATACTTGTCAATATGTACAAAGACAAAGTGGAGCAAACCAACTGCATCATTGGGAACAAATAATAAAAAAAAGATATTGTTTAAATATAACCTTTTGAGTGCCAGATGGGTGCACAGCACATTACTTTCCAATGCGTTGCGCCACCCCTCTGGCACTCAAAGGGTTAAAAGTGCAGTAAAGGGTCCATATAATACTCTTTTATTTCCAGTGCCCTCACAGCACACAGTTCCCATAACTTGGAACTCACCTGTTTCCTCTCTCAGTGTGCTCTGCACATTATGGACAACTGCAGGGCTGAGTGACATCAGTGCCTCACTTGACAGTTATGGGAAAGTTTTCCTCTCTCCATAGAAGCCCATTGATGGTGGATTCACTTACACAAGGCCTCTATGGAGAAAATATCTTATTTTCTCTCCCATAAGTGCTGAATGAGACTCTGACATTAAAAATCACCTGGTCAGATCTAAGCTGTGGCATCTCCCATAGGTGTACGGGCTCTGGTAATCACTCTCTCTCTTCCTCTGTAAGAATTTAACTTCTGTGTGGGGTTATACAACTAGGGCTGGATTCTATTGCAGGTGCTAATTTTATCTCTGCTTTTATCTCCTGTTTTCCCCATAGACTTCAATAGGAAAATGTTTGCTAAAATGGTTGTTAACATTTAGCACCTGCAATAGAATCCAACCCTAAGTGAGTTAAACTTGTTCAATCCCCATGTTATTCTATGGGAAGACCTAACTGCATTCACTCCATAGAATAACAAAATGGAGAGTTTGTCTTACCTTAATGCATCGCCATATCTGAATGTTAGAGAGATCTCTACCCATTGGGTGAATGTGTGATAGGGATTCAAAGCTAAATCTGGCACTGAAGTCAAGTTTTTGATCCTACTCTTAACTTCCATCAAGTTACTAAGCTACATACACTGCTTAATGCCTCTTGCTTTGAGGGGAGAACAGCTGTACATTCTGTATGCAATTGTGGGCAATTTACTAAACAAGGTGTAGAGTAAACAGTACGAGTGCATTCCATTTTCCTGTGCATGCTACCGTAGGGGTTTGTTGGTATTAAAGTTCCAACAATGTAGGAGATTGTCCATAGCGTTTACACACTGTAGTGCATAGACTAAACTACAGTTACTGGCAATAGAGGCTAATGTAATTTCTGTCATTCTCTCTATTATGTAGCATTGCATTTTTAGACCTTTAGTCTCAGTGGGGTGAATACCGCCATTCACTCCTTTGTATAGCAAAGCAATTGTAGACCTTTCTAACATTCAGAGAGTTAAAAGCTCCATATAAATCCTCAGGAACGTTAGGAAGTTTTATTTTTCACACACAGTGCAGTTGGACTGCCCCAGAATTGCTCTACTTTTTTTTTTGTACATATGACTCAGAATATTACTGACGAAACAGGAGGATAATAATCCTGAATCTCTGGCTAAAAGGCAAAAAGAGTTCAGATTGTAGGTAAATCTCTGAGATTGCAAAGGTGTTTCATTTAACCCTTTGAGTGCCAGAAGGGTATTCAGCGCATTGCTTTGTTTTGCGGGCACTCAAAGGGTCAAAATGGTTGCCGCAGTGTCTCTTATACATGCAGTAATTATGGGGCAATCCAACTGCACCATAAAGTAGAAATAAAGTTTTTCTTTGCTTTAAATGGGGTTTTAACCCAATAAATTATAGAGAGGTCTTTACTGTAAGGAGGAAAATATTACTGTTCCCCATGGTGTAGTTGGTTTACTGCAGAATTGCTCCTCTTTTTCTTTGTGTATATGGTACAATGTTTGCATGACCTGTGCAGGGTTATTCCAAAATCTTGCTCTGTTTTGGCCCTTTAGGAAAGCAAGTTGAGATTCTGCGGTGAATATATCAATCTGATTCCTTTCAATAACAGGCACTGGAATTGGCTTTCTGCCCCTACATATACCTAACATCAATTTACTAAGCTGTGTATGCAGCACCCCCCCCCCTTAATGTCTCTTATGCCAAGGGGAGGGCAAGGGGACAGACAGTGGGAGTTTTGGGCAGTTCCTTTCCTTTATGCCTTGCTTAGACCAATTTACCAATGACCAATGTAAATGAGGCCTAGAGATAATTTTAGTAGTGTACATCATTTCTCTGTGCATGCTATAGTCATGGCTGCCATCCCATGCATTTGTATTGTAACCTGGAATTATATGTGAAGGCAGAGCACATGTAATTGCTTCACTATATGGTATGATATGAAACAGGACAGAGCAGCAGAGGTTCTTTCTAGTGTATACCAGTAAGTACAGCCACCATACTAGTATGACTGCACTGGCAAATTCGTGCATTCTTCCCCCTGTTCTAAACAGTCACATGACCAGAAAGAAAGATACAAACTTCCTTTCATCTGTAACTATCAGCAGAATGAACACAAAGATGAAGACACTTTGGGCCATGTGTAGGATATGCAATTATTTGAAAAACCAACATCACATTAATAGTGTTCCTTCTAAGGTGACCATTGTTGAGCAGTCCAGCTCTGGGATAAAAGTGGGTTTCATGTTCGATGTTATTCCACTGTAGCTCTGCATAAACAGTCTTCTTTAACTCTTTCAAGGCTGGGCTGCTCGCCTTTTCTTACCTTAGATGGAACCGAGGACAAAATACAAATCTCCCAAATTACCAATGCTTTAAAGAGAACTTTAACATCTTTAACACAAAGCAATGCCTTGGCGACCTCACTAGCATTCAAGGTGTTTAAAGCTCCATTTAAATTTGTTGGCCCCTAGGATACATTTGGTTTTCACCAAAATTTGCTTCCCTTGGATTCTAGAGATAAGGCTTATTGAAAGCTATTGTTAGGATTTGTCTGTGAAAATGACTCACTATTGCTTGACACTCACCTTTCTTTTTTTATTTTAAAACAGCTTTATTGAAAATAAGTATATGACAGGCAAAGATAAGAGTACATCCAATAAGTAAAAGGTTACAGTACTTCTAATAAGGCAAAGGATACAGATCCATAGTATGTGATATTTCGTATAATATTAAATACAAGCCGGAATGGGTGTATATTTAACAAGCAAATGTTCAAAAAGGATGAAGTAGCAATATTCATGGGGTAAGGCAGAAGTAAACAACGCCATAAGTAACGTAAATGCAGAGGGAGTCTTGGTGTAACTCTTAAATAGGAAAGGAAGAGAGAAAAAGGGAGTGAAAGGTATAGAGAAGAAGGAAGGGGAGAGGTAGATGAAGGTAAAGAAGAGGGGTAGGGGAAGAAGAAAAAAAAAAGGGAGGAGGAGGTATCTAGGGGAGGGACGGAGCGGAATGTACGCAAGAATCGGATTACCCTGGACTGAGAATCTAAAAAAACTTTAGAAACGAATAAAAGTATCAAGTATGACTCAAAAGGGGTATGTGGAGAAAAAAAACATCCACAGTGTCCGGATCATTTCTTATTTTCATGAGATGCATCCGCATCATAGAAATTTGAGATCTAACCTTGGTTTTCCATTCCTGAGCAGTTGGAGTTAATTCATCTTTCCAGTGGCAGGAAATGAGGGATTTAGCTGCAAGGAGCATAGTGCGCTATTTCTGTAGAGCTGACTTTTGGGGAAGACCTAGGAGAAACAATGCCTGCCAAATGTCCCCGGAGAGAGGGACATGCAAACAGTTCACAATGGAGTCCTGGCATTGCTTCCAATATGGATGTATTTTTGATCAAGTCCACCAGATATGGGAGGGAGTACCTCTCTCCAAATGGCAGCGCCAGCAAAGCGAGCTAACTGAAGGAGAAATTGCGTGTAACCTAGGAGTCAGATACCACCAAGAGATAAATTTAAAATGGGATTTGAGCACCGAGGCTGATATAGATGCTGACGAAGCCTCTCTCCAACCAGTTTCCCAGTCACCAGAATCTAGAGTGACACCTAATTCACGTTCCCAAGACAACACATAATTTGGCCTGGTAGATGGGGGAGTAGAAGTTAAGATGGCATCTATCTTACCCACTGTACCAGAAGGCTTCTTAGTCGACAATAGAATGGATTCAAATTTAGTAGGTTGAGGATACCAAACAGATTGCAAGGGAGGTTGTTCATGATAATGTTTGATACGGAAAAATATTCACAGTTCAGAAGCGGGTAAGGAATATTTAGTCTTCAGGTCTTCAAACTGTTGTATATGTCCAGCAGATATAAGATCCGCAATAAGCAAAGGAGTGATTGCCGTCCATTGCGGGAAGGAGGCAGACAGGAGAGAAAAAGGAGTACCGTGGGGATAAAATATGTGAGGAGCATGGGATGGAGAGTAAGACAGTGTGTTAGCACAATTAAAAATGGACCAAACAGAGAAGACTTGTGAAATAATAGGATGAGCATGTAATAATTTAGTCCTAGATTTAGGAGGCAAGAATATTTCAACAAGCAGATATCCAGAGGTAGCCGCCTCTCTCTCAATACCAACCCAGGATTTGTCGGAACCGTTATGTGCCCAATCCACGACGGAAGTAAGTATCGCTGCGTGATAGTACTTAAGAGGATTCGGAAGTCCCAAGCCCCCTTTAGATTTATGCATGTGAAGATATTTAAGCGATTTTCTAGGAGGTCTGGAACGCCATAAAAAACTACGAATGGCGCTGCCGACAAGAGTGAAGAAAGAGGAGGGAATGGATATAGGAGGGGTCTGGAATAAGTAGAGAAAGCGGGGAAGAACATTCATTTTAATAGTGTTGAGTTGGCCACTAACTTCTCCATTGAGCCAAACTCTCCATTTCCTATGTAATTCAATGGGAGAGTTTTAGTAATAGACTACAGTGGTGGTTATGCACTAAGGTGTGATAAAGAGGAGATAACTTCTCTAGTGAGGTAAACTTTCCAATTCTTATGTTATTCTATGGGAGAGCTTACAATTATCGGGCAACCAACTACACCATAGGTATCTAATAAAAAAAAATCTGATTTATTTAAATGAGACAGTTAACCCTTTGAATGCTAGCGAGGTCTCTAATAACCCCATGTAAATCAATGCAAATTTTTTGAATTTTTATCTTTTCCCTGTGGAATTTTTGGTTTGTCCCAGAATTGAACCACTATTCTCAAGTACACCAGCACCAGTTTGTATTAATGTGTCTGACTATGACAAATCCCTTTTAAGTCACATTCCTATGTTGTTCCTCCTATGGCTTTTAAACAGCTGTTTTAACAAAAATATTAGTTTTAGGAAATTCTTAATAATTACCCCGTTATAAGAGTATTTGCTGTGATCCCTGCTCATATCTTTAATCTACTGTAACATTATAGGTTCGGTTAGCTGTGATCCCCATTAAAACAATATCTGTCTCGGGGCCTGTGATATGCCATATTGCTAAGGATACCGTACAGGGCACTGTATGAAATTCCTTATTTAGTTCATCTTACTGATGTATTACATTCGTCTGGAACATAAAATCAAAACACTGTCTGACTCAGACAATCTCAAATGTCTGTTAACCCATTACCGCTGGTGTAGACAATGACTGGCTCACCAGCTTCTGGGTATTATGGGAGAGATCCACTAATCTGTGATAAAGAGGTGCTAAAGTGCAGATGACTTCTCTAGTTTATCACTTCTCCAATTACTATGTTGTTGTATGGAGCCTATGCACTAAGATTTCTTTGACTTTGGAGTAAAGAGGCTATTCGTAGTAAATAGGCTATATAGAATAACATAGGAACTGGGGAAGTGATAAACTGGAGAAATCATCTCCCCTATTTCTGCTGTTGGGGGTGATGGGAGTTGCAGTCTCCAACACATGGAGAGGCAATTGTAGCCTACCCCTGCCTTAGAGTAAAGATGCATGAAATTATTCTGTAATTTTTTTATTTTTTGTATAATACAGGCTGTTTCACAAGACTGTAGTCATGTATTGCAAAAACAGTATTATATTTCTGGTTTTTCTTGTTTGTTTTTTTACGTAGTTAACCAATCATCCAATCAGAGAGCTGGAAAAGTATAAATGTGGCATACAGATAAAAAAGACAGGTTCACTTACCTCAGATCTCAGTTACAGCATGTCCCTGTCCAAGATATTTCTGTGAACTCGTTGGTCTGCTCACCAGGACATTTCATCTGCTTTCCCCCAATCTTACTTTAACCACCTGTTTTCTCCCACTCTCAGCCCTATTCCCAGACACTTTTCCCTCCATTAAGTAAAGGCCCTCTGGCTCATGCTTTGACTCATGGTTTGGCCCATCCTCTCTCTGTCCAGTAATAGGCCCTTCTTCCATATTCAGCCCCCTCTTTCTCCTGACTCCCTCCCTTTTTCAACAACTCCCTCATTCCTGTCCCCATTAGCTCTCCTGCACTCACCCAATTTTAGTCTCGCACTTCCTCCCTTATCCTGTCCCTTTGTCACCCAGGGGAGTGCAACACATTACTTTGCAATGATTTTCATACTTCCTGGAGTTAAAACGTTTAAAGGGCAATTACCATGCTTTAATAAGCCCTGTGAAGGCTGGCTCTGCACTGTGCAGTCCCAAAGCAACCCAGGACTAGCAAAGACGTATTGGGGGCCTCTTTTCAGACCTTCTTTTCTCTGCCCTACTGGTCTGGTGAGGTTCACAATGCTGTGCAGGGGAGCAGACCACAAAAAACATATTTATACTATTTTAAATAGAGAAGAAAAATCCCTGTTTTATCTCTGACAATTTGTTTACATTATTGCCTTCTGTTCCACCTTGCTGCAGTGCAACTTGACTGCGCTTTAAAAATATGTTGAGGATTTGTGTAACAGTGGAGGAATTTACCTGTCACAGCTTGTAACAAACTGTTTTTTTTTCCTGGAAGGAAACCAGTTGCTTCCACCGTAAGCAATCATATCATTATATACTGTGTCAGTAGCAAAAAAATACTTTAACAATGACATACAGTAAAATATTGGAAGATGGTCTGAGCTTATACTGTGGCACGTATGAGTCTTATGTTTTTTAGATCTGTGCCCCTTAACCCATTCAGTGCCAGATGGTTGCCCCCTAGACACTCAAAAGGTTAAATAAGAATGAAGGCATTCTAGAGGACCAGTGCCAGTATCAAATATAGGTGACAAGTGCTAGTTACTTCCTAGACGTGGACTGTCATCTACCAAATTGGACACACAGGACTAGACATCTCAAATTCAGATCCTTAAGGTGTTAAGAACTGATGATGGTCCTGGCACGTTAAGGGGTTAAGACAAGGTCAATTTCTACCCATCCATTACATTGTAGTCTTTGTTTTATTTTATATTAAAATGTCCCCCTCCCGCCATATATGTAATAACACCTCCTATCAGGTGTAACTGACTGGACAGATCACAGCAAGGGACAATTTTCTGTCTATCAGTAAAAGGCAGGTTTTTCTTTATGCTGAAAGAAGATTGCCCCTTGTCGCGATCCATCAAAACTGTCTGTGTTTTATGTTAGCCAAAAGACCAGCGGACGCACAGTTTAAGAAACATTCACAATTTTATTTCTGAAAATTAAAAGTCTCTCTCAGTTCAGTGTTATATTTTACTACATTGAGAGCTTCATTAGCATATGGTGCTGCACTCAGCAAGCTCACCACACATAAATTAAATTATGAATATCTCTCTTATACTATGCATATACTGGGGCAAACCATTTGCAATATAGGGGATAATTCAAATATCATACTTTTTTTTTTAATATAGGAGAGAAGTAAAACTTCACATTGATTTAAAGGGTCAGTAATGTCCCATAAAAAATGGTTATAGTTTTGTAGAGGTTAAAAAATTAAACTATATGCCACAAATCCTATCTCTCAAACCACTATGGTTTGAGAGATGTTCGCTTTCAAAGTTCCCCCTCCCTCCCCTTCTCCTGATGTCAGCGCTGTGCTGACAGCAGGAGATCCCGGTCCGGGGACCAGCTGGCAGCTCTGCAGCAGAGCCGAAGTCGCGTTATAGGAAAATAATTACTTTGTTGGAAAGGTCTACAAAGTGCTCCTGGTTTGCAAGCACACTTTGTAGACAGTTTCAATGAAGTAATTATTTTTCTGTAATGCAATTTCGGCTCTGCTGCAGAGCCTCTATGAGTCTGCCAACTCGACTCTCCTGCTCTCAGCTTTACAGCTGACATCAGGAGAAGGGGAGGGAGGGGGGAAATTTGAAAGCAAATATCTCTCAAACCATAGCAGTTTGAGAGATAGGATTTGTGGCATATAGTTTAATTTTCTAACCTCTATAAAACCATAACCATTTTTTAATGGGACATTACTGTCCCTTTAAATGGGGATTTTAACCCCTTGAATACTAAAGAGGTCTCCAACGCATTGCTTCATTACTTCCCCATTAATAAGACAGCCTCTCTGTATCCTGATCATGAGGGACTGCCTTTGTGATTACTCACACTGCAAGAATTTGGCTATCATCATTTAATGACCACATTAAACGCAAAATGTGTGGTAAGGTTATGGAATCAAATTGAAAGGATTTAATAGTCATGACTGAACAACTCAAGCTTTCTCCCAGAAATATGCCCTAAGGCAATGTGCATTGCTCATCCCAAAGCAAACTTTCCATTGAACCAGAGCTGATTTTCAGCCAGGTCAGTGAACCCTGTACCTTTTGTCATTGATCTGGTACCCTTTATCAGTGACTATACATTTTTGGCTATTTATCCACTTAAAGGGAATGTATCACTTAAAAAAAATGTTTGCCCATAGGTTTGGTTAGTAAAATAGTATTAGGGAAGCTGTTTTTTTTTTTTTTTATGTAAATACTTTCGCAGATAGTCTACTTTTAAGTCAGATAGAGCTGTGCCGAAGAATTAGCGTACTGCATTATGCTGACCGGCACAGCTCTATCTAAAATCTGCCTGTTTCTCCTCCCACCTCCCTCCCAGCTGCCCAAAGGAGCGGGGGAGGTATAATGCTAACCGTAGCTTGGTGTAACGCTAGAAGCCATTCACAGCACACTGAAGGGAAACGTAAATGCGCTCCCTGTGGCAGCTGGGAGGGAGGTGGGAGGACAAATAGGACATGCAGAAGAGCTGTGCTGTGCACATAATGCGGAAGTGCACAAAACAGAAGATAAAATAATTAAAAAAGAATTTACATGAAAAAAACCAAACTTCTCTAATACTACTTTACTAACCAAACCTATGAGCAAAAAAAAAATTTTAAGTGATACATCCCCTTTAACCCTTTGAGTGACAGAGGGGTACGCAACTCAAGGCTTGAGTGGCCAGCTGTAGTGTAGCTGGTCATTGGAAGGCCCAGTAATGTTTGGTTCCTGTAACAGAAACCTATTTTCACAGATGCATAACTAGAACTTATTGGGCCCTGGAGCAGATGAGGTTCCCTTGGATGCTGGACCCCAGCATAAATGTACCCTCTGCATCCTTTGTAGTTAGTCGCTGGCAGCCAGTACATTTTATAACTCTAATTGAACTAAATAATCGTTGACCCTTGTTTCTTATAGAATGGGAAATTCTTTTATTTAATCATTGGAAAATGCATATAAATGACTTATGAACATTGTTTAATACTATCATTTAATAGATCTGGTGTAAAAAGAGTCAGTTCTTAGAACAGCTTGTTCTATGAACAGGCCATTCCATATTTGGTAAAAAACCCTTTCTCAATCTGTTTTACTTTCTGTAATTATCATTTCCTTTCTGTCAAACGTTGTGTTATGTTGTATGTGCTGCCAAATCAAGCCAGTCATACAGCCTGGCAGACACAAGAAGCATTTGGATTTTCAAAATGAGATGATTTCACCAGAGACTGTGAACTACATTTGGCCTCGTCGGATAATTGGGTCCCTCGATTCTAAACCTGCTATTGTTACAGAAAATACAAAAAAAATAACAATAAATCTCTCTCTATGTTTATATAAATCATCTGTATAAAAAATGCAAGTCTGTGCTGCCTTCATAAATGAAGTGGAGAAGAGTAATAGAAACGTGAAAATATATTACAAGTGGAAATGACCCCCTTGAGTAAATGAATACAAAACACAATGCAAAAATTCAGTGAGCAATATCCATTAAAGAAGACCTGTCACCTTTCTGAGTAATTTCATCAGTTTATTCCAATCCTCTGGTGAAAACTGATACCCATACCTGAGTACTCTCTGGGTTATGACCAAGATCTCTGGGTCTCTGAGTGAAGGGACATATTCTCAGGGTGAGACAACCCAATGTTAAATACTATCTCATCTGCACCTAGTAGCTACTTATTTAGCCCCTAAATTGCTGCCAGTTCCACCATAAATGGAGTCATCCTGGAGACATCTTCTTCTGTATGTTCAGGCAGTAAGTTACAGCCTGTTAAGTAAGGGTTGCTTGAGGAACTAAAAGAACATCTCCTGGTTAGAGGAAACAGGGATATATTGCCTGAAATATACATTTTGACAACATTTATGGGTTATTATTTCAAGGATCTCAGGGGTCAGCTCATTTTGGAAGTTCCCAGATAGATTGTAACAGAGGTGAAGAGAGGTTATTTTCTGAGCAGGTGATTAATTATGAAGACTTGTTTGACCCTGTCAGAGAACAAAGCTCTGCTCAGATTATATTCCCCAACTACAAAATGAAATAACTCTAAAGCTATTAAACTGAAAAGAACATCTCCTGGTTAGAGCAAGCAGGGACATATTGCCTGAAATATACATTCTGACAAAATGTATGGGTTATTATTTCAAGGATCTCAGGGGTCAACTCATTTTGGAAGTTCCCAGACAGATTTTAACAGAGGTGAAGAGAGGTTATTTTTTGAGCAAGTGATTAATTATGAAGCCTTGTTTGACACTGTCAGAGAACAAAGCTTTGCTCAGATTAGATTCCCCAACTACAAAATGGAAAAACTCTAAAGCTATTAAACTTATTGAAAAATAAAAAGCATAGCTGGGAACTCTCTGGATTTGCCCAAGAGACATCAGTTTTAACTCTGCATTACCAGGTCTCTAGGGCAGAGTCTGATTCTCTGGGGTGTGGGTAGTTTCTTAAGAAACTCTGTCCATTGATGCTCCTTCCCTGTCAGTCCAACTCACTCCCTGGCCACTTCTCCTTCCCCAGCCTATTGCCTATATTTTTACCACATTTCTGAGGCCATGCCCCCAGTTAAGCTGCCCTCCCTTTTGATGCAAATTGCTCCATTTTTCTCCCTCAATGGCACCATAAGCCTCCCCCTCCAGGAAGGGCAGAAGAAAAAGTTCCCTGGTATGACACAAAGCACAATATGTAGGCAAACTGAACTTTAAACTAACGAAGTACAATTGAGGGGTAAACCAACTGCACCACACGGCAGAAATGACATTTCCTATTGATTTAAATGGAGCTCATAACCCCTTGAATGCTAGAAACCTGTTAGCTATTTTAACCCCTTGAATCCTGTCAGTTGTCCTTTAATATTAAATACCTTCATCTTATTGTGTGTTAAAGAGGAACTTTCATCCTCAGGACACTTTATCCCATTGGATGTAACACATCAAATTGTCTCTAGGTTGTTTGTTTAAAAAAAACTGAATACATTATTAGATACTAGTGTAAAACCCAGTGTAACAGGCCAAAGTGCGTAAAACAGCAGAACTACACCTCCCAGCATTCTGTGCATTCAGCCTCTGTCTAATGCGCATGGCTGTATCGGACAAACATACATCTGGCCTTTTATATTATAGAACTGTATTTTAATACTTACCCAGTGATGTCACTATTTCCTGTTGCTGTGGTACAATTCATACTGCACAGCTCTGTAAGAAGTCCCCTGTTCACAGAATCTCCTCCCACCTCCCTCCCCAGCTCTCCCTGGGAGCTAGAGCTCGCCCTTCATCCCCCCCCCCCAATGTTCAAGTGTATAGGTCGAGTGTCTACAGCGCATTGCCAAGCAGACTTTTTTTTAGCATTCAGGAGGTTAAAAATTGAGATTTAACACTTTGTGTGCCAGAGAGGTATACTCAACAGGTTAAATCATTGGGGCTTTGTCGCACAGAATTCTTAGTTAAGTGGAAAGTTAATTCATTACCTTAACACTTTGAGTAATAGAGTGGTGTGCAACACATGGCAAAGCAATTTGTTGCATGCCCCTTTGACACTCAAAGGGTTAAGGATCATAGATTTGGCTCTAGACCTTGGCCTGGAGAAGAAAAGTGATCTCTACCCCACTGAGCAGTCAATCTAGAATTGGTGCTGCTGGTGCATAGAGACTTGCGGTGCTTGCCAAACTTCTGAAAAACAAATTAACCCAGTCAGAGCCAATGTGCTCTGATGCCGTACTCTGGACTTTGCTCCCTCTTAGGTTTCCATCATGCAAAAAAACGGAGCAAGATGGGAGGGTTGGCCAGAATGCGGCATCTGATTAGGCATGGTGAGAATTTACAGCAGGGAACAAGAGGATCAGTCTGTCTTTGACAGAAAACGTGCACAGTAGCCCAATGCGCGGCCACGATTGAGGACACCGGAGGCAGGCTTAGAGTAGAAGGAGGAAGGAGAGCACTGCCAATCATTCTCAACGTCATCAATATGATAGCGCTCACCCTCTGTTGACCGAATAGATAAGACAGCTTTTTTCATTAGAATGGGACAAACTATTTCATTTTCATGGGGCTTTCTGACCTTGTTGTGAGGTACAAAGCAATCTGGGAGGGGAAGTTGGAACATAACAGTTCCACGAGTTCCACGTTAATGCTGTTCAAACAATGTTAGATTTGAATTAGAAGGAAGGTAGACAAAGTAGGGTGACCACACATCCTGGAATGCCCAGGACTGTCCCTTACTGGGGGTCTGTGTCCCGCGTCCCGGGTCACCCCTCACCGGGACAACAAAGGGTCCCAGAATGGAGCAACATTCACCAGTCCAGCCAGCCAATGAAATGTATTTGCTATATGGTCCTCACTGGCTGGCTGAACCATGTAGCAAATACATTTCATTGGCTGACTGGACTGGTGCGTTGAAGACAGCTGGGATGAAGCAGGTATGCTGGCACTGCAGGTGAGACCCACTGGGAACTCTTACTCTGTGTCAGCCTCAGAAAGATGGTCAGCACCAGCGGGAGCCTCAGCTGTGGGACTATGGTGACCACATGTCCTGGAATGGCAGAATGGAAATGTGGTCACCATAAGACAAAGAAATTATATAATGCCATTTTATTTTTGAGTGGAACTTTTCTCTTATGTTGAATTAACAAGACAACAGTATTGTAGGTTTTAGAAAGATTTAAAAATCTACAACATTTGTACTGGTTGGATTTTGCAGATACTGTTTTTTTATAGTGGCCAATATTTCGGCATCAGTTTTTCATAAAAATATACAGTGATTGTTGGCAAGACAGAGAATGTTAAAAAACACTAACTTTCTTGATGTGCTATTGTAAATATCTTCACTTGTATGAAAATTGTTTATCCTTAGGATTTCAGCTTCAAAGGGAAGAACCATAAAGAAAAGACTGAACTCAAATATGATCTAAAGCATACATTCTATGTTTACACAAAGTGAAGCTTCTTTACGACTGTTCTTTTCATGATAAATTAGGATATAGAAAAAAACATTGCAGTCACTAGTTATTTTTAGTATTAAACTAGTGTAGAATACATTTTGCAACAGATGATATCTTGAAATGCATCAAGAAAATCTAAGGCCTGGAAAATGGTTTACTATTGTTTAAAGGGACAATAACGCTAAAAAATGATCTGAGATTATATACTAGTCTTATATTTGCTCTGAGGGAACAGCAATCCCTGCCTATTCCAGGGCTCCAAGTACCAGAGCAATCTTGATAGGTGTTTGTGACGTGATTGTCCAGGATTATCTGTAAATGTATCTAAAAGACAAACAAACTGAAGCTTAAAGCATTATAATAATACAATTCACATATACAAGTACAGTCTTGCTTACAGACCTCCAATACAGTGAGCATCTCGACCTCCTGGTTGCGTTAGCCTCAAGCTGCATTTCACAGTGCAAGACTGGACTGGCATAAAGAACAACACAAACCCATGATTGAGAATTAGAGGACTTGAAGGCCAGGACTGGAAGGACACTGAGCTCGAGGCTAACAGTACTGAATGGTCAATATGCACATTGTATTGGAAGTCTGGTAAGCAAGATTGTGCTTGCATGTGGGAATTATATGATTAATAAAATAGTGCTTTTAGAATCGGTTTGTTTGTACGCTCTTCTTTTAGATATATCTTGAGAGCAGAGCTTGGGTACTTTTTTGGATACTTCATGATCAGAATCTTTCAGCGTGAGTCGATTAAGAGACTCCCTTTTTAAAGCGGAACTTTCATCTATTTAGTCTCCATGCAATCATTAAGCATATGGCAACTAGCTTGTAAATATATGTCTTAACTATCAAAAGTGGCAGATTCTAAAGAAATCATTAACCTTTGGAGATCGGAAGTCAGGTAACAGCGTAGACATCTTGTCTGCGTGTCTGCGCCATCGGTCCCAGTCTCCTGTAAAGCACTGCAGCATGTCACATGGTAACTGGAAGGGACTGTTGGTGCAGGCACTAAGACTGCAAGAACCTGGCCGTCAGTCTCCAAAGAGTAAAGATTTCTTTAGACTCTGCTGCTTGTGATAGGTAAGACATGTATTTTCAAGCTAGTCACCATATGCTTAAAGGGATATTAATCATATGTAAAAAAATATATATATTGTAGTGTTTATCCCCCTGAGTTAAAAAATGGTACTTTCATTGCTGAAAGGTGTTTTATTCAAAAGTTATTGCAGCTCAAAATTGAGTTGTTTTAGGTGCAATATCACAGTGGCCTGAAATTGTACAGTGGCTCTGTTGTTACACCATCCTATGGTCAGCTCTGGTCCATAAGCCATAAATTTCCATAGGATGGTGTAGCAGCATCGCCACTGTACAATTTCAGGCCACTGTGATATTACACCTAAAACAACTCAATTTTGAGCTGTAATAACTTTTGAATAAAACACCTTTCACAGTGGGAGTACTCTTGTTTTACTCAGGGGGATAAACCCTACAACATATATTTTTTTTACATTTTAAGTATTGCTATCCCTTTAATGATTGACTGGCGATTTATTAATAGGTGAAAGTTCCTCTTTAAAAGAATTTATACAACTAAAACATTTATCTCTGTCATCTACCATCTGCATTATTGTTTCCTCCTTCTTCATCCCACCATCATCCATCACCTAATCAATTAAAGAGACAGTAATGTCCCAAAAAATCCAGTTTTGTAGACTCTTTTAAAAAAAAAAAAATATGCTCCAAACCCGATCTCTCAAACCGCTAGAGTTTGAGAGATATAAAGATTCAAAATTCCCCCCTCCCTCCTCTTCTCCTGATGTCAGCTGTAAAGCTGACAGCAGGAGAATCGAGTCGTACGACTCGAGGTGGCTCCACAGCAGAGCCAATATCGCGTTATCTATAAAGCATTAATTCATGGGAAAGATCTACAAATTTTGCCTGGTTTGCAAGCACACTTTGTAGACATTTCCAGTTAATTAATTTTTTATAGATAATGCGATCTCAGCTCTGCTGCAGAGCCACCTGCTGGTCCCCTGACCGGGATCTTCTGCTGTCAGCTAGACACTGACGTCAGGAGAAGGGGAGAGAGGGGGAACTTAGAATCCCTATATCTCTTAAACCATAGCGGTTTGAGAGATCGGGTTTGGAGCATATTGATTTTATTTTTAAAGTCTACAATACTGGATACCTTTTTTTTTGGGACATTACTGGCCCTTTAATCATTTTAAAACAGATAAGCACTTATAAGGATACATGGATTTTATGGGGTTATTTATTTCACTGTTTCTACTTCCCACCAGACCCATATACTACATAGGGTGGATTGTATTTTATCATACCATCTTATTATATCGTTTTCTTCTTTTATTGAACTTGGAAATCTTATATATATTCTATTTCTCATATAAGTGCTTTTAGGAGTTTCACGCATTGCCTTTTGCACCCCCTGTCTCTATAGCGGGTTACACATTCAGTCCAGAGGGAGTGTTGGGGGATTGTGTTTATAGTGGACACTATACTTTAGGCATTCATCTGCTTATCTGTCTGTCTTACTTGTTACTTTCTATTATATATTTGTTTGTTTATTTATTTATTGTCTGTAAATATTCTGCTATAAGATAACAGCCTTTCTAAATACAAGAGCAGTAGGCACAGATCACAGTTAAAGGGGAACAATCACCCCGCAATAACTTATTGTTCACTTACTGCTCACCTGGCGACTAGCTGCTTAGTAGCGCTAGTCGCCAGAAATCTTACCCGGTTCTTCAGATATCGGCGTTTTACAGGAGCAGGAAGCACGGACGTCTCTTCACAGTGACGTCCGTGCGCCTGCGCTGTCAGTCCCTTTTGCACCGCACGGTGCACAAGGGACTGACAGCGCAGGCGACTAGCTCTACTAAGCAGCTAGTCGCCAGGTGAGCAGTAAGTGAACATTAAGTTATTGCGGGGTGAAAGTTCCCCTTTAAATGACTAGCTTTTAAAGCTCAGTATAAAATTCACAAAAAAAATCATTAAAAAAATACTCTCTGAGCTGGAAAAAATTGTATGTGTTAAAGATCAAGTTTAGGATTAGACTTTTGGGGTGTAACATACGAATAATTGTGAAATATGCTTTCTAGCTCTAACAATGGAATACTTAAAGTTATATCGACCTATTTCATTTTTTTGTGTTAGTGTTCCAGTAATCCTTTAAAGGGTTAGCAATACTTAATTTTCATAATGTTTAATTTTGTTCATATTAAAAAAGTAAACATAACGATGTAAGTCCCGTTGTTAAAGTTGTCTGGTTTTATAGATAAAAGCTTATAAAGTCCCCCCTCCCCAGATGTCATCACTCTAGATGACAGTTCGAGATTATGGTAATTTGACTGGAAGCTTTTCAGCAGAGCACACTTTGTAGACTGTTCTAATGAAGTATATTTTATAGATAACACTATTTTGGCTCTGCTGAAGAGCCGTCCAGTCAAATGACCAGAATCTCGATCTGTCAGGAGACCACTGATGGGAGTAAAAGGGGCTGGAGGGGGAACTTTATAAGCTTATATTTATAAAACTAGACAAAATTAAGCAACGGGACTTACATTGTTATTTTTACTTTGTTAATATGAACAAAATTAAACTTTATGAAAATTAAAGATATGGTAATGTTTCATAATAAAAGCAGCTCTAATTAATCATCATAGTATTTCGACCATGGTGAGTGTTATTTCAGTTCTGACAGAGTTGTAGTTCAAGAGTAATTGAATGATAAAGTATCCCCCTCCCGTCCCTTCTACTAATATAACACTGCTCACCTAACAGCAGCAGGGAGTGTCCAGGTAGATTTCAGAGGGGGACAATCTTCATTTAAGATAAGGGAAAAAGCTGAAAAACCTGTCAAGGGGGGCAAGGTTTTCATTGGTCTCACAGTAAGAATATTGACCCTTGATGTGAGCTGTCTGGTCTATGGACTGGATTCCACATCTGAGGAGTGGGGGCTTACGCTAGGTAAAAGGGGCGGGAGGGTGATACTTTATCATTCAATTACCCTTGAACTACAACTCTGATAGTATTGAAATAACACTCTCTATGGCTCAAATACTATGAAGATTAATTGGAGCTGCTGTTTTTGTGAAACATTACTATCCCTTTAGGTATTACTATCCCTTTAAGTTCCAGAGGGGTATCCAACTTACATTTGTCTTCTTTTCCTAGGTCCTGACTGACAGGGCCCATTTCTGTTTTAACTCACTGATGGAGGCATTGGCATTATTAAACCACACTGTCTCTTTCCCGGATACTATATATCTTCCAGTTAGATGATCACATGTGGCGTTCACTACATTGATATTGTCAGGTTTATCCAAGGCTGCCAATCCTTTTTTTGTGTATATTGGATAGGGCTAGAACTGTTGTCTTTGTCTTTGAACATTTCATTGGCGATACTGTACTTTACTGGTTCAATATAGTCATGTTGATGTTTTAACCCTTTGAGTGCCAGTGGAGCATGCAACACATTGCAAAGCAATGCATACAACTTACTCATACCTTCTGCTTTATATCACCTTTCAGTCTCAGGAAATACTTGCATCAGGGCTCTGATATCATCATAACAGTTTCTGAGCATGTTATTTCTAATTCAGTTTGTTTTTCCACCTCTAACTCCTGAAAAAGATCAGCCAGAGGGGATCTCTCCCAGGGAAAAAAATTGTGAGGTTATGATAGACTTTAGAATAATTCATAGAGTTCCTACATGTTCTTACACATTGCTCTCTTTATGCTATTTGGAAAGTAAACTGAGAGAATGGAAACTTAACCCATGGAGAACCAATGCACTTTGGTTCTCCATGCACTGGAGAGTTTAAAGCGGAACTTTCACCTTCTATAATGTCTTCCTCCAATAATTAGGCATATGGTGACTAGCTTCATAATAGTTCTATTAGCTCTCAGAAGTACCCAATTCTGAAGTAATTCTCAATCTTCGGGGACCGGAAGCCAGGCATCAGAGCAGACATCTTTTCTTAGAAATGCCTGCGTGCCTTTGCTGTTAGTCCCGGTCTCCTCTTGGAAACATTGAACTGTGTTGAAAGGCACCAGAAGGGACTGACGGTGCAGGCGTGCAGATGGCACTAGCCTGGCCGTCAGTCTCTGAAGATTAAGGAATACTTCAGAATTGTGTACTTCTAAAAGCTAATAGAACTATTATGAAGCTAGTCACCATATGCTTAATTAGGAGGGCGACTTTATTGAAGGGGAAAGTAGCCCTCTTTATCACCTCTTTAGAGGAGTTCAGACAATGACTATGTTTCATCCTATAGGAGAGGTCAGTGGTCAACTGCAGTTGTCCATATAATGGGATAGCAACAGCTTTATCACTTTCTGACAGTTTGGACAGTGATAACTTTTGAATGAAAAAAATAAAACAAGTTCCAGCAGTGGGGTACCATTTAATGTAAATGCTTTCATAAAAAGTGTTCTGTTCCTTTACCATTAATCAATGAATTAAAAATTTTTTTACAAAAAGAACATTTAATAGTTGAATCTAGACAAAGTCTCTGTTTAACCAAATGCTTATCAATTTTGGTAGACAAGCACTTGACACCTCTTTTTGGTATTTTAACTGTGTGGTATGATTATAGTTCTAATGGGGCTTCTGTGTTAAACGGTGACTTTTAGACCCCTATAATAATTGAGCCACTTGTTGAATAAAGCTTTGAAAGTGTTAGTCCCTACAAACTCTGTAAACTTGTTTGGCTAAACAAGAGGCTAACTAGAAAATTAGTGCTTTCTCATTATAACTTTTCATGCCATCGGGGGGATACACTAAAGGCCAATAATATGGCAAAGTGTGTCTGGTATTGTGTGTTGATCATTTCACTACAGAGAACTCAACACACTACGTCATATGGTTTAAGAATGAAGCATGCAAGGGGAGGGGGGAATCTAATCACTGGCATGCAGGATTGTTGTAACTCTGGTCATGTATAGGGATGGGCAACATTTTCCATAATCAAAACAGACAAAAAATTGCATTTCCCACAGAGCTGGAAATTTCTTGTGAAAAGTGTCGACTTTCAGCTTTTTTTTCACTGTGACCCCCCCCAATACCACTGCACTGGCAACTATAAAGCCTCAGATATGAGGGGATTATTTGTAATGTATGGAAAAGGGGTGGGAGAGGGACACTTTATTATACAATAAAATGAAAACAGCAACTTTATGGATGTTTACAAAGCTACACATAATTATACACATGTATGTAGAAGAACCGATCTTACAGTGGCACCAAACCATTACTCTCCTTTTAAAAAATAGTGGGAATATGAATGCAATGAGTTGCTCTCACTGACTGACTTTTAAGTCAAGTTTATATCCAACGCAGCACTAGATGGGGGGGTCGCAAACTTAAATTTCTCCAAACTAAGCCAGAATTTCCATACTTTCAATCGCTTGAGAACTACTTTGTCATTTTCTGCCTTATAAACTCAACTAAACATCACTTGTTATTACAGGAAAAGTTACTGTAGCAGGGACTTCATCTGTAATTTTTCAGAAAAATGTTTCCAAGAAAAACGGCTACAAATTTAAGTTATTTGAAAAAAAATGAGACTGCAATGTAAAATAATGTCTTCTAGTGCGTATATTTATTTTCCATTCTCTTTATATGGTTATGCCAATATCAATTACAGATGGATATGTGGTCATAAAAAATTCATATAGACTCATAAAAGCAAAGCTCAGTAAACCTTCACTATATGTGCAATGGCAAAGAATCGACAGTCTTCAGGAAGGGAATATGCATATATATTCTTTTTTACATCTTACTATTTTTTATTTTATTTCTCTGTCTCATATTTTCCAGTATGCTTGTTTGCTCATTTGTACCTTCAAATTTTATGAGTTTCATTACAGCTGGATGGTTGAACTGCAAATGGCACACATTTTCATAAATATGATTAGCATGCTACTGATGCCATTGTTGTAAAATGGCACACCACAAATTTCATCATCTGCATAGCTATTTTTACATTTAAAGGAGCAGTAAACTTTTGTTATGAAGAATAACATATTGCAGGGCTTTTCCTGTTGAGTAAAACAAGGATACTCCCATACCTCCCAACATTTCAAATGGCCAAACAGGGACACTTATGTTTTAGTTGGTGTACATGGGGGTGTGACTGGTAAGCGGGGCATTACCGAGAATCTTTAGGCTATTTAATGACCTATTGACACCACTTTGTGTAACCTAATATATGACTTATAACAAGGCCAACTTATTTTATTTACACAGACTAATTCATAAACACATATAATGCAGTTTAAACAAACATTAATGTGAGTTTTATTGCTGCCGAGCAACATTATACACGTATCTACACACCACACAGTCTGATCTCCTAAAAAGAGGGACATCAGGGTGGGAAAGAGTGACAGAGGGATTTGGGTATAAAATCCTCCCTCCTGAAGAGGGACACTTGGGAGTTATGTACTCCCACTGCTGATAGATGTAGATTTCCAAAGTTATTACAGCTTCATCTATGATTTTTTTTAATTTTTTTTATTAACAGCGCCCTCTACGGATAACTCCCCTAAGGCTTAGCTTCCAACAATAATAGCTTCTCTGCAGGGTATTCTCCACAGCAGTGATTCTCAAATTCTTGAAACACAAATGGGCCAGGACTTGAGGATTTCCTTGGTTGAGTGCTGGGTAGTTATCCAGAGGCTCAGTTATTTATTAGCTCAACTGTGCTTAAGTGGCCATGAGGCTGAGAACCACTGCTCTACAGAGTATGATCAATGTAGTGCATACCTGCACACACACTGTACAGTCATTATAACATTACTGACAGTAAGCTCATTACGCCTCCCCCATGGCACAAATGGGAAACTGTTGTAAAATCAGACCAATTCTTCTACATCTTGTTTAGTACATCATTAAACAAGACATGGAGGAGAAAAATGCCCCGTAACACCCACAGACTGCCCTATTACCCTATCCTTGGCACAAGTGGCATTAAGGGGCTACAAAATTGATTCCAACTCCTGGTTTACCATGGGATTTTATTTGTACAGTCTCCGCATTGTGTTTTTATGCCTTGATCTAAGTTGCACTTTTAACCCTTTTTATTGCCAGAATTCATTGTGTACTCCTCTGGTACGCAGAGGGGTAAATGCTGAATTTTGGATGTCCTCTCTGTTGTCTGTGCTTAGGAATCACACATATCAGACTCCCTAGCACTCCCTGTTGGTTGAACACCTGTACTGCATGTACTGTTTCAGAATGTATTGAAATAGTAAATGCTTCGACCAACAGAGTAGGTGATGTACTAAGAATAACTAGAATAATTACTGGACAAAACCAACTATACCATATAGGACAAATACAAATCAGATTGATGTGCACCTCTGTATGATGTGCAGGTGTAAATTATACCTGAGATTTTAGGGGAAAACAAGAGTGCCTGTGTATAATATGCACCCTTGTTTTCCTCCATCTACCCATATCAAAATACCATATATTTTCTTTCTTCCCTATCCCTGGTTTAGAGTTTTTCAGAATCGTTTTTTACATATGTGAGTATCATTTGAAATATAATTTTCTTTTCAGCTTTTGTTTCTTTATTGTGTTCAGTATCTTCAAAAGAATGTAGAAGTCAGTTATTGAAGTCACAGAACCAGGGATTATGCTGTTATAATAATTAGGCACTTCTGTTTCTTCTATAGCACAGCAATAAATGTTAGTCACACCCAAATACCTAATGGAATTCCCATAAAATACTTTCATGTAAGATCTTTGTTTACTAGAGGCTGCCAATAGTGCAAGGGGCAGTGACTGGTGGCTATTCAGCTGTTTTTATGTCTACAACATCCAAACCTCTCATAATCTAAACACCTGCTGTGGATAATGGAAGTTGTAATTCAGCAATAATTTCAGGTTCCTTTAGATATATTACGAAGTTATTGTTCACTAGTATCTTTCAATGCTCATCTATGATTTAAAACAAAAAATTAATAATTTATCGCAGGGCTGTCTAATTTCAGTCCTCATGGGCCAGCAACAGGCCAGGATTAACCCCTTAAGGACCGGGAAAATCTGAGTTTGATTTGACTTAAGGACCGGAGCAATTTTGACTTTTTTGACTATGTCTTTGTTCAACCATATTTTCTCTTTAATTCCTTTTGTGCACCCACATAAATTATATACTGTTTTTTTAAGCACAAGTAGGGCTTTCTTTTGATACCACAATTATATGAATACCTCATTGTTTAATTTGATTAAAATAGAAAAAAAGAGGAAAAAAATTGAAAAAAAACAACATTTTGCTTATATTTTCGTGTCAGGATTTGCATACAATTAGTTTATGACAAAAAAATACCCCTAAACATATTCATTTGCTTCTCCTGAATATAAGAATACCCCATATGCCTAGTATTTCAATCACTTCCTCACATTTACAAGGTAAATATTACAAGATGGATGCCATTATTTCCAACTTGTAATTTCTCAACAATTGGCATGTGAGCATCATAGCTTAGCTGACGGTGCCAGAACCAAAAATGTCCCACAAAGGTATATGTTTCTGAAAACTACACAACATAAAGTAAATAATCAGGAGAATTTTGGAGTTTTTCATGCAGCTATTTTTCCAGAAAAAATTTTCAAAATTGTGGTAATATTTTGTTTTTTTGCAGTTTTCACACTTACATTTCAATACTACTGTTGATATGAAGCACATGATAGGTGAAGATTTTTAAAAATGCATTGTTTAGTGTTCAGCTCCTTCTTCTGAGTACGGCAATACCCCATATGCATAGGTTATTCAAGGTTTGCGGGAGCTATGGGGCCCAAATTGGAACATGCGCGTTTCCAGTTTCACACTTTGAATTTTCACAGCTTGCATCACTGGTGCCATGTCTCATTTGGGGCTGTGTAACAGTGCTCCACTCTAAGATTTCCCCCCAAAAGTATATATTTTTGGAAAGTAGACACCCCAGGCTTTCATTTTATGTATGTTTTCATTTTTTTTACGCAGCCATTTTACCACCAATCGCTCGTAAATCTTGACGTAAGTTAAAAAAACAGCATTTTTCACACTTGCACTTCAACGTTGATGTGAATTTCAAGCACATGATAGGTGAAGATTTTTAAAAATGCATTGTTTAGTGTTCAGCTCCTTCTTCTGAGTACGGCAATACCCCATATGCATAGGTTTCTCAAGGTTTGGGAGAGCTACGGGGCCCAAATTGGAACATGCGCGTTTCCAGTTTCACACTTTGAATTTTCACAGCTTGCATCACTGGTGCCATGTCTCATTTGGGGCTGTGTAACAGTGCTCCACTCTAAGATTTCCCCCCAAAAAGTATATATTTTTGGAAAGTAGACACCCCAGGCTTTCATTTTATGTATGTTTTCAATTTTTTTACGCAGCCATTTTACCACCAATCGCTCGTAAATCTTGACGTAAGTTAAAAAAACAGCGTTTTTCACACTTGCACTTCAATGTTGATGTGAATTTCAAGCACATGATAGGTGAAGATTTTTAAAAATGCATTGTTTAGTGTTCCGCTCCTTCTTCTGAGTACGGCAATACCCCATATGCATAGGTTTCTCAAGGTTTGGGAGAGCTACGGGGCCCAAATTGGAACATGCGCGTTTCCAGTTTCACACTTTGAATTTTCACAGCTTGCATCACTGGTGCCATGTCTCATTTGGGGCTGTGTAACAGTGCTCCACTCTAAGATTTCCCCCCAAAAGTATATATTTTTGGAAAGTAGACACCCCAGGCTTTCATTTTATGTATGTTTTCAATTTTTTTACGCAGCCATTTTACCACCAATCGCTCGTAAATCTTGACGTAAGTTAAAAAAACAGCGTTTTTCACACTTGCACTTCAATGTTGATGTGAATTTCAAGCACATGATAGGTGAAGATTTTTAAAAATGCATTGTTTAGTGTTCAGCTCCTTCTTCTGAGTACGGCAATACCCCATATGCATAGGTTTCTCAAGGTTTGGGAGAGCTACGGGGCCCAAATTGGAACATGCGCGTTTCCAGTTTCACACTTTGAATTTTCACAGCTTGCATCACTGGTGCCATGTCTCATTTGGGGCTGTGTAACAGTGCTCCACTCTAAGATTTCCCCCCAAAAGTATATATTTTTGGAAAGTAGACACCCCAGGCTTTCATTTTATGTATGTTTTCAATTTTTTTACGCAGCCATTTTACCACCAATCGCTCGTAAATCTTGACGTAAGTTAAAAAAACAGCGTTTTTCACACTTGCACTTCAATGTTGATGTGAATTTCAAGCACATGATAGGTGAAGATTTTTAAAAATGCATTGTTTAGTGTTCCGCTCCTTCTTCTGAGTACGGCAATACCCCATATGCATAGGTTTCTCAAGGTTTGGGAGAGCTACGGGGCCAAAATTGGAACATGCGCGTTTCCAGTTTCACACTTTGAATTTTCACAGCTTGCATCACTGGTGCCATGTCTCATTTGGGGCTGTGTAACAGTGCTCCACTCTAAGATTTCCCCCCAAAAGTATATATTTTTGGAAAGTAGACACCCCAGGCTTTCATTTTATGTATGTTTTCAATTTTTTTACGCAGCCATTTTACCACCAATCGCTCGTAAATCTTGACGTAAGTTAAAAAAACAGCGTTTTTCACACTTGCACTTCAATGTTGATGTGAATTTCAAGCACATGATAGGTGAAGATTTTTAAAAATGCATTGTTTAGTGTTCCGCTCCTTCTTCTGAGTACGGCAATACCCCATATGCATAGGTTTCTCAAGGTTTGGGGGAGCTACAGGGCCCAATTTTGAACAAATATTGAATTTTCAAGTCCTGCTTAACTGGTACCATTACTCATTTTGGGCTAGGTTCCAGTGCTCCACTTTAGGATTTCCCCCAAAGTGTATATTTTTGGAAAGTAGACACCTCCAGCTTTCAGTTTAGGTGTGTTTTCAAATTTTTTACACAGCCATTTTACCACCACTTTCTCGTAAACTTGACGTAAGTAAAAAAAACAGCGTTTTTTACACTTTGCCTTCAATGTTGATGTGAATTTCAAGCACAGAACAGGTGAAGATTTTATAAACTGCATTGATTAGTGTTCAGCTCCTTCTTCTGAGTACGGAAATACCCCATATGGATAGCTTTTTCATGGTTTGTGGGAGCTATGGGTCCCAAATTGGAACATGCGCGTTTCCAGGTTCACACTTTGAATCTTCACAGCTTGCGTTACTGGTGCCATTTCTCATTTGGGCTGTGTAACACTGCTCTTTTTTAAGATTTCCCCCCAAAAGTGTATATTTTTTGAAAGTAGACACCCCAGGCTTTCATTTTAGGTGTGTTTTCAAATCTTGCAAACAGCCATTTTACCACCAAGCCTGTGAAAACTTGACGTAAATAAAAAATTCAGCATTTTTCACGCTTTGCCTTCAATGTTGATGTGAATTTCAAGCACAGAACAGGTGAAGATTTTATAAACTGCATTGATTAGTGTTCGGCTCCTTCTTCTAATTACGGCAATACCCCATATACATAGGTTTGTCGGGGTTTTGGGGGAGCTACTGGGCCTAGTTGGAACATGTTAGTTTCCTTTTACAGACATGCCATTTTTACAGCTGGTGCCTTGTCTCATTTCGGTCTGTTTGGCAATGCTGCAATTAATTTTACCCCCAAAAGTATATTTTGTAGAAGAGTAGACAACCCTGGCTTTCATTCTATTTGCATCTTATCAATTTTTTTGCTGCCACTGTATCACCAATCCCTCCCCAAATCTGCAGTAAGGCAGAGAAACACCATTTTTCACATTTCTATTTTAGTGTTGCTCTGGATTTCAATCAGATGATATTTGCAGATTTTTTTAAATGCTTTACATTAGTGGTGAGTTACATTGTATGAGTACGGCAATGCCCCATATGCATAGGTTTGTCAGGGTTTGGGGAGCTACTAGGCCCAGTAGGGAACATGTGTGTTTCCATTATCAGAGATAAATTTTGATAGTGTTAGATCTAAGGAGGGATGTATTTTGAAAAATAAAAAACAGGATATTTCAGGGGGAAAAAGTGGCCAAATAATAAAAGAACCTTTACAGCACTACTGCATTGTGCCTGAATGGTATTCCTTGAAACAGTCACCAATGCAGAGGCCAGGTTTGGAAGGGCAATCAGGACAGTAAGTGGTGGTGTCTGTCCGTATTCCCTTTCTGTAGCAAACCCTGCAGCGCTTCTGTGGTTTGTTCTTTTGGGGAGTTGGGGGGATTTTATAAATAAAATGTACTAACCCGGGTCTTGGTGGAATTATTTCAGACGCACCTTGAAATAAAAATATGGAAATAAGTTGTAGCTGGTACTGTAAAAAGCTACATCTTTGATTGGGGTTTGCCAGCTTGAAAATTAAAAATGAATTATGGACAGCAGTCTGCATCAAATAGATGGCAACTTTTTTATACCATGCCCTACACTTCCTCATTGTGAGGTATGGCTGCATTAGTTGATCACTCAGATCAACTCCCCCCATGTTTTTATTATATTCCCTGATGCAGACTGGCTTTCTCATTACCACTGTCCTGCCACGAACAGTGACTGCCACAGATCTGTCCTCATGCATTGTGGTCAGCATGCAGACCTCTTTTTTGTCCCTAAACTTCACTGCCAGCAGCTCCTGTTGGCACAAAGATGAGGACGTCCCAGTTTTTAATTTGGCATCTATGAGTGTTTTGGGAAACTCCCTGCAATTGCGTCTGACAGTGCCACAGGCCACGGTGTCAAAATAAAACAGAGACCTAAATAAAAGGGGGCTGGTGTAATAATTATCAACAAATAATTGATAGCCTTTATTTAATAAGGGGTAAATTAAATCCCAAACTATTTTCCCACTTGTTCCCATAAATTCGGGGCACCCAGGAGGATCAAGTTTGCTGTCCTTGCCCTCATAAATTCTAAAAGCCTGGGTGTAGCCTGTGGCACTTTCGCACAATTTATAAAATTTGACACCAAATTTGGATCGCTTTGAGGGGATGTACTGCTTGAACCCTAACCTGCCTTTGTATTTCATTAGGGATTCATCTACACTAATTTCTTTTTGGGGCATATACACTTGGGCAAACTTTTTCTGTAAATGGCTTATTAGGGGACGAATTTTGTATAGTCTATCATACTGGGGGTGTTCTTTTGGGGGGCACAGGGTATTATCGTTAAAATGCATAAAGTGCAAAATGATTTCAAATCTGGACCTGGTCATAGTCTTGGGGAATATAGGGGTATCACATACTGGGTTTTTGCTCCAGTAGGATCGGATACTGGGCTTTTTTATTATACCCATTGCCATTATTAAGGCCCAGAATTGCTTAAATTCTATGAGGTCTATGGGTTTCCATATTTCTTCCTTAACTACAAAAGCTGTAGGGTTGGCGGCAGTATACTGGGCTGCATACAAGTTGGTTTGGGACACAATTTCCCCTAAAATGTCTTCCCCCAAAAATAAATCAAAAAAATTATCATAATTAAATCCCTCAACATCAGTTTGAATCCCTGGGGTGCCTGTAAATTCTGGTATTTGTGGGCAAAAATTTATTGGGGATACCCATTCATTATGATCAGGAGTGGCTGGTGTTGGGGCATTTCTTTGGCCAGATCTTTTTGCAGGTGCTGGGGCAATTGCCAGGGCAGCTCTTGGGGCAGCACTTGGGGCATTCCTTTTGGCAGATCTTTTGACAGGATTTTTGGCAGATCTTGTGGCAGGATTTGTGGCAGGATTTGTGGCAGGTGCTGGGGCAGGATTTTTGGCAGGTGCTGGGGCAGTTGCCAGGGCAGCTCTTGGGGCAGTGCGTCTTTTCTTAATAGAAGGCCCAGCGTCGTCAGTAGAGCTGCTCTCAGTTTCTGAAAACTGCTCTATTTCAAAATCTGACGCAGTATCTGTTTCCTCTGAGTCAGATGCCAAAAAGGCATATGCCTCTTCAATGCTATAAGTGCGCTGCATTTTGCCCACTAAATTTTTTTTCCTTACTCTAACGCTATCCCTAAACCTAACTCTAACCCTAAAACTTACCCTAACCTACGTATATCTAGAACCTACCTAACCCAAGTAAACTACCTATCTAAACTATACTTATTATATATATATTTTTTTTTTTTTTATTATTTTTTGGTTTTTTTTTGTTTTTTTTTGTTTTTTTTTTCCCTAAACCTAGATCTGTCCCTAAACCTTTCCCTAACACAAGTCTACACTAAACCTACCCACCTACCTACCTAAACTACCTAAATTATATTTTAAATCAATTTTTAATAAAAAAAAAATAAAAAAAATAAAAAAAAATTTAAAAAAAATAAAAAAAAAATTCAGAGGATACAAGGGGGATGGGGGGTATCCCACAGATCAGCAGACGCTGATCTGCAGTTTATTGATCACTCTAAAAGTGATCAGATGGGGGGGAACTTGGTGATCACTGTAAAACAGTGATCAAAGGGTTAATTTTATCGTTTAAACTCAGTTTTTTTTTTGCAGGAACTCTGGAACACACTGTCACACGAACTCTCTCTGTCTCTCTCCACCTCAGCAGTGTGCAAGATGGAGGGAGACAGAGATATATGACAGGGACAGTATTTACAAATACTGTCCCTGTCAATCAGCATTTGCAACATGTGATTCGCTCATCAAGCGAATCGCATGTTGCAACAAACTTTTTACTGGTTGTTACTAAGTGTCCCGGTATCGGGACACTTAGTAACAAGCAGCCCGCGCTCTCCCATCGCTCCGTGCGGCCGCGATGGGAGAGTTTAACCCTTGACGTACCGGGACCGTCAAGGGTCGTTGAATCACATTTACCCTTGACGGTCCTGGTACGTCAAGGGTCGCTAAGGGGTTAAAGGATTTTCCTGATTAAAGGGATAGTAATGTTTCACAAAAACAGCAGCTCCAATTAATCTTCATGGTATTTGCATTATAGAGAGTGTTATTTCAATACTGTCAGAGTTGTAGTTCAAGAGTAATTGAATGATAAAGTATATCCCCCTCCTGCCCTTTTAACTAGTGTAAGCCACCTCCCCTCAGATGTGGAATCTGGTCATTTGTCCGGACAGCTCACAGCAAGGGAAAATCTTCTTACTGTGAGCATAAGGAAAACCCTGCCCCCCTTGACAGGTTTTTCAGATTTTTCCTTATGCTTACTGAAGATTGTCCCTCTCTGCAGTCCATCCAGACAGTCTTGCTGCTCTGAGGTGAGCAAGTGTTACATTAGTAAAAATGGTCGGGAGGGGGATACTTTATCATTCAATTACTCTTAGACTACAACCCTGACAGTACTGAAATAACTCTCTCCATGGCCCACAAACTATGAAGATTAATTGGTGCTGCTTTTATTGTGAAACAGTACTATCCCCTTAAGCACATGTGGGCCAATCAAAATGAATGAGCCACTGATTAGCTCACCTGTACTTAATTAGGGAAATCCTCAAATCCTGGCCTGTATATGGCCGTTGAGGACTGAACTTGGACACCCCTGATTTATCGAATACTGTTCATGAAAAATACATGTGATACAGCTTGTCTTAGTGAGTAAAACATGCAAACTGCTAATGCTAGGAGAGTTTTTTGTTTTGTTCTTTTTAAAGAGGACCTGTCACCTTCGCATATTTGAAACCTTCATTGAAAACTATGTATCACATTAGCCAAAAGACCAGCAGATGAATAGTATAGGTCCTAAATTCTAGTCGATATTTATTCTTTTATTTCTGTGTGGTGAGCTCTCTGAGTACGATACCATGTTCAGATGTATACTAATGAAGCTCTTGTTGCAGCACATAACTTTAGGATATGAAACTCCACTGAGAGGCTTTCAGTTTTATAAAAGTATAAATGTCTCCTAAACTGCATGTGCTGGTGTTTTGGCCTAACAGAACACATAAGCAGAAATGAAATAAAGAATATTAAAACAAGGATAGTCCCACTGCTGAGAGATGTTTTCTTCTGTTATAATAATAATAAAAATAAAAGTAATATAATACTTCTGTTAAAAGTTTATCCCATCTGGACCCATTGATTTATCTGTTTTTACAGACCATCAGTTTAGCCTTCTGTGTCTGTGTATACTTCCTAAATACTGCTTTTTCTTCTTTATTGTATTTGACATTTCTGCAGAGTACCACAGTGGTTTCCTTTTCTTTTATACTTACTGAGTCAAATGCAATGCTTTGTTGCCTTTAAAGTGGAACTACCACTTTACCTAAAGTTGCCCTGCAATACTTAGGCAGGTGTTGACTAGCTTAATAATAGTTATTTTACCTCTCAAAATTACCCCCTTATAAAGTAATCCTTAAGCTTCCGAGACCGGAAGGCAGGCATCAGTGCAGACATCTTGTCTGCCCTCCTGTGCTGTCAGTCCCGGCCTCCCTTCAGAAGCATTGCACTGGCCCGAACGGCACCAGAAGGGATTAACTGCGCAGGTGCTCTGACTGCACTAACCTGGCTGTCAGTCAAGGAAAATTAATGATTACTTTACTTTTTTTTTTTTTTAAAGAATCTGATTACGGATTTCCCGAATGGCATGCAGCCACGTGGGGAGCCTGGAATTCCATGACGGTCATAGTGCGTCATGGGTCATTCAGTCAGATTTACCCATGATGTACTATGACCATCAAGGGTCGTTAAGGGGTTAAAGACCAACCTAAATATTTTTCTGTTTTTGAAAAATCAGCCTTTCTAAAATCTAGAATCCTTGTATTAGTGTGGTGCAACTCAGCATCTGTCCTTTATTAAAACACACAAACTGATGATCACTGGAGCCCAAACACCCTCTTACAGCTACATTTGATACTAAGTCTCCGTTTGTAAATACTAAATCTATTATGGCTTCCTTCCTAGTTGGCTATTCTAATAATTGTTCTAGAGCTGCACCTATTATAATAATTCTTGAGAATTGTGTGTTAAAAGCACAGTTCTATGTTATTTCTGAAATTGCATAATATGTAAAGTCAAATTGCCTATGTGTTTTTATGCTCCTTTATTTATAATCTTCACCTGTTTTTATACTATTCTCTTACTGTCATGGATCTCAGTGAATTTTTGCATACAGAGAGATTTCAGCTAGGCACTATGAGAGCAGAGATATTTATACAATGTTGCAGTAATGTGTGATAAAGATATGATAAATAGGAGATCACTTCTCCAGTAATATCACTTCTCCATTTTCTATGTTATTCTACGGAGCCTGTGAACTATGATCTCTCCCACTTGAAAAATCTTAGTACATAGGCTCCATAGAATAGCATAAGAACTGGAGAGTTTATTTCACTGGAGAAGTTATTTCCACTTTGTCACCTCTTTATCAAACCATAGTGTACTGTATCTCCTCCCCCCAGTGTCAGGCTTTACTACATTGTTTCACTGTCATTTTTATATTGTATCTTTTTTTACATTGTTACATTCTGTCTGCTTTCACACTCCCACAGAAAAAGCTCTCTGAAAGCAGGTTTAGAGTACTCCCTGTCAGAGACATAAAACTGAAAGAAATAAAATGGCGACAATGAATAAAAAAAGCAACAACAATAAAAAGTACAGGCAATTTAACTTTACATATTACGCACTTGCAGAATATGTAAGGTCAAAATAAGGTGGCACTGTCCCTTTAAGTGGCAATAAAACTTACCAATCAGAATTGTCTAAAATTCTTATGTTACACTTTGGAGCACAGTTATAAAAGTGTCATATGCAGCCACAGAGAACAAACGGACCATTTATATTTAGCAATATGTTAGATGCATGATTACTGTTCTCCTTGTGAGTAGAAGAAGGGAGCTAAAGGTGGGGGTGTTAATGTGAGAACAACTGTAGGACGATGCACTAATATGATTATGCTGTAATATAGGTGTCGGTTCCAAATATGCATGTCATGACACATTTATGCATCATAGCAGTAAGCTTACAACATAGACTCATACATTAAGCTATAGTAGTGGAGATATGTTAAAGGTGGTCTGAATAAAAAAGTTACCTAGGTAATTTTTTGAGTTAATGCAATAATGTCAACATATAAGCATATAGACCATGTTGCAGCGGTTATGATTTTGAGGCAGATTCACTATTATTTATAGAGTCGTTTGCACCTTATCTTTTATACATTATTCCTTAAATCTTCACTGGCTCAATATTTCAAACTTTTACCAAATTTATCACAAATGTAACACTTTAGAGCAATTATGCATCTTGCAATTGCTCCATTTTATGAGCTAATGTAGTCCTATCTCCATTTTTACTCATCTCCCTCAGTGTTTTTAGTGCTATGCGACAGCCATTCACATTTCACAGCTATACGTGTCACCACATATAGCAACTTGAAAAGGCTGGGAACCACTGATATAGGCCTTACTGTGGTGATGTAACAATAGCACTAGGCCTTCCCTAAAGCATTCTGTGCACTGTAACACCAAGGTTCTAAAAAAACATTAGACTCCATATATCAGTCATTTTAAAATTACTCTGTCTCCTTTTATTTATGTCTTTGATTTATTTAGTGCCTAAAGCTGCCCCATCTTTGCAGGTGCACATTTCTCTCTTTCCTACCTCAGACCTGTCCACTGCTTTCCAGGTACTGTCTTGCTTTCTTTACTTTTCTTGGTGACTCTTACTTTTCTAATGTATTTGTTTTTCATTTTCCGTACGTTACCTAATAGTCACTCAGCAACCAATTTATATTAACGGAGAACTAAACTTTTTATAATAAAAAATATGTTACATAGCTTTTCCTGCTGCCTAAATGAGGGTAGTCCCTCTGCTGGCATATTTTTCATTCAATCTGTAATTCTGTAAAAAAAGATTTTGAAAGAAATTTCAGAAGCTATTATATTTATGCTAGACATTTTATATGTAAAACAATATATTAGGATATATTTAGCTTTACTTATTTGTAAATAATGCAGGTCTCTCAGGCATGGCAGCAGATTCAAACAGTCCACACTGTTCTACTTTACCAACTGCTACTTCCTAACAGTAAGTACTAGCTCAGCTGCATAAACTGACAAATAAATAAGTAAATCTAACTATCTCATAAACTATTATTTGTAATAAAAATATAGCTGACATAAATATAGGTGATTTAAATTTTTTTTCAAAATCACCTGTTTGATACAAAGTGTCAGTCCACTTTAAACCTCAAACCCCTTATTTACAATTTTTTTTATTTGCCAGGGGTGGCAAAGTGAAGCATTCCAGCTATTTTCAGTCTACAATGCCCATCATGGAAGTTGTAGTCTGGCAACAGCTGGAGCGCTGCACATTACTCAGCACTGCACTAGGTGGTGCAATTCCTATCACTTTCTAAGAAGAGCTGTAGTCAGTAACTCAAGGTGTGTATTCTGCACTATGCATTGCGTTCCCAATCACTTACTGTGCATAGTTGTAATCGGTGAGTTAATCTCCCCCATAGTGTACATTATAAAAAAAGGCTCCAGTATAAAGTTGCCATCCCTTTAAGGGTGCATGTATTGAAGGGCTCCCCATTCTAAGCGAGACATTGCAAGGTAGGTAGACTTAAACAGGACTTAAAGCAGGACTTGGAGAAGGACTTGGCTAAAAGAACAACCACGATCCACTGGAGAAGAACACCTCACATTTGAAAACTGTTCAGTCCTCTTAAAGAGAGACCTTCCAAACTCACCATCAACCTCTGGAATTTAATACAAAACAAATCACTCTGAACACTTGGACTGTCTGGGATATTATATGACTCTATGTACTAGGATGAACAAACATCTCAAGTGCTTCTGTTAAGGACTTAATGGAGTTACAGGAATGTTGGAGCAGAGGTGAGAAGGGGTACTGAAGATGGGCATCCCTCCCTATAGCAACACACACGTCTAAAGACTCTTGTTTTGCTTTCTCCCTGCTCTGTTACTCCACCCCACAATGCAACCTGCCCTTTTACTGCTATATTCAACTCTGCTCCTATACTGCAAAATCCAGCACTCTATTTATAGGCCTACTGCTCCCCATATTCATATTTCTCCCTCCTTACTCTCATCAAATGCATTTTGCAACCACACCCTGTATCTATTGCTCAGACCGGCCCATCCTTCCACTCCAACCCACAGCAGACACAAATCACATTCCCACCTACTGGCTGTATGCCTTATTCTCCTCCTTGTGGCTGGTGACATCTCCCCAAACCCAGGCCCCAATCATATCCCCATATGACACCGCCCATGTCCAATCTCCTCCCCATCCCACAGAGGGTCTAATTTTTCTAATCTCATCCCCATCCTAACCCTCCCACTTCCTGCCCGGCTCTTCTCCTGTGGCCTATTGAATGTCCGTTCCCTCACTAACAAATCTACTCTCATACATGACCTTTTCTGCTCACAAGCACTCCAGCTTCTTGCTCTTATTTAGACCTGGCTCTCCCAACATTCAGCCATGGAGGCTGCAGTCTCACATGGAGGCCTGTACTCACACACAGCACACACAGTGGGTAGAGGTGGTGGCACAGGTGTACTGCTTGCCTCCTTGTGTCGCTTTCAGCTGATACCTGTTCCCCCATCTTTTTCCACTAACTCCTTTGAGGTACATGCTATCCAATTATTCCACCCTGTAGCAATGCGTGTTGCAATAGTATACAGACCTCCCACAACCACACCCTCTGCCTTCCTTTCAGGCTGTGAGTGCTGGCTTGCATTCTTTCTATCCTCTGATGCTCCTGCTCTCATACTTGGGGACTTCAACTGTCACATTGATGATCCTTCCCTCTCTTGGGCCTCACGCCTCCTTCAACTAACCTCATCTTTCACCCTTCAACAATGGACTGACTCAAGCACACACAAAGACGGTCACCCCCTCGACTTGGTTTTCTCAAAGAACTGCTCCTTACTAGATTTCTCCATATCTCCTTTCCCACTCTCTGACCACCATCTCATAACCTTCTCTACAACCCTTTCCCTCATTCCCCCACCAACTATGGCCCCGCACTACACTCGCAACCTTTACTCACTAGACATTTCTGTCTTATCTTCTGCATTGCACTCAAACCTCTCCACCTTCAACACTCTTTCTGAATCGGACAGACTTGTAGAATACTACAACAACCTCCTCTCCTCATCACTTAATCTGTATGCCCCCGTCCAGGCCCGTCACAAACGCCCCTCAAACCCACGCCCTTGGCTCAACTCACAAACACGCTTTCTCTGCTCCTGTACCCACACCTCTGAACGCCTGTGGAGGAAGTCCTGCTCTCACGCAGACTTTATCCACTACAAATTCCTCCTGTCCTGCTTCAACACTGCTTTATCCTCTGCCAAACAACACTACTCCTCACTAATCAATACTCACAAATCTAACCCACGGCGCCTCATCTGTATCTTCAATTTCCTCCTTCGCCCCTCCCTTCCATCATTCCCCCTCCCCTCCCTAACCCCTCTAGCCTTTGCAGAATCTTACACACAAAAGATTAACACAATACATAAAACAATCCCAGCCTTCGTAACTGTATTTTCCTGATCCTCCATCCTACTTATATGATTCCTTTACTTCAATCACAGAAGCAGAGGTCTCCCTTCTGCTTTCCACATCACCACACACCACCTGCTCCCTTGATCCTATACTATCCCACCTCCTCATTCCTCTGCAACACACATTAGTTCCCATGCTAATTCGGGTATTCAACTCCTCCCTATCCTCTGGCATCTTCCCCTCCTCATTCAAACATTCAATAGTATCTCCACTCCTCAAGAAAAGTTCATTAGATCCCACCTCCCCATCCAACTACCGCCCCATATCCCTCTTTCCCTTTGCCTCTAAGCTCCTTGTGCGCTTAGCCTACTCTCGTCTACTTACCTTCCTCAACTCCCATAACACCCTGGACTCTCTGCAGTCTGGCTTTCGGCCCACTTTCTCTACAGAAACTGCCCTTCTCAAAGTAACAAACAATCTCCACACTGCAAAAACCAAAGGCCATTTCTCTCTTCTTATCCTCCTACACCTTTCGGCAGCATTCAACACAGTCGACCATACCCTTCTATCCCAGGTTCTCCAATCACTTTGTGTCTGCGGCTTGGCACGTTTCTGGCTTCTATCCTATCTCTCCCAACAGTCTTTCTCTGTGACATACGCTAACACCTCCTCACCTCTGATCCCCCTCTCAGTAGGAGTACCCCAAGGCTCTGTTCTGGGACCTCTTCTCTTTTCTCTGTATACACTCTCCTTGAGACAACTGAGAAAATCCTTTGGCTTTAACTACCATCTCTATGCAGACGATATGCAAATATATCTCTCTGTACCCTCAATATCACCTGAAATACAGCAGTGGGTCTCAGATTGCCTTACTGCTGTCTCTTCCTGGATGGCTCATTGTCGCTTAAAACTTAAATTGTCCAAGACTGAGGTCCTTATCTTCCCTCCTAAATCCTGCACAACACCTCCATTTTCTATAACTGTCGAAAGGCTACACAGTTTTCCCTGTAGACAAGGCCCGCTGCCTCGGGGTAACTTTGGACTCTTCTCTTTCCTTCTCCACCCATATTAACAACGTTACCAAAACCTGTCGCTTTTTTCTTCGGAATATAGCAAAAATCCGGCCATTCCTCTCTCACTCTACAACAGAAACTCTCATGCATGCTCTTATCCTTTCTCGCCTGGACTACTGCAACTCTTTACTTATTCGTCTTCGCTCCTCTTCAATAAGTTCTTAATTCAGCCACCAGAATGCTCTTCCTCTCCTCCAGAACAGTACTCAACCCACCGCTCTTAAAGTCACTGTCGTGGCTTCCCATAAAGCAACGTATCACATTCAAAATCCTCCTCATTACCTTCAAGGCTCTCCATCACTTGTCCCTGCCTTATATTTCATCTTTGATATCCCGCCATATTCCTGCATGTCCACTACGCAGCACACATGGTGGACGACTCTCTGCCCCTATAACCACAATCACTGTTTCACGATTGAAAGGTTTCTCACTTGCTGCCCCCTACCTCTGGAACTCCCTACCACCAAGCCTCAACCCCCAACAACTTTAAATCAAAGCTAAAAGAGCACCTTTTATCTCTAGCAACAGCGTAATATGGAAACATTATCATCATAAGCCAAACACTGCACTTCCTCCTCTACCAGCCTGTATCTGTATGTCACCCATCCTATACTAGATTGTAAGCTCTGCGGGGCAGGGACCTCTTATCCTAATGTATACTCACTTGTTGTTCCCCTTATGACTGCCCATATAAGCACTTAATCACTGCACTTATTGTACCCCTTCTATATTAAATGTAATCTGTAAAGTGCCAAGTACACCGGTTGGCGCTATATAAATAAAAATATACAATACAATACGTTTCCTCTTTTACACTAGTTGGCTCTGTTGATAGTTTGATTTTAAAAAGAACTAGTTTGAGCTTTAATAACATTTGAATGAAGAATCTACCGTTAGTGAGAGTACCTTTGTTTACTCCTCAGAAAAGTGATATGACATAGATTTTCTCTCTTTGAGTGCCAGAGAAGTTCCCAATGCATTGCTTCACAATAAAATAAAGAAATAAAAAAAATATATATATTTTTTTCAAATAACTCTTTAATCCATTTCCATAATTAACCCTTATAAGATTTTTCATTTTTCTGGTTCATTTTACCGAAATAAGTACATCTGCTTCAAAATGTGTCCCCAATATTTACTGGTGCCAGTTTTTAGTTGGTACCCAAGCATGGACATTTTATCACCAAAGTAATTAAATAGAACCGAGGCTAACAGTCTTATTAAAAAAAATTGAGCTGAAATACATTGTAATCCTTTGAGTGCTAATGGGGTGCGCAATGCATTGTGTACCCATTTTTACTCAACAGGAAAACTCCTACAATACGTAATTTTTTTCATAATTAAAAAAAGCGTATGAAACTTTAATGCTAGGGATTTCAAGAACACGTTGTTTAGCAATGGACTGGAAGCACACCTAGGATCTAAGGGGTTAAATATGCTGCTGTCCTTATTTCACTGTTGTGCTAGAAAGGAACTCTCTATGTGGAATGTCGGTATCCCATCCAAAGTGCTTAGAAGGAGATGTCTCATATTAATGCTGAGCCCTGCAGGATTCCCATCTTCCCACTATAGCACAGACTGGCTGCCTGTTACACTCTACCATGCCAGGATACACATTTCTGGTTTATAGACACACCCATTTCTGAAACAGCTTATTATCCCAGAAACTTCAGTAGTAAGATCATAGAACAGGTGTTTGATTTGTTTCTCTGCTTTTCTTTAAAGGGCAACTAACACAATGAAATAAAGTCTGTTAATGCTCAGTGAGGGCTTTTTTCTCATAAGGCAGAATAAGCGCGCAAGGAAGTTTTGGTGGGCACCTGAGCTGTTTGGGCCACACCCACAATCTGATTTGTAGGTGTAGGCAGAGCAATCCCAATTCATCTGGTTTTTGGTACCCAGTTTATTTACCAATTTACATAATGTGTTACTGGCTATTACTAACCCTTTGGATGCTAGAGAGGTCCCTAGCCCGATGCTAAGGGGTTAAGAGCTTTTTTTTGTGTTTTTATGTTGTAGGCTAAGAGTATTTTCTGTGCCAGGTATTTGTAGGTAGGACTTGGGGCGGGATCATGTTAAGAGTGGAGGAGTGGTTATGGTTTCATCAAAGGCATGGGCGTCCACGTTTTTCCATTCGTGGACCACATGATCAGAGAGTCATGTGTGAGGGCCACATTTTTATTGATAACAGTGGTGAATTATAGCCTGTCAGCTATAAAAATATGGATTAATTTAATTATTGATCAAGTCAGTAACAATACTGATATTTAAAGGGATAGTTGTTTCAAAATAAAAGCAGCTCTAATTAATCTTCACAGTATTTGGGCCATGGAGAGTGTTATTTCAATACTGTCAGAGTTGTAGTTCAAGAGTAATTGAATGATAAAGTATCCCCCCCGCCACTTTTACAGATGTAACACTGCTCACCTCAGAAGAGCAAGATTGTCCAGATGGATCTCAGAGAGGGACAATCTTCAATTAGCATAATGGAAAAACCTGTCGGGGGGGCAGGGTTTTCATTGTTCTCACAGTAAGGAGATTGTCCCTTGCTGTGAACTGTCTGGTCTTAAGACCAGATTCCTCATCTGAGGGGAGCTTACACTAGGTAACAGGGGTGGGAGGGGGAAACTTTATCATTCAATTACTCCTGAACTACAACTCTGACAGTAGTGAAATAACACTCTCCATGGCCCAAATACTATGAAAATTAATTGGAGCTGCTTTTATTTTGAACCATTACTATCCCTTTAACATACATCTAATCTTGATCTGTATGGTCCTAGCAAGCACGGCATTAGATTTTACTGGCCTAGTAATTTACATGTGCTAGTTAAGTAAAAAATAGCTTTTGTAAAAATCTTAATCGGGCCATACCTGGGGGTCAGGAGGGTGGCGTTTGGCCCACACACCCACGATATAAGGGAGCCTTGGGTACTTTTGCTTAGGGATGCTTGATATGTAAATATGGCACTGTGTCTAGTATTTCACTAGATACAGTGGCTATAAAAAGTCTACACACCCGTGCTAAAATGCCAGGTTCTTGTGATGTTAAAGAATGAGACAAAGATAAATCATGCCAGAACTTTTTCCACCTTTAATGTGACCTATAACATGAGCAATTCAATTGCAAAACAAACTGAAATCGTTGAGGGGGAAAAATAAAAAAAATAAAAAACTCACAATAACCTGGTTGCATAGGTGTGCACACCCTTAAACTAATACTTTGTTGAAGCACCTTTTGATTTTATTACAGTAATAATATTTGCCTACTCTTTTTTGCAAAAGCAGTTCATATCTGTCAGATTGTGAGGACATCTCCTGTTCACAGCCCTCTTCAGATCACCCCACAGATGTTCAATTGAATTCATGTCTGGGCTCTGGCTGGTCCATTACAAAATTTTAATCTTCTTCTGGTGAAGCCATGCCTTTGTGTATTTGGATGTGTGCTTTGGGTCGTTGTCGTGCTGAAAGGTGAACTTCCTCTTCATCTTCAGCTTTCTAACGGACTCCTGAAGGCTTTGTGCCAAAATTGCCTGGTATTTGGAACTGTTCATAATTCCCTCCACCCTGACTAAGGCCCCAGTTCCTGCTGAGGAAAAACAGCTCCAAAGCATGATGCTGCCACCACCATGCTTCACTGTGGGTATGGTGTTCTTTGGGTGATATGCAGTGTTGTTTTTGCTCCAAACATACCTTTTGGAATTATGGCTAAAAAGTTAAACCTTGGTTTCATCAGACCATAACACATTTTCCTATGTGCTTTTGGGGGACTTGATGTTAGGCGTGGATGTTTTTCTTTGGAAGAAAAGGCTTCCGTCTTGCCACCCTACCCCATAGCCCATTCATATGAAGAATACGGGAGATTGTTGTCACATGTAGCACAGAGCCAGTACTTGCCAGAATTTCCTGCAGTTCCTTTAATGTTGCAGTAGGCCTCTTGGAAACCTCCCTGACCAGTTTTCTTCTCGTCTTCTCATCAATTTTGGAGGGACGTCCAGTTCTTGATAATGTCTCTGTTGTGCCATATTTTCCCACTTGATGATGACTGTCTTCACTGTGTTCCATGGTATATCTAATGCTTTGGAAATTCTTTTGTACCGTTCTCCTGACTGATATCTTTCAACAATGAGATCCCTCTGATGCTTTGGAAGCTCTCTGCGGACCATGGCTTTTGCCCTGAGATGCAACTAAGCAAATGTCAGGAAAATCCTACTAGAACGGCTGAACTTTATTTGTGATTAATCAGTCACTTTAAATGATGGCAGGTGTGTAATAACTTCTATTTAACATGAGATTGAGTGATTGGTTAATTCTGAACACAGCCACATCCCCAGTTATAAGAGGGTGTGCACACCTATGCAACCAGGTTATTGTGAGTTTTTTATTTTCCCCCTCAATGATTTCAGTTTATTTTGCAAATAAATTGTTCACGTTATAGGTCACATTAAAGGTGGAAACAGTTCTGACATGATTTATCTTTGTCTCATTCTTTAACATCACAAGAAACTGGCATTTTAACAGGGGTGTGTAGACTTTTTATAGCCGCTGTAAGTCCCTACTATGCCACATCTAGGAATAGCAGCATTAAAAATATACAGCATTTAGAACCTTATTCATCAAGTTGAAGACTTGCAATTCTTGAGCACCCCAACTGCACCTTATGGGGAGAAATAAAAATTCCCTTTGATTTAATTTGGGATTTAAACCCCTTGAGTGTACAGCAGGTTTCTGGATACTCCAGGATTGCTCCATTTCTTCTTAGAGCATCTGTGTCAATGTACTAGTGTCCCAGTAATGAGAAATGTTTGCTGTTGTTGTGTATATGATTGTACCAGGGGCGGGTATCCTACAGACCTGCAACCCATTCTGGACTATAACTCCCATCCTCCACTGCTGTCCATTGGCTGGGGCAGGGTTATGGAGATTGTAATCCAATAGCATATGCAAGTTGCCAGATGAAGTTATCTACAATTTGATTTTGGATGCAAAATTGCACAGTACAAATTGGAGCTACTGTTACTGCAAACTCATACTTACTAACTGTCCTGAATTTCCAGGGACTGTTCCTAGCTTTTTCTTAGTATCCTGTCATCCCAGCATTTGTCCCTAGTTTTAAAAAAATAATTGTAACTGTATATACTATGTGCGTATGTTTGCCATTACAATGCTATGAGCTTTATATAATTTATTTTAATATTTAGGTGTAGGTATGTATGTATATTTTATTTATATATTTACAGTTTACACTTAGTATACAGGAGATACAATAAGTGCAGCAGTTAAGTGGTTATACAGACAATTATTGTAAGGGGAACACTAGGTTAGCATACATTAGGTTATATGTCCCTGACCTGCAGCTTACAGTCTAAGTATAAGATGGGTAACATACAGGGACAAGCAGGAAGTAATGTCTGTTCAGTAGTACAAGGGCAGCTCTAAGGTCCTTTATGCACAAAAGAAAAGTCAAGTAATTCTGGGACAAACCAATAGAGCCACATGGGACAAATACAAATTCCCATTGATATAAATCAGACTTTTAACCATTTGAATGCTAGAGAGGTCTCCAATGCATGGCAAAGCAATGCGTTGGAAACCTCTCTAGAATCCAAAGGGTTAAAAAGCACCATTTAAATCAATGTGGATTTGAGGACATTTAATGTGTCCACTGTGGTGCATTTGGTTTGCCCCAGAATAACTCCACTTTTCTTTTGTACAATACATTGGAAACAGCATTTGGTTTGGTCCAGAATTGCACCTTTTTAGTTTATTGAATACATTCTGTTGTACTCTGTTTTCTGTCGGCTTGGCACCACAAAGTACTAGGGACATTAGTGATGATGTGTCATGTGACTGCTCAGGGGAAAGTGTCCTTGGAATTAACTTCTAAGATATATATATATATATATAGCCAATGGCGAGTGAAAATTTAGCCCTGGCGAGTAGAAATTCAGCCCTGGTGGGTATGTTATGGCTTGCAGTGGCGAGTAACTTTTCAGGTCTGGCTAGTAGCAAAGCACTTCAAATTTTAAGCCCTGAATATATATATATATATATATATATATACTAGTGTAAAAGCCCGTGTGAGGTAAAGAGGCCAGTCCCGCTCTGCGTAGTGCTGCCGCAGTCTCTAGTGCTCTACTGCGCCTGACTGTATTGAACAAACATTCTGGCCTTTTATATTATAGGATATATATATATATATATATATATATATATATATATATATATATGGGAAAGCTTTCTTTGCAGTTTCTGTGTAATGCTCCAACCCAATCGTCATAATGACTGCAATGGAAACCTTTGTAAGTGATTTGATTGTCTGTAAAGATTAACACACTGAGGCTGATGTTTAAGAATTGGAGCAATTCTGTGTCAAGCCAGCTGCACCATAGAGGACAAATATCAATCCCCTTTTCTTTAAATAGGATATTTAACCACTTGGGAAATTTAATACACCTCTATTTGGTATGCTACTGAATTGCTCAAATGTTGTTAGCTCACCAGCCTCACTGAGATATGCTAAGCATAGTCCTATGTAAGACATTTTGCTCTCTAGCTGTTGGGGACTACAACTCCTATCATCTCCAACTAGTGACTTTACTAGTCCATTGGGGGGCACCCGATGAAATAACATTTGGGGGAGCACCTTACACAAAAATATTTTCACAGATGCATAACTAGAATCGGTTGGACCCTTGGATGCTGGGAACAAGTGGAACTGTACCCGCTGCACCCGCTCTAGTTAGACCCCTGTCCCCAACCATTCGATGGCTGTTTGGGTATGATGGGAGTTGTATTTGGAAAGCCTAAGGCCCTGGGTGATTTAAATTGTGAATGGAGACCCTGCTAATAAAATAACATTGGTTAAATGTTAAAGGTATTCAATCTTTTTATGTCTTTCTAGTGATTTGCCACCTTCCTTGTATGAATGGGGGCCAGTGCACCGCTCGAGACAAATGCCAATGCCCACCTAATTTCACCGGCAAACTCTGTCAGATACCAGTACAGAACGGCAACTTGCATATGCAGTATCCACACCAGCAGCATGCAGTGAGGAACTCAGGCTCTCATGTGATTCATTCTACACACACTTTACCACTCACTGTGACAGGTCAGCAGGGAATTAAAGGTGAGTGCCAATTTTTTATCTCTTTATAACGGTCTTATAAATGTCTCATGTTTCTCAGTGCTTAGCAGATGGCTATGTAAAGTATACAAATATTCTAGAATAGAAGTAACATAGGGTGACCACATTTCTTTCTACGACACAGGGACACATATTCCATGTGTTTTTATTTCACAAATTTACAGTTTAAATCCGTGGGCCAGTTTTATAATAAATTGTGATCTCTGAGTATTAATTTCATTGATAATTGTAGGATCCTACTCTCAACAGTGAAACTTACATCAGTCTTGTGTTTAAAGAGATAGTAATGTTTCAAAATAAAAGCAGCTCCAATTAATCTACATAGTATTTGGGCCATGGGGAGTGTTATTTCAATACTGTCAGAGTTGTAGTTTTATGAGTAATTGTATGATAAAGTATCCCCCTCGCACCCCTTTTGCTGATGTAACACTGCACAACTCAGAACAGAAATGTGGTGTCCAGATGGCTTGCAGAGAGGGACAATCTTCAATTAGCATAAGGGAAAAAGCTGAAAAACCTGTCAAGTGGGGCAGGGTTTTCATTGTTCTCACTGTAAGAAGATTGTCCCTTGCTGTGAGCTGTCTGGTCTTAAGACCAGATTCCAAATCTGAGGGAAGGTGGCTTACACTAGGTAAAAGGGGGATACTTTGTCATTCAATTACTCTTGAACTACAACCCTGACAGTATTGAAATAACACTCTCCATGGCCCAAATACTATGAAGATTAATTGGAGCTGCTTTTATTTTGAAACATTACTATCCCTTTAAAAGAATACCATCCTAAATTGTTCCCAAGTTATTTAATTTGTCAGTGTACACAGCAAAGCAGCTAACAGACCGGGGGCACAAAGGGTCTGAGGGGGCAACAAGAGAATGCATGGGAGGAGTTCATAAGGCAAAGAGAAATCTGATGTTGCAGCAGAGATAACTGATGGGGACAAACAGAGAACTGATTAGACAGCAAAAAAGCTGATGGGGCAAAAGCTGACAGCAGAGCTCAGAGTGAGTTAGAAGATGCCTTGTTTCACAGTTAAAACTATTGTCTTTCTATTCGACACACAAACATACTTGCAAATGGACACAGGCACACACAGACACACACACATTTGCACAGAAACGCACACATGAGCACGCACACACACCCACACACATACAGACACCCACTCCTACACGTACACATACAGAGAGACACACACACTCACACACAGGTGCACATATGCTATCACACAGTCACAGACATCGACACACACATACAGACACACACAGACACACCCACACACAGACAAACACATGCGCGCGCGCACACACAGGGTCTAAATTTAAATCAACTGGAATTTGTATTAATCCTCTATGGTGTAGTAGGTTTTTCCCAGAATTGCTCCAGTTCTTTTTAGTATATCAGCTTCACTGTCTGTTTAATTTTTAGCATGTTACATGCCGTTATATAGGATTATCACTGGAAGTGCAAAGTATTGTATGCAGGTCTTTCTTTGTATGGGTGCTCAGTACTAGCACCTTTTTTAAAAAAATAAATAGAGAACATTACCAAATACAGTGCTTTCCTCAACAAATAAATAAATAAATTATAGGATACCTGCCTCTCTTGTTTTAAAAAGATCCCTTATTGTATGTATCTTTTTTCCACAGTTAATTTCCCTCCAAATATGGTGAATATCCATGTCAAGCACCCCCCAGAAGCCTCTGTACAGTTTCATCAAGTGTCCAGGATTGAGAGCTCCTCTTCCACACAGAAGAAAGATAATCAGATAGGTCAGACACAGTACTCTTATCATGGTGTCCAGAAGCATCAGTTACCACAAAATGGATATCCACACCAGCAGACCATACCCAACGTGTACCCAGTCTCAACAAAAAATCAGCTAGGACGTTGTTTCCAGGAAACCACTGGCTCACAGGTAAGAGAGATCTCTGCTGTAATGAGGGGTGTGTTTGCATTATAGAGCATGTGTGAGCAGCCTGAATCTCTCCGAATGTCCAGGGGCATTGGCTAACTGGGGGTGATGGGAATTGTAGTCCCGGACAGCTGGAGGGCCTCAGGTTGCCAAACCTTGTCATTGAGGGTGATAATCTCAAAATCAGGAGCTTTGTTTTAGACGTCAGTGGTTTAGAAACCAAACAGTCATCCACAGGTATTTTATATTCCCTTCTGTAGTGCCTCTTTAGCTTACTGCATACGGCCCATAGTTTGTAACTAGGCCAAAAATGTGTAACTCTCACTGAGAACTAAGTGGCTAGCATACTTCCCAGGTGTTCCAATTTAGGAGGCGCAGTCCTTCTTTTAGACCCAGATGCCTTTGTCCTTCTTTCCCACACTGATGTCCCTCTTTTTAGGGGATCAGACTCTGTGATATGTATATATAAGCGTATGACATTCCTATATATAAGTGTATCACATTCTCCAATTCACAATATTTTTTGTTTAAACTTCAGTATTTGTGTTTATAAATTAGTCATGGATTCAATGTTTTTTTTTTTTTTTTTTTTTGTCTTCCTATGGATCGACAGGAGTGATTTAGCATGGGGTATTTCTTAAGTATCAGTCTCTTAACCCTTTGAGTGCCAGAGGGGTACTCAACACATTGAAAAGCAATGTGTTGTATACCCCTCTGGCACTCAGAGGGTTAAGTATGTTCTTGTACTCTAACTGCTTCAGTTTGGAAAACTACCAACACCTGTCATGTCCTCCTCAATAAACATGACTCCCATGACTGATTGAAAGTGTAATCGCTTGAACAGTAGCACAAATGCAAAATTCAAAGGGGTTATTAGGATTTTCTGTTCATAGTAATGTAAAGTGAATGGGTTTTTATTTGGGCATGGTACTTCTTCAAGTTTTAAGTCCACTTCCTCAGACCTTTTACTGCACAATCATGAAGGACATAGCAGCAAACTAAAACATGTATTTTTGCGGTAAAGAAGTAACCTATTACTTGAATAAAATGTCCCCTATATCCTCTCTTGGATTAATATGGATATACACTACCATACTATAGATAGAGTTGCGTAATAAGACTCTCTGGATTTTGCTGCTTGGGAAATAACATATTTTTCATGTAACATTCAAGCATAGAATTTACTGGCATTCATATTGGCATAAAAAGTAGCAGACAGCTGACATCATTAACAAAGAGGGACAAATAAGTCTATTTTCAGGCCTAGTCGTCTGCAAAGCTAATTTTTGTTTTGGTACCATTTTTAAACCTCAAATTGTAGACAGTCTGGAATTTATGGAGGGGATTGCTTAAATGTTTGATACATTATATGTATAAAACAGTTTTCTTAATATAGCCAAATGAATATATCCCCGCAGGACTGTGTTCATTAAAATTGCTGGCATGATGCTTGAGCTGCTTGAAGTTTCACTAGATTTCTGTTGCTCTACATCACCTTACAACAAGCATAAATTATGGTTTTGGATGCTAGGTAATCTTACATTTTTAGACATGTTTTACTATGTTGAGGAAGTCAAAAGTAGGGGAAATTATAAGGTTTACTTAATTAATTTAGCATAAATATTCCAGAAGTCCCAAATGCATCCAACATCTGTTTTAATTTATGAATCTAGTTATAAGACTCAGTTCTCTCAGTTTGTATGATTTTTTTCAAAAAATAATTTACAAACTTTCGTTGGTCCTTTTGGAATGAAGAAGGGACTCACTGAGTTGATCTGAGTAAGTCGAGTTTATGAGGGTGGATGGGAGCACAGGGCGCAGCTAGGAGAATATTTGGATAAGAATGAGGAAATGTATAGGGGGCCAGAGTCGAAGAGAGCTTTGTAGGTCAGTGTCCACATTTTGAATTTTACTTTGCATGGAATGGAAAGCAAGTGTTGTGACTTGCAAAGAGGAGCAGATGTGGGGATAGACAAGTTATGTAGCAGCAGCATTTTGGATAGACTGAAGTGGAGAGAGATGGGCTAATGGGATTCAGGTGAGATGAAGGCTGCAATATTCAAGGTTAGAAATGATTAGTGAACGTATGAGAGTTTTGGTGGCATCTTGGGTAAGGAAGGAGCAAATGCGTGTAATGTTTTTTAGGTGAAGTCTGCAGGACTTTGAGAGGGAATGGGTGTGAGGGATAAAGGACAGAGCAGAGTTGAAGATAACCTCTAAACAGGGAACCTGTGAGGTAGATGTAATGGTGGAGTTGTTAACTGTAAGGAGAATGAGAGGTTGGGGGATAAGCAAGTAAGCCAAACAGATCTCCTTCTGTCAGCTTTACAGCTGACATCAGGAGAGGGGGGACTTTAGATGGAAATATCTCTCAAACCATAAAGGTCTGAGAGATGGGATTTGTACCACATAATTTATTTTTTTTAATCTACAAAACAAGAAAACATTTTATTGGACATTACTGTTCCTTTGATTCACCGCAGTCTGGGAATAATAATGTAACTACACCTGGCAGCTTGATCCCCAAACACCATATAACACGGACAGCCAGCCAGTGGCTTACCTGTTCATGAACTAGATTTTTTTTAATGCAACTCAGCAAAACCTGCTACAAGAGCTAGAAAGAAACAGGTCTCCCACCACTTCACTGGAGCATGGAGACTACTGCTCAGAGACACTTGCTATTGGAATGTATGATCGGCGATAGGGTTGGAATGAGCACTCTGTAATAAAGCTTCTGAGGGTGCAACATCGCCATCCCGGACTGCGGTGCTGGGGCAGATAGATATAATTTGGGTTTGGACAGTATACCAACAAAACATGCACAGCGTGTGATACAGTCTGTTACTATTGTACATCGCTCACAAAAAGCGTCATTACACCCATGTGACTTACTCTGTATCGCTGATGACTGTCATGCAGCCATATTTTATAATGGCATATACAGTGTACCACTCCCGTCCCTGGCTGCACACAAATACCGGCTTTTCAATTTCTGGTATAGTAGTTATACCGGCACCAACTCCAGTGCGCTAATTACCGGCAGTGCCGGTAAAATACAGGCCAGTGGCAACTCTCCCAGAGGCCCTTCAGCTGTTCAGGACTACAAATTTCAGTATCCCCAGTAAGTAGTTGGTTGCTTGGGAGTGATGGAAGTGGTAATCCTGGACAATTGGAGGGCCTCAGGTACCTGTCACCTGTGGTTTACATAGTGGTTTGTTAAAGGGCAACTAACCTGAAAATAAAAAATATGTATATGTTAAAACTCAAGGTAATGAATTCTGCTTTCACCTTGGGCATATTATACCTGCCAGCTGCCCCAGGTTTCCAGGGATTGTCACTGATTTTGGCAATATGTCCTTGAATCTTGCTGTCCCTGGTTTCATACCCATGTTTGATGTGCTTTTTATTAAAAGTTTAGTATGTTTCTAGCTTTACAACATGTTACTATTGTTCAGTCCATTTACTATTTTAGGTAGTGTTTTTGTGTGGAAAATGTCTGTTCTGCTGTAGAATTGCAGCTCTATGTCTGTTTAAGAGGTTTTCTGCTGGCTCCTCTATACAGGACTAGGAGGTACTAGTGATGTTCTATAATGTGGCTGTCTAGGAAAAGTATCCCTGGAAATGCTTTTGAAATATTGGCAAATATGGCATACCTCCCAAGTGTCCCTCTTTTGAAATGTGATTGACTCTGGCTTCAAATCTTACAGGACTTGAGACTAGAAGCTTGGTATTGACTTGTACAATTAGGTCTGTAAGTTTATAATGCTGCTATTCCCAGGTGTAAGAGTACTGGCATTTAACAACTAAAGTACTAAGCATTAACATATGATTTTGTTGTGACAGTTGCCCTCAAAGAGGTGGTAAACATGGGGTGGGCACCCTAAGGCCAACTGTAAAAAAATAATAATAATAATAATTGGCTTAATTTATATATAACAAGTTTAAATACAGATATGGTTTGTGTCATGTTTGTATAGTATATAATTAATACAGTCAAGATAAATGGTGTTTGTAACTATTTATGCACAGGTTAATTATCGGTTTTCCTACATAGTTATGAATCATGTAGAGCTTTGGTTATATTCAGGATTCTGAAGAGTAGCATGACCGTAGGATGACTACATATAGGAAATTAACATTAGCACACAGAAGTTGGGATAAATTGGCCAGGGCCTCATTGGTAAACACAATTTTATAAGGGTACATGGTTAAAAATGGAAGGGTCAATGCCAATATGAGGAAAAAATATACCAGACACATATATCATACCCAGTTTCACACATCACATGACATCAAAACCAACTGATTGCCAGAACGGACAGCCGACCAAATATAGAGGTAAACCCCTTCATTCCAGCTGATCTGGCCACATCTGAAGTTCCGCCTCAGTGCTCCTCTGGATCAGGGCATAAAATAGGGGCCATGGGCTCACAAATGATCCACCTTACAGGCTGCAACCCTTCTAAAACCTTTCCCCATCCACTAGGATATGACAGTTTGACAACATAACCTTATACAAATGCATGTCACACAATTCAAGGAAAGCCCTAAACACATATAAGGAGTACTTCTGATATGTTATATATATCTTCAGATTGTTTATCAAATGTTGTACACATGTACAGAATTGCTAACTATTTTATATATACATGTACAGATTAGCTATTATATTTATATATGTACAGGTTGCTCAAGGGTATATTTTATACACACATACACATTACTTTTATATTTTATACATGTACATATTAGATATCATGTTTTATATACATTTTCATTTTGCATATTATATTTTATACATATGTACAGATTGCTAAATATATTTTATTCTCATGTACTAACATCATATTTATACAATTCTTCTGATGCTTTCCATATTTATACTGACTACTTATATTTCCAACCCACCTGCAGCTTGCTTATCATTTTTGTTGTATTTAATTTATACAGAGAACAAATGAATGAACCATCCATGATTAGGCCTCATAAAGCAAATGAGGAGTACAAAAGGATGCCACTCCCCTAATAGAGCAACCTTACAATTTCCCACACACCAATGTAAGGAACTAGCAACTCTTACGTCATTCCCTAGGCCAAGGTCATGGCACCTTTTATTGAAACTATAGGGTTTTCTTTCAATTAAAAGCTTTTTAGAGCCATATTCAGCTATAGAGATGCAATTCTGGAGCAATACAATTGCACCATAGGGGAAAAGTGAAAATTGCTATTGATATAAAGGGATAGTAATACTTCGTATTATCTTTATTTTATTTTGTAGGCATTAAAAAAACACGAAGAACAATATACTTCTTATCTCTCCAACCTTTATGGTTCGAGAGATATTCACAAACAAAGTTTCCCCTCCCGCCCCTTTTACCTAGTGTAAGCCATCTCTTCTCAGATGTGGAATGCAGTCCATAGACCAGACAGATAACAGCAGGGGACAATCTTCTTCCTATGAGAACAATGAAGGCCCTGCCCCCCTTGACATGTTTTTCAGGTTTTTCCCTTATCTTAATTGAAGATTGTCCCTCTCTGCAATCTACCTGGGCACCTCCCTTCTGATCTGGCTGAGCAGTGTTATATCAGTAAAAGGGGCGGAAGGGGGATACTTTGTCATTGAATTACTTTTGAACACAACTCTGACAGAATTGAAATAATACTCTCCAAAGTCCAAATACTATGATGATTAATTAGAGCTGCTTTTATTATGAAACATTACTATGCCTTTAAATGGGGCTTTCACAGCTTTACTTCTCCACATACTCTTTTTTTTTTGTCCCATATAATTTGCTTATTAGGTATTTAGGAAGCTAGTGAGGAAAACTTCTGGTGTAACCAGAGGAGGGAGAATAGGGGCCTAATCGAGTATCAAATGCGTTGTTAACCCCCTTAACCCATTAAATGCTAGCTAGATGTGCAATGCATTGCTTTGGATCACTCTCTGGCGCTCAAAGGGTTAAACGCTAAAGGGTCTCCAGTGCATTCAAGAGATTAAAAGCCCCATTTAAATGAATCAGGGTCCCCCCTATGTAACAGTTTCAATGCATTCCAGGTGTTCAACTTGTGAATGAAAAAATCACTCAGAGATATTCAAATATAATTTCATAATAAGAGCTTTCTACTTCTTTAACACAAGTAGACTGTTGGGCCTTGTTTCTGGCACCTACATTATACAGTTATACTACAGAAATACATATATCATCATTTTTATAGAGAAGGTAGAATTGTGTAGACCTATTAAAGGGATAGTAATACTTAAAATGTAAAAAAAAAAATATGTTGTAGGGTTTATCCCCCTGAGTAAAACAAGGGTACTCCCACTGCTGATAGGTATTTCATTCAAAAGTTATTAATTTACATAGTTGAATTTTTTAGGTGCAATATCACAGTGGCCTGAAATTGTACAGTGGCGCTGTTGCTACATGATCCTATGGACAGCTCTGGTCCTGGGACCATAAATCTCCATAAGATGGTGTAGCAACAGCGCCACTGTACATTTTCAGGCCACTGTGATATTGCACCTAAAAAATCAACTTTGAAAATGAATAACTTTTGAATTAAACACCTTTCAGCAGTGGGAGTACTCTTGTTTTACTCAGGGGGATAAACCCTACAACATATTTTTTTTTACATTTTAGGTACTAGAATGCGGATATCTTTTTTTTAGCAGCATTCTCTTACAAATATAAGTCCTGTAATGCTTAAACTTCATTGGAACCTGCTAGTTTCTGATTAAATCAATGAGGAACCCTTGAAGGCAAAATGTAACACCTGGATTCTGGACAGGTCTTCACTACAATGTGTTAGGGACTTCTCAATCATCCAAAAGGTAAAAAGGATAGTAATGTTTGAAACTATCTTTGCTTAAATCTGTTGTTCAGTAGTAACAGTCTGACTGATGTCAGTCACAGTCTTTAAAATACAGCCCTTCTGAAGTTATTACAGTTTTATTCTCCCCTCTTCCTCCCCCCTCACTATTGTCAGCTCTTCAGCAGTGAAGGAACTGATAGGGTCTACCCGAAAAGATTTAAATACCTTTGCTGTGAGTAATTTTACTGTGAATACTAAATCAACAGCTACAGTGTTCAGGGCACATTAAAATAATTTATAGAAAAGGAAGATTTATCATGGTCTGTTTGGACATCAGTGTGACTTTTTCATCCCTAGTTTTGTTGTTTTGTTGTTGAAGCCTCTGTGTGAGTTCCTTAGCTGACCTGACAGAAAGGAGGGGGGGGGGGACCAAGAACATCACAAGGACTGCATTATAAAGAGTGAGACTGACATTGATCACCCTTGTAAATAAATAACAGCTGATATTTCTATAACATTTTATTTTATTGTCCATTAATACCAACCACAAATACACTGCCTGCTACCACAGCCATTACTTACATTTGTACTGTGCTTGTACTTCTTCTGGAAACACTGAGGTTTCATCTAACATAGCTTCATAACCACTGTACTAGACTTATGGTAGAGGTAAAAGGTGGTACCTTGTTAGATATAGAAAAAAGCAGGACACTGGTAGCATAAAAATGATACCTTTAATGGCTAACTGAGTAGCTTTAGAATGCAGACTTTCAGAATGCAGACTTTTTAGAATGAAAGGTGAATACAAAATACATGACTGGTTATGCATTCATGCAAATTGTTTTTACATTTAATGAGCTAAAACAATACTACATACTAATGGAAGGTTAAACGGAAAATTCCCAAACCTCCTCTCCTCACAGCCCCCCAACCTGAAACAACTGGTGGTAAACAGCTCCCTTAAGAATGCAACAAAAGATGTGAAACATATTCATAAATATGTTCCACAGATAAGATGCTTATACCGCATTCTCACCAAAACCTCAACATCAAGGGGAAATTCTCCTTCAGATTGTCTAATGCCATCTACCTCATCATGTGTGTGAAATGCCCCAAAACAGGATTATATGTAGATTAAAGAGGACAAACTCTAAGAAAATGGATAAATTCTCATAGGCCCAGTATGAACAAGAAAAGAGACACCGCAGTGGGTCAACATTTTTGAAAAACTATTCACAGCATTAAAGGTCCCATCTGTGCTTATGGGAATTTTTAAGACAGAGACAGAAAGATTTGTTTGAAAGTTTTACACTCTGAACTGTGGCACGAATTGTGACAAGGAATATATGTTACATTATTCCACACAATAAGCATATTTTGGGCCCACAGGGTGCATTGCAAGTGAAGAGTTGCACACTCCTCTGCACTCGGAGGGCTAATCCATACATCCCATAGACTTAACCATCTTTGATTATAGTAACAAGCTCTGTACACACTACATTTACTGGAGATATTGATACATAAAAAGGGAAATAAGTATTCTAACATTTGCCAGTTACAAAGAGATACCTCTACTGGAGACTGGGGAATGACTTAGACAATGTTAATAAGATATTCACTTTCAGTATAATTTAAATGTAAAAGCAGCTTGCATTTTGTATTCAGTCTTCATTCTAAATATGTATGAAGGAGAGACCTAAGTTGTCTTGAAATCTTGCATTCTAAAGGTTCTCAGCCAATAAAGGTATGACTTTTACTCTACCAGACGTATGGTAGATGCACTTGTGCTGTATGGTAGTTAAAAAAAAATCAACCCCCCAAAAAAACAGTTATTGGAGAAGTTTTTTTTTTTTAATATTTTTTTTTTTTTTGGGGGGGGGGGGTTAATATTCTAAATAAGGCAAGCAAGGGCATCCTTTTTGACTGATTAGCATCAGCTCAACTTCCACACTGTCAGAAAAAATGTAAATCATAATTTTGCAGGAATGTGTCCATATTAAAAAAATAACAAAAAAAACCGAAAGATTAGGAAAATAAAAAAGAAATCTGGAATGTCTTAAAATTTATGGTTTGGCTTGATGCATTTTCAAAACAAATACACAATGAATAATCAAAATAGCTCTATTTAATATGTTAATACAACATACCCTAAAGATCCAGGATAATATCAATATTCTGAAATATCAGAGGATTAAGGATGTATCAAATACCAATACAAACCAAAAGCAGATATAATTACTCTAATGTAAAAAATCTGGTTATTCCTGTGCTTGCCAGCATGGAATGCCATACATGAGCCAATACAAATTTTGATTTCTGACAGCTCGCATTAGAAAATCTGGAAGTATTTAAAAGTTACTCCTCAATTTTATGAGACTGTTCTTGTTTTAGTGCCAGGATAAGTGAACTGTGTTCTTTAGTATAAAGTAGCAAGTGGACTATGTTCTTTAGGATAAAGTGGCAATCGGTATGTAGTCATTTGATAACAGGTAAAGTAAACATAGATGAGAAGTGAAATTACATTTTTTTTATAGAATCTGGTGTTCCACCATGTGGATGTAAAGACATATCTGACTTCCTTCACCAATGGCTGAATTCAGGTGCCCCAGGCAAAGGAGGTGGTCCTAGTCCTTCACACCTCAAATTACTCCATTTATTAATGTGTGCCATAGAAAATACCATTAGCCTATAACAATATTACTCAAACTACTTACTGTGGTAATACCCATTTGTTTCATATAAAACCCCTGTGGGGCCCTAACAATTAAACTCTTTAAATCTTTGAGAGCTCCAGCATGCATTAGAGTTATTTATAGCACCCAAGGGGTTAACACTGCATCATTATCAAATGTATTAGAACGCCAGTTGCTACAGGTGACTTAAAGAGAACCTGTCATTAAGAATAAACATTATAGCATTAGAAAAAACATTACATTTTGCATATACCGTACTTGTCCTGTTCATTGTTCTTTGCTATGTGTAGGTTAAAGAAATGGTAACCCTGTATTATAACTTTACTTATTAATTATTTTGAACGTACACAGTAAGTACAGTCAAATTATATATATATATATATATATATCTTAGTAGGGCCCTCTGATCCTCCTGTTCTACATATCTGATTGTACTATTTAATACCTCTGTATGTCTTCCCCAATTGTACAGCGCTGCGGAATTAGTTGGCACTATATAAATAAAGAATAATAATAATAATAATAATAGTCACAGAATCACAAATACACCATACACCAATGGATCTCCTAGCCTTGTCACATTGTTTATCATTGCCTACACTTGTTCTCTGGAATACTATTACTTATTGAGCAATCTCTGGGATTCCACTGAATTCCATTTGAAAACCTCTGGCTTAAAACCTAAAAAAACATGAAAAAGCTCTTAAATAAACAGTAAACCCTACTAACAAATGCACATAACATAAAGGACAAAATGACCTGTATCTAGTGACCCCACTAAACACCTAGAGGCAAATACTTACCTTGCTAATCACCTAACCCTTCTGTTATGCCATGATATTTCTGTTTCCTCTTGACTGACTGGTTCTTAGAAGGGACAACCTTCCTTATTGCATAAACACCATATTACAACTGAATATGTGCAAATGCGCAATGCATGGTTTGTGCATGCTCAGCTGCATTTCAACTTTGATTATACTCAGTTGTAATACAGGGTTTGAGCAGGGAGGACGTATTTCTCTGCTCAGAGGCAGTATTCTCTGGTCAATATTCAGAGGAAGTAGGTGCTGCTATCATACCATTTCCTGAACCCATAAAAAAGTGCAGTAGAATCTGGTGATCCATAGGATAAGTACTAGGCTGAAGGTGGGATCACTTAGTGCAGGGCAACATGCTCTTAATGTTATTTTCTTTTGTTAGTAGAGTTTACTATTACTTTACAGAGGTAATAATTCTTTTTTTTGTTTACTTAATGCATTGTAAAGTATTAAATATGCAACTGATGTCACGCTTTAATACTGACTGGTCTAAAAGATATTACATTTTTTAATATCTCTCCAGACCTTTCCCTGATGTCAATTACTTTTCCAGCGAGGGAGCCAAACCATTGGTTGTTCAGTTGCCATGGCAACCCAGCCTGGTGCTCTTTGAATCTGAGGCATTTTTCTTCTTTGAGTAGTTTTATTCTGGGCACTGACTGAGGTCCACCCATCTTCAGGACTGGTGTGCATTGAAGATGGGCGTGACTTATTTATCCACTGATAGTGTGTATATTCATCCTGCAATGCCTATTGTGATACGTATAACTTTAGCTACATTCAATTGCTTTTGATGTGTTTCATCTATTGACTGTTCAGCCACTTTGCCATTTGATGTGGTTGTTATATTTGTGGACTCTTGTCACTGATATACTATTATTTAACAAAGGAGGGATGACCTCTTCATCTCCATCCTCATTATCATGCCTTTACTCATTCATTATATGTATTAATTGTGTTAACAATGTTACTAATAGTAGGTACCATCAGACATGTTAACTTCAGTTACTGTCTTTGAGGGGTATAGATGGGTGGTCTACCTAGGTGGCAGGTTATTTTTAACACAACATTGCATTGGTTTTAGAAAGAGAATTCTCTTTGTGCTGGAGGATGAGGCTATATCCAATGTTGCTATGATTTTAATATTATTTTATACTAATAAAGATATTTCTTTTGATATTATTACTTTAGTTTTGTAATTTATATGAGAAAGTTGATAAGACTGTTTGTGTGCCTGGCTAAGGAGCTTTCTCTTTTCTTTTTATCTTGGTGATATTAATAGATCTTTAATGACTGTATCAGCAAGGAAACTTTTTTTTACTATATAGCTGTCCAGTTGTTGTAGGAATACAACACAAGTCTAGATGTGCGTGCTCGAAGAGATCAAAACGTAAATGCTGAAGGAACATTCGGTTGCTTACATTTACTGAGGCTGATGTCTTAAAGGGATAGTAATACTTCGTTTTAACATTATTTTATTTTGTAGGCATTAAAAAAATATGAAGAATGATATAAGTATTATCTCTCAAACCTTTATAGTTTAAGAGATATTCACAAGCAAAGTTTCCCCCCCGCCCCTTTTTCCTAGTGTAAGCCATCTCTTCTCAGATGGGGAATCTGGTTGTAAGACCAGACAGATAACAGCAGGGGACAGTCTTCTTACAATGAAAACAATGAAATCCCTGCCCCCCTTGACAAGCTTTTCAGGTTTTTCACTTATCTTGATTGAAGATTGTCCCTCTCTGCAGTCTACCTGGACACCTCCCTTCTGATCTGGCTGAAAAGTGTTACATCATTAAACGGGCGGGAGGAGGACACTTTGTCATTGAATTACTCCTGAACTACAACTCTGACAGAACTGAAATAACACTCTCCAAAGTCCAAATACTATGATGATTAATTAGAGCTGCTTTTATTATGAAACATTACTATCCCTTTAAAAGAATTTGAGCAATTCCGGAGCAAACAAGCTGCACCATAAGGCGTCAAATGCAATGTCCCATAATTTCCATTGGTTAAAATGGGGACATTCAGGACTAACTGAAGATTTGACCAAATTCATAGGAGCCACTAAGATTTTAATAATAAGTTAGTGGGGGGGTTGTTAACTGTGTTACTTCTCCTTTATCCCTTTATGGGAACAGTGATGTGGGCTAGACCTTGTTTCTCAATGTTTTGCTCATCCTTCTAGACCAGAAAGGAACACAAACAAGAATGAAAAAAAGGAAAGCACCCTTATGTGAGTCAATCAGTGAACAATCAGAATATTTGCCCAAATGCCTACTCACAAGTTATGAAGCTCACTTTTATATGTAAGTTACAGAAACCACACGTGAAGGATACTTCTGCCTTCACAGAGCCCTTGTGTAGTCCAGATGAACGATTAGTCGTAGCAGCCACCTTGTTGACCCCGAGTGGACCTCATGCAGTGCACTGAAAAAGAAACTGGCTCAACATGTTAAACCTTGAGAGCTGCATAGGGCACAAATGTAGTTGGAGCTTACCCAGTATCCTCTCTGATGTATCCATTCTCAGTAATACCCAGTCCTGATAATGCAACTTGTATCTGTATGACTAAAAAAATGGAATACTAGCTGTATAAAAATAGGGTAAGTGATTAAATAAAAGAAAAACATGAAAAAAAAAGTCTGTGGCAGGCAAATTTCTATATTAAGACTTTATTGATAAAATATGTATATTTTTATATACTCTGTGGTAAAATGTAGAAGGGGCTATATAGACCCCCACAGAAATCTGAAAAATAACAGTGTTAATGATTACTATAAACCCGGTAAGAATTAAATAATTTGCAATATGTTAGTGATATTTTTTACTCTTTTGGGGCCTTGTAATCACAATTGCTACAGTCAAATGTTGCAGGAATGTTTGCTCTGTGGACATGGCATGAGGACACAGAAACACTACAGATGTGATTTATTTCCTGTTTATAGTCTGCATGGCGAAATGTTGCCCAGATGCAAAAACTCATTGTTCATTTACCTCAGCTTCCTTATGCCTCCAAAATGAATTCCAAGGAATGTTCTCTGATGTACCATTCTGTACATGTAATGAGAAAAGTAATTAAAATCACTCCTGTGGATCAGACTCCTACTGAGTTTTGTACAGAAGCTGATTAGTTGATGGTGTTTTCTCATGCATTTCCTTGTAATGTCTACAGTTTAATCAACACATACAGATGTAGCAGCTGTTATTATACCTGCTGGCACATGGCAGGACTGAGAATAACAATATTTTCCCCTTGACTTTTATTGCATGTTATGTTTGTGAAATTCAGAGATGTTCAACTGTCATAAGAAAGACAGTGCGTGGATAGCACATGTCCTAGATAGCACTCAGTCTGACAGTGTTTTTCAACTGGGTTGTCCTTCCACTTGGGTTCAATGCATAGACCAATTTAGAGTATCCCTTTTTTTTAAAGACTTTGCCAAAAATGTGAATGGTGGCACCTCTCCCAATAAATAAAGAACTAAATCAATAAATACATTTATGAATAATAATAATCCTTTATTTATATAGCGCACACAGATTCCGCAGCGCTTTACACTCATATTGGTTCCTGTCCCCATTGGGGCTCACAATCTAAATCCACCTATCAGTATGTTTTTGGAGTGTGGGAGGAAACCGGAGTACCCGGAGGAAACCCACGCAAACACAGTGAGAACATACAAACTCATTGCAGATGTTGTCCTTGGTGGGATTTGAACCCAGGACCCCAGTGCTGCAAGGCAACAGTGCTAACCACTGAGCCACTGTTTATGAATGAATGTATGAATAATCCCTTGTTGGGATTTATGTGACACCTAGAGTACTTTCGTAGCAGGTTACATGTAAGGGGTTTTCTCACATAGTCCCATTTACTCACTGATTGCCAGATCTCCATGATCTCCGTGACTGGGCGAAGTCAAGGCCTCACTTGGCGATTATGGAAGAATTCTTTCCATCCATAGAAGCCCATTGATGTAAAATTTGCTGACACAGGGCTTCTATGGAGTAGTGGAGAGGTTTGACTTTGACTTTGTAAGACCAGACAGGTAACAGCAGGGGACAATCTTCTTTGTATGAAAAGAATGAAAGCCCTTCCCTCCTTGACAAGTTCTTCAGCATTTTCCCTTATCTTAATTGAAGATTGTCCCTCTCTGCAGTCTACCTGGGCACCTCCCTTCTGATCTGGCTGAACAGGGGGGGGATACTTTGCTTGTGAATATCTCTTAAACCATAAAGGTTTGAGAGATAAGACTTATATCGTTCTTCATGTTTTTTTAATGCCTACAAAATAAAATAAAGATAAAATGAAGTATTACTATCCCTTTAAGTATTTAGAATGCATGCTTTAATGCAGGTATAGCCAGCTCTGGTCCTTGTGAACTATCAACAGTGAATGTTTACAGAAGATCTGTTCTAAACCAAAGAGGATCAATCAGTTTCTCAGCCACTTAACATGATCCTCCTGTGCCAATTAGAGCCATTAGACCACACTGTTGGTAGCTCACGAGAACCAAGGTAACCTAACCTTGACTAAGGTTAAACAACCTCTTCTTTAATTACATTTGATCAGCGCAGAGTTAACTTTTTCTGCTTTATGGATCCCCTTGCTGGGATTTGTATTCTGGTATGTAGCACCAGAGCTATTTTTTGGAAAATTGGGTTCCTTTACTGCATAAGGTATTTTTTCAGTTTCTGGAGATAAGTACCATATAAGATAATGGGGGTTATACACCAAGACTTGATAAGGAGGTGATAAGTGGAGATGACATCTCCAGTGAAATCACTTCTCCAGTTCCTATGTGATTCTATAGAACCTATGCACTAAGATCTCCTAAGCTGTAGAAATCCTAGTGCAATGGCTACATAGAATAACATAGGGCTTGGAGTAGTGATATAAATGGAGAAGTCATCTCCACGTTATTACCTCTTTATCATGCTTTAGTGCATCTCCCCCAATTTATTTGGGGGAGATGCACTAAAGCGTGTTGCCTGAGTGCCTTGATGGACGCACCGGCCGTGAATAATAAAGCATCAGCGGTTCGCCATCATAACTAAAAGTTATACTGCAGAGCTTGGCTCTTCACTAGATGAGCACAGCTGCAAAATTCCGCGGCACCCCAGAAGGGTGTCCGCGGCACACCAAAGTGCCGCGGCACCCCGGTTGAGAAACACTGTTCTAGGAAATATATGTGCTCTAATCCAGAGGACATACAATCAGTCCACAAGGAACTCTTAACATGCTTCAAATTAAAGACATAATTGCCTAATCACACAAAAGAAGACCAGGACTTCTCCCTCTTCCTTTCTGGTAGAAATAGCACCAATCTGAAGACAATAGAAGCAGTTATATGGTGCAGATCATGCAGTAGATAACCCTGGACTCTCCTCACCCTGAGATTTTGGCCCCTCACCCCTCACCCTGAGATCTGGGTCAAAACCCTGAGTCTCAGGGTCAAGCCCTGAAAGTTCCCAGGTATGTCCAGGAGAAGTGAGTGCACAGCCCCTGGAGACATCAGCATGGCTTCAAAGTTTCAAGTTCAGTCTCCCCCTCTGAGTCAGCCTGTGCTCACTTTTTATTTCATCTGATATGTGGGACAATACAGCCCTGGCTTTTTCAACAGGTCTGAGCCCACAGGAGCAAAACTAATCAGAGGACATTATCTACATTATTGTTGCCAGGGAATCCAAGGGGTCTTAATCAGCTCTGCATTGTCCTGCAACCCCTTACAATCAGATCAGTTTGTTATCTTGGCTGTTTTCACTGATATCAACACATGTGGCCGCTGCCAATAAGATGGAAATAGCATCAGTGAGCTCTTCTCTTTCTTTAATTTTTCTTTGAGCACCAGAAAGCAATGTGTTGGACACTCCTCTTGCACTAAAAGGATTGTCAGCATGTAGGTCAAGAATTATGATGCAGAAGTTTCCTGGAGCTGCATATAAATTGCTTTTCTCCTTTGTCTGACCCCATCACACAAAGACCTAAGATCCTCTAGTATTGAATTGCACCTTGGTCTATGCTGGCAACTGATTTGAACATTCTCCAGTCCACACCATATGGGTGTGTGTATGTTTGTGTGTGGGTGTTGGGTGGAGTTTGCAGCCTCATATTTTGTACCAGTCCCCAAAAGGTTTTAGTTACACTCCAGATTGGTGCCCTTTTACTTAGTTTTACTCTTTCCCCATAAAAGTTAACCCTTTTGAGATCTAGAAGCTTGTGCATTGTTTTGTGATGCAATGTGCTGCATACAACCTCTGGTCCCAAATGTGGTTAACCTCTAAATATACGGTGTTATTGCTTTCTTCCCTATTCCCCATGACAGAATTAAAACGAGAAATGTTAAAGTGATGTATGATTATGCAGAATGACTCTGAGGGATGTGGAACCGTTAGGTTTCCACATATTATTTATATTAAAATGTCAAAATAAATGTTTCACTGATTGTATAAATACACCAGGACTGAACATGGAAATTTGGAGTTTTCACTACAGGGAAAAATGTAAATGTTGAATTACTTATGTAATATGCTGTTTCAATTACATTTATTTCTGAAGTCATATGGTGTTTCTTCTATGCATTGTATGTAACCAGCAAAGAATCCCTGGCATAAATATTACTCTGCTTTATTTTCCAGTGTGGTAAACCACTGCCAGGGCTTTCAAAACAAGAAGATTGCTGTGGAACAGTTGGCACTTCCTGGGGTTTCAACAAATGCATGAAATGTCCAAAGAAGACAAGTAAGTTTGCTAGGAACTGTTTTAACCCTTTGAGTGCCAGAGAGGTATCCTTCATGACACTCAGAGAGTTAATAAAAAAACAAAGCAACGCTGTATCTTTACAATGATTTTAGGCACATACACATTGGAACCAGAGGCGTAACTAGAAGCCTCCGGGCCCTGGTGCAAGAAGTGCCACGGGCCCCCCTTGACCACATTGACCTTCACAATGCCCTTCAATCTTCACAATGCCCCCATCTCTTACATCCCTGGAGCTCCCGCGCGGTCCTCGTCAGTGGTACCATCTGTCTTGAAAAAATGTGCATGATTATTACTCCTTATCTATTTATCCTGCCCCTCTGGTGCTTCATAGAAAAGTAATGATAGTTTAAACATTTTTATATTAACCATGTGAGTACCAGAGAGGTAGCCAATGCATTGCCGCACAATTCATTGGGTATTTCCCTGACACTCAAAGGGTTAAACTGTTAACAGGAGTGACCCAGATGTCCTGACAGTGTGCTCTTGGTGTCCAGACACTTATTATATTGCAGTGGTCCCAACTTTTTAAAGCTGTGACACATCGAGGGGGGGGGGGGAATTCACTAAGCAGTGATAAAGAGGTGATACAGTGGAGATGACTTCTCCAATTTCTGTGTTATTCTATAGAGCCAATTCACTAAGATCTCCAAAGATGACAAACTCTTAGTGCAAAGGCTCCGCCTTATCACTTCTTTATCATAGCTTAGTGAATCTCCCCCATCCTCTTCTAAATTTTGATACATAGCTGAAAAGTTATATGCATCAACAACAATGGAACTTAATGTGTAACCGTCATATTTTAAAAGTAGGTGATTTTGAAAGAACCTTCAAAATAATTATGAGATATTGCGCTTTATTTATTTGCAAATTATCTAGAAGTTCCTGGTAGAAAGTGGCTGCTGGGATGGGGAAGTATGCCAGTGCCTGCCAGATCTTGCCAGATTAGCAATGACAAATAAATAAAGCAAATATATCATAAGCAATTGCTTTAATGATAAAATGAGCATGAAAAGCCCTATAATATATTCTTTTTCCATAATATATCTTTTACTGGTCCTGGCATGTCCAAGTTAACCTCAAGGGCCACCAACAGGCCAGGTTGTAAGATTTTCCTGATTAAGCACAGGTGAGATAATCAGTGGCTCATTCACTGTGGTTAGCTCATGTGAGCCAAACTTGGACAGCCCTGGTTTAGACTAAACTAAATCGTTGGCATTCTGGAAAAAACCATCTGCAACTTTGGAGACAAATACAAATTCTCCAAAACCTCATTGCTTTAAATGGGGCTTTCAACCCCTTGAATGCAACTTGAATTTTTATTTGTCCCCTATGGTTCAGCTGGTTTGCTTCAACCTATTGTAACTGTGACTGTACAGAGCAACATAATGCATAAAGTCAGCAGGTGGCAAAGAGATACTCTCACTTACTACGTATTACATTAGTCTACTGCTCAGATATCAGTAGATCCCAGCCGGAGCTGTTTGTGTGAAATGTACAGATTCATGCTTCTGAAACTTGGTTATCTAGAGAAACAGAAATAAGCATACAGCTCTCCAGATGAAGCTGCATGACCTGAAACATTGCCATCGTGAGAAGTATATAAAACACTTATCTCTAGCATCTAACCATTTGAGTGCCAGAGAGGTAATGTGTTGGATACCTCTGGCACTCAAAGGGTTAACATTACTCTAAGACCAAAAGACAGAAGGCTGCTTGAACATCATGAACACTAACTTAGGTGACCAGACCTCACCTTTAACCAGGGGCACAAAGGAAATAGGCATATTTCAGGACTGCAGTGAAATCAAAGTAGCTCTGCAGTATGGTTAAAGGTGAGGTCTAGTCACCCTACATTAACTTCAACCTTTAATGCCCATAGACATAGCTGTTCATTAATCAGATTCACCACAAGGGCAAGATACATGATCCTCAAGTCCACAGAGGGCCTGCGCATTGTGATTAAAAATTCAATATATGTGTGGGGAAAAAGTAAATTAACTCCTTGGATGCTAGGGAAATCTACAGTACATTGCTAGAAATTGGGTTTTTAACCCCTTGAATGCAACTGGAATTTTCATTTTCCCCTGTGGTTCAGCTGGTTTGCTTCAGAATTGCACCTATCGTACCTGTGGCTGTACAGAGCAACATAATGTTAATCAGCAGGTGGCAAAGAGATACTCTCACTTACTACATATTACATTAGTCTGCTGCTCAGATATCAGTAGCTCCCAGCCGGAGCTGTTTGTGTGAAATGTACAGATTCATGCTTCTGAAACTTGGTTATCTAGAGAAACAGAAATAAGCATACAGCTCTCCTGATGAAGAGGCACAGCCTGAAACATTGCCATTGTGAGAAGTAATTGTAAAAGACTTATCTCTAGCATTTAACCATTGGAGTGCCAGATAGGTATCCAATGCATTGCGCTGCAATGCATTGGATACCTCTCTCGCACTCAAAGCGTTAACATTACTCTAAGACCAAATGACAGAAGGCAGCTGTTGATTGCTGACTATGAACACAATGTACACTAACTTAGGGTGATCAGACCTCACCTTTAACCAGGGACACAAAGGAAATAGGCAGAATTTAGGACTGCAGTGAAATCAAAGCAGCTCTGCAATATGCAGTATGGTTAAAGGTGAGGTCTGGTGACCCTACACTAACTTCAACTTTTAATGCCCATAGGCATAGCCGTTTATTAATCAGATTCACCACAAGGGCAAGATACATGGTCCTCAAGTCAATGAATGGTCTGCACATTGTGATTAAAAATTCAATATATGTGTTGGGAAAAAGTAAATTAACTCCTTGGATGCTAGAGAAATCTCCAGTACATTTGCAATGCATTGAAGATCTCTCTAGCACCCAGGAGTCTTCTTTTTCCTTCTTGCTACCTAGTCAATAGTTAGAGTCACAAATCTAAGTGGTTGGAGATTGGCTGGTGACCAGCTAAGGAGGAAAGGAAGGCTCCACCCTGCACTTCTTTTCAAGAACTGTTCCAGCCTACTTAAAGGGGCAGTGTAAGTTAAATATATGTATGAATTTTGCATATGTTCTAAGCGATGTGGTAGAGAAAAATAATGTCTTTTGTCCACCGTATCAAAGAACAGAGAACAATTGAATCCTCTGAGGGCCACCAGTTTCCCATCAATGCATTACATGATCTGATACAGGATGTTATATCAGCGTATGAGCCATGTTAAAAAACGTACATGTTCCGGGGGTGTATGTTGATCTGAAATTGGTTGCCCACCCCTCTGGTCCTTAAAAGGTTAAAGAAGAGGCATCTCGCTGCCCCTGCATTATGGAAGAGCGCAGAGAAAAGAATAAGAGCCTTTCCATGTAGTGTTTACATTATACTGAATTTTCTCATGCCCCCTTAGTTCCTTACAGTGGCCCCACCATGTAATTCTTAGCTTTTCAGACATCTATCTGGTACAGAAAGAAAGTGAGTTTGTGCTTGAGTGACAGAGTGGCCCATATGCATGCTGAATTGCAGGTCTGTCATTTGAAAACAGTGGGTTTTTACTCAACATGCTGACTGGAGAATATACTTTTAATTCAGCATTGTGCATGGACCACAGTGTCACTCAGCCACAAACAGAGCTCCTTCCTGCACCACACATATGGCTAAAAAGCATAGAATATTGTGGTGAGGCATTACTCTACATTAGCGAGAAGAAAGAGAATAGCAAGAGGGAAGAAGACAGAGTATGGCAAATTGGCAAGGGGGGAGCAGAGGATGGCAAGAGGGAAGGCTGGATGATGTGTTCACGCTCAGACAGCATAGAAATCTCACCACCAGGAACAGCAGTAGCCTTTAAATACTTTAAAACTTAAATCCCTTTAAACCCCTTTAAACCTTTGAGTATGAGAGGGGTGACAACACACTGCAGAGCAATTTATTGCTCAACCCTCTGGCACTCAAAGGCTTAAGGCTGCGCTGCTGCTGTTCTTGGTGCTGAATTATCTATGTTGTCTGATAGTGAACACGGGACAGCTGCCAGGAGTTTATATGGAGCCTGTGGTCAGAGATTCAAACATGCTCTAATATAAGAGTTTTCACAGGAGCATGTTTGAATCTTGCATGCAGACAACATACTCCATGTAAACTCCCATGGGACAACTGTGTATTGCAGAGAACTGAGACGTATGGTCAGATGAACTCTACCTGTGTAATCTGATGCTGCATAAAAAGCTATATCTTGATTACCAAATCACCAGCCTCTGGGACACAATTTGTTTCTGAGTGCTGTGACAGCATGGCCAGCTATTGGAACTTAGTGCATGTAGTAAATAACCATATTAACATATAAACACTCCCTCAGGAAAACTGGGTCATTGAGACAGATATCAATATGCAAATAAGCCTTTGGCAAAAGAAACACTGAAAATGTGAAGGTATGAGAAAACATGGTGATATAGGCATTTTTGAGGTGTGATTACAGGGATAAGATGGTGAAGAAAGCTTACTGCATACAATGTGATGGATTCGGGTCCAATTTGTCACAATATCACAAAACTGCACCCTTACTGAACTTTAGTGCATCTCCCCACCAGTAAGTACATATCAAAGGTGCAGAATCATTTCCTCCCACATCACAGTGAACCTGCAGAATGCCAAAACAAATTAAAGTGAACACACTTTGAACATTGGTCTCCGTAAAGTTTTCTGTTAACCTTTTAAGTGCCAGAAGGTATGAGTTGGTTCCTCTTGGCCCCTTAAATGGTTATATTTTAAGCAGAAAAAAATTATTTGATATTAGAATAGATGAAGTACTCACAAGTAGCAGAGCAGAATTTATTTTTATTGCGTTGAAGCAACTGAGACCTTCCACAAGACAAAGAAAGTGCAGACATATAACCTCTATATACCCTTAGAGAACAAGAGGCAACAAAATCCAGCTTTGTAAAGGAATCAGGGACAATATTACCCTTTACAGAGCTGGATTCTGTTGCATTTTGTTATCTGATGTTGTTTAGGGGATGGGGTTGTTTGCTTGCAGTTTCTTTTTATGGAAAATCTCAGTTGTACATTGAAATTTTAATACATTAAAAAAGAAATTGGCACTAGCATTAGCCTTGTGAGTGTCTCATATTATCCTAAATAATAATTTGCTAGGATGTTTGTCAGAAGCCGTCATGTGCAGTAGAGACTGCCCGAATGCACGGATTTCTGGGAGAACGGAATGCAGGGAGCACAGAATGCTGTGAGTTCTGTACTGGGAGCATTCTGTGTTTTCAGGCAGTCTCTACAGTGCATGACTGCGCTGGCGGCAGGACGCAGAGCAGGACCGGCCTCTTAACATAACCCAGACCTTGGCCTGTGTACACGGGCTTTTACCCTAGTATTATATAGTTTACCTTATGTAGCACACTCAGGCTATTGTCTTCTTTTCCTTTAGACTATTCATACCTTTGTGTGTGCTTGTGTGTTTGTTTTTGATTTGATTTTCAAAGCCATTTGGTAATATGTGAAGGCTCGGCACTGAATAAATTCATATTGCACATATCCATAGGATCTGACTCACCCTGACTGTTGCCATTGTGGGCAGGGAATGACTCAACAGTATGATGTTGAGAGTTTCAACTCTGCCTTGAAAGTGAATCATTCCCATGTTTTCTCTCAAGGACACAATTTCCCTTTCCTGTTCTTAAATTATTTTCCCTTTTCTAATTTCATTGTCGGATTCTCTGAAAAAGGCATACACATTGTATAAACGTTTCTATTTTTACATATGTTATTTCTCGTTGTTCTTTATTCACGTATTCTTGTCCCATTTAATTATGTTTTTATTCTGGACATATTTCAGATAATCTTTGATCTCTTATACTAATTAGATAGTTCTATAACCAGCTATGTAGTGCAATGTTTCTCATGCAAGTAGTCTGGCTTTGACCTGTTGGGTGACGAACAGGCACACAGTGCATTGCAAAAGGGAGCATTAATTTCCTCTCTGGCACTCAGTGTTTGTATGATTGCACTGTATCTCTATAGACATATTTTTTACAAATACTATACTTTATGGTCCATTCGAATAGATATCATCTAATGAGGCACCTTCACTATGTTTTGATTATTCCACAGTTTTATGTTGAGTGTTTTTCCTTTTTTCTTTTTATTACTGTTTTCATTTTTTTTTTTTTTCATTTAAATACAGAATACACTTTGGGGTGATGTCATATCTTTGTAGTCATACAATTGTACTGTATGAAAGGGATGTCAAGGAGATTTAGCACTTCTTCATGGGGTTAAGTTTAAAAACCAAGTTGTTTCCTGTTACAGTTTGTCTTGAGAAAAGTCAAGGAGAGGCCTGAAACACTGACACAATAAAATTCCAAATTTTTGTAGTTTTAAAAGTCCTTGTAATAAGGTAATTCTCACAGGACTTTTAAAGTGAAAACAATTTTTTTTTTCATTTTATTAGTTCTGTGACCGCTCTCTAATTACTTCTGTACCTTTAGTGTTTGGATTTTAGCACCCAGACAAATGTAAATAAATAAAAAATAGAAAACCACACATATACATATATATAAATATATTAAAAAAAATATATATATGAGAGCATTTTAAATCTCATCTTATAATGCACTCTTTAGGAGATCTTGATTCTTAGATTATAGCTCTCCATTGAAAGTGTTTACAACATTGTTAACTCATGAACATAATAGAGACTTGCAGTTTAGTTACAAAATATTGGGCTGTAATAAGTTTTGAGTGAGGTATCTCCCAGTAGTGTAAGTGCCATTGTTTTTACTCAGCAGGAAAAGTATTACGTCCGCATATATTTCATTACCCTCAGCACCCCATAATGAAACACTTTTACTGCTAGTTTAAGGTCACTGTTTTGTATGTTTCCAGTCAGGATGGAACATGCATTTGACAATTGTCTGCCGTGTTTTTTTCTAATATCTTATGATTTTTTGGGGGAAAAGTTTACTCTAGGTAAAATGAAGCTTTACATGTTTGACCACAAATTTCCCTAGTAATAGGATGAAACCATATATCCCTTAGTCACAGAAACTGCTTTTATGTTAATTTTAAGTTTTGTCCATCTAAGCAAAAGAGTTTGGAGTGGGAAAAACTGTGGTTGTGGATTATGGGAGGTATGGTCCAAAAGTGTCTAGATTGCCACCGATTGCCCACCGCTGAATTAAATCGACTCTTTTAGTAGTCAGGAATTATTTTATAATTTGGGTCCTAAAGATCAAGGCTTTTTTTCTATTGATAGATAAACGCCTAGGTGCTCTTCAATTCCTTTTATAAATATGCTGTGCAAGGTAATTTTAAACTTCTCACACAATGGTACTATACTCCTCAAGTCCTCCATTCCTTATAACCGGACTCAGTTTCTCCCCTTTATTGGAGATGTTTTCAACATTCGGATTCCACATTCCACATTTGGTGGACGTGTCCCCTAATTGGCTTTTTTTTTGGCGCGCAGTTAGAACTCAATCTATACGCATTTTTGGATGCTCCTTTCCCTTAGATCCCTTGTTGATTCTGTTTGCATACCAGCTCCCGGTTACTCTTAGTGTAACTACACTACACTGGAAACTTTTATGCATTCTGATGAACGCGGCTAAGTCCCTTATCCCCTTGAATTGGTAGTTTGCAGATCCATCCACTTTAATAGCGTGGTTCTCAAAGGTGCAATCGCTTTACTCTGTGCATTAACAACACTCAGTTGTTACTGGCTCTGGAGAAGCACTTGCATCTATGTGGGGCCCTTGGGTGCAACATATTCCTCCTAACACCCAGTAGGTGAGCCTGGTGACAGAATGAATTGTTGCTTCCATGATCTCTCTTCCCATCAAATGACATGACTACGATTGAGGACACTGCGTGCCCCGATTCCTGGATCCTTCCCTTCCCTCTCCCTCCCGGGCCTGTATAACTTCTCTTTCTTCGCTTCTTCTTGTCTTTTTCTTCCCTCTCAATCAGAACTTTGGGATCTCTGAGTACTCCAGATGTTTCACCTCCAGATCCCCCACCAACCTTACGATACTCCTAGTGTCTGTTTAGAAGGTTGAAGTATACCCCCACTGATCCTCCTCTGCTGGAGATTATACTGTTTGAATTGTACTTTCTGATAAGAGATGTGCCTTTTTACTATTTTACAACCTTTGTTTAAGACTGTAATTGATGTTTTCGCATCTTACCGCTGTGGTTTTCTACATTTGTAACAGCATTTTATTTGTATTCATGCTAAATTTTCTAATAAAGCTTGGAAAAAAAATAAATAAATATGGTGTGGAAGGAGGGTGATTCGCTGTAGCAGCCTCCATTCTAAGCCACAAGTAGCATGAACAAAGTGTTTACATTAGCATTTACTGACAGTATACAGAAAGCTACTCTCTAGTTAAGGGGAGTACAGTTATTTTGGCCTGAGCACAACATATCTGTTTCATAATTTTTTCAGCAGTCCATTGTTGCAGGGCCAAATTTCCCATTAGGCAAAGTAGCCAACTGTCTGGGCACCATATTTTATGTTATGATTGTGGCCTGATGAGTTATCCCAAATGTCTATGCACCAGACACCCACTCCTGGTTGTTGATATCTGGTTTATTTACCAGTTTATATACCCCTTTACTAGCTATTAATTACTCTTCTGATGCTGGAGAGGTCCCCAAAGCATTACAAAGCAATAAACTGCAGATCTCTTTAGCAACTAAGGGGTTACACATGTATTTTAATTTGTATGCTATAGTCTAATGGTATTTTATATGCAAGCAAAAATGGGTGGGGCTTTGGGCAGGGTATTGTGATTATTTGGGGTGTGGGACATTGTTGGGGCTGTATGCACCTTGGTTTCCTTTGCCAAGGGGAACCTGAAGGGTAAATTTCCAGACAGAACAAATCAGATTGGTTTACGTGCATGTTGCTGATTGGGAATAGAGTGCTAGATGTGTGTGAGTTGTTTTGTGAGTGAAAATGACTGAGAGTGAGTGATATTTAGTCTTAGGCTTTGTGCCTCTGCTCATTAAAAAATAAATAAATAAATATATATATATATATATATATATATATATATATATATAATGTTTTCACAATGTGAAAAGAGGCTCATAGCCTCGTTATAGTTACATACAGTATTTCCTCGAGTGAACACACCCAAATGGTCTTTCTTTTAGCATCTTTGAAGCGACTGAAGTGTAAAAAGTATATTTGTCCTATTGCACCAAATTCTGGAAATAGTTGTGCACACTAGTCTATGGGATTTTATGTGGATGGCTGTCTACTTTTTAAAATGGTATGAATTTGATTAATTTCTATAGTTCTAACCATCTTAGTACAGGCAAGTCATATTTGAAAAATGTATGAGAAATTGTAACTTGTAGTTAGAGTATTTTTGTGCTTCTGGTAACCTCCTACAGTATATCAACTCATACCAATGGAATACCATTTTTCTCAGAAGAAGAATAGTTAATGAACACAGTAGAAAATTCCATGATTTTCAAAGTTATCCCTATCTTTCAAGGGGAAGAAATGTAAAGTATCTGTTTTTCCTATAGTGCCACCTTCACGCTAGGAGTAGAAAGGCAAATGACTCCTCATATGATACACTGTGAGCTATACTTTCAGGAAATGTATGCTGTAGGTGATTATTTGGATGTTATACGATGAATATGCCTTCAATCAAAATTCTGTTTTTGTTCTGATAGCAGTTTTGGGGCCACAGTGAAGAACATACACATACACTTGTGCACCAACACGTACTGGGTATCAGTGTACCCTGGTAATATGTGTCATTCACATTTCCAATTTTTTTTTGCTAGTTACATTAAGTTTGCTTGAGATGCATAGTTATTGATCTGTTGTAGGGTAGATTTACCATGTATCCAATAGAATGCACATTTTATTTCATAAAGTTGAAAATACCCTTTTTGCGCTCTTGATGCAGGCAATGTTTGTAGGTAAAAACTATACATATTTGGTATTTTTGTACTCAGGAGATTCAGGGCTTTTAAAAATAGCTCACATTTATACAACCAACATACATGTGTTTGAAATATAGTGTATGATATGAGCAAAATAAGTAATTTTTTATTACGTTTGTTTGTATTATAACATCATAGTTTGCTGCATGATGCAAAATTTACTTCATGTGATGCACCATGAAAAACTGAATTTGTTCTGAAATAAAAAAAAACATTATACAGTTTTAAATACATGAATTCTGGAAATAGTTGTGCATACCAGCCTAGGGGATTTTATGTGGATGGCTATGTACTTTTTAAAATGTTATGCATTTTATTAATTTCTATAGTTCTAAACTTCTTAGTACAGGCTATCATATCTAAACCGATGGAGAGCAAAATGCTGGAAATTTTGTCTGGCCCCAAGGGTACAAATAATTCCCCAAGCCCCGGGCACTGAAAGGATTAAGTGCTTTTTTTGTGCATTTTCTGTGCAAGTGAGTACGGCTAGGAGTAGAGTCATGGGGGGGATGCCTATGGGTGGGGTAAATGATGCCTTAGGTGCCTTCTTGGACTCCCTCAGATGCAAAACCTTCCCTGATAATAGTGCATCACTGACAGGTGCATGCATTCTGTACAAAGAAACTAAGGGTGGAATGCAAGAAATGTGCTCATGCGCTATTTCCAGTGTTGAAACCACAAGCAAATAGGTTTGCGCATGATTTTGTTGAATTGCGCATGAAAACTCAAGCGAACTACTGCACATATTTTGTGTGGGCATGGTCAAGATGAACTAATGTGTGTGAGTGGAATACCGAATGCCCCTACTCAGGAAGTGCTATTGTGAACAATTTTATAGGTCTGTGTAGTGTTGTAGTAAAAGCTATAAATACGACTTCCTGGATTAGAACATGCACAATATCTATCTGCTCAGAAAAAATGCTTCAGCGCATATCCACATTTCTTGCATTCCGCCCTAATAGCTGTATGTAGAAACAAGAGGAGCAGCTATCAAGCATTGGAGATCTCAATAGTATTCTAGTGATTAAAGCCCCATTTAAATCAATGGGAATTTTGTGACTTTTTATCCCCCTGTTGCATTTGGTTTGCTCCAGATTTGATCCTCATTTATAACTGCATATGCCCTGAATCTACCCTTATAAGAGTTGATTCAGTGGGTGGAGTTTGTGTCCTGTGATCCTGGTAGCAACTGTTATGGCTGCCCCCATGGACTTGACATCCAGGACTGACTGATGTTGTTATTTCTTTAACAAAGGTACAAGGGCAAAAAATCATTTAACAAAGGCATAAGGGTAAATCATTATAATCTGGGGATGGAGGGATCCTGAGGCAAAGCCAGAGAACAAACAAAAATGTTTTTAATTTTTTTAAATGGGGACTCATTACCGCTTAAATAAGAGCACAAATAATAATTCCCAGTAACCTAAAATGGCCCTTTAACAAACTGAATGCAGGAGTGGCCTCCAATATATTGCTTCACAATGGTGTGGAAACCACTCTAGCATTCTGGGCAGATTTGCAATAGAACAGCAAATGATAAGTTTGGCATCTAACAGAGCTCATAAGCAAACTATGAAGGTAATTAGCATAAAATACCACACTGTTTCACAACACATCATTTTTAATTTCTCAAAAACTGATTGATTTTCCAACAATAAATGGTATTAAAACATTTAGGCAAATGCCTCAGTTTGCTATGAAAAATTCCTTTTAAAACACTGTTTAAAATTGAGAATAGAACAGAGGGTCACTTTCTCTGTCTGGAAGGACTTATTACCAGTTAATATTTTTCCCCTGCATATCTGTCTTGCTTGCAATTTCCTAATCCGATCTACTCAGCAGTGACATCATTCCTGAGCCATCTTTTTGCTTTTTCATCTTGTTTGTACAGCCATATTTCCAGGGGATTTAAGAAAAACACATTGTTTTTCTCTGAGGTAATCAGAAGATATTTCTTAATTCGAGGAGATGGATAAGGTGAATTGTGACATTTCCCAATAACTGTACTTGTTTTTTTGGACATTTGGCTCCAGGGCAGAATTCTGACAAATTTAGTGTCTTAAATCTTACAGTAATATTTGAACCAGAGCATGATGGAAACAGAATGATATATTACAAATTGAAGTTGTCTAACTGATAAATTGTACTGAGAACAATATACGATTTATAGTTTTAGATAATGCTGTTCTTTGGCATATTTTAGTTTTTGACAGATTGAAATGATTTAGGCAGGTATGTTTTGTCAAATTAGGTGTTGAACACACGGACAATTCAAACTTATTGACATTGCCTCCACATGCATATCTCCTGTGTCCCGTGCACTGCAATGAGCCTATCACTGGTGGGTTGCTCAAAAACCACATTGATGTCAGCCATACTTGATTTGCCTACATGAGACAACTGATGGTTGTATTGTTGAGATGAGCATAATAACAATTCAGTCCTTCCTTTGAACAGCTTAAAGGGATAGTAATACTTCATTTTAACTTTATTTTATTTTGTAGGCATTAAAAAAACATGAAGAATGATATAAGTCTTATCTCTCAAACCTTTATGGTTTATGAGATATTCACAAGCAAAGTTCCCCTCCCCGCCCCTTTTACCTAGTGTAAGCCATCTCTTCTCAGATGTGAGTCTGGTTGTATGACAGTACAGATAACAGAAGGGGACAATTTTCTTTGTATGAAAACAATGAAAGCCCTTCCCCCCTTGACAAGTTTTTCAGCTTTTTCCATTATCTTAATTGAAGATTGTCCCTCTCTGCAGTCTACCTGGGCATCTCCCTTCTGATCTGGTTGAACAGGGGGGGGAAACTTTGCTTGTGAATATCTCTTAAACCATAAAGGTTTCAGAGATAAGACTTATATCATTCTTCATGTTTTTTTAATGCCTACAAAATAAAATAAAGTTAAAATGAAGTATTACTATCCCTTTAAATGATGACACATACAGCCACTTCTCTAAGAAGGCCCTTGCTGGAGAGTTGCTGTATGCTATTTATGTTGTGACCATGAGTCATAGTACACCAACCTCTAAAATATTTTATGATTTACATGTGTTATTGTAAAATAAGCAACATGGATGTTTCTATAAATATTCCTTACATGAAGCTTTCAGCAATGATCTAATGCTAAACATAGTTATATGCAGTGGGTATCTGATAGCTGCGAGGAATTATAGAGAATTCAGGAGTGGCTCATACTCTGAGTCAAACTGTAGGTAAAGAACGATCTCATCCTTTGCATTAGAAAGTGAAAGAGTGCGGCAACAGAGCGTATAAAGATGCAGGCAGATCATTAGAAGAACACAGGGGCACACATGGATAAAACTATAAAGAAATTAAATTATAGTGGGACAACACATCTTAATATCCTTTGGAACACATCTGTGCTATACATATCACAGGGTGCCAAAGCATCCAATAACAAATATTAAATCAAAAAAAGAAAAAAGTGGATAATATACTGGTACTCCGCTCCTCCAAGTAAACTTAAAATAAATTGAATACAAAAATGATTAAACTGATATAATATCAAATAATACAAAAAAAATAAATTTATTGTATCAAGTCAACACCTGCTTCAAAAGAGAACAGCGTAAACCCATAAACACGCATGCACCCATTCACCCCCCACAGAAAAAGCAATGTTGCATTAAAAACAAAAACGAGCCCCTAATTCAGATGCCAGCATCTGTATTCAAAAATTGAAGTGATTAAAACTCATAAGAGTCTCCAACAATGCTGCATAAATACAGATGGGGAGTGATTATGAAATCTAGGTCGACACATGAATGCTTTTGAACTATATCATGGATACTCTTCTTCAACTATTGTAATTCCAGGTACATATTCTACCACAGTATTCACTTGGAATAAAGTAAAGTCATACATATAAATCATTCAATCCGGATTCGTATATGACAACATTATTATTGTTATTATTCTTTATTTATATAGTGCCAACTAATTCCGCAGCTCATGATATCTTGCAGTTCACAATGCCGCGTGTATATACTCATACTGGGATCTGAAGGGTTAATAGTAATAAGCGGACTCAATAAAAGAGAATATGGAACAATCTCACTGCTGTAGTTATATCACTTTTCCTCCTCCATAATCTTGATCCTCCATACACATATGAGTGTTCAGCTTACTTGTGTGGTCCGTCACACCTGATAGTGTATCACACATCCGCCATACTGATTCATCCTAGCGTCTTCCGGTGTTACATTGTTGCACTAGCAAGATTCTATGTTGCCATTCACTGAGCATCTCTAAAATGTGACAACCAAACTCCCCAATTCAGCCACGGCATCCATAGTAGGGGGACAACCACCTATACGTTTTGCCCACTATTACAGGGCTACTAACAGGCCATGTCTTTATTATTTCTCTTCTTGTGCACAGATGAGCTAAGTGGTTGAACGTCTGATTGACTAATCTGTATTCAAGCTGTAAAATCTAAATACATGGCCTTTTAGACACTCACTGCTGTAGGACACTGAAATACATGCAGGCTACAACAAAGTAAGGGTTAAAGCAGGAAGTCAGAGGTCACCAGATAAGGAGCTAGGTCAACAATCAGAGCAGACAGAGAGGATCACATTCAGTGTCAGGGAAAGCCAAAGGGCAGATACCAGAGAGTTAATCCGAACAAGCATGATCAGAGTGAGTTAAAGGAAATAGGACAACAGGAAAGAGATCTAGGAAACAGCTACCTGACAACACATGCAAGAAGACAGAACTGCACTCATTCATATAAAGATAAACAAAGGATAACACAGGAACATAAATAAGGATTCAAGGAAACAAAGTAAAAGAATATAAGAGTAGAGTCTAAAGTATTCAGAGTAACACAGACAAGGGTAAGGGATAAAATAAGTGTAACCTCTTATGGAGCCTCTGGTCTTTAAAGGGATAGTAATACTTCATTTTAACTTTATTTTATTTTGTAGGCATTAAAAAAACATGAATAATGATATAAGTCTTATCTCCCAAACCTTTATAGTTTAAGAGATATTCACAAGCAAAGTGTCCCCCTCCCGCCCCTTTTACTGATGTAACACTTTTCAGCCAGGGCAGAAGGGAGCTGCCCAGGTAGACTGCAGAGAGGGACAATCTTCAATTCAGATAAGGGAAAAACCTGAAAAGCTTGTCAAGGGGGGCAGGGATTCCATTGTTTTCAAAGGAATAAGAGTGTCCTCTTCTGTTATCTGTCCAGTCTATGGACTGCATTCCACATCTGAGAAGAGATTGTTTACAGTAGGTAAAAGGGGCGGGAGGGGGAAACTTTGCTTGTGAATATCTCATAAACCATAAAGGTTTGAGAGATAAGACTTATATCATTCTTCATGTTTTTTTAATGCCTAAAAAATAAAATAAAGTTAAAACGAAGTATTACTATCCCTTTAATGAAATAGAACAAGAGCCTAAAATATGGCAATCAGTTTTATAAAGCAGCGATTGGCAAGATTTGCTACATGTAATCATTGATAAAAGGCACTTGCTAATTGACAACATCTGATGGTACAAATGATCAACATTCATGAAGCTGCTATTCATATGGACAACATCATCTTAGCAACATTTACACAACAAAAAAGAACACGTTTGTTTGCTGTAACTTTGGTTTGTTACTTCAACACTAAATTTTGCTAACATATTTCAGCAGCGGAATCACACAAATTTCAGAGTCAATTACAGTTTTGTTCTGCTGTTTATATTGACAGTAAGGGATACTGGGAAGACTAAAAGACCCCAAACCCAAACTTTGCTATAAAACTGTATGTGAGACTGGTCCACACGTTATGATTTAGCCCCGCTTAAGCTTTCTGTTTACTCACTTCCTATCTCTTGCAATCCCTCAGCGATCCTTTTGCATTGAGAGGAGGGGGTAGGGAGTGTCAGAGTCACGATGGAGCTGGGACAAATGCCAGCCAAATATTTCTGGCTGATTCCCACACGGGTCAGCCAGTCAATATTATTTACAAAGAGCATTGCAAGCTCCAATATCCCCTGTTTGAGCTCTCTGCACTGTAGCCCATAGACTGCCATACAGATCTGGTATGCTGCATCTTGGATGCATTGTATGCTGTTTGAAGGAAAGTTGCAGCATGCTGTGTTCTGTGTGGGAATAATTGCCCCATGTGAACTGTACCATAGGGTGCAATGACACCATATCCTGCATTTTTTTTTTTATCACAGAGATATTTTTGCTCTTGTGAACCCAGCCTAAAACACACAAAAACATATTGTTTAATTGTTGCAAAAAAAAAGTCACCCATGTGAATATAGTTTCAAACTGAATGTTGAGTGTAAACCTTTCATTTCATGAGGACACTGATTCTATTGCAGTCTCTGGAGTGCTTTACAGACCAGAATAGCAACAGTGCTACTATAAAATTAAATTATCACAATAAAATCATTAAACTCTCAAATGTTACAAGTATATATTTTATATATTAGACTAGTTGAAGAGCCCATTACACGGGCCACAGTGCCACTGCCAGCCGGTCGCGGTGCAGTTATGCACAGTAGAGACTGCCCGTGCCGCGGCTGATTCAGAGCGGAGCTCTGTATCAGGCTCATCACGGGCAGTCTCTACTGCGCATGACTGCAGAACGTGCAGCAGTCTGTACTGAGCATGACTGAATCCTTACACACGTTTTAGTGCATTATTATATAGGATATTTACAATTTTGCACTGAAATATCATCTGCCAGCAGTAGGAGCACCTGTGTTTTTAACGGAACACTAGGACCTAAAATGGCTTCGCTCTAGCATCTACAAAAATCTTACCAATACTCTTTGAGGGCTTCCATTTCTGGATTTCATAGACATCTATTACTTCATTACATATCAATCTTGCTAGAGTGTCCCATAAGTGATAGTTCAGCTTTGTCTATGAATGGCCTTTCTGAATACAAGAGTGGTGGGTACTACTCAATAAATCAACAGCCTTTTTTAATACAGCACAAAGTTAACGAAATGTTGTCTAAATAGGACAGTCTACACATGCATTAGAAAAGCAAGTTAGGATTATATTTAATGATTCTATTATATAAGACATATTTTTACAAATCCTAACTGGACATAGATAAATAAAGATACATCAAACAATTTCTTTTCTAGATGTTAGTATACCTTTAAGTGGAAAAAATACCTAAATATATACTAATTTAATGAAACATGATTATTACCCTTTTAAGCCACTACAGACACTGACTAAATGTTATTTTTTTCTGTTTGTTTTCCAGCTCACCCTGTATATTCTCCGATGATGGAATGTCCTCAAGGCTACAAGAGGACCAATGCTACATTCTGCCAAGGTAAGACAAGAGCAGGGTAGCTTTTCAGTCATCTCATGCTAGGGTAATGATTCTGTACATTTTTCACAAGCATAGCGTTGCTTCATTAAATGTTACCACTAGGGCAATACACATTATAGAATGAGTTATCCTGGTATCACTCATGGACAGGTGGCTGATTAAAGGGATAGTAGTACTTATTATGTTAAAGTGATAGTAATGTTTCAAAATAAAAGCAGCTCCAATTAATCTTCATAGTATTTGGGCCATGGAGAGTGTTATTTCAATTAAATAAAGCCCACCCAATAATTAGGCATAGGACGACATGCTTAGAAACAGTGCTATTATCATGCATAAGTACAATGTTATGAAGAAATCCATTTTCTTCTGAGAAAATCAGGCAAGCAGCTTGCTTTAGAGGCATCTGCGCGCCTGCACCGTCAGTCCCTTACTGTTACCTTAAAGGGATAGTAATACTTCATTTTAACTTTATTTTATTTTGTAGGCATTAAAAAAACATGAAGAATGATATAAGTCTTATCTCTGAAACCTTTATGGTTTAAGAGATATTCACAAACAAAGTATCCCCCCCTGTTCAAACAGATCAGAAGGGAGATGCCCAGGTAGACTGCAGAGAGGGACAATCTTCAATTAAGATAATGGAAAAAGCTGAAAAACTTGTCAAGGGGGGAAGGGCTTTCATTGTTTTCATACAAAGAAAATTGTCCCCTTCTGTTATCTGTACTGTCATACAACCAGACTCACATCTGAGAAGAGATGGCTTACACTAGGTAAAAGGGGCGGGGAGGGGAACTTTGCTTGTGAATATCTCATAAACCATAAAGGTTTGAGAGATAAGACTTATATCATTCTTCATGTTTTTTTAATGCCTACAAAATAAAATAAAGTTAAAACGAAGTGTTACTATCCCTTTAAGGTACCATGAAGGAGACTGGTAAGGACAGTGCAGGTGTACAAATGTCTCTAAGCCAAAATGTTTGCCTGCAAGCCTGGCCACCGGTCTCAGAAGAAGAAGTATTTCTTCATAATGCAGTACTTTTCTAAGCATATAATCATATGTATAATTATTGGGGGGGGGGGCTTTATTTCTATATTTCTATTGAGTTTTCTGGTGAGTGACCATCAGAGCAGGAGAATGAAACTATTAAGCTGTCTTTTCTACATTATAAATATTGAATGTTACAGAAATTGCCAACACGTTACTAAGTATTGCATTGGAGGTCACTTTAATATTCAAGAGATATCCATTTAACTCAATGGGAGCACTGGGAATTTGTATTTGCATACTTCCCAAGTGTCCCTCTTTAGGAGGGGCAGTCTCTCTTTGAGACCCAAACCCCTCTGTTTCGCTTTCCCACCTTGATGTCCCTCTTTTTAGGAAATCAGACTGTGTGTTGTATATCTAAGAGCATAACATTGCTCCACAGCAATAAATCTCACATTAATGTTTGCATAAACTTTAGTATATGTGTTTATAAATTATTCTGTGTAAATAAAAAACTTAATTTTGTTCTAAATCATGAATTCAGCAACACAAAGAGGTGTCAATAGGTTATGAAATAACCTAACAATTCTTGGTAATGCCTGCCTACCAGCCACACCCCCAGCAACCCCACCTAAAATACAAGTGTCCCTCTATGGCCATTTGAAATGTTGAGATATATGTATTTGTCCTCTATGGTACAAATGGTTAATTGCTCAACTTTTGTCTTTATACGAATGCCACATTCTGACAAATACCTCTTACAGCAAACTAGTTTACATTGTGCCTCAGTGTATATAGATTTTAATTAAAATCCAATCTCAGTTTCTAAAATATCAGCGTGATTAATAGGTGAAGTTTGAATTCCTAGCTAACACAGATACTTTGTAATATACTCAAAAGAACAAAAGCCCATATTTATAAAATCAAAACGGAGTTAATTTGGAGTAAGCCAACTGCATTATAGGGGTCAGAAAAGAAATCCTAAATTCCCTTGCACTTGAATAGTGCTTTCTAACCCATTGAATGCCAAGAGGTCTTGAGACCTTGCTAGTGTTCAAGGGATTAAAAGCCCAATTTAATTTACCAGGAATTTTTATTTGGCCCCTATGGTGCAGTTGGTTTACTCCAGAAAAGCTCCAGTCTTTAGAAATATGGCCCAGAGAACCCAACGTAAGTTAATTTAAGAGACTTTGATGTAATTATATAATCTTTCCATTTTAACAACAGTAATTAATGTCTCAGTGACATGATTTATTATGTATAGTTACAAGAAACACCAAGTGAAATATAACCACTAATTGCTAATTATTGGAGGTGAAGTTTATTATATTCTCCTTTTAACATCTTCCCATCTTAACAATGATTTGTTTTAACAAGGATAATGTATTGTTTATGGGATATGACCTTGACAAATTTGATTCTAATATGTTTTCTTGGTTGGGATTTATGTTTGTTTGTTGTTCCTATAATTACGAACTGTGCTGAGGAGGCTAAAGAGGAACAATTCTGGAGTAATCCAACTGCACTATAGGGGAGAAAAGTAAATTCCCTGTAATTTAAATAGAGATTTTTTTTTATATTACTTTTTCCTGAACACATATTTTAAAGGGACAGAAATGTTCCATAAAAAATGCTTATAGTTTTGTAGAGGTTAAAAAATAAACAATATGCCGCAAATCCTATCTCTCAAACCGCTATGGTTTGAGAGATATCATCTGCTAAAGTTCCCCCTCTCCTGATGTCAGCTGTAAAGCTGACAGAAGGAGATCCGTGTCAGCCGACATGAGGAGGCTCTTCAGCAAAGCCAAAATTGCGTTATTTAAAACTAATTACTTCATTGGAACAGTCTATAAAGTGTGCTTGCAGACCAAGCACACTTTGTAGACCTTTCCACTGAAGTATTTTTGTTTAAATTGCTCTATTGTGGCTCTGCTGAAGAGCCACCTGTCGGTCCCCGGGCCAGGAACTCCTGCTGTCAGCTTACAGCTGACGTCAGGAGAAGGGGAGGGAGAGGGGAACTTTAACGGAGGATATCGCTCAAACCGTAGCGGTTTGAGAGATAGTATCTGTGTCATATTGTTTATTTTTTTAACCTCTACAAAACTCCAAGCATTTTTTACTGTTTCTTTAATAAACAACCATTACATGACATAACATGTAGAATGGACATGACATTGTACAGATATGAGCATTGCTTCATAATGAGCTTCCCAGCACCAGTGCACTAGGTGTAGTACAATAATATCTCCTCCAGTATCGGCGCGTGATGTCATACACAGACTTCACATTAAATAGACATTTTAACCTGTTAAATGCTAGAGGGGTCTCTAATGCATTCAAGTGGGTAAAAGTTCCATTTTAACTAGTGAGAATTTTACATCTATGGTGCAGTTGGTTTGCCCTGAATATAGCCCTACAGACATACCTGGAAAGTCTCCAGATCTGGCCCGGAGGCTCTGATGTTAATACTTAATTACAAGGTCTTCTGACTGCTAGTGCTCAGTGAGCTCCCCTGTAACCCCACCCACTTCACTGACAGTTCTGGTCACTCTCCACCCACTTCCCACTCCCTGCCTATTTTAAGAGCATATCCTGCCTCCTCTCAGTCAAGCTTACCCCAATTAACTGCAAAGACAAAAAGGAAGAGGACAAGGGAGCGCCCTAGTGCAGTCACAACTATGCGGCACGTATCCACCACCAAACTTCAACCCACAATCCAATCACCCAGGAATGTGCTTCCTGGGTGATTTTCCTGTCCCAGTTCATGAAACGAATATACTTCAAACTGGACAAACACTCTTTGGCAGCTTTAATCACAGTCTCTTCTAGTGGTAATAGATCTCCAAAAAACAAGAAAAAAGCGCCCAATAGTGTAATATGCTTAAAATCAACTTCAGATCCAAATAGATCATGAAATTACTAATTTTGAAATGGTCAACGTTGGGGATAGCCCAGGTTGACAATCAGGCTTTTTTTTTTTTTTGGAGATCATCCCAATTAAGCATACGCACTTTATGATGCAAATCGCATGATTTGGACACTCCCAACATCAGAACTTAGTGGACCTTTCTGAGACTTCTTTATATATTTTTTTTACATGTAGCGCTATATTTAATTACTTACAGAGTTGTAGTTCAAACACTAGTCAATCAAAAAGGATTCCCCTCCCTCCCCTTCTGGCCGCCTCCCATCATATCCAGGGCTGGATTTACATCTCAGGAGCCTGTAGGCACAGAATTCTGAAGCACCCCCCCCATTTGCCAACTCCACTGGACACCTCCACAATGCTCATCAGCTCCATATTGCCCCCATCAGCTCTATATTGCCCCCCATCAGCTCCATATTGCCCCTCACATTGCCCCCATCATGTCCCTATCCCCTCACATTGCCCCCATCATGTCCATATTGCCCCTCACATTGCCCCCATCATGTCCATATCCCCTGACATTGCCCCCATCATGTCCATATTGCCCCTCGCATTGCCCCCATCATCTCAGTATTGCCCCTCACATTGCCCCCATCATCTCAGTATGGCCTCTCACATTGGCCTCATCATCTCCATATTGACCCCTTTTCCTACCTCGCTGGAGAGGAGAGGTATGTGCCTCCTTTTGCACACAGCTGTATCTGCTGGAGCTCCCGCATGGTCTGTATTGCAGAGCGCTGGGAGATGATGTCATCTCCCAGCGCTCTGCACTATTACTAAAGAGCCGACGGTGACGAGGGAGCTCAGTAGATACAGGTCTTCGGCGCAGACGTCTCCTCTCCATGTTATTGCGGGAGCCAAGCGGGGAGTCAGGGGTGACTAGCAAGGCTAATAAAAAAAAAAAAAAAAAAAGGAAGCCAAAAACCTATCCCAATGACAGGCACCCCTCTGTGGGATGCACTTGTAGGCAGGTGCCTACTCTGCCTTATTGCAAATCCGGCCCTGATCATATCTGAAATCCGGACATGGGACTGGACAGACCGCAGCGACTGATAATCTTCACTCTGTAAGTATAAAGAAAACCCTGCCCCCCTTGACAAAGGATGGCAGGATTTTCCTTATACTTACTGAACATTGTCCCTCGCCATGCTCCATCCTGAACCAGCCAGAGAGGTATGAGTGACGCAGGGGAAAGGGGAAGGAGGGGGGATCCTTTCTGATTCAATAGTGTTTGAACTAGAAAAATGTAAGTATTGAAATATAGCGCCACATGCTCAAAAAAGAATAAAGAAGACTAGGACCTCCACTTTATTAGAAGTATTACTATCCCTTTAAAATGGGCCGAATATGGGAAGAGCAAACGGAAATTTCCGTGAAGTGGACAGAATTACAAGGAAATTCACTGAGATCTTTGAATCAGCCTCTGTTCCCAGAGATCTGGTAATTCAGCATAAAAAAACAGAACTTCCGGGTCAGATTCAGAGTTCCCAGGTATCTAATGTCCTCCTGTGTTCTTATATTCACTCCTAGGGAGCTGGAGAAGCTCAGTTGTTTAATTAACTGACCTTGAAGCCAAGTTACTTGCTGTGACAGCTACTTTGAATCCCAGTGTCAGCAACTTCTTTTGACTTTAGGCAAGTCACTTTATCTCCCTGTGCCTCAGGCAGCAAAAGCTTAGACTGCAAATTCTATGAGGCAGGGACTCACTGTGCCTGAAAAACTCTGTGTAGAGAGCTACTTGCAAATTGGTAGAACTATATAAGAATAAAAATACTATTGTGCAGTTGGTTTGGCATTCTTCCAGAATACTCCTCTCTGGGTCCTATTCAACAAGCTGAGAAATTATGGAGCAAATCAACTGCACTTCTGAATCACTTAAATGGGAAAGTGGAACTATCACCCTATATCAAGTACCCCCAAAATAATTAGGCATATGGCGATTCGCTTCTTAACAGTGATATTATTGGGCAGAAGTACCATGTTCTGAAGTAATCCTTGTTTTTCTGAGACCGGCATCCAGGCATGCACACATACATCTTGCCTTAGAGACATCTGCCATCTCCACTGTCCATCCCAGTCTCCTCTAGGAGGCACTGCATGGTACCTTAAGGTACCAGAAGGGACTGACAGCTTAGGTGCTCAGACAGCTCTAAAGCAAGAAGCCTGGCCTTCAGTCTCAGAAAAACAAGGATTACTTCAGAACGTGATACTTCTGCCCAATAATATCACTGTTAAGAAGCTAATTGCCAGATGCCTAATTATTGTGGGAGGGGGACTTGATATAGGGTGATAGTTCCACTTTAACTCTTTGAGTAAAAAAAGAGGTCTCCAGTGCATATGTGTATGAGCGTTGAAGTTCCCAAATACAGACCTAATGAACTGTGGTCTAAAATGACCATTTTTGGATGAGATGACCATACCAATACTTCTGTAGTTATTTTTGCCAACAAATTGATTTGAGAAGTACATATAAAGTCGCAATTATTTGGTCAAATTTACTGTATATTTGTTTAGCAAATGACTGCTATTTTATCATTGCTTTGTGGTTCAAGTTCATTTCTCTGAATAAAGAGAGAATTCAGTCAGCCATGTAATGTGACGCAAGCAGCTATCGACATGGTTTAATTAATATGTCACTCTCTGGGGAGATTCTGGGTAATTTATCTCATCTTTTCAATAATAAGCACAAGAGGCCCATCGTATTCAGAATAGAAGTCTGTCATTTTGAACAGGCTATGAGTTAATCCTTTAAGGACCAGAGGGAGTACACAGTGCATAGCAAAGCAATGTGTTGCACACCCCTCTTGTCCTTAACCATTTGAGTGCCAGAAAGATGTCCAAAAAGGTACCTCTATGGCACACAAAAGGTTAAAAGATTGATCTAAGTACATAAGTGCTTGTTAAACTTTTATGAAAGTCTGAAATACAGCCGTATGGGACGTATTCAATAAACTAAAGATGAGAAATTATGGAGAAAACCAACTGCACCTTGGGGCAAATTAATATTTGGAATTATTTTAATTAGTCATTTAACCCCTTGAATGTTAGAGAGGTCTCCAGTTCTTTGCTCTGCAATGTGTTAGAGATCTATCTAGCATTCAAGCAGTTCAATGTCTCTTTGACCCCTTAAGGACTGGGAAAATCTGGGGTGGATTGCATTTAAGGACCGGAGCAATTTTGACCATCTCTTTGTTCAACAGTGTTTTAATCCAGCCACAAAAATGATGTACCATTTTTTATGCACAAGTAGGGCTTTCATTTGATAACACACTTATATGGATAACCCACAATTTATTTGATTTAACTTAAAGAAAACTATTAAAAAAATGTGAAAAAACACCATTTTTATTTTTTCTCTTGTGATCATTTGGGTGCAGTGGGTTACATTTTTATGGCAACTGCATGAAAGGTATGACCGGTCAGTCATACCTACAATATATTCTGTTTTATAGGGGCACTGTCACTCTGGGGTGAAAATCCACATGTCCCTCTTGCACTCCCTATTTTTCTCTATTTTTTGTCACCTATAATTGCATGGTGTGTATAGGTGTATTACATTGTTCCACAACTGTAAAACTACCATTAAATTGTTTTTAAACTTCACGAGATGTGTTTTTTAATTCATTGTTTTAATAATAATAATAATAATAATAATAATAATAATTGTATCTTATTCATATTTTAAAAAAAAAATAATCAGCTGATGTTAGCAGGTCCAGAAAGGACCTGCCTTCATCCAGCCTACAGATAATACCCCCAACTCTGCCCTGTATATCTCACTCTGTGTGTCTGCTCTCTGCTTCTCTCTTACTTTAACCCCTTAACGACCCATGACGGTCCAGGACTGCCATGGGTAGAATCCCATTTATGACCCATGAGGGTCCTGGACCGTCATGGAAATCCAGGCTCCCCACACGGCTGCACGCCATTCGGGGAGCCTGGAAGCGGACGCAACAAAAAAAATAATGGTCCGTGTTCCTTAGGTGACAGCCGCATGCCTTAAGGCTGTCCTTAAGGGGTTAATAGTAAGGAAGAAAGAAGCAGAGAGCAGTCACAAAGGAATAGTGAGAACCACACTGCCTTTGTGAATGAAAATGCCAGGACATGTGATCGCTCCTGGATCGATCACATGTACCGGCAGAAGAGAAAAGCACTGAATCCTGTCCTGGAGCTCTCAGTTTCAGGCTGTTCAGCATGATAGCAGCGATCACTGAGGCACGCTGCTTTCATTCAACCCATGACATGCCAGGATCGCCATGGGTCCTTATGGGAAGTTGCATGTCATGGGTCATTAAGGGGTTAAGTCAATGTAATGTTTATTTGTCCCCTGATGTGCTTGGCTTGCTCTAGAATATCTTATCACTGATTCCAGGCAATTATGTGCACAACATTGTTGTACATTTTCTTGAAATATTGTAATCTGGATATAACACACTAATTATACCTCAGTCGATATACTTCCTATTAACCTCTTGAGGATGCCTGCACTCCCCTCTGGACCTTTAACGGTTAATAGCTGGGCAGATAATGGCGCTAGCTAATATAAATAATCAGTTATGTCACATGATGGGATCTAAATGACTGTATTTTAAAAAGAAATCCCTAGCAATGTATTTGGAAATATATAATTTAGGCGAATTGTGTATATTATTCTCCATATTAATGTTATAAGGTCATTTCCTGCCTTGGATTTTGGTCTATCATTTTCTTGTCACCTTCCTGTATACCAGAGACTAGATATAGGAAAGGATGTGGTGGTCCAGCAAAACTTATCTCTTAGGCTTAGTTCACATGGGAGACTTGGCTGCAACAACAAAAGTTGTAAAGGAGGTCTTAGAAAAACATGCATGTATGCCCAGTCCACCTGTCCCTCACTAACATCTATGTCAAAAGTTATTTATATGAGCATACCTTTGTAACGGTTTTGTAGGACACTCAGACCAGCAGGTTAGAATAAAACACAGTTTTATTAAAAGACAAGAAAAACTGCCCTCTAAAGGCAATACAGAATAACTGAAATGAACAGTAAATTACAGATGCCCTCTCAGGCCCAGTATACAGAGAAATAACTATATATATACTGTCACAGGACAGGCATAAGTAACATACAGGGTACTCAATGGTTAAAGTACATAGAAATCAATCAGTCTCTGTTGTGGTGTGTTTGACACGCCCATAAGATGGTAAAGGAGCGATAAGTGGTGCTAGATGAGAAAACACCAGTAATAGAGCAAGACAGAGACTATTGATTATGCTGAGCAGGGAACAGAGGCCAAAATACTTTGCAAGAGCTTAATGAGCTAGAGACACTAGCACCCTAACCGGTGCGTGAACGGAGAGCAAGTGCACTGCAAGAGCTGAGGATAATAGAGCCAATAGCTCCCACGGGCGTTGTAACGGAGACCAATTACACTTCAAGAGCTAGCTGTATAGAGCCAATGGCACCCACCCGGTGCGTTTAACAGAGACCAAGGACACTGTGAGAGCTGAGGATAATAGAGCCAATAGCCCCCACGGGCGTTGTAACGGAAACCAATTACACTGCAAGAGCTTAGCTGTATGGAGCCAATGGCACCCCCACGGGCGCTGTACAGAGACCAACTACACTGCAAGTGCTTAGCTGGATAGAGCCAATGGCACCCCCACAGGCGCTGTACGGAGACCCAAGGCCCAGCAAGGGTAGCGGAAGGCTCAGGGTAGCGGAAGCAACGGCTCAGCAAGTGTTAACGGAGGCTCAGTGAACGGAGACAACTGCTCTGCAAGTGTTAACAGAGGCTCAGTGAACTGAGACAACTGCTCTGCAAGTGTTAACGGAGGCTAAGTGAACGGAGGCACAGCTCTGCAAGTGTTAACGGAAGGCACAGTGCTCTGTAAGAGTAAACGGAGGCCCAGAGTAACGGAGGCAGCAGGCTCAGCAAGAGTAAATGGAAAGGCCCAGTACACAGAAGGCAACGACACAGTCAGCCCTGCCACAAGCACAGCGGAAGTCAGAATGTCGCCCAGGCGACACTGGAACAGCACACAGCAGGAACACAGGCAGGGTCAGCAACGTAGCCGGGTCAGGTCACGGAGCAGGAACGTCAGCCAGGCCGGGTCAAATCACGGAGCAGGATCGTCAGACAAGCCGGGTCAAATCACGGAGCAGGAATGTCAGCCAGGCCGGGTCAAATCACGGAGCAGGAACTAAGGAGCGTAGTCACACGGGCCAAGTCGGTACACAGGAAGCAGGAACACAGCTACACAGCAACAGTGGCTCAGGAACACCACGAAAGGGCACCTGGCAGGTGCCAAAGGCTAGGTATAAAAAGGCCATACTGGGCGGGCCAAACAAGCTCAGCCAATGGGAGCTCACCACAGCAAAGCGTGCCATAGGAAGATCACGGGCACCGTGATAACCTTCAAGATAAACATTAGCATTAACCTTCTAATTTATATTGTTACTATTCTCCTCTCTACCTCTTTTTATCAGGGATCAGTGGGGGAACTTCAGTTCTTGGCAGCTTTACAGGCTCACAACTAAAGTCAATTTAAGTTGATACTGGAATAATGGAGGGTTATGTAGTCCAGGGGAATCCCACTAACATAGGGTAGGTTGACTTTCTACCCAAAGATGACTGCTGAGACAGCACTCATAAGCAAACAAATATTAAGAAAATGTAATTTATTCCATTATGCCTCTATCATGTCAAATGTTTTTGGCCCCAGTAGCAATATATAGAATGTATAGAATATACTCAGAACATGAAAAAAAAATAACCCATACCTTGAAAACGATGTAAACCTGCTAAAAGCTCATAATTCTGACACCAGACCCTGTCACACTGCTATGCAAACAGCAGAGCATCACAATATTCCAACCCTCCACTCATCATCCCACCAAATCATGCTGCCAGCTGATGGCAGCAGAGAAAGGCAAAATACAGTTTAAAAATACAAAAGTGTTCAAAATTAACCTGTCCAAGAAAATATTGGCCATTCATCCTTGTGTACTGATTACACTAAACATTTGAAACTAAGGTAAGCCACGCGTCAAAGGAATTGCATGATGACTGGTGGCATGCAGTCATGTGTGATCGTCACTGTTCTTACTAAAGATTCTATTCTTGAGTTGTCAACCCTCAAGATACAATATCATGTCCAAAAAATTATCACAAACTGCATTGTAAGAAAGGAAAACAAAATGATGGCGTTAATGCTGTACCGGACATCAACAAATCTCAACAGCCTATCACCCCCACGCTTAAGCTAGGAGATCTCATTGATGTATCTTCTGAAGAATGAAATGTTACAGAATTGATTATTGGAAAAGATGTATAGCTGCTCCTAATAATTCATGAAAATTGAGGCATACGATGGGGCCATATTCATTTCCATAACAGTATCATGTAACTACAAGTAAAATGTATTTTCAAACTTGAAATAATCAGTGGAGCATTACAGTGTGCCTCATGGTATAAACTCTATTTTCATTGACATTTCATAGTTTTGATTACATTGTTGCAAAGCTTGCTAATATTTTTCACTACCCTGATGTGGTAACTGGTATGATTATGGGCTTCTTGAGGGATATTTCACACAATATCGTGGATTGATGAGTGGCTAATATTTTAACTACAATATACTGTTTTGGACACTTTCGCAGACAGGTTAATTTTGAAAACTTTTTTTTTATGTGTATTGTGCCTTCCTCTGCTGCCTTCAACTGACAGCAGAATTTATTGGGATGATGAGTAAAGGGATGGAATGCTGTAATACGCCACAGATTGTTTAACAACATGACATCACTAGCAGGTACCTGTATGGTGTTGGAACTCTGAGCTTTTGGTGGGTTCACATCACTTTGAAGGTTATGCGTTAATTTTTTCTTGTTTCACTGTAGTTTATCTATCTATATATATATATATATATATATATATATATATATTTCAGTGTAATCTGTTGCCGTTAGGGAGGTCCATACTGGGACTGAAAACATTTAGCATGAAGGAGATATAATGAAATAAAAAACACACACAACTTTTGCACGAGAAAATATTGAAGCAGTTCTAGGGCAAATAGCTTCACTGTAGTGGACAAGTAAGAATTCGAATACATTTAAATTGTGGTTGTAACTTTTTAAATGGTAGAAAGATAATGTGCTGCAAAAGGTTCAAATTGCAAGTTTCAACCATAGTTTGCCTGGAGGTTGAGATATCAGTAGATATACAGACAAGAGAACATAACAACAAGAAATTATTGACTCACTTAAATCAAACATGAGTATGCTTACTGGTAGCTGGTACTGGTAGCTGCATAGAATACTGAAGTTATACATTTTTGGATTAAATATAATACCTTCCACTTTACATATACCATCACTATCATTTTCTAATTAAGTCTCAAACCAAAATATCTGTCTATATATATATATATATATATATATATATATATATATATATATACTTATTTAACAGTCACCTACTTTAAATAGTCATTTATTTCTTCACTTAAAATTTTACAACAACACAAAGAAATGCTTCAAGTTCAAGAGGTTAAAGTAATTTACCTTAACAATGACGCATTTTGCATCTTGTCTGTCACAACCAAAATTGTGGTACGTGGAAAAACTCATTCTCGCCTACAGTTTAGATCATGCAGTCCATCTAACTGTATGTTTGGAAAGGAAACTGATACCATTGTTTGTTGATCTTTTTAATACATTTGAAATAATTTATTATTCCTAAATTATTCTAAAATGAGGTCATTTTTTCTTGGAAAAGAGACATTAATATATTGCCTACCACTCTTGCAAATATCGCCTTTACATCAATTTCATATTTTTAATAATTACAGACTATTTTACACATGTATAAATTCCCTCAACTTATACACTAATAACCATTAAAGTAAAATTTTGAAAGCTCAGACTAAAACCACCTGAATATATAATTATTTAGACATTATATTTTGCAGCCAGTATTCAAAAAAATAGTTTTTTAAAGCAATCCTACTACTCCAAAAGCATTTCAATTAAGTGCCTGTGGTGGGTGAATTGGCTAAGTAATCTTCTATAGAATTGTTTATATGTTACAAATCATAAATATAAACTGGTCTTTAAATGAGCAGGTTCCTTAGGAATTCTAGAAAAAACAACTGTATTACAAATTACTGCTACCAAAAGAAGAAAGGAAGGTAGAAAGAACGGGGCGTTCCTGTGTATATCAACAGGCTTAATGTTTACACCACCACCAAAAACACCTTTTGGATTAAACTCACAAAATGAATATGTTTGAGAAGACATATGCCCAATCCAACCTTCAAGGCTTCTGGAGTTGTAAACTGTCTACAGTTGTAATACATTCATCTGCTGCTCTTCCAAAATCTCTCTCTTCCAAGCGGTATAGTGATCCAAAAAGGAAAAAAACAGAGGAGCACCAATAGTGCAATATTGTTACTAAACTGTACACCAATTAGTGAAAGATCTTATTATGTACTCACATTGAGTTGTTGCCAGAAACTTGTTATCAAAAATGCTGGCTATCATGCAAACCCGTCTCCTTTCGGGCACACACGGCTCGTCGGCAGATGAAATTCACTGGCGGAGGCTCAGACTTTCCACACTTGGACACAATTTATTAAAAATCCACATAAGTGATGTAACATATGTAGTTAAAAAAATTACACAGATTAATAAGATCTTTCACTAATTGGTGTATATTTTAGTAACAATATTGCATTATTGGCGCTCCTCTGTTTTTTGTCTTGCTGCTTGCTTCCCCAATATCATGTCGGTCTCGAGATGGGTGATTCTGATTATTAAGGTGGTCTCTATGGTTCTTTAAATAATGAAGCATAGAGGAAGGGGGTGGTGAGCACAGGAACACTGCCTCCAGATGGGGGGGTTCTGGATTTCGGGGGGGGGGGGTCTGATGATGGAAAGGGGGGTAGAAATGTACTGGTATTGAGGTGGGGGAGACTGGTAATGGGAAGGTCCATCGAAGGGGCATTATTTTTTTTTTGTGTTTTTTTTGTCACTAATGTATAATACGCAACACCCCACTTATATAAGGTAAAATGGGGTAAAAATATGCGTATTATACCCAAGATTTTATGGTATTTAGTAACTAAATTGTTACCATTTCTACCAAAAGGACAGAAGGAGATGTCCTGCGCCTCATGTTAAGGGTTCCTTAACACCTCCCGGATAGAGCAAGCAAGGATAAATGGCCTGAAATCTGCATTCTGGGGAACTTTACAGGTTAATATTTCAAAGATATCAGGGTTGGCTCATTTTAAAAGTTCCCACCTATGCATGTTTGATAAGTGAACGTTTGGTGGTGAACCTATATTTGCTGGTTTATAGAAATGTCTGTAGCAAAGAATCCTGTATAATAATTTGGTAGAATGTTTGTCAGAAGCCGTCATGCACAGCAGAGACTGCCCGAACGCACAGAATGCTGGGAGCACAGAATGCTGGCAGTTCTGTGCTGGGAGCATTCTGTGCTTTCAGGCAGTCTCTACAGTGCATGACTGCGTCTGCGGCAGGACGCAGAGCAGGACCGGCCTCTTAACCCTTTGATTGCCAGAGGGGTATGCAACGCATTGCTTTACAATGCGTTGTGTACCCCTCTGGCACTCAAAGGGTTAACATCCCCGGACCTTGGCCCTTGTACACAGGCTTTTACACTGGTATGACACATAATGGATTGGTTCTTCCAAAATATATTACACAAACAAAATAATAATATGTGTACAAAGAGTTACATTTATTTCAATAAAAGGGAGGGGGGGGTGGCGAAAACCAAAAGGGTAGCATTGTGTGATCATGTTTGGGAACCACTTTTGTAGGTGATGGTTCACATTTACATGTTTTTTTGTCAGAATAAGAGGTATTAAAGTATACCAGGGCTCACGCAATGAAAGAAGGAAGTGAGCAATGTTTATTTTACAAATTCCTTTCCTATAGTGATTTATTTCTAGTAGTAATTCAGAATTAATTGTGACATGGAATACTGTGGTTTCCTTTGACAAATACAGAAAGCATGTCTTTTCAGCGGCTAAGCACTTCCTGGAAGTTAAAAATTATAAAAATTACAGTTGATATTACACATCTGACAATGGAAAGTCAAGAAAAGAAATTTCGGTTCTTAAGCATAGGAGAAGTAGAGTAAATCTGGAGCAAACCAGCTGCATTATAGGTATCAAATATAATTTTCCAAAATCTCCCATTGACTTAAATGGGGCTTTTAGCCACTTAATGCTAGAGAGGTTTCCCATACATTGTAACGAAATGCCTTAAACATAGAAACATAGAACTTGACGGCAGATAAGAACCATTCGGCCCATCTAGTCTGCCCATTTTCCTACTGTAAAAGCCTCAAAACTTTTTTGAGCCTTGGTCTTTTCTTACATTAAGGACAGCCTTATGCCTACCCCATGCATGCTTAAATTCTGTCACTGTATTAACTTCTACCACTTCTGCTGGTAGACTGTTCCACTTATCTACTACCCTCTCAGTGAAGTAAAGCTTTCTTACATTACATCTAAACCTGTGTCCCTCTAGCTAGACTTATCTAGCATTTAAAGGACTGAAAACCCTGTCAAACCCCCTGAAGACCAGAGAGGTGCACAATGCATTGCTTTGCAATGTGTTGCACATCCATCAGGTTCTCAAGGGGTTAACCATAAAGCAATGCTTTGAATTACATATATATATATATATATATATATATATATATATAGCAAGTTTTTACATGGTGACTGATACTCTTTCAGTTTCATGGTATTAACATATTATTTCCTCTTCTGAGCTTTTACATTACATCAGCTCCTTCTTTTTGAAGAAGCTGGCATGATCAACTACACGAGTGGGATGAAGTGGGATGAAGTTCTTGTCTAACATGCATAGAAATGACTACAAATGAGATTAATAGCACCCTACATGGTCGACCTACCATGTCAGCTCCTGCACAGAGAAGAAGCTGATGTAATGCATATAAGTTTGCATATTTTAAAACTTTATTAAAAAATATGATTGTGTATCAGTTTAGCCAAAAGATCAACTGATGCATAGGTTAAGAGATATTGATACATTTATAGCTGTATACTGAACTCCCTGAGGTCAGTACCATATGCTAATGTATGCCAATGAAGCACTCATTACAGCACAGTGCTTAATTTACATATGTGAACTGACTGAGAGACGTTTACTTTTTCAGAAATAAAAGTATCATTATTTCTTAACCTGTGCACCTTCTGGTCTTACCGCTAACAGAACACATAGATGTTTTGAATTAACTGTATGTTATGCAAGGGCACTTTTGGCATTTTATAAAGTCTATTGAACTACAATTTTAAATCAATGTGTGCATTTTAGTACTTACTAGAATTATATAGCCACTATTTGAATTCTACATTAAAGAAATGTAAAAACTAAAAGTATTTCTCATACCACAAAAATGTAATTTGCATAAAAAGGTAGCAACTAAAAGGTTGACCCATCCCTAGTATTTGGTGTTTTAAATAAGTAATGCATCCACTTAACTTGCAGAGAAATGACTACAATTGAGATTAATAGCACCCTACATGGTAGTCGTGCAGTCGACCTACCATGTCAGCTCCTGCACAGAGAAGAAGCTGATGTAATGCATAGCGGTTAGAAAAAAGAGGATAATATTATAACATAGAAATGGCAAGATTATAGATATGTGACTGGTATCAGTGACTCTAAAACCTTGCTCTAGTGTTTAAAATAAATTCAGTTTAAAACATTACTATTTAAATCAGTGGGAATTTTATTTGTCCATTCTAATCAATTACTCCTCTTTTTACTTTGTGTATGTAACCCTGTGTGTCAAAGAAACAGTAGAACCATTTGAAGTCAAAGCAAATTATTGTGTGGTTTTTTTAGTTAATTCATTTAGTTCCACCTTGAAATACATATCCTAGAACTGGGGAGCATAACATGCAGATCTCAAGTTGCTGACGGAGTACAATGCCATAAACCTGACTGACTAGCAGAGGTGTAAGTAGAAGCCACCGGGCCCTGGTGCAAAAATTGCCATGGGGCCCCCCAACCACATTGCCCCCCCATTGGCCATCTCCACATTGCTCCCCCATTGGTCACCTCCACATTGCCCCCCATTGCCCCCCAATCTCCACATTACCCCCAATCTTCACATTGCCCCCCAGTGTCCATGTCCTACCTCCCTGGTGGTCCAGCGGCATGGCAGCAGAGGTCTGTGCCTCCTTCTGCACAGACCTTGATATTGCTGGAGCTCCCACGTGGTCCTTTCTTCAGTAATACAGAGCACTGGGAGATGATTTAATCTCCCAGCTCTCTGCATTACTAGAGTGCCAAAGAGGGAGCTCAGCTGCTAGAGGTCTGTGTCGAAGAAGGCACAGACCTCAGCTTGTTGCCTGTTGCAGGTGCCGGGCCCCTGGAATGACAGGTCTGGTCATAGGTGCGACCCCTATTGTTACGCCACTGCTGACTAGACAAGGGGAGTTATGCATTAAGTTGTGATAAGGAGGTGATAATTTGGATATGAATTCTCCAGTGATATCTCTTCTCTCTCTATTGAGCCTATGCACTATTGAATTATTTACTTTTTCTATTGATGTCACCAGGTGGTGCTGTTTCTATCTGTTACTTAGGAAAGCAAGTCTGTGATTCAAACTTTCCCATAAAGTGCATTATTTTAAAAAATACCTTTTGAATATTGGTTTGCATTGTTGCAAATAGTTTTTTTTTTAGATGTAATAACGTTTGAAGTACCTTTCTTTTACTCTCAGGCAAAACCCTGTAACTTTTTTTTTTCAATAAAAAAGTTTATGGTTTCTTTAAAGGGGACCAAAACTTGCAGTAGTTTGGACTACATTAGGCAATAATTCTCATGTGTTTCTGCAACCTCTTTCCATTATTTTAATACCTTGTATCAGCAGTAAAACAGGAAAAAAGTGGGGATCTTTCTTTTTGCTGGTTTTATAGACCTTTTTGGTAAACTGTCTTTTCTTACAGAGCAAAGTTGCCTCCCCTTTTGAGATATTTGTTTTAATAAAGCTACATTTGTTCTGAGTAAAATATAAAAAGTATTTTGTCTTTTATAGGGTAAGGAAATTTTTAACCTGTCCTCTGAATTAATGAGTGCTAGTTTGAGCCTATGGCAGTTCCAGTAAAAAGCTCTCCCTTGTTTAAAATCAATTGATATGTTCAGTACCCTCTTGCTCCTTCAAGCATTATTTATCATCTGCATGACGTAAAGCAGTAGTTTTCCTTGCTTACACACACAAATCTCTATTGTATGGGAGTCTGTCAGGCCAGTGAGTCGCAGCTTTCATGAGTGCATTGCTGAGCTTATCCAGGAATTTCCCCTCTTCCACTCGATCACATTGACCTGCACTTCTGAGTCCCACAGATCTCTCCTTGAAAGTGAACTTGGCAGCGGCTCCTAAAGCTTTGTTGCCTGTTAGCTCAGGCTGCAGACTACCCTTTTTATTCAAGTTGTGCCAAGCAGCATGGTAAAAAAAAGAGTAAAGGAAGATTAGTTTTGTCAGTGTCTTGCTATGTGCACCATGGTAAAAAAAGAGTCAAGGAAGATTAGTTTTGTCAATGTCTTGCTATGTGCACCATGATAAAAAAGAGTCAAGGAAGATTAGCATTGTCAATGTCTTGCTATGTGCACCATGGTTAAAAAGAGTCAAGGAAGATTAACACTGTCAATGTCTTGCTATGTGCACCATGGTAAAAAAGAGCCAAGGAAGATTAGTATTGTCAATGTCTTACTATGTGCACCATGGTTAAAAAAAAAAAAAAAAAAGAGTAAAGGAATATTGGCATTGTCAATGTCTTGCTATGCTGTCCATTTTAACCCTTTGAGTGCCAGAAGGGTGCTTTGAAAAGCATAGTGTACCCCTCTGGCATTCAAACGGTTAATGAACGTTCACCTTCAATGTTTTCTGGCCATGTTCCCTTTTATAAATTCACGAAACATAAGAACTTAAAAAAAATAGTGCCTGCCCTAGACTTTATATAACAGAAATGTTTACAATATAATTGTTTTTTGAAGATTGGCGATAATCCTTGCTAAGGGGCAGTTAAAGTGATAGTAATACTTAAAATGTAAAAAAAAATATGTTGTAGGGTTTATCCCCCTGAGTAAAACAAGAGCACTCCCACTGCTGAAAGGTGTTTCATTCAAAAGTTATTAATTTTCAAAGCTGGATTTTTTAGGTGCAATATCACAGTGGTCTGAAATTGTACAGTGGAGCTGTTGCTACACCATCCTATGGAGATTTATGATCCCGGGACCAGAGCTGTCCATAGGATCGTGTAGCAACAGCACCACTGTACGATTTCAGGCCACTGTGATATTGCACCTAAAAAATTCAACTTTGAAAATTAATAACTTTTCAATGAAACACCTTTCAGCAGTAGGAGTACTCTTGTTTTACTCAGGGGATAAACCCTACAACATATTTTTTTTACATTTGAAGTATTACTATCCCTTTAACATGAACAAAATGTTAAAGTGGACATGTAACCTTGAATATAAGTTTGCATATTTTAAAACTTTATTAAAAATATGATTGTGTATCAGTTTAGCCAAAAGATCAGCTGATGCATAGTTTAAGAGATACTGATACATTTATAGCTGTATACTGACCTCCCTGAGGTCAGTACCATATGCTAATGTATGCCAATGAAGCACTCATTACTGCACAGTGCTTAATTTACATATGGGAACTGACTGAGAGATGTTTACTTTTTCAGAAATAAAAGTATCATTATTTCTTAACCTGTGCACCTTCTGGTCTTACCGCTAACAGAACACATAGATGTTTTGAATTAACTGTATGTTATGCAAGGGCACTTTTGGCATTTTATAAAGTCTACTGAACTACAATTTTAAACAAATGTGTGCATTTTAGTACTTACTAGAATTATATAGCCACTATTTGAATTCTACATTAAAGAAATGTAAAAACTAAAAGTATTTCTCATACCACAAAAATGTAATTTGCATAAAAAGGTAGCAACTAAAAGGTTGACCCATCCCTAGTATTTGGTGTTTTAAATAAGTAATGCATCCACTTACCAGCGATATGCTAAGTGTTACATAAAACAGATATGACTGGATCTTGTCAAAGTTAGAAGGACAAGCAGTGTATATTCTATGTAAAGAATGGAAATGCCTCTTCTGAGAATTTTAAGTTCATGACCATTTACTACCATTACATAAACTTAACGTTACTGTACTTGACATACATTTCAAATAAAGTTAATTTCAATTTTACATGCTTTATTATTACTTTAAAAGTAATTATTTTATATAGTGGATATATGCTTACAATGTTTGTTTATGCTTTTATCCTAAAATCTGAAATTAAATGTTATACACTTATTATTCTAAATAATAGTTAATATTTATTTAACAATATATAATATAGTAACATAGTTGATGAGGCTGGAAAAAATACAGGTGTCCATCAAGTCCAGCCCATGCCAAAAACACCCCTGCTGATCCAGAGGAAGGCAAAAAAAAAAAAACCCTCTGGAGCAATTTCTAGTTTAGCCCCAAGTGGGTAAAGAAAATGCCTTCCTGAGGTACTGCGCCTAAAAAGTGCAAGTTTGAGCTGTAATAACTTTTGAGTAAAGCATCGCTCAGAAGTCAGAGTATATATGTTCTACTTAGCAGAATAAATCCTGTAAAATATATATATATATATATATATATATATATATATATATATATATATTATTTATTGCTATCCATTTAATAGCTATAGCACCTCAATTGTGAATATCTTCCTTAGGGGTAAATATGATAGCATGACACATCACTGTGTTATTTATTAGTTTTATATGCACTCATTGTTTGTCTGTACTTTAGCTCTATCATTGTGTCTGAACATGCGATAGCTGTGCCTCTCTGCCTAAAAGGTGGTTTTGGGTATCACATTCTTCATATTGTTTACTGTTGTACTTCATTATTATTTGCCTTACGTCATTATGCAAAGCAGATCCTCCGTGCACCTGACTGCTTAAGGGCCCAGATAGTAAAATAGGCCCCTCTCTCCCCCAATAAAATGATAACTTGCTTGAGAAAGAAAATGACCGCATCATTTATTAAACAAATAACAGTAGAACATGACAGTATGCCAGTTTCCAGGCACATATCTGGAGCCATGATATTTTATATCAAGTCTAAGTGTCTCTACTCCCACTTAAGTCATTAAAGGGATAGTAATACTTCATTATTACTATCCCCCATGTTGTAGCCCTTAAAGTTCTGAATTCAACAATACCAGCGGCATCTCTCAAACCTTTATGGTTTGAGAGATATCCGCTTTCAAAGTTCCCTCTCCTTATCTCTCCCCTGATGTCAGCGTTATAGCTGACAGCAGGGGAATCCGGTATCGGGACCGGCAGCAGCTCTGCAGCAGTGCTGAGATCTCGTTATAGAAACAGAAATCCTTCACTGAAATGGTCTTCTACGTGTGCTTGCAAACCAAGCACACGTAGAAGACCATTTTAGTGAAGGATTTCTGTTTCTATAACGCTGACGCCAGGGGAGAGAGAAGGAGAGGGAACTTTGAAAGCAGATATCTCTCAAACCATAAATGTTTGAGAGATGCCGCTGGTATCATTGAATTCAGAACTTTATGATTTGAGAGATGCTGCTGGCAGGGCTTAAAATGTGAAGTCCTTTGCTACTAGCCTGACCTGAAAAGTTATTCGCCACTTCAAGCCATAACATACCCACCAGGGCTGAATTTCTGTTGCCAAGGCTGAATTTTCACTCGTCATTGGCTAGTGGCAAGTGGAAATTTTGAGCCCTGCCGCTGGTATCGTTGAATTCAGAACTTTAAGGGCTACAACATGGGGGATAGTAATAATGAAGTATTACTATCCCTTTAACTAATGAGAAGGACACTGACTCCACAAAGCTTGTGAGGTCAGGTTAACAGTCCAACCTTCACAAGATCATCTAGAAAGACCTGTGCTACAACAGAGAAATAAGCCAAAAGAGGGGCGTGAGGAAAAAAATGTTATCAGCAAGTTCCCTGTGAGGCTGTTACTGCTACAATTAAATTAAAGTGCTCTGGCAGTCTCACAGTGAAATACTTATGAACAACCCCGACCTCTAGCCTAATAAAAACCCTAACCAGTAATGACAAAATGAAAAACTTATTGTCACCAAGGATAGGCCTGAGCCCAGCAGCCATGCCCTGCTTCTTTGCTCCCTGCTTCCTCCTCACAAGGAAGGTGTGTTCCAGTTGGCTTAGGAGATATGGGCATACCTGGGAACTTTTGATATGAGCTCACCCTGAGATCCTTGAAATATTAACCCTTAACGCTCCCAAGAAAGTAGATTCTTGGTGCTGTGTTTTCTGTAACCCAGAGATGATCCAGTCAGTCCTCATGGAACCTTTAACATGTTACAGTTGTGAGATATCACTTCTTACACACTCACAAGACAAGCAGCACTTCTCCTCTGCCTTTCTGGTAGAAATGTCACTAATTTGGATATTAAATAAGCAGTAAATTGGTATAAATCATATATAAGGAGACACTGGATTCTCTCACCCTGAGAATCTGGCCCTTCACACTGAGACCCTGAGATTTAGGTCAAAACCCTGAGTCTCAGGGTCAAACCCTGAGAGTTCCCAGGTATGGGCATGGGGATTCACCCCTTGCCTCCTCCTGACCCAATCACAGAGTAGAATGTGCAAGTTCTTTCTCCAGACAGGTCACCCTCAGTTACATCCCATTGGATGCAGAAAGAGGAGTTTTGCATAATTCCACCTTCCTGACACCACAGAGTGTGGCTGACAGCAAATCAGAAACAACCAAAATGTATTTAATAAATATATATATATATAAATATATATCTGTGTGTGTATGTGTTTTTTCTCTGTTTTAATTTTTAAGGCTTTTCCTATGAGGCTTTTCCTATTGATTTCATTCAACCATTATTACTGTTCAAACTGTCACAAAATGGTGCTGCTGTTACTGTCATAGTCTATGTATAGAGAACTGTAAGGTGAGATACACCTCTCCCATATAATGCCATAGAAAAACTTAAAGGACCAAAGCTTTGCTCAGTGTATTGTGAATCTATTCTTTGGGCACCCTCTTGTGTCTGCAGTGCTAAAAACAAATGTTTGTTCTGTAATACATTTGGAATTAATTGTCACCTAGAAGTGGGTGTACAGAGCATGAGAAGCCACTGAATAAATGTTTTTGTATCAAAAAAATCACTTCAGAAATGTTTATGAAATGTTCTGGAAATTGCATAGCATCCTTTTTTTTTTTTTAATAAATACATTTTATTATCGAATCGCTCCAAACACAGTACAGATTCAAAACAAGTACATATCGTAATAAGCAAGTACAACAATACAAATGTACGGTTATTTGTACAATTAAAGTAACATAGAGGAATGAGTAGGTGTGTAGAGCCAATCTGAGGTTTTTAAATTTAACCCCATACAATTACAAACTAACCTAGTTAACAAACTAACTTATCCCCGATTCCTCTCCCCGATTCATCTCCCCCCTATGCCCGCAGCCACCCCCCACCCACTCATTCCACAGCCAATCAATCATGCCTGGTCTTACCACAGGAAATATTAATGCCAAGTGTATTAGATTTCTCTCTCCTTTTTTTTTCCCTCATCCCTTTTCTCCCCCCTATATATCACACCACAATACCATCCGCTCCATTCGTCCACCATTCTCGCCATTTTCCCCAAATTTTGTTAGACTTATTCGGCTTACCCTGATGCAGGTAAACCAGTTTAAAATGAGGGGTAGACTGAGAAACAAATTGTATCCATGCCCTACAGCTAGGAGCTCAGTCCATCATCCAGTGCAAAGCCACCACCTTCCTCGCCATCACCAAGATCTCACCTAATAAATTCCTATCATCAGCCCCCTTGATCTCGTCGGGAAAAATAGACAATAAACAAAACCGCGGAGTCTCAGGAACAGGCCTCCCCAAAACCACGTTTTTGATACGCAGTACACCTCTCCAGAATATTCTAACCCCATTGCATTCCCATATCATATGCTTATATGTGCCCTGGATGCCATTACATCTAGGACAGTGGTCAGTAAGAGAGGTTCCCATCTTAAATAACCTAACTGGCGTGTAGTAAATCCTGTGTAGAATTTTTAATTGTAGCATTTGATGCCTGGTTGACGTTGCCACCAATACTGGCCCCATTTTGGCCATGTCCCACTCCGAAGCCTCCAAGGGAACAATATCCAGCTCCCATCTAGCGCGTGCAGGGACCTCACGGTCTTCCAGGTGAGATTCAACGCTTTTGTATATGAAAGATAGAGGCCTCTTCGGTTCAATAAGAAGCAATCTACTAAGAAGCGGGAATGTAGCAATCTCTGGAGTTCGATCACCCCACTGAGCACAAACAGCATGTCTAATACATAAATATGAATAGAAAAGAGTATTCGGTAAGTGATACTCATCGTGCAATTGTGCAAAAGATTTCAGTTGGTTATCTTGATACAGCCGACCCAAAGTGGAAACACCAAATTTAGCCCATAAAAGGCCAAAGTCGCTACCAAGCAGGTGTGGTAACCCAGCAGGTCCCCACAATGGAGTATCAGGATCCATAGCAAGGAATCTCGACAGTTTTTTTAACTCCACCCACGCCTCATACATCATTAGAATCAAAGGGGTCTGGAATCTAAAAATCATTGGACCACTATGAGGAAACTGTGATAAGACATAAATGGGTCACAGCAAAAGTTTGTCTACCATGGTAGTCTGATAACGAGGCTGTGAGGAAACAAAGTCCAATACATATCGACTCTGTGCTGCTAAGTAGTACCTATAAAAATTGGGCAAAGCAATTCTTGACTCACGTTTGGGTCTCATAAGAGTACGTAGACTGATCCTCTACCACCCCGCCATATAAAACGTGAGATAATTTTATCAATGTGTTTAAAATATTTCTTGCGAATAGGAACTGGCGAGTTTTGAAAAACATATAGAAATTTAGGAAGAAAAATAATTTTAATAAGATTGGATCTGTCAATTACATGTAAAGGTAAATAAAGCCAAGTAGTTGTTTTATCACCAAAATACTGAATCGTGGGCAAGAGATTTAATTCCAAAAAAGAATTTGTCGACGCCGTAACCCTTATTCCCAAATAAGTACATTCTTCCACATAAGACAGCGGAGTAGAGGGTGGTCGTGTCTCCCGTGGAGGCTTGTCAATCGGCAACAGAGAAGACTTAGACCAATTTATTTGAAAGCCCGAGAATGTACCGAAAAAATCCACTAACTGTAAGGTGGTCGGTAGGGAGTGTCCGATATCACCCAAGAAAAGCAAAATGTCATTCGCATATAATGTAATTTTCTCTTCCATACCCTCAATACTAAGCTCTCGAATCATCGGGTTTGTTCTGATCAGAATGGCTAGGGGCTCTAGAGCCAAGGCAAATAAACCGGGTGAAAGTGGGCAGCCCTGCCTCGTGCCGCGATGTAGAGAAAAGGATGTTGAGTGCATTCCATTCACTACCACAGTAGCTTTTGGATCCCTATATAAAATGTGTATCCAGTTAATAAAATAGGGGCCAAACCCAAAACTGCGGAGTACATGTCAGAGATATGGCCATTCTACAGAATCAAATGCCTTAGATGCATCAAAGGAGGCCACAGCTCGGGACCCACAGTTATCATGCGGAATTTGTAAATGCATAAATAATCTTCTAAGATTATGTGATGTGGACTTTCCGGGCATAAATCTGGTTTGGTCGTCATGTACCAGCGTCCCCAGTACAATATTTAACCTGTTAACCAGAATCTTCTCAATTTTAGCATCTGTGGTCAGCAAAGAGATGGGTCTGTAAGAATCACAAATTGTCGGGTCCTTACCCGGCTTGGGTAGCATAATAATGGAAGCTTTGTTTAAAGAGTCTGGAAGGTGACCTTCGTCTATGGCAGCATAGTAAGTATTTAATAAATGAGGAGCAAGAATGTCTACAAATGTATAGCATCCTTACATTTGTATATAAATACTGAAATGTAATAGGTAAATAGGTATTCTCTAAAAGATTTTAGACTGAATGGTAAATTAATTGTTATAATTTGAGGTTCTTAATAGGAAAGTTCTTGTCTTGTATTTGGAAATCTTTATTTCAGGTACAGGCAATACTGGTCATTAAGTGCTACCAATCTTGCATGTTTTCAGGGTATCTCTGCTTGAGCACAGGCTGTTAATGAAAGTGATTAGGCCACTGATTGGTCATCTTTTGCCCAAGGAGAGAGATCTCTAAAAACTTGCAATGTGCATAGCTCAGTTGGGCAGCAGCTGAAATACTTTCTCATTATGTAAACTACAAATGTTTGTTCCTAACCAAACATGATCAAATATTTTAGATATCTTTTTTTTTCTTTTAGATATTAATGAATGCCACTTGCAAGGAGTTTGTCCTAATGGTGAATGTCTAAACACTATCGGTAGTTATCGATGTACTTGCAAACCAGGTTTTGTGCCAGATCCCACATTCTCCACTTGTGTCGGTAAGTAGAGATTATTTTAGATTGCCTAGGAATAGATAAGAAATATTACATTTAGTTATGATGTGACAAATAAATTATATATGTTGTTGTGTTTAAAGTGGAACTTTCACTTTAATTCAAGTTTGCACATTTGAAAACTGCATTAAAAACTGCCTGTGTGTCATGTTAACCAAAATTCCAGCAGATGTATAGTTTAGGAGATGTTCACACTTTTATTTCTGGAGAAAGTAAAAGTGAAAATGTCCTGGTACTGCACAAAGCTTCATTAGGATATGACATGTCATTGGTAATGTATTTGTACTTCAATTAGCATACATTAACATATGTTAACAAGTATCTTCTTAACTGTGCATTTGCTGATGTTTTGGCTAACATGACATATAGGCAGTTTTTAATATGGAAGAGTTAAAGTTATTTATGTAGGTTTTGTTTCCTGCTGGGTAAAACATACTTCTGCTGGAGGACCTTCATTCAAAGTTATTTTTGGTGGGATGGGGGCACAGCACTTCCATTGGCTTCTATTTTAGGGCACTGTTGCTACAGTAGTTTATGGATGGTTATTGCCTGTGAAAAGTGCATAGGAAGCAACAGCTTCACCCTAAAATGGCAGGGTACTGCATCTAAACGAATGCAAGTTTGAGCTGTATTAACTTCTGAACAAAGTCTGTAACAGCAGGAAAATCCCATGTAGCATGCAATACTTCCCCTTTAAACATAACTGGATTTAATTTCTTTATTATATGTATGGTCATATTAACTTCAAAGGTTAACTATCACCATGTTGATTTATAAGGATTGTCTGCACAAAATGTCAAAATCAATTTGCTCTATAAGAACAAAGCCTTCAATAATTACATTTTTTGGTTCTTGATTACTAGTCCTGAGACATTTCACCAGAATGACTTAAAGGGATTGTAATGTCTTAACACAATTATATATCAGAGTCTTCTTTAGATTATAGGAAACACTTTGTGCTGTTTAAAAATGCTTATTTTTGTGTCGTTCTAAAGGTATGAAATGGAGAAGGATCCCCGCCCATGCCTTCTGGCCACCTCCCACTGAATGGCTAGTCGTGTCGTGAGACCCGACGGCTTCAGAGAGGGACAAACTTCAGTAAGTATAAGGAAAATCCTGCCCCCTTTGATGAAGGAGGACAGGATTTCCCTTTGCTTACTGAAGTTTGTCCCTCACCACATCCGTCCAGACCTCAGAGAGCTGCAGCAGTGAAGTAGGCAGAAGGGCCAGGTGGGGGATCCTTCTCCACTTCAGAACGAAGCAAAAGTAAGAGTTTTTAAACAGCACAAAGTGTTTCTTATAATCTAAAGAAGACTCAGATATATAATTGTGTTTAGACATTACAATCTCATTAAAAACTTAGAGGTTAGAGATGTTTCTCTTTGAGGACATCACTATCTTCCAAGGGGTTAAATAAAGTCACATTTTACCAGGGACCTGATTGTGAACTGAGATATACAGAAATATGCTACTTTGTATTTGTCTATCTACATGCATGCCTTTCCTTTAGATGCTTCCTATATTTTATCATGTGTATACTGACAGGTAGTTCCTACTCATCTATCAGCAAATATATCAGTTTTGCTTCTGTTCCTTGTATTTCTTTCCAGTATACTAAGCTGCATGATTTACAGCATATAGTGGCTGCCAGATTGTTCTAACATGCAATGTATTTATAGTTCTACACAACGAAATTGTATCAAAATAAGAGGAAAAAAAAACAAAAAGGACTTTTTCAGTAGCTACCTTTGGCCTAACAAGAACCAACCTATTCTTAACCCCTTAACGACCCTTGACGGTCATAGCACGTCATGGATAGATCTGGCTTAACGACCCATGACGTTCTATGACCGTCATGGAATTCCGGGCTCCCCCGCGGCTGCATGCTGTTCGGGGAGTCCGGAACCGGAAACAAAATTAAAAAAAAAATGTTCCATGTTCCTTAAGTGACCGCTGCGTGCGTGCGCGGCCAGTCCTTAAGGGGTTAAAGAGACGTACAACCAGTATAAAATCATTACAATGCATGAAAAATCCTAAAACCATCTAGTACAGTGATTCTCAACCACTTTGGTGTGCCACGGACATCCAATTAGGGTGCCCCTTGTTTTTATAAAGACTTTTATAAAAATGTGCATTTTGAGTTTTTTAAATGAAATGCATATTTATGGAAATGTTTATGCACAATATGTTTGCTTTTGTTATTCTGATTGTGGGACTTAGGAATAACTATATATTACTTATCTGTCCCCTTCATAACAGCTTTGGCAAATGACATAAAATGTTAGGGTTGCCCTGAAGAATCTAAATTGAGTATTAGGGGTGCCCTGAACAAAAAATGGTTATGAACCGCTGATCTAGTAAATTAAATCGGAACTATCATGATAATAACACTGCCCCCCAATACATTGCTAACCTAGCAATATGCAAAGTCTTACTGTCCTTAAGATCAATAAGTCCATGTTGTTGCAGAAAAAAACTTCGATGGCAGGCATCAGGCTGCACAGAGCTCACAAGAGAAGCTCTGTGCGCCTGTGCTGTCAGGCACGTCCGTTAGCTTAAGGTAACCAGCTAACGTCACTACTGGCTGTGAACAGGACAGACAGAGCAGTCTCAGAGGTTCATTTCCTCCAAGATGTCTGCTCTGTTTGTTGTCTGCTGGTTCCTGCAGAAGAAGGACAGTATGGCTATGCATATCACTAGGTTAGTAATGTATTGGGGACAATGTTATTATCATGGTAGTTCTGCTTTAAAAAGGCTTGGCGTGAGGTATAGATCAGTTGGTACATTCATAGCTACATTCTTCTTCTCGTTACACATCTATTACATTACTCACATAGCATTATTGTTTTTTGCGACTTCTTTATTCATCATTACTCCTTTCTGTGAGTGCCTGCTCTAACTCATACTAACAATGTATGATGTGCCAAGTTTTGTTTTCCAGTGGCAGCTAATTAAGGGACCAGACAGATAACTTTTGCTGTGTTCTATTATTGAGACCAACTCTTCTGCTGTGGATAACCTATTCAGTATTTCCTTATTCACATTACAAAGAATACTACCTGCTGTGATCTAACAATTAATAACAATATTTCTGAAACTCATTATGATATACACACATTCTGGGGTTGATATGTATTTATATATATATATTTTTTTTAAAACTTCTATTTATAAAAAAGTTAAGTTTTAAATATTTTTCCAAACTTCAACACAGCAGAAACTTTTGTTTGACTCAGTAGCTATTATGTGCGCCCAATATTATCTACTTAATTATTTGCATTTTCTAAAAAGAGCCTCCTTAACGCTGACCTATATGCTAAATTGAGGCAGTATGTAGGAACAGCTCTCTGTGCCCAATTAAGGTATTATTCTGTGTCCCATTAACCAAGCTGCTATATTTAATTGGCCCCATGGTAGTCAGTTTTTAGCTGTTGCTACTATATATTTTGGAATGTAGAATAGTTTCTACATTGCTGATTCAGATACTGTTTCATTCTGTTGCATTGCAACTTCATTACAGTGTCATCGCTGGAAAATGCTTGACTTACAATATGCATACCTCTTTTCAGGAAATTCACAGTGTGCTAAACTGAGCACTCTTCCTTGGAAGAATAGTAAATTGCAAGTGTTGAAATCTGCATTTGATTGATTGATTGAAGAGAGGGTATTTAGGTGACAAGTAATAGATACTTATTAACATGTATATTTATGTGAGACATCTGTTTTCTTTAAATACAGTTTATGCTATAAGCCAGTGGTTTCCTATCTTTTTTCCATCTAAGCTCTGTAACATTTTACATGTCATTTGCCAAGGCATACTGAAGGGCATAACAAAATAATATATATTCTTATGTCTCACAATTACAATATTAAAAACAAACATTTTGTTCATAACAATTTCCATAAACATGCATTTGAAAATCAACATTTACATTTTCTTGTCAAAGTCTTTATATAAAGTAAGGGGCACCCTAAGGGGATGTCCGTAGTGCACCAAAATATCATGGCACCTCTGTATTAATTGACTAGTTATCAAATTCATGCGTAATATATGTGCTGTACCTAGATCCATAGCACAGTAGCTAGGATGTACTAATATTATTCCACTCCAAAATAGGTGCAGAAACCATTTTCTTAGTGCCACTCCTGCCTATTCCCAATTTAATCCACTGAGTATGCCAAAAATCACCATCTGTACTTAGTTTTCTCCACCAGGAGGGCAGTAGGGAACTGTTTTTTTAAGTGTTTGTCTACTGTGTACTAACAAGGACCGGAACTAAATGGAATTGCTTTAATTCAGTTTGTTGTGTATGGTATGTTGGAGGTGTTCAGAATGTGCTCAAATGTAATGTTTCACAAAAAAAAAGCAACTACAATTTGTCTTCATAGTATTTGGACCATGGAGAGTGTTATTTCAATACTGACAGAGGTGTAGTTCAAGAGTAATTGGATGATAAAATATACCCCCGCCCCTTTTACCTAGTGTAAGTCGCGTCCTCTCAGATGCTGAATCTGGTCACTTGACCGGACAGCTCACAGCAAGGGACAGTCTTTTTTCTGTGAGCATAAGGAAAATCATTCCCCCTTGACAGGTTTTTCCTTATGTTCACTGAAGATTGTCCCTCTCTGCGATCCATCTGGACAGTCATGCTGCTCTGAGGTGAGCAGTGTTACATCAGTAAAAGTGGCTGGAGGGGGATACTTTATCATTCAGTTACTCTTGAACTACAATTCAGACAGTACTGAAATAACACTCCCCACATACTCCAAATACTATGAATATTAATTGGAGCTGGTTTTATTGTGAAACATTACTATCCCAATAAAGTAGAAGTAACACCCATGGGGCCACAGCTAACCACTTGGATGCTAGAGGTCTCCATGGCATTTTTTTGTGATGTTCGAGACTTTTCTAGAATTCAGCGGGTTATTGAATTCAAAACCATAATTGCTAAGCCATGCTGCCCTTCCTTTGTAAATCATTCAGTATGTGGGTTTTCGTGTTTTGGTGTGGTATTCCGTGAGTTAATCCTTATACAATGAACAGCCCAGTAACTTCAAAAAAACCTCAACAACAGCTTAATCCTGTTTTAAATAAACATGTACTCAATTTACAGTCACGACCATGGACATCCGCGGGGCCCTCAGCATGCCTAATACAATCCATCCCAAAACACATTAATCATCCATTATCCCATTAATAAGTGACACTGTCACTAAATTGAAAGAATTGGATTCAACATTATTAAGTCATGAAAGCTCAGATAAAAGAATAGAGGATTGAGAAGGAAACTGGTGGTCAGGCATCTAAAGGCCATCAAAACAATGGGCAATCTACAGTCTGCTTGGTAAAATGCCAGAGTAGTTTCCTGTAATCCAATAGAGACCCCTTCAGGCCAACTGAGACATATTTAGTTTTGCAAAACTAAGCATATTGGACCCTACTCAGAAAGGTAAAGAGATGTTACAAAGGAACAAACAAACAGTGTGTGTCATGGGGGACAACTGAAAATTCCCACTGATATAAATGGGGATTTTAACCCCTTAAATGCGAGAGAGGTCTCCAGTGCATTGTTTTTCGATGTGTTGAAGCCCTTTCATGCATTCAATGAATGCAAATCTCCATATAAAGTGGATCTGTCATCAGAGAAGTTTAGATTGTTTTACAGAGAATTAACCCTTTGAATGCCAGAGGGGTACACAAAGCAATACGTTGCATACCCCTCTGGCACTCAAAGGGTTAAAAACTGACATCATATTATACTAGCCACTTTTCTTTAAAATATATAGTTTTTGAGACATTAATTTACGCTTTGATGGCACAGTGTGGCACTTTATGCTAATTCCTGCAAGTAGGGTACTTAGTCCTGTTTGAGGCTAAACATATTGCTAACCTTAGAAATGACCCAGTCTGTGTGGTTTGCCTAGATTCTTTTATAGCAGTGGGAATTAATAGTAGCCCAGAACGGAAGCAAATTAGCATAAACTGCCACACTGTTTCCTCAACAACTAAATGAACATTTCGCAAAACGTATTCATATTACAAACAAATGGATACCACAACATATATGCAGTATTTGATTATTTGCAGTTAACAAAATGGATCTTGAGGTGACGGATAAACTTTAAATGGAATTTTTGAGAATTTTTGCTTGTAACCTAGAGTACAGTTGGTTTAGCTTCCTGAATGCAGATCATGGTTTTAAATGCTTTTGTTACAATGATTAACCGAACAGAAATTCTTCTCAATAGGCTGAAATATTTGTAGAATTTCTGAAATGCCATTGATAGTCATTAAAGCAGAACTATCACTCATAGAAAAGAGCCGCCCAATGAATTATTTCTATAGTGAAATGCATATAAATCCTTTGATAATCCTTATTAGTTACTGTAGAAGTGTAATTTGTTCGGAGACTCACTGGCAGGCATCTTGCTGAAGAGGCGTCTGCGTTTGCTCTGTCCTTCCATGTCTGAAGCTTAAAGGGATAGTAATACTTCATTTTATCTTTATTTTATTTTGTAGGCATTAAAAAAACATGAAGAACGATATAAGTCCTATCTCTCAAAACTTTATGGTTTAAGAGATATTCACAAGCAAAGTTTCCCCCTCCCGCCCCTTTTTCCTAGTGTAAGCCATCTCTTCTCAGATGTGAATCTGGTTGTAAGACCAGACAGATAACAGCAGGGGACAATCTTTTTTGTATGAAAACAATGAAAGCCCTTCCCCTCTTGACAAGTTTTTCAGCTTTTTCCCTTATCTTAATTGAAAATTGTCCCTCTCTGCAGTCTACCTGGGCACCTCCCTTCTGATCTGGCTGAACAGGGGGGGATACTTTGCTTGTGAATATCTCTTAAACCATAAAGGTTTGAGAGATATAAGACTTATATCGTTCTTCATGTTTTTTTAATGCCTACAAAATAAAATAAATATAAAACGAAGTATTACTATCCCTTTAAGGTACAATGCAACTCCCCTTAGCCAGTCAGTGAGGAGATAGGGACAGACAGTGCAAGCTCACAGATGCCTCTTTGGCAAGATGTCTGTGGTGAGTCTCCCAATAACTTAGCTTTCTAAATAATGCCGGACCTAATAAGGATTACCAAAGGATTCATATGCATTTTGCTATAATAAAAATGAATTGGGGGGCTGTAATAGTACAGCAAGGTTTAGAGTTTGGGTCTGTGATCCAATAGTTTCATAAAATCTGAGTTTATGTCTTAGATTATGTCTTCATGTTGTATATTTCTCAGTTAGATTCTGAACAATGCAGATTTATAATACAACTTTACAATCTGTAGGCCAGAATTCTTCAAACAACGAATGGCTGAGTGTGTAGGGAATTGTATATGCTACTCTTCCTGCACTTTGATGAATTCACTCTTTATTTTATAGGACAAGAAACCTTTTTTTATGAAAATATATATATTGTAGGGCATTTCCTGTTGAGTAAAATAAGTGTAATCCCACTCCTAAGCGATTAATATTTCCAGAGTTACTACAGTGTAAACTTGGGTTTTTTACATTAACTGTGCCCTCTAGTGGTCAGATTCCAATTAGTTATTCTGTTACATTCCATTTGAGAGGAAAGTCATTGACAACAGTTCTCCATAGAATGTGATAGAAACTGCTGAGTCATGCTGTCAGAACGATCAGGAAGTAAATGCATAATAATTAACTTTGTGATTATTTGAACTGTTATAACTTTTGAATAAAACAACTGACAGCAGTGAAGGTACCCTTGTTTTACTCAGCGGGAAAAGCTCTGTAACATATAGGCTTTCATAAAGAAAGTTTACTACTCCTTTTAACTATTAGTCAGTTTGACAGAAGTCAGATTTTGTAATAGTGCACAAAGATATGTCGTCCTCCTTGGGTGTTATGGTACTCCTGGTGCTTGAACAGATGTCCATTTCCAATACCAGTTATAGAGCCAGCACACAGAATAAACAATGAAGAACCTTAACCCAATTTGTTATTGCAGTCATTAGTATGCACAATGTATTGAGGGTGGATTATCCTCTCTTCATCAGGTATAGCCATAGAATGTTATAGTGACAGCGCCACTTCTTCCTGATAATTTGAACTATTATCACTTTTGAATGGAGCATCTCCTAACAGTGCAAGTGCCTTTGTTTCACAAAAGCCCTACATTATATGTTGTTTTTTTGTAATAAAACATTACCATTACTTTAATGTTAACAACTGCTCAATGTGTGTTACGGCTTCAGAATTGATTGGATTGTTTGGAAAATATGTTTAAAAGCAAAAGTGGAACAGGTCTCGAACTAACTGTACCATACAGAAAAAAAAAATTCCCATTGGGGCTTTACAGAGTGTTGGAGACCTCTCCATCATTCAGGCCCCATTTATATCACTGTGAAAATTTTTTAAGGATGGATTTACAGGGAAGCTTCCCTTAGGCCAGCAATCTTTGGCACCCATAAACCATCCCTGGCCACATCTCAGCTACTCCCCTAACTCCTCCCCTGCACCATTTACTGTTGCCTGGCATAGGAAACACACATAACCTATAGTATACAAAGAGAAAATATAGCTTTTAAATGAACTGGTCTGTATATATTTATATAATCTGGCCAAATTTGCTACAGTATATCATTTGACCAGTTTAAATACACACATACTGGCCTGCTATAGACTATAGCAATATGTAAACTGAACCCTTCTTATCATGGCCACACTCAGAACTCAGCCCAATGCATGTGGCCAGCTGATGTGCACCTCAGAGTTTACCTTTGAGTGCCGGAGAGGTATGCAATGAATTGCGACACAAGGGGTTTCATACCTTTCTGGCACTCAATGGATTAAAACCATTTTCAGTGAACTAAAGAGGTGCAATTCTGGAGCAAACCTACTGTACCGCAGGGGAGAAATGAAAATTCCTAATGATTTTATTGGGACTTTTAACCCCTTGAATGCTAGAGAGGCCTCTAATGCATTGTCAAGGGATTGAGAGCCCCATTTAAATCATTGGGAATTTGTGCCTTGCTCCAAAATTTCACCTCTTTAGTTTATTGGACACACCCCTTGGGGATCTTTGTGGTTGTCTACCCTGCTTAATGGGAGATCTGGCTCTGTGGTACAATTTCATTACATCAGAGTTGCTTCACGTTTACCTTTATACATATACCCCTCTGTGTCCTGATATAAACTCTTCAATCTACCATACTTTTTTTTGTCACAGCTGATAATAGCCCGTTGGTGTCTGAAGAGAAAGGGCCCTGTTACCGGCTTGTAAGCACAGGAAAGCAATGCATGCACCCTATCTCTGTCCATCTCAGCCAACAACTCTGCTGTTGTACTGTGGGCAAAGCTTGGGGACCCCATTGTGACAAATGCCCCGTTCCTGGGACAGGTAAGAGTTGTTCAAAACACCGTAGACAAGCACAAATCAATAAGCATTAAAACTCTTGTATCAGTCAGAATTTGGTTATGAATTGTCATTGCCGGGCTTCTCATTAGGCAGAGTAGGAAACTGCCTAGAGCACCACATTTTGAGAGGAATATCATCTTGCTGGCTACACCTACTTTCTTAGTTGGGATGTGGTCATTCTATTCTAATTGCTCCTTCTCCAGACTTCTGCTTCTGGTTTGTGATTAATTACCAGTTTATATACCATTTAATATCACCCTTTCTAGCATTCATAGAGTTAAAAACCCCATTTAAATCAGTAAGAATTGTCATCTTATGGTGGAGTTGGTATGCATCAGATTTGCATCTGAGACTCTACAAAGCAAAAGCACTCAAGCTTCCCTTACCCTCACTTCTCACAAGACCATATCCACTAACTGCACAAACTGTTTCCTGGTACAGAAAATACTCCTATCGTATAACAAACAAACACAAAGAAAGCTCTTAACACCTTGACTGCTATAGAGGTTTTCAAAATGAGTTGGAAGACCTCTAGAATTCATAAACATTAGTAATAAGAAACAGGTTACTAAATAATGATATACAGGTTACCGTTAACTAGGAGTACTAGGAGTGTTCTGGACGCACCTGCAGCTCAGAATGTGAGAGTGGTCGGCACAGCTCAGAACTTGTGACGCGATGCAGGAAACATGTGCAGTCGCTATTTCCCTTGTGAAAACCACTAGGGAATAGGTTTGCGCATAATTTTGTTGAATTGAGCATGAAAATTCTAGATTAGCGAACGGCTGCGTATATTTATTTTTTGTGGGTGTGGCTAAGATAAAGAATCTGTGTGAGTGGAATAGCGAATGCGCCTAATGCAAGAACTGCTATTTTGAATTAATTAATATGTCTGTGTACTGTTGTCGTAAAATTGAATTTTTCATGCGCAATTCAAGAATCATGCGCACAAAAATGCCTTTCTCTGATGCGAACGTTTCTTGCATCGCGCTATTGATGCTCTAAGCAGCCTAATGGGAAATCTGGCTCTGGCCCTTAAGTTCCTGAAAGCAGCTCTATAGCGTTGGATTTATTCATTTGTGTAGTAACATTTTCTTTAAACTGACTGAAATCTTGGGAGTTGGGGTTACATTTCAACTACAAAATGTAATCATGTTATGTATCACACAAAATTAATTTAAAAAGTGATTTTTTTTTTTTTGTAATTTTAACTTTTTCAACCCACACAGTTTTGTAGCCAAACATTAAAATATGTATTAAGTTTTGAAAATATATTTCACTTCTGTTAAAGGCTGCCAACATTAATCAGTTTTGCAAGCCAATAGAAGACTGATATAAATTCCACTTATGTAGTTAACTCTGGTTAAGTTACAGTCAGATACTTTGGTTTCCTGTTTTAGGACTTTAGAACTTTAATTATGTGAAAGGTCAAACATTATAGTCCTCAATTACTGAAAGGCAATTATGGTGTCACATATATAAGTCAACTCAATGAACATTAAACTCTAAATCAAATGTGCAGAACACCCAGCCGAGTATTTTTTGGTCAACCAAAAAAAAAAAGAAGTCGGTTTCAGATTTAAAAGTGCAACATATTTTTTGCATTGCCTTGCTAGTCTCCATGGCACTTGACACATAAATGGTCCTTTTGTATGTCTTTGAAAAACACGATCACTCCACAAGATTACTTCCTCTGCGTAATAGCATAAAAGTGGATAATATCTAACATCCTTAGAAAAATACATTCATTGTTTGAAATAAAAGAAATGCCTAAATAATGATTTGGTTAACTTGAGAAGATAAAAGAGGATATGTTACCCAGATATAGGTTTTGTTAATTTTAACCCTTTGCGGACCAGCAGGGAGTGCGAAGCAATGAATTGCCCAAATGCATTGTTTAGCAATGCGTTGGATACTTCTCTGGCACTCAGAGGGATAATTATAGAGGTATGAAAACTTACTATATGCTGTACTAGTCATGTTTGTAACATAAATAGTTTTTGAGAAATTAACCGTTATGTGTTGTTGCCACAGTGTGGCCTTTTATGCTAATTCGTTTTTGGACTGGGCCAATGTTAACCACACACTGTGTTATGAATGAAACTACAGAGGTCTCACACAAGGAGTATTTCTAACTGCACAGCTTGATTAAAGCGGAACTACCACTTTAAGTAAAGTCACCTTGCAATAATTAGGCAGGTGGCGACTAGCTTAATAATGGTTATTTTACCTCTCAAAGTAGATGCTTGTAAAGTAATCATTAATCTTCTGAGACTGACTACCAGGTTAGTGCAGTCTGCACGCTTGCACCGTCAGTCCCTTCCGGTGCCGTACGGGCCAGTGCAATGCTTCGGAAGGGAGACCGGGACTGACTTTGCAGGCACGCAGACAAGATGTCTGCGCTGATGCCTAACTTCTGGTCTCAGAAACTTAAGAATTACTTTACAAGTAGCTACTTTTGACAGATAAAATAACTATTATTATGCTAGTCGCAACCTGCCTAATTATTGCAGGGAGACTTTATCTAACGTGGTAGTTCCGCTTTAAAACTAATTAACCTACTCTTCAGGGAATTAGCATAAAGTGCTGTACTTCACCACCACAAATCAGCATTATCAATGGAGATCTGGGTTTAGAATCAAGTTAATAAGATCAAAATATTTGAAAGGACTTTTGATTTTTCCTTTAACCCATTAAGTGCATAGACATTTCTCTGGGACTCAAAAAAGTTGAATTATTTGCATCAAATTGCATCATTTAGAATTTTTTTTGTGTACATTAAAGGTATAAATTTAGATTTTTTTTTTTGTTTAACCCTTTGAGTGAGTGCTTCTCATTGTGTACCCATCTGGCACTCAAAGGGTTAAACAGAGAAGTAACATTTCCTTATAATATTCCCCCTTACCATAGTATGACAAGAAAATCCTAGGTAAAAGGTGGTACCATGATACCCATAGAAAAAAGCATGAAACTTGTGGATTTAAAATGATATATTTACTGGCTGAGTAGCTTTGGAATGGAAACTTTCAAGAAAATCCTAAAGGCCCCTGCAATTTCTGCCATTGTGCCTTTTTTATAAGAGAATCTTCAGTCAGTCCTGGATGTTATGTCCATGGAGGTGGACATGACAGTTGTTGCAGGACCTCAAACTCCACCCACTGCACCTGGTAATCTACTTTGGATACCTCCCTGGCACTCAAAGGGTTAAAACCCATTTAACCCTTTGAGTGCCAGCGGGGTTATCCCACACATTAGTTTGCAATATGTTGAATACCCCTCTGGCACTCAGAGTGTTAAATCGTTTGAGTGCCAGCAGGGTTACTTAGGGCATTCATTTGCAATGCTTTGGCTTCCTCTCTGGCACTCAAAGGGTTAAGTCAGTGGGCATGTTGGAAATGTATATTTGTCCCCTGGGGTACAGTTGGTTTGTTCTAAAATGCTTATCTTTAGCTTTAGCTCTTCTCTGTGAATGGGTGTCAGAATAAAGTCTTTCTTATGTGTTTGTCCTGGAGTGCATAGTTAACCCTTTGAGTGCTCTGCACTGTGTTGCGTACCTCTGGCAGTCAAAGGCTTAATGTGTTTTACAAGGAAGAATGTGGGTTAGGTAGGAGGTACTTATGGAATATGGCATGAGGCACTTACAGTCCATTGTAGGGGTTCCAAGCCTGTAGCTCAAGGCTCCCTGCACTCCTTGACCATGCTAATTGTCTCTATGGACAAATTGCAAGGAACACTGAAGGTATTTTTCATATTCAGATAGATATTGTGCATGTTCTAATACAGGAAGCCATATACTGAACACTTCTTGAATGCTGCATTGAAAAATTAGCTTTTACCACAAAACTACACAGATGCACAAAATCTTTCGCAAATAGGGTTGCCACCTTTTCTTCAAAAAGATGACGGCCATGGCATTCCCTCCATAGACTTAACATTGGACAGAAGCCAATTTTTTACTGGCCTCCCGGTAAAATCCCGGCTGGGTGGCAACCCTATTCGCAAAAGCACTGCCTGCATTAGGCGCAATGAGACGTGTAGCCAGTACATCACTTCGCAATGTGTTCAACACTTTTAAGGACAGTAATGTTTAGTTACAATTTAGTTAACTCTGTTGTGCATTGTATGAGGTGTGAGTGATGTCTGTCTTAAAATGCTGCTGTTTATTTCTAGCTAGTCATTTAATTCTTCCCTTCCCTGATGCGATCAGCTGACACAGCTTGGAAACACTGCCCAGAGTTCAGGAAGAGGAAGAAATGTTCACTCTGTCTGAGCCATTTCAGCTACTCCTGAGCACTAACTATAACACAGTTCACTTACAATGAGATGAACTATGAAACGATTTAGACAGAAGGGGGGTTATGCACTAAGACGTGACAAAGTGGTGATGACTATTCCATTGATATCACTTCTACAGTTCCTATGTAATTCTATGGAGCCAATGCACTAAGATTTCTCCAACTTCGGAGATCTTAAGGCATTGGCTCCATAGAATAACATAGGAATTGGAGAAGTGATATCACTGGAGAAGTTATCTCCGCATTATCACATGTTTATCACTCCTTAGTGCATAACCCCCAAGGAATTTCCTCCCTCTGTCTGAATGCAGTGTTTAGTCTGAGAAAAACTGTCGGCTCCTTCTCTTCAGAAGGAACTGGCATCAAGGAAAGGAGCAGGAGATTATAACAAAAACATGGCAGTGAATGCTATCAGACACACTCATACTATACAATACATTTTAATAAAGTCGTAAATAAACATTACTATCTCATAAATAACCAAGGGATTAATAACAAAACTATTTTTAAACTTATCAGTACAATCCTATATAATTCGCTAAAATGTGTGTAACAACGCAGTCATGCGCAGTAGAGACTGCTGCGCGTGCTGCAGTCATTCACAGTAGAGACTGCCCGTGACAAGGCTGATGCAGAGCGGGGCACTTCAAAGGAGCGTCCCACTCTGTATCAGCCACAGCACAGGCAGTCTCTGCTGAGCATGACTGCACTGCAACCGGCTGGCACTGTATCAGCCGCTGTGTGGGTAGTCTCTACTGTGTATGACTGCCCCGTGACCGGCTGGCAGTGGCACTGTGGCTCGTGTAACGGGCTCTTCAACTAGTTAGCAATAATTACACTAGCTTTTCCCTCACCAGGGGCAGAACAACAGGGTGTGCAGGGATTGTAATTGTGCTGGGGCCAGGCATCCAAGGTGGCCGCATCTTCCCCAGGGTCCAATAGGTCCTTGCTATGCCTCTGTGAAAATAATTTGTGTTATGGGGCCCAAAAAATGTTTCCACCAGGGCCCTCCAATTACTAGTTTACACTACTGGCCCTCACTTGAATAGAATGAAATGTAATTGGAACCACTGTGCCTGGACAGGCTCAAGTCAGACATTTAATTTATATGTGCTCAGTTAGTGATAACATTGAAACTTAGCCTGCAAATATACCCTGGGGATTGGTTTTGGGATCAATTGCCATGTCTAACACAGTGAGTAAAAATAAATCACTTACAAAATCAATAGCACTTTTCTGTATTCCATCACAGTTGGAATAGGCACGAGAACCTTGTCACTACCTTGTTTGTACTTGAGGGCTTTCCTTTATGGAACAGGTTCTCTGGATTAAATTTATAGGAGCACATGTCAAACAAAGTTCAATAAAAAAAATGCATAATTGCTTTAATGATTCCAAAACGTCTTCTCTTCATGTAAATATTTACATAATAATCTGATTGATCTTACTTCATTAATTGCTTTAGTAAATAGTTTGCTTTCATTGCTCAATTAGCATTCTAAGGCCCATATTTGTAAAAGAAAACTGGATTTATTCTGGAATAAACCAACTGCACCATAAGGGACACAATAACAGATCCTAAATGTCCACACCCTTGAATAGAGCTTTTTAACCTCTTGAATGCTAGAGAGGTCTCAAAATGCATTGTAGATGTCTCTAGCATTCAAGGGGTTAAAAGCCAAATTTCATTGGAAGGGGATTTTTGTGTGTCCAGTGGCACAGCTGGTTTACTCCAAAATAACTTCAGTTGCCTTTTTATAAATAGGGGGGGTCCTAAATATTTTAACCCTTTGAGTGCCAGAGGGGTAGGCAACGCATTGCTCAGAAGTGCTTTTCAAATGTTATCCTTCGAGAACCAGAGAGAGGTGAAATGCATTGTGAAGCAGTATACTGCACACCCCTCTACTCTTTTTTTTATGAAAAAATATATATTGCAGGGTGTTGCCTATTGAGTAAAATAAGGGTACTCCCACTGCTGAGAGCTGCATATTTCCAGAGTTATTACAGTTAAAAACCATCTTTTTTTTACATTAGCAGTTCCCTCTAATGATCAAATTCCAATTAGATATTACATTACATTTTAATGGAGAGTAAAGTCAGTGTCTTATAGTTCCCCACAGACTGTGATAGAAACTGCCTTTCACTTCCTGTCAGTTAGAACTATCAGGAAGTAAACACAGTAAATTCACTTCCTGATTATTTGGTCTGTTGTAAGTTTTGAATAAAACATCTGACAGCAGTGGGAGTGACCTTGTTTTACTCAGCAGGAAAAGCTCTATAACATATATGTTTTCTTAAAAAAACATTTACTGGTCCTTTAAAAAAAGATAACATTTGTTAATAGATGGCTATGAAATATGTAGTAGATTTATATTTATTAAATTAAACATAATTAAAACAACCATGTATTTTCACTGTCTGGTGTCAATACAAACCCCATACTTATGTTTCTTCCTTTGTGGGCATCATTAGTGAGATTCAGCTGGTCCTAATAGTTCTTTCTTTAGGATAATACCCACCAATCACATGTTTAGCTCTCTTATACCAATACAATGTGGACAAGTTAACTTAAATTTTTCTGACCCTGCACAGGGGTGTTACTATAGGGATTCCATACCTCCCAAGTGTCCCTTTTTAGGAGGGACAGTCCCTCTTTTAGCTCTAAATCCCTCTGTCCCTCTTTCCCACCCTGATGTCCCTCTTTTTAGGAGATCAGACTGTGTGGTGTGTATATAAGTGTTTAATGTTGCTCTACAGCAATAAAACTCACATTATTGTTTGTTTAAATGTCAGTATATGTATTTATAAATTAGTATGTGTAAATAAAATACTTTGGTCTTCCTTTAAATCGTTTATTAGGTTACACAAGGAGGTGTCAATAGGTCATGAAATAGCTTAAAAATTCCTGTTAATGCCCCGCCCACCAGCCACGCTCCCAGAAACACCCCCTAAAACACAAGTGTCCCTCTTTGGCAATTTGAAATGTTGGGAGGTATGGGATTCAGAGCGTGCAGTTCTGACCAGGCCAGGCATCCAAGAGGGCCCCATCTGGCCCAGAGTCCAATAGGTTCTATTTATGCATCTGTTATAATATATTTTTGTTAGGAGGACCACAAAATGTTTGCACCGGGGTCCTCCAATGTCTAGATATACCACTGACACTCCCCATAGGGACAGTGCAGCCCTGACATGCCACAAGAATGTTCCAACATCTGTGGAAATCATGGGATAAACATTTAGAGTCCCTTTTATACATACAGGTAAACAAACTGACAAACATTCACTGAGAACAAACAGTGCTTAATATCTTGTTGTTTGGAATGTTACCCTTTTGGGAATTGCACAAGCAAGTTAAATTATTAGCTACCACTCCGGAGTGCCTTGAATCAGCACTGAGTATGAGAAGCCAAGGTGGATACCTCTGCAGAGGGCTATAAAATCATAATGCTGTTGCTGATAGAGGTCGGAGTAAAATCTAGAGTTTTAATATAACGTATATTTGTGTTAATTTCTCTTGTCTGCTAACCAATTATTTTCTTGTCTCATTAAAGCTGCTTTTAAGGAAATCTGCCCTGGAGGAATGGGTTACACAGTCCCGAGTTTGCCCAGAAATCCTTTCATACCACGTATACCACCACCTGCTAAGCCATATACCATGCAGCCTCCAGTCCGTACAACTCATTCACCAGCTATAACTAAGGAGGAACCCATAGAAGCACTCTCTGTCTCTCATAGAAGTGATCCAGATGTAAAAGAAGGTAAATGGAAGTAAAGTTACAACAACTGAGAAGGGCTTTACTGTAGCAAATCAGACTAAACTACTTTTTTCCTTCACTTACATATTTGGCTGCTGTTGCCTTTGAGGAGGGGTAGGCAGCATTCAACTGTCTAGTTACTGGGGGCTACAACTCCCATCATGCTCCTGTGGACATATACAGGCATGTGTTCACTTACATGCATCAAAACGTATACTTCAGGTCCTGTGTTCAAAAGTGAAGTAATTCTGGGATAAACCAACTGCACCATAGGGGCTAGATTCTATTGCAAGTGCTAAATGTTAACACCCGTTTTATCAAACATTTTCCTATTGAAGTCTATGGGAAAAACTGGAGCTAGAAGCAGAGATAAAATTAGCACCTGACATAGAATCTAGCCTTATGAGAGAGAGAATTATTTCCATTTATTTAAATGGGGAGTTTAACCTCATCAATGCTTTAGAGCACTCCAGTGCTAAAGTAATTCATTGGAGACCTCTCTAGCATTTAAGAGGTTAAATAACCCATTCATATTGATGAGAATTTTGGGAATTTGTATTTGTCCCCTATAGTGCAATTGGTTTTCCCCAGAATGTTTCCTCATTTATTTTGTGAATAGTGCCTTAAGTCTGTACTTTAAAGGGATAGTATTGTGTCATTTAAAAAAAAAATTATCTTATAGCTATTAAAAAATAAGTCTAACGATGCCAGTGCCATCTCTCAAACCTTTATGGTCTGAGAGATATTCGCAGCTAAAGTTCCCCGCTCCCTCCCCTTTCCCTGACGTCAGTGCTCTAGCTTGCAAACGAGACACACTTTGTAGACCGTTCTAATGAAGTTGTTCTTTTTAAATATTGCTATTACAGCTCTGCTGAAGAGCCTCCACGGGTCCCGGGACTGGATTCTCCTTCAGTCAGCTAGTGCGCCGACATCAAGGAAAGGGGAGGGAGGGGGGAACTTTAGCTGCAAATATCTCTCAAACCATAAAAGTTTGAGAGATGGGACTGGCTTTGTTGGACTCATTTTTTTAATAGCTACAAGATATTTTTTTTTTCAAAATGACACAATTCGATCCCTTTAACTCCTTGGGGGTTATGCACTAAGGCGTGACAAAGAGGTGATAAAGCGGAGATTACTTCTCTGGTGATATCACTTCTCCAGTTCCTATGTTATTCTGTGGAGTCTGTGGATCTCCAGCTTTGGAGATCGTAGTGCATAGGCTCTATAGAATAACATAGGAACTGGGGAATTGATATCACTGGAGAAGTCATCTCCACTTTATCACTTCTTCATCATTCCTTAGTGCATAACCCTCCTTGAATGCGTTATTAATTATGGTTCTTGAAAGGACTGTAGTATTAACTATTTCCTTGGTTTTCTTTCTTTCTTACAGATGTAACCACAGCTCCTGAACAGGTATGAAGGGGCCATATTCCGCAACATGCTATTTATATCTACCCCTTGAATGCTAAAGATGTCTCTCTGACACTTTTCAGAGCAATGTGTTGGAGACCTGTTTAGCATCCAAGAGTTAAGGTTTCTAAGACACACACATTATGATAGTTAATGGCATGTGATAAGCGAATACAAACACATTGGTGGGAAATGCACTAAGGTGTGATAAAGCATGATCAACTCTCCAGTTACTATGTTATTCTATGGAGCCTATATACTAAGATCCCTAAAGTCACAGATATGTTAGTGCTTAGGCTGCATAGAATAATATAGGAATTGAAGATGCGATATCACTGGAGAAGTTATCCCTGCTTTATCACAACATAGTGCATCTTTCCCAATGGAGGGTTATGCATTAAGGTGAGGTGAAGGTGTGACAAAGAGGAAGTAACTTCTCTGGAGTTATAAACTCTCCAGGTGCGATGTTATACTATGGAGCCTATTTACTAACGTATATATCAAACTTGATACATCTTAGTGCTGGGGTCTCCAACCTTTTCTTTAATGAGAGCTACTTTTAATCATTGAAATATTTTCTGAGCTACTATAAAACATATTGAAAATAAATGGATTTTTAACTGTACTATTAAACCATCTCCATAGCTGTTCTTACCTACTGTTTGTCCTTTCTGTACCTTGCAATAACAAAGTGCTGTACAGAAAACAAGTCACCTTCTTCTCAGGTCAAGGTGATAAAATGATACATCTTGTAAGGAATACATATTGACTATAGAACAGGGTTATCCAAGTTCAGTCCTCAAGAGCTGCCAACAGGCCAGGATTTAACAATTTCCTTGGTTAAGCACAAGTAAGTTAATCAGTGTCCCACTAATTTTGATTGATTCACCTGGGCTTAATCAGGTAAATCCTTAAATCCCAGCCTGTTGGTGGCCCTTGAGGACTGAACTTGGATAGCCCTGCTATAGAAGACAAAACTTGTGGCTCTCCAGTAAGCCACAGATTTTGACCTTGATTCAATTATGGCCGGTAAAACAGTTGGTAGGGCAAAAATGTCTAACGGCCGTTAGTAAAAAGTCCAGTGGGTTGGGTACCTCGCTGTCATTCATAGGGTTAAATGAACATTTGGTGCACCACAAATTGCAGTTTGAACTCACCTTTCTAGTAACTCCCTCAATTAATAAGTTATAACAGACAGCTGCACTTCCCATCATAACAGTTCCTCTGAAGTTTGTAGTTTAGACTATTCCACTAAACATTAGGTCACATGGGACTGCCTCTCTATGAAAGTCTTTCTTGTAGAATTCACATTGTTTAAATGGAATATTTCTTTAGGAACCTGTGAGTTTAGAAGACAGACACCGTGGACAGCCTCAGCTTTCTCCTGGAATTTCAACAATTAATCTGGAGCCCCAATTCCCAGGTAAAAATCTATCTATGAAACAAATAACACCTATTGTTCCATTTCTTTATTGTATTCTAAACAATCCAAAATCATAATATTCCAGTTGGCTTTGCAGTGTGAACGAATACCTACCAATTGGTCAAAAGATGCTGATAGATTTTTTTTTTACTTTATTTAAATCTGTTCCTTAACATTTAAGAGAGGAACTGATAACAGTCGCAGTCTTAAAACACTATTGTTTGTAAGCTATGTCAGTTTTATTTCCCTAATAACAGCCCCTGCTGTGGTGAATAGGCTGTCATGATTGACTGACTTACTTCAGGGGCTGCAATGTTAACCATACCCGACACACATACGACAGAGACAGTTCCCTGTATGTGAATCCTTTCACAATCTCCTGAGCACTACAAATTATATAGTTAGTGCCAAGGATGGTATATCAGGATGCACGCATAAACAAATGTATCCCAAGTAGGACTGCTAGGTTAATTTTCCATGGCAAATTCACTTAGGATGTTTAGTAAACCAGAAAGGATTATGAGGATGATTTATAAATCTAGAGTTATAAAAAAAGTGTCTGTAAAATTGTCTCAAAGCAACATAAGGATACATTTAAAAGTTTAGGGACATTTTCACTAGATGTTAACTCCAGTCAGTTGACTTATTTTGAAAAGTAGAGTAGAAATGTGTTGCAACATATTTATAAGGAAATTTGCTAAATGCACCAAAAATAAAATCAGTTTTAGTTATTAAATCATAATGCCAAGGATAGTAATGCACTCATATTAAGGTGACGTTGATTATGCAATATACTTTTTTATAATGAAAAGTACCTTTCAAACCATTCATAATGTTGTAGTCTTCGTTTTATTTTACGTTTAAGTGTCTCCCTCCTGCCCATTTTCCACTCGTAATGCTGCCTCCCCTCAGAGCAGCAAGCCAGTCTGAATGGATCGCTACAAGGGACATTCTTCTGTCAGCGTAAGGCAAAATCTGCCCCCTTTCATCAAGTGGGAGCAAAGCAGATGATAGACAGAAGATTGTCCCTCATTGTGATCTGTCTGGTCAAGCAACCGGATTTCAGATCTGAGTGGAGGTAGCGTTATGTTTGGAAATGGGGTGGGAGGAGGGCACTTTAATATAAAATAAAACAAAGACTACAATGTTATGAACAGTTAGAAAAGTATGTTACATTATACAAAAGTATCCTATATAATAATTCGCTAGAAAGTTTGTAACAACGCAGTCATGTGCAGTAGAGACTGCTGCGCATGCTGCAGTCATGCGCAGTAGAGACCGCCCGTGATGAGGCTGATACGGAGCGGGGTGGTCCGAAGGAGCGTCCCACTCTGTATCAGCCGCAGCGCGGGCAGTCTCTACTGTGTATGACTGCACCGTGACCGGCTGGCACTGGCACTGTGGCCCATGTAACGGGCTCTTCAACTAGTATTGAATAATCAACATTGCCTTAATATGAACACATTACTATCCCTTTTATGGAAGTATATAGTGGTAGGTATGTATGCCAAAAATATATTTGCTGGTGCCAATTTTTTGCAACCTTTCTCAGAATATTCTCACATAGTCATATTAATGAACTTGATTTGACTTCGTTATAAATATGACACAACGTTGTGAATTTTAGCAATGATTCTTAACCCCTTCGCGTCCTGTGACGTACCCGGACCGTCACGCTGGTCCGGCACTTAAGGACCAGTGACGGTCCTGGAGGTCCTGCAAGAGCGCGGTGAGTAATACCGTGGACTGAAATTGATCGCTCCAAGACCAGAGCGATCTCTTTCAGTCCTCCTTTCGATGTGCCGCCCTACGTGATCAGTCACGTGGGACGGCACATCGAACACGTCTATCTGGTCCTTAAAGGACCAGACACCGCGGGATCGTCGGACCCTAAGGGGTTAAACATATACTAAGAAAACTTGTTATACTTCTCCCCCTTACTTCACTGAAAAGGAATGGAGGTAATAAAACTGTTAACAAATGGCAGAGAATGACACACATCAATCAAATTTATGTTAAACTATAGATTTAAAGGGATAGTAATGTTTCACAAAAACAGCAGCTCTAATTAATCTTCGTAGTATATGAGCCATAGAGAGTGTTAGTTCAATACTGTCAGAGTTGTGGTTCAAGTGTAATTGAATGATAAAGTTTCCCCCTCCCACCCCTTTTACCTAGTGTAAGCCATTTTTCCTCAGATGTGGAATCTGGTTGCTAGACCAGACAGCTCACAGCAAGGGACAATCTTCTTACTATGAGAACAATGAAAACTCTGCCCCCCTTGACAAGTTTTTTAGGTTTTTCCCTTATCTTAGTTGAATATTGTCCCTCTCTGCAATCCACTTGAACACACCCTGCTGCTCTGGCTGAGCAGTGTTACATCAGTAAAAGGGGCAGGAGGGGGATACTTTATCATTCAAATACTGTTGAACTACAACTCTGACAGAATTGAAATAACACTGTCCAAGGTCCAAATACTATGATGATTAATTAGAACTGCTTTTATTATGAATCATTACTATCTCTTTAAAAAGGAACTTTACCTTAGCAATTCATAGCTCTTAATTTGTTTAATAGAGTAACTTACCTAAGTAGGTTCCCTTCATAAATCAGTCAGGTGCATCTATTAATATTTTGCATTATAGCTGAAGTTACCTGTATATAGTGATATCAATTCAAGCCTTCCTATAGGCCACACACCCTCAAAGAAACAGTAGCTTCCATAGACTTGAATGGATCATAAGGGACACAATATGTTTTTTTAAACTAACAATTTGCAGTGGACTACAAAAGAAAGAAAAATCTAAAATAATATATAGGTATACTTGGTACTATAGGGAAACTTCTTAGGCAAGCATTTCTATTTAAAAGCCACTTGTTTCTAGGGAATAGTACCTGTTTAAATAAAATTGAAAACATGCATTACTCTCTCTTTAGTGCATTGGTTTAACTTGTTTAATATGTATTTCCTCATTTTTTCCACAGTTGTAGTTGAGAAATCGTCCCCACCTATTCCTGTTGCAGTCGCCCCAGATGCCTCCACATCGAGTGCAAGTCAAGTAATTGCCCCTACTCAAGTTATAGGTAAATGCTTGTTACATAGTTACATAGTTACATAGTAATTTAGGTTGAAAAAAGACTTGCGTCCATCCAGTTCAACCCTTTTCCTATTCCTGTTTACCATCGCTGACCCAAAAGAAGGCATCCGACTCCAAATGGCAATCAGATTTCTCCCTGGATCAACAAGCCCTAACTAAATATTAATCCCAATACTAACGTGCATAGCCCTCTATATTATGCTCTTTTAAATAAGTATCCAGGCCCCTTTTAAAGGCATCTAATGTATTTGATAGCACCACCTCCTCCGGAAGTGCATTCCATACCTTTATTGTCCTTACTGTAAAGAAACCCTTCCGCTGTTGTAGACTAAATCTCCTTTCCTCAAGTCTAAGCGGGTGGCCCCTTGTCCTGTGTACTGTTCTGTTAATGAACAGGTCTTTTGAAAGCCCTTTATATGGGCCTTGAACATATTTATATAGTGTTATCATATCCCCTCTAAGACGCCGTTTCTCTAGTGTGTACAAGTTTAACTTTTCTAGCCTCTCTTCATAACTAAAATATTCCATTCCCCTTACTAGTTTTGTAGCCCTCCTCTGCACTCTCTCTAGTTCCATAATGTCCTTCTTCAGAAAGGGCGCCCAGAATTGAACAGCATATTCTAGGTGGGGTCTTACCATGGACCTGTAAAGAGGCATAATTATATCTTCCTCCCTTGAGTCAATACCCCTTTTAATACATGCCAATATCTTATTGGCCTTTGCAGCTGCCAGCTGGCACTGCATGCTACTGCAAAGTCTATTGTCTACCATTACTCCTAAATCCTTTTCATTAGTAGATTTCCCCAGAGAAACACCATTTAAACTATATGTTGCATTTTTATTATTATACCCAAAATGCATAACTTTACACTTGTCTATATTGAATCTCATTTGCCATTTGCCTGCCCAGTTACTCAATTTGTCCAAGTCCTCTTGTAATGAAGACACATCCAGTTCAGACTTTATTACCTTACTTAATTTTGTGTCATCGGCAAACACTGATACATGGCTTCCTATGCCCTCTGGGAGGTCATTAATAAACAAATTAAAAAGAAGAGGACCCAGGACAGATCCCTGAGGCACTCCACTTATCACGTTTATCCAACTGGAGAACTTGCCATTTACTACCACTCTTTGCATTCTATCTTTCAGCCAATTTCCAATCCACTCACAAACATTTTCCCCTAGTCCTATTTCATTCAATTTGTAGAGTAACCTCTTGTGTGGAACCGTATCAAATGCCTTGGCAAAGTCTAAATAGATCACGTCAACCGCCTCTCCCTCATCTATATTATTACTTACTTTTTCATAAAATGCGATCAAGTTCGTTTGACAAGACCTATCTTTCACAAAGCCATGTTGGCTATTGCTAATGATATTCCTGTTCCAGCAGAATTCTTGAATATATTCCCTTAGCAACCTTTCAAACAGCTTCCCTACCACAGATGTCAAGCTTACGGGTCTGTAATTTCCTGGCTGGGACTTTGATCCCTTTTTAAATATGGGCACCACATCTGCTTTACGCCAATCCATGGGCACCATACCAGAAATAAAAGAATCCCTGAAAATCAGATATATCGGTCTGGCCAGGGTCTGGCCTAGCTCTCTAAGTACCCGTGGGTGTATACCATCTGGCCCCGGAGCCTTGTCTACCTTGACACCATTCAATTGTTTTAACACTTTTTCTTGTGTTAGCCATTCCCATGCTTGCTGTGCCTGTTCTGTAAAAGTAGTTTGTAGATTCTTGTCCAATGGGTCTTCCTTGGTAAAAACAGAAGAAAAGAAATTATTTAAAATATCTGCCTTCTCTCTGTCACCTTTGACCATCTCACCCGTTTCAGCTAACAAGGACCCAACATTATCAGACTTTAATTTTTTGCCAAAATTGTTACCAAATTGTTACCAATTGTTACCAAACTTAGGCATCTTATAGAATTTATTTAAAAAGAACATTTCTTTGCAATCATACTAATTTGTCAAAATATTTTTTTTTAATTTGGTTAACCAAATAAATGATAATGAATATATTTATTTATGAATGAATATCTTGGAATAAATATGTTGCTTTATATAGCATCACAAGTGGACAATACAAGGTATCAAGTGCTTAGCAAAGTAAAACACTAGAAGTGAGGTCCCTTCTCAAAGCTTACAATCTAAAATGGTAATGGAAGACACAGAATACATAAAGGTTAAGTGTGGAATGCAGTGCAAGAGTTCTGGTCAGTATAGAGGATGTGTGACGTCAGTGCACTGCACTGGTGCAGGGTGAGAGGTAAAGCATTCCACAAATAAGGAGCAGCGAGATTATTTTATTCATCACATTAGCTCTTCTAGTATTTTCATAGTGTCATTGAGAATAGCTGGTACAGTCTAATATATTCTATAGCAATGTGTTGGCATCTTCACTAGCATTCAAGAGGTTAAAAATCATTGGCAAACTTAGAAACATAGATTTTGTCAACAGAATAGAGCTGTCTGGCCTACCTCCCCATCCAGTAAAATACAGTTTTACTGTATATACTTCTCAGAATACACTTATCTCTAACCCATTTTTGAGTTCCCTAATATTATATATCCCTACCATCTCTGCTGGACGGCTGTTCCATGAGTCTTATCACCTTTTCTGTAAAGGAGGAGTTTGGCCCAGGAGTGATCCGATTTCTTTTTATACAACTCCAAGTACATAGAACTTTAGTATCACTGTCTATACACTGTGAACTCTAGCGTGCAGGGTACTCATGTCCTTCTTTTGTCAGTGGGGGGTAAATATACAAATACAATTCTGCTCTAAACAAGCCACGTTAATATATTTTCTATCCCTATCTCTGCCTAATGCCCAATTACTAAGCTACTTACATTCAAAAATTCTCCCCTTGACACCACTTGCGCCAAGAGGCATGCAGTGGGCAGTCTATGGAAGCATACGCTTCCACTGTGTTTAATGCCATGTATTAAACACAGTGAAGATGAAATTATGTAACTTTACTCAATTTTCCTGCACATTCTATGGGGTAGGCCTGAGGTAGTCAGTTGTTATTATACACTAAACTGATGTTATGGTCTAGTGCAGTGGTTCTCAAACTTTCTTCAGGGACCACTAACAGGCTATGCCTTTAAGATGTCCCTGCTCAAATCAAAATGACTGAGTCTCAGACTGTCCCACTTGTTCTCAAGTAGATAATCCTCAAGACATATCCTGTTAGTGGTCCTGGGCACAGTTTGATAGCTAAGGCTAGGTTTAAACACAGCTGTTCTATTGCATACCCTGTAGTGCCACCACAAGTGTTTAATTCTAACACCAGTGGAATGTTGGTGGTAGATTTATAAGTCACTCCAATATATTTTAATTTTGATTTAAACACCTTTGTATCCATTGTACCTCAGTTGCACAGTGTTCTTATGTGTTGTCACCCTATTGTGCAGGGTTTGCAGAATCTGTTGGTGCTTTATAAATAAACTAGTTGAAGAGCCCGTTACACGGGCCATGGTGCACTGCCACCCAGTCGCGGGGCAGTCACGCACAGTGGAGACTGCCCGCGCCACGACTGATACAGAGCTGGACTCTCCTTTGGAGTGTCCGGCTCTGTATCAGCCGCAGCGCGGGCAGTCTCTACTGCGCATGACTGCAGCACGTGCTGCAGAGTCTACTGTGCATGTTGCGGCGTTACACACGATTTAGCGAATTATTATATAGGATTGTGATGATACTGTTACCTGGTTCAGTGTTATCCTTCATCCATGAAGGAAATAGTGACTGAATTAATAAACACTGCCAGTTCAGAAATTATAGCAATACTAAAGTGAATGTCCATATTTTCAGTTGCAAGTCATCACAGGAAGTTATGCTTGCCCATTCTCAGCCCTTTTATGCCACACACAAGTAGATAGTGGCTGCATTCTGTTCTTGTTACTTTTGTCCTGGGGAAGAATAATAGTAATAATTTAATCATTTGGTTGCTATTGAAATCTCTAAGGGGTTAAAGGGTATTTATGAAGGGCAGCAACAGGCAGCCAGATACACCCCATATGTGGCCTTCAAGTCCAAGTGCTGCATATCTTGGTTGAACATTTTAAACAGGGGTTAAAAAAAAATAGATGAATCCAATGAATGATAGCGACTCGGTTTCTAGTACCCAAAGGGTTGAGGTGGAACAGCTTAAATGAGAACTGACATCTTCTAATTATAACACCCCAGTGTACCTTGCCAGAAAATCTTAATGGCTCTTAGTAATTTTGCTATTACTCCTTTTGTTAAGAGCATCTTCAGTCAGTCAAGGAAAGTCATGTCCATGGAGGTTTTTCAAACTGAAGCCAGCAGTATCCATGGGCCTACTTATCCTTTTTAAGGAACAGAGGAGTGTGCAACACATTTACTGTTTCTGGTCTTTAAAGGAGCAGAAAACTTTTTTTTTATGAACACCTAAATGTTATAGAGATTTTCCTGCTGAGTGAAGCACGTGCACTCTCACTGCTGTTATTTTAGTCAAAAGTTATAATGGTTCAAATAATCAGGAAGTAATTTCAGCGTATTTACTTCCTGACAGCATGTAACCAGGAAGGTAGCCTCTATTGCTATAATCAGTTAGTTGCTGCCTCTTTATGCACATTGAATCTTTGTGTTCTGAGAAATACTTTTAGTTTTTACATTTCTTTATTGCAAAATTCAAATAGTTGCTATATAGTTCTGAGTACTAAAATGCAAACATTGGTGTAAAACTGTAGTTCAGTGGACTTTATAAAATGCCAAAAGTTTCATAGTTTTATTTTCTGTTATGTATATCAGTTGTACAGGCCTTTAAAGGAGCAGTGAAGTTTTTTCTAATGAAAACCTATATTTTATAGAGCTTTTCCTGATGAGTAAAAAGGGTACACCCACCACTGTCAGTTGTTTTATTCAAATGGTATATTAGTTCAAATAATCAGGTAGTGAATTACAGTGCATTTACTTCCTGAAAGTTGTAATTGACAGAATGACTCAGCAGTTTCTGTCACATTCTGTGGAGAACTGCTTGTCATTGACTTTCTCCTCAAATCAAATGTAAGAGAATAACTAATCGGAATCTGACCACTGGAGGGCACTGTTAATATAAAAAAACAAACTGTAATAAGTCTGGAAATATGCATTCTCAGCAGTGGGAATACCCTTATTTTGCTCAACAGGAAAGCCCTGCTATGTATATTTTTCATAACTAAAGTTTACTGATCATTTAAAAGGGTAATAGGGTAAGATTACCATTTGTAGTGGGCAGAGTTTATGTCATGTAGTCCTGCTAGCAACATGTCTTCCTCCATGGAAATGACATCCCGGATTCACTGAAAATGTTATGTCTTGTACAAAGGAATAAGGGCAAAATTGGAAGGCCCCCATTTATCAGCTTAATAAAAAAAATATATTATTGTAACATTGCAAAAATGTACACTTTCACTATAAATGCTTTGCTGTTAGCTTCTTTCCTGACATAATTCTGCTCAGCCATTTTATGCATGTGTTTTCCTTATCTGCAGAGATCAACGAATGCATAGTGGATCCTGATATTTGTGGAGAGGGGCAATGCATCAACCTACCCTTAGGATACACTTGCATATGTCACCCAGGCTATAAGACGAATGAGCAAGGGACTAAATGTGTGGGTAAGGAAAGCTAATTCAACTCTGTCTTACTGGAACCTAATTCATGCTTGTTGCCGAAGTTTTTTTTTAACATGGCCAATTGTGTTGCAGTGACAATATAATGTCAAAAGTATATACTTTTTATTTATTTTTTTACTACATAGAGATTATTTCACAACACAGTCACTGTGCATAGTAGTTCTATATATGTATCCCTCAGCTGTTGTTTTTATGCTGTTGACCTCTGCTCTTCTGCTGCCTTATTGTGGACAGTACCCATTAATTTGTGAAAAAGATTACAAAACACAATACTCCTCCCCTTACACACACACACAAACACACACACACACACACACACACACATTCACATAATTGCTAGTAGTGGCTTAAACAGCTGTCCTCTCTCTGTCTCCAAGTAAATAAAATATTCCAACAGAGCTGTACTCGAAATAAATGAGGATGAGATGTTGTGAATGACTAGAAATTATTTCAAACAATTAACCTATGGGGGACAAAACCATTGTCCATTTAAGTCTAAAATGTACTGTTTTGTGACAAATCTGGGTTCTTCAGAGCCTCATTTCTCTGATTCCCTAATTGACTATATGAATAACCAGGGAGCACAATGCAGGCACCCCCATCCCACTTGGAGAGTCTGTTGCCACAGGTCCAGTCTTACCAACGCATAGTTATTAGATGATTGCTCCCCTTTAATATGGAAATATAACACGAGAATAAGTGAGTCTTCATTTCTTTAATGGATTACCTTAACCCAGGTAGGTGACCTTCTTAGGACAATCAGATATATCTGTCTATTTTGATTTTTGCAATATATCTGCAGTTTCCTGCAAATAGTGATCCCTATTTAAGCCTGCCACAAGGTCACATCTCCTCACAGCAAGCAATGGACATCAATAAACCTAAATGCCTCATAAGGGACATAAGTTAACAGATTGTAAAGTGCAAAAAGTAGCAGAGGACTAAAATAAAGTTTACAAGTGAGAAATAATATATAGATCTTCTGTTTGAAGGAAAGGACACCTGATTGGGTGAATAACTATGTTAAACAAAGTAAGATCCACTTATTTCTATCATATAGTTCCACTTTAACCCTTTGAGTGCCAGAGGGGTGCACATCGCATTGCTTTTGCAGTACATTGCACACCTTTCTGACAGTCAATGGATTCAATAACAAAGTTTCCATAAATTATGTGCATGGAATGTGAGACACAATAAAAACAGTATTTGATGGGTCTTCTCTTCATTTTCCTTTCATAATGTTAATACCTAGGCGTTCTTGGTTGGAGGCACTACCCAATAATCCTATATAGATGAATCAGCACTGCATAGATGTCACGTTTGAAGTATTTACTCTTGCCCCATGAAACACAGCAAGTTACCCAAAAGTTTTGGATCTCTGTAGTCGTTTGTTAAGCCACTTACAGGTCCAAAACATCCCTAACATGCTGTGTTTCATGGAGGACAAATAAACACTTTAAAGCAGGGATTATTAACCAGGGTGCAATGGAACTTTGGTGTGCAGAGGACACCAGTTTAGGGTGCCCAGAATTTTCTATGAGGACTTTAACAGAGATGTTAAAGTTTTATTTCTAATACACTTATGGAATTGATTATGCACAATAAGTGCTTTATTTTCATCCTGACTGAGATACCTAAGAATAACTATAGTTATGGTTTGCTCCCTTCGTTAAGACCTATAAAATATTAGTGGTGCTCTGAAAATTACAGATTACATGTTTGGGTGGCTTTGAGGAAAAAATAATTGAGAACCTCTGCTTGAAACAAACTCTAAGACCAAAAAATGAGCTAGGTTCATATTGCACACTTACAGCAGGTGTAAATGTTCATTATTCATATGTTGCACCCATAACATATAATCTTACATTTGCTTTTTAAAGCTTGTTTAAATTGTCCTGTTAATAGAGCATTTATTTAATATTATTCTGTTTGTATTAAGAGCTAAAGCCACTTCATTGATTAGGATTTCTGCCCACTGCTCTTGTATTCAGAGGGCTTGTAACTTTTCTTAGCCCATTCTCAAATATTCCTTGACAGTCAATGGGAGCACTGCAAAAGGCAGGAATGGCTGCTCCCTTAGAGCATATATGAGATTAGATTTTAGACCTCAGCAAACAAATACAGACAATGAAGTACATTGATTTATATGTATATAACCCCCTTATTTCATTTTTAGGTTCCTTAAAATAGATTTATAAGGAGTGCTTGCCCATTAACTCTTTCAGTGACAGAGGGGTACCAACGCTTTACTCTGCAATGCGTTTCGTACCCCTCTGGCACTGAAAGGGTTAAAAAAACTAGCTATTGAAATTTATACAAAGCATAATAAATTATATTATACCTTGTTTCAACATTGTTAGTGTACAAAATGTTAACCTTTTGAGTGTCAGCAGGGTATGCAACGCATTGGCACTCAACGAGTTAAATTACTTTCAATGCAGCCTACCCAATACATCTTCAGTGAAAAGATAAAAAGCTAAAATATATTCCTTCTCAGTTTTTATTTAATAAAGTGTGATGTTTATTTCAGACATGAATGAGTGCACAGAGAAACCCCATCTCTGCTCACGAGGCCGATGTGAAAATACAAGGGGAAGTTTCCTGTGTATTTGTGAAGCAGGATATATGGCTAATGAACAAGGAACAGATTGTATTGGTAAGTTACAGTGGCAGAACCAGATTTACCATTAGGGAGAGTAGGCAGCTGCCTTGAGCTCTATGATTGAAGTGGTGCCTCATATTCTTGTAGGTACAGCCAGGTCATTGGACCAGACACATAATCCTGATTTATGGAGGGCAATACCGGTTTAAATACTCCTTTACTGGTTATTCTTTAATGCATTGGCTGCTAGAGAGGTTGCCAATGCATTGCTTCCCAAGGCGTTTGGGAATGTCCTAGCAGTCAAGAGATTTTTTTTTTTTATTATGTGTCAAGGTTATTTTCCAGTGGTTGTAAATGGGGGTGATGTCCAGCAAAGAGTGTGGGGGGTGGTCATAGGGGGGGCTAAGGCACCTTAGGTTCCTTTCATAGGCGTGCCTGAGATTTAATCGTTAATCGTTGACTGCCAGAGAGGTATGTAACATATAGACTTTTAACACATTGGATTCTTCTCTGACACGCAAAGGGTTAAATCTGGCTATACACACTGACAAACACATTTTTAGTTTGAACCCATTGAGGCTGATGTACGTAGTAAAACCGGATCAGATCAGCTGGAACATACAGGACAAATACAAATTCCCCAAACTGAAATTGATTTAAATAACTCTTTTTTAACATTTCAATGATAGTCTTGGAGACCTCTATTGCATGCAGTTTGGCAAAGCCCTATGTAAATCAGCTGGAATTGTAATTTGTCCCATATGGTGTCAGAGGTTAGGTGGGAAGCTGTCCAGAGGCTCTGATTCTCATACATCAGTCTAGAACCCTCTACAATCTGTCTATCCCCTAAGATCCGGAGCACACAATACAAGTTTGCTCAATGTGTGAAGCCAGCATTATATGAAGATAGGCGTGATAACTCTTCAGTATATGATGCCAGGTGTGAAAGTATAAATGCAAATAGGTGTAAAAATGAATTTTCTCAAGCTACAATAGGCGTAAGAAGCAGATTTAATGCACATTCAAAATACTGTTAAGTGATTATGTTTGATTTCTCAATTTTAGTAGAAGGGAATAATAGATGTAGTTATTACTTTATGCCTTGGTTGCTAGAGAGGTCACACTCAAGATCTCGCTAGTATACAAGGGGTTAAAAGGGCCCACTACTTTATACTTTGCCCAGGACCCAAAAGTGGCTTAATAATGGTACAGTTAGTTTGCCCAAAATGGCTTCAGAGGTGAGATGCACTAAGGTTCAATAAAGGGCCGGGTTGGCGATATGATGGTGTATTTGCTTCAGTTATCCCTGTGAGTATGTCACAAATACACTAGCATTTCCATGTTTTCACCATGGCTTCACCAGGTTTATGATGTTGCAGTGTCTACTTTGACACTGTCTCATTTGCATTTTGAAATGCAGCTTAATGAGCCATTGTTGTATTCCTTTGGGTATATTTATCTGTTAATGTGTCACATTGCCACATAAAATAAGCTCTGATAGCCGGCTATGCTGTCGGAGTTGACAGTTCCGTCTTCACCAACTTGAGGTCAGTGAAGTTGGGATCTTCCAATAGCCTTCTATTGAGCCAGAGAACAGCTGTTCTCTTTCAACCCACAGAGTGCTATAGGTATGTGCATCGAACACCCATTTGACACTGAAAGGGCTAGAACATTAATAATTCATTGACTGGCTTCACAGTTGCTAAAGTAACTTTGAGAACCAGCAGATAAGCTTTTACATACAAACAGTTTCTCTGTTTCTAGTCCTCAGCTGATTATCCACCGATCAGATGTAAATAGAGGACTCATAAGGCACTCTGTTATTTTTAGTACATACTCTTTGAGTGCAAGAGGATTGTTCATGCATCATAAAGCAATGGACAGGCTCCAATTATCAGTCAAAGTGTTCATGCTGTATTCCATTTACCATAAAGAAAAAGACCATTCTGAATTTATTCAATTGTATGTTAAAAAATGTGAATTTGATTTACATAAATTTGGAATTACAGAGATATTCTGAAAAACTGCATTCCAGTCTGCAAAATTCTATTTTATTCATGGAAAAATATAAGCAAGTGTGAAGTAGCTGATGCTGATATACAAAGAACTAGAGCAATTCAGGGAAACTGTAAGGGACAATATAGTTAATGGAGCTTTTAAGCCCACAGTATGCACCTGATCTGGAAAGTAGATCAGTTATATTCAAGTCACTTTATCTTCAAAGGCTCTCTTTCATCTGACAGCGCATAATGGAATTGGAGCAAAGTAAGGTGTGGTGCCATTATTCAAGATGGAAACAAGATGGCAACCTGGGAATTTCAGCCTTGGAAGCTTAACCTTTAGTGAGAAAGACAATTGAAAAGTGTTTAAGAGACATCATTAAATAATAAATTATGGAAAAATAGGTGGGAGTCAGTGTGATTTATGGGTGATACATCTTGTCAAACAAATTCATCTTTTTTGCTTCCATGTGATAAGAATACATTTTTATTTATTCCAGATGTGGATGAGTGCTTGAGACCACACATGTGCGTCGATGGGCTCTGTATTAACACTGCTGGATCTTTCCGCTGTGAATACTGTGAAAATGGCTTCCGCATGAACAATAGAGGTCAATGTGAAGGTGAGCAATCTGTGCAAGCAACTTCACTAGACATATTCAACTGATTTGCAAATGGTGGGGGTTATGCACTAATCTGCCAGTGGAGCTCTATAAAATTATCCTCCGGTGCACTCTGAAGTATATAATAGAGCACATGGTCATTTTAGTGCATACAGATCCATAACACTGCTGTTGTTAATGTTTTATGGCTTAATTCTGGATGCTGAACTATAACAATTCTAGAGCAAACCAACTGCACCATAGAGGAAACATAAAAATTTGCTTTGATTGAAATGGGGCTTTGCAGCTGACTTGCTCCTTGCTTGAGCAAGCCCCCAATGCTTGCCATTTACATGCACAGGAAAATAAAGTTACAGCAGTTTTGTCTGAGCCATGTTTAGAGCATAGTATCAATCATTGGAGGGAGAAATGGAACACTCTCGAATGTCCTTGAATAGTGGTTCTGACCCAGGGTGGCATGGCACTTTGGTGTGCCCTTGACAGCAATTTAAGTTGCCCCTGTTTTTCTAGGAACACTTTAGCAAGAATGGGAATGTTGAGTTTCCCATGGATATATGTTTATACTGGTAGACACAGTAAGCTCCTTTTGTCAGCCTCACTGTGAGAGCTAAGATTATATATATATCCATGTATTTTTCCCTCCATAAGGTCTTTGAGAAAGATCCATGAAATGCTATGGGTGCCTTGAAAATTCCATAATTTGTGTAAGGGTTGTCTTGAGCAAAAAATATTGAGAACCAGTGTCGGTATTCAGTGGGAACAAAGCAAGGTAATCTGACAGGTTAATGGAGATTAACAATTTCACAGGACCACAGTCTTACTCATGAATCATGAGTAAGCACGGTGGTCGTGTGAAATGCGTTGATCTCCATTCACCTGACAAACTACCTTACTTTGTTCCCACTGAATACCAACTTGTTCTGTTTCTGTGTACTGCGCCAAAAAAGTAAAAGGTATGCTTTTTTCGTTTTTGCTTATAAAGCTTGTGTTTTTATTGAATATACATTATTTTTTTTGCTGTAAATGTTTTAGCATTGGTGCGAATACCTTTTGTGTATGGATTTATTTGAAGATAATCAAGGAGCAATATACATATACCTCAAAATAGGGAGCACTTATATATAATAAATACTGAGAATGGTCATATCCACATATATCATATGTAGGGTGCTAGGAATCTAAATCTAATAAACTAACCACAAAAGTAGTAAGAAAAAAGGAAAATGACCAATAGGGAAAAAGTAAATTCTTAAATGGCACTCAGACCAAGTAATCACATATCTTCCAACAATATTACACAAATAAATACAGAATCCCCCCAAAAAATTGTCTGAATTTATTCAGCACAAATAGCAAAGATGGCGCAGCACGAAAAACTGTTAATCCCCCCTCAACACTCAGACATAAGGTCTGAAATAAAATAATTTAAAAAATACACCATAACAATAAAAATAACCCCAAACCAGTCAGACACGCAGGTCAATGTGGAGATGCCCCATGCATGGCCATACACAATCACCTACCAAGTGCATGCAGACATAAACCAACCACACTGCCCTCGGATCGGCAGATCAGACAGAGGACAATATTATTGTCAATCTGACTGATTTTCAGTTGACCTAGTCACATAAGTCACTATTGAAGAGGGGATTATCTTTCTCTCCAACAAACTAAGTAGACGAGTTTGTATTAATAAAGGACTTACAATTATTCATAAGGAATATTTTATTGAGGAGATTTTATTATGAAAGAGGTAAATCAAATGATGATCAAGAAATGATTAAAATGCTGGAGACTCTTGTTGAATAGAGTGAGGAGGTAATTGATCAAAGAGGAGAAGATCAGACCAACATGACATTTACTAAATTAAAACCTAAAAGTAAAGCTATGTCCCCCCTCTCAACCCCTATGTATATAGTTTCACTGAGGCCGTGCTGTGCCATCTTTGCTATGTGTTTAGAATAAATTCATACAATTTTTAGTTTTTGGATTCTATATTTATTTGTGTAATATTGTTGGAAGATATGTGATTACTTGGTCTGAGTGCCATTTAAGAATCTACTTTTTCCCTATTGGTCTTTTTCCTTTTTTCTTACTACTTTTGTGGTTAGTTTATAAGATAATCAAGGAGTCTTCCATTTGCGCACTGCTATACGTTCTTCATATTCTGGAATACATTTTCTATACTTGTTGGCTCATAAAGGAATATATATCCTTTTATGTCCACCTTAAGAGAGTACTGTGCTGTACTTCATTTAGTGCTATTTTTTTGGATTGACCGAATTTTCTATTGTGTGATTCCATAATTTTTAAACCTCTAGAATGCTGGAGAGGTATCCAAGCATTGAGAAGAAGAGGACCCCACCCTTACTTTATTTAACTAATATGGGGTCTCTGGACACCTTAGATTACAATACAGTGCATATTTGTATGGAGATATATGAGTGTGAAAAAGGTAATTTGGAACATGTTGGGGGCACTATGGGACACAACCTTTGGCTCCCAATCATTCACATTTTTTCTGCATCTGCAGCCTTGAGCTTCAGAAGCAGGAATGACAGATTGAGAGCCAAAGACTTTTGGAAATGACATTCTGATGTAATATAATTGCTTGAATGACTGTTTCCACTGTTGTTTTATGATGTTTGGTCAGAACCGGTTGCATCCCTAAGTGACCTCTTCAAGATGAAAAACAAGCTGTGAATGATGGCTTGAATAAAAAAAAATCTTCCTGAAGAGTTTTTATTACCTGAGGAATTTGGCTGACAATGAGCTATTTTTGACTAATATTATCTAGGCCTTAGGCCTTGATTCCATTGCAGTTATCACGTGTTATCAACTGATTTTATGTAACAGATTTCCTTTGACCTCTATGAAGAAAATTGTAGGTGCTCTGCAATATGAAGCAATCTTTTGTATAGCCCTCTTGTCTTCTTGAGGTTAAATTAATAGTGGACAGGTTTTACAGATTAACGATTAACTGAAATAATTCCTTTTGAAATAAAGGCTGTTTATGGGTTTTGATGATTGTTTTCTGGAAAGGACTTGTTGCAAGCTAAATAACATAGACTAGGGCTGTCCAAGTTCAGTCCTCAAGTGCTACCAACAGGCCACATTTAAGGATTTCCTTGATTAACCACAGATGAGTCAGTCAAAATGAAAGTGCCACTTATTAACTCACCTGTGCTTTACCAGGGAAATCCTTACATCTTGGCCTGTTGGTGGCCCTTGAGGACTGAACTTGGGCAGCCCTGACATAAAGGATACATTCAGCTGGAAAATTTCACACTCTGCCTGCATATCTCATATCAAGATTCATTGCTTCTCTGCTGCTTATTACTATTATATTATATTATACTGTTAGACACATATCACAAAAAAAGGTGAAGCAATACTGGGCTAACCATTCTGAAACAAATAAAATTGCCCAGTTCCATTTTGAGTTAAATGAGGCTTTTAGCCCCCTGAATTCTAAAGAGATCTCCAGTTCATTGCAGTTTAATGCAATGGAGACATTGAGGGTTAAAAATCATATCTGAGTGTCCATTTTTATTTCTACACTAGACATTGAACCTGTGAGGTAGATGAAATGGAGGAGATGTTAATTATAATGTAGACTCAGGGTTTCAGTGGCATAAAGGTGATAGCAAAACTATATGTTTTCCAAGAGATGATGTCTATATAGTAGGGAAGAGGACCCTGAACATGGTCCTGTTAGAATCCAATTGAAAGGGGTACGGGTGAATAAGAATCACCTGAAAAATAGAGAAGGGATGGTAAATAGGGAAGATCTGAACCAGGACAGAGCCGTGGTGACATATATGCCAATGCAAAAGAAGGTGTTGCAGAGGATCTGGTGATCAGCAGTGTTGAAAGGTGTAGAAAGGTCAAGCAGAATTAGGGAGGCATGTCCTTTAGACTTATCCAATAGTAAGTCATTAGACACTTTGTTCAGTACTGTCTTGATAGTTTGTAGGGGGCAGAAACTGTGCTATGGTGGGTCAAGTAGAAAATTGGAGGAAAGAATGTGGATTAAGCGGCTGTACAAAACATACTGAAGATGTTCAGAGATGAAAGGGATTAGAGAGATAAGTTGGTAGTTTGAGAGAATGCTAGGATCAAGAGAGTTTTTTGATGACAAGTACCTGATTGAATTCACATAGTCAGTGAGAGGTTGAATAGGTGGATAAATGTTGGGCAGAGGGTATTATTACTGTTATTCTTTATATATCACCAACTTATTCCACAGTGCTGAATAAGGGTAGAAGATAGAAAGCGGAGAAGGTGTGACAGGATGGGATTTAATGGGCAGGTTGTTGGGTGTGAAGATAAGAGTAGGTCTGGTACATCATCCTCAGTGTGTGTGGGTATTAATAGAGAATGATTTCTCATTTCTATAGTACAAGAGGGGTGATCAGAGAGAGGAAAGGAACTGATAGCAAAGTTAAAGACTGATTAAACATAGGTGGGAACAAGGTCCTAGACAATGTTCATTTTTATGCGAGGGAGATTAGGGCAACTGAGAGACAAAAAACTGAAATTAATGTGGAAGAAGAGGTGGCATTGTCTATAGGAATGTTGATGTCAGAGATTCTTGTAGAATGTAAGTTCCTTTCGACCTCTTTCATTTTGTTTACATGATTGTGACACTTATTTCATCCCCATTTATTTATTGCAACATACTACTGTTTTAAGTCCCTGCATACAGTGTGTGGTACCATATAAATAAAGATATACATACATACAGAGGGTAAGACAAGGCAAAGCAAAGCATATGAAGTGTGGGAGCCAAGCAGCAAAAGCATCTAAAAATTTGTGACGTTGGCCCTGGAGGGTGGTTGTTAACAGAGACTCAAAGGGAGGGAAGAGAGAAGGTGGATTGTGTCAGCCTCTGAGCTTGGGAATGAAACAGAAGGAACATGAAGTAACATTTGAAATATAGTTAGAAGACAGTAGGATACTTATATTTTTTTCCTTTCCTGTCACTGGGTCATGAGATGTGAGTGTAGGCAAGGCCACCTTAGGAGAGTGCAGGGAGGTGCATTGTCTGGAGGTGTGAGCCATATTTCGGTAATGGTTACAGGCTGAGGTAGTTGAAAATAAATAAATCATGGACAGCAGTAAGATTGTTGCACACAGCGCGCATTCCAGATAGTGCAGGAGAATGAGAGGGAGTGAAGAGCAGAAACATAAGTTAGGTTGTTAGGATTTGAGTATGGGAATCAGGATTCTTTAACTATCTGTGGCCAAAGACTTCAGGTATATGAGTGGGGCTGAAGTTGTGAGAAATGTATACACAGAAAAAAATAGTATCGGAGTTGGAGCTGTGGATTTTTCTTGGCTAATGGGATGTGAGCAGAGAACACAGTTGTGAGGTGCAAATCATGGAAGATTGCAGCAAGGTGTGGGATATAATGAACGGTTGTAGAGGAGTTGTGAGGGATGGCAGTGTGAGAAAGCGTGTGCCGCGAGGATCAGTACAGTGAGAGAAGTACTCATGTTAAAATAGACCTATGGTTAATTTATCCACATATTAAATATCCTTCTTTGTAGGCCTTTCCCTACCAAACAAACACTTCAAAGACTGGAATGACCAAATACAACTGCACTCAATGCATTTTTGTACTGTAATCTCCCTCTTTCTCGCTCTCTATTACTATCCTTTTAATTCACATGACTTTATTCTCTTGACAGATATTGATGAGTGCCAGACACAAAACCCTTGTCCTTATGACAGATGCGTTAACAATCCAGGCTTTTATGCATGCATTCCTTGTGAAGAAGGATACCGGGGAGTCAATGGGCAGTGCAATGGTAAGTACAGTTTCTACTTTGTAACACATGGGATACCTTGAGTGTACATAATGATCCCCCCTATTTCTATTCTGTATTTCTTCCTCTGTACATTCTGGGGGTTTTTTTCTTATCACAATGAAATTATTTGATTATTACTCAGGGACTGAAATACAGACAGTTGGTGATGAGTTAAAAACAAAAGTGGAGCACATCTGGGACAAATCATTTGCACCACCGGAAACACATAAACATAAAAATTACATTGGCTTTTAAACCTTGGCATGCTAGAAATTTTTGAGAACTTCTATAGCGTCCATAGTAAAGTTACATATTTACACAGTAAATTAGGTGGAAAAAGGCAGAAGTCCATCATTTTCAACATTTGCCACAGTATAACAGAAAATTAGAATTATATAAGCCTTTCTGGCTCCTAAATGGATATTAGTCTGTTTACCAGAACTTCCTGTTCTACCTACTAATATACAGTATAACCCTGTATGTTCTCCTCTGTTAGAAATGCATCTAATCTTCTCTTAAATGTGTCCATTGTAGCTGCCACTACCACATCCTTGGACAAGGAATTTCACATTTTAACAGACCTTACTATAAAAAATCCTACCTCTGCTGAAGTTGAAACCTTCTTTCCTCTAATCGTAAGGGGTGGCCCCTAGTTATCTGACCAGGCCCTGTAATGAAAAGCTCACTACAGAGATCCTTGTAATGACCTTGCATACAGTTATAGTGTAACAAGATACCTCCTTAGGCATCTTTTTTCTACATTAAATAAAGTTTGGCTAGACATTCTTCATACTTCAAATCCTCCATTCCCTTAATTAATTTTCTTGCTCTTCCCTGTACTTTCTACAGTTCTAGAATATATATTTTTTTCAGAACTGGTGGCCAAAACTGCACTGCATGTTTGAGGCAAGGTATTGCCAATGATTTGCACAGTGGCAAAATTATGTTATCCACTCTTGCTTCAATACCCTTTCTAAGCAAGACAGGGCTTTTGCTACTGTTGTCTAACACTGGTGACTGGTTCCAAGTTTACAGTTTACTAGGACTCCCAGATCTTTCTTTAGCAATGAGTCTTGTAGAATAATTTCATTATGTACATAAGTATATTTACTATTTCTTCATCCCAAATGCATAACTTTCAAATCTCCTTTAAATTGATTAAAATGTATTTTTTCCTATTGTGCGCCCTAGAATTGTTTCACTTCATTAACAGTATAGCCCTATGTGTGCTGTAATGCTAAAGCCACACACCAGTCCAAATATTGTGCCACTGGCTATGACAATTTTATGCAGTTATGTTCTTCCATTTATACATGCCATTTACAGAACAATTGAGTGTGCAGTAAGGATGTGACCTACGGCTCTTGAGTTTTGGGGTCTCAAATCAAAAAGCAAATGTGAAAACCCCATGCCTTTTGCTCTGGGAACTACCTGTGCTTTTTTCATTCGCTGTGATTTGCAAATATATAAGTAACTTCCACAAATCGTACACGGAAATAGGATAATGCTTCCAAAATGTCTATATGGTAGCACCGCTTACTTATTCAGATATGAAAGGAACAAAACTAAAGTCACATCCTCTATATCAGTTCCATGCATTATTATTATATGCTTAGTAGTAACATAACAACATAGTTGATGAGTTTGGAAAACAACACCATCTTGTCCGTCATGTTGAACTTTTTCTATTTCTCCTTTGTTAAACAAAAAACCCAGTAGTTGAAACAATTTCAATTCATTTGCGACTCCTTAAAGGCTACTGCATTTTTGCCTAGATCCACATCAGAATTTTAAACCAGCTGTCATAGTTCTTTACATTATTTTTACCTGTAGCTAAATAGGTATCCAGTACTTTTTGGAAATTATCTAGATCTTCCAGGGTATCCTTTTTTGGCAATTTATTTTACATTCTTGCTGTCCATGCCTTTGTTTTAATTAAAAGAGACTTTCTTCCATTCTTATGACCTCTTGTCTTTTGTTCTTTGAGTAAAGAGTTTGCTAGAAACTTATTTTGTATTGGCTTTGAACATATTTGTAAATAGGAATAATATCACCTTTTAAACTCCCCATTTTCTAATGTATAGAAACAAAATTTGGCTAGTCTCTTTTTATAAGAAAAAAATCTTCATGGCATGTCACTGTACATTTTTCAAGTTCAGCAATATCCCATGGTCTCCAAAACATGAATCCATTTTCTGAATGAGGTCTCACCAAGGACTTATAGAGAGCTAGAATTATATTCTAAATTTGTGCATCTCTGCCCTCTTTTTATACATGACATTCACTCACTTTATCCATTATCATCATTGTCATCATTATCATTATTGCTATTATCATGATCAACATTTATATATCACTATGATTATCCCCATTTATTTTGAAGATATTAAAAAATTCAGCAGAGCTGCACTATAGATTTCCAAAAGACAAAATCAGTGTTTAATTGTTGGGCAAAGCATATAAATGTATCAAATCTGAGAATCTCTGCCCTAGGGATGTATCACATTCAGGTTTTGGCATTTTTATTTTAAAATATTTTTGCTCTCTAAAAATTCCACATTGCGAGCAGAGTCTGTATAAACTACAGAAGGTGAACACTATAGTTTATCTTAATAATTCCAGACATTTTCAGTCTTTTATTAATTTAAATGTCATATAAAAGGCAGAAAATCATGAGAAAGATACGTTATTGAAAAGCATCATCTTCATTTGCACTATGTTGAAAATCCACAGTATGAGAATTATTAAACTTTGTCTATCAAACACAGTCGTGATTAGTATCCTGTTTTAATTTGCCTGTTAACATTTATGATTGCTAGTTAATCAAAATATATTTTTTTATTTCTGTGCAGGATGCTGTGCTTGCAGATACTGTAACAGATTTTAAAAAAGTAATGTATACCTATCTAGCACAGAACTATATTGAGAATTATGACAGTTGGCTTCAAGGCAGATAGGATGTTGATCCAGTTAAGTATCCGACTGCCATTTGGATTCAGTAATGATTTTTTTCCCACTTGGGGATTCTTTGGAAATGGCTTCAGTAGGGTTTTTTTTTACTTCCTCTGGATAAACAAGGGTGATTTGGCATGAGCTGGACTTGACGGACTCATCTTTTTTCAGCCTCATCAACTATAGTACTATGTTATTAATGCTAATGAGTGTTTAATTCAGCTTTCACTTGTTATGTATATTATTGTCATAATATGGGACCCTTCTTTTTCTTGAGAGCTTTGAGCCTACCTAAAGTGGACCTGTCACCTTCAATTCAAACATATTTGAAAACTTTATTAAATTCTGCCTGTATCATATTAGCCAAAAGATCTGCAGATGCACAGTTTAGAAGATATTGATACTTTTATTTCTGAATCAATGTAACACCATGTACTAATTAAGCTCTTTGCAGAAAGGAGGGCTTCATTAGCATGCAGTGCTTCACTCAGAAATATCACTTTCAGAAATAAATTTAAATATCTCCTAAATTATCCATTTGCTAATCTTTTGGCTAACATTGTTTTTAAATATGTTCCTAAATAAGCGACTTTGAATTCAGGGAGACTGGTCCACTATAAATCAATGTGAATTTTTATTTGTTCCCTATGGTTTTTTCCAGAATTGCTCAATTTCCTCATAGTACATCAGCCCTATTGAAGACAACAATCGGTATAACAGATAAAAGTCTATAAGCACCACAATTTACATTCCACAATCTAATGGCTGAAGTTCAGGCAATAACTGTCCAGCTAAATTAATACACCATACTGGCACCTTATTCCAAACTGCTGGTGTTGTATTTAGCTTTGTGGCTTCCAAAATGTACAGACTGTCACTCATACTGAGGGCAGAGGCTGTATTTCTTTTAAATAGTGTAAGAAGCCACCTAGAGAGCCATGTTTTGAAGGTTGTCTGTCTGTCCCGTCATACCCACATTACTAGTTGTAGGAGTAACCAGAGCAATCTTAATGCCTCTGCACCAGACACCAGCTGCTTTATGGTGGCTGGTTAACATACCACTTTATAGATCTGTTATTTAACTGCTTAAGTGCTAGAGAGGCCCCCAACACATTTCAAAGTACTGTGCTGGAGACCACTCTCTATTGTTCAGTGAGCCAGGAAAAAAGGCTAGAAAGGCTGCTCACTCAGACCATACGTAAGACTATAATTTAGGCCTCAGAAAATAAATGCAGAATTTTTACAGATGCTAGCATGAAGTAGAGGCTATTTAAATGTTAGTGTTTATGTAAACTCTCAGTTCTGTCACTAAACTTTTTATATGAAAAAGCAAAGCAGATTTTATACAGATGTAGACAAATTAATAAAAATGTGTTGACTTTAAACACAACTTTCTCACAAAAGGATAGTTCATATAAATAAATTTGTGGCTTTGTCTCTTGACTTATTTTTGTTTCCTTTTTATTTTCAGACATAAATGAATGCCAGGAAGACTCATCATTGTGTGCCAACGGAGACTGTTCCAATCTCGAGGGGTCATACAAGTGCACGTGTAACAGAGGGTTTGAGTCAACTTCAGATGGCAAGCAATGCATAGGTAATTGAGCATTTCATCCCAATTTTATTTCTACATTTATTGAATGATGCACTGGAAGTGTGTCTTTTTTTAATACAGTGCAAATATGTTTTTTGTGTGTTAAAACTTTTTGCCATAAGGTGTAAGGCTCCTTGCCAATTAGACTTATCATTTATTGGTGTAGAATATTAATTAGTAAATAAAATATGGGCATTGTACTCCTTATGTTTCTGGCACATATCTGTTCGTGATGTGTCCTGAGGCAAAATTTGAGGTTGCCTTCTCCCTACGTAACAGACCCACACAACCACACAGAAAGACAGAGGAAAACATCTTCACTGTATTTCTCCCCTATAGTGTGTTCCTCTTCTGCATTTGTGGAGGGAAGAGGATGGAGGAATCACAGTGCACAGTACCAGCAAGGCGGGTAACAACTGGGCCAACCCAGAGACTATCGCCTGGCTGAGGACAGTCGCTTGCAATGATTCCTCCCACCCTCCCTTTCATCCCATCATGTTAGCCTGCCCTCTCTTTCACTGCTTGATTGTAGCCCATCCTGTCTTTTCTTCCACTTCCTAGCCTCACTGTTCATCATGTCCCATCTTCCCCGCTCTGTTTGCCATGTCCCTTTTTGTTCCTCTTAATGTCCCAGCTTGCCATGTCCCTTCTTCTACTCCCCTTTTGTCATGTGCCTGTTTCCTTCCCTGATCACCACCCTTCTTCCCCTTCCTGTTCGCCATATCTCAATACCACTGGATGGTCAATGCAAGAGACGCAGGAGAGCAACACATTCCCTGATGTCCTCTCTGACAAGGTCTGCATAAATTAAAAATAGAAACAAATAAACAGAAAAGAACAGCAAGGGTTAGGAGGAGCAGCTGCTTTTATATTATCTCAGCTAAATGTGGTGTATAAGCCTATGTCGCCACTCAGCAGCTCGCTGTAAAGGGTGCTCTGGGTCTCTGGCAATGATAGTACTGCCTGAAGCCAGTGTAAGGGTGCCAAAGGCATACATGTTTTAATTAAAAAACTCACATTAACTCCAATAGATCTACAAAACCAAACCCTTCAGTCACCAGTGGAGCGCAATGATGTGGTAAGCAGGGAGGGTGACTGCAGATATGAGTGGAACAAACCTATGCAGTTATGCACAGTATTGTGGCTACCAGTGGAACAAAGCTGGACACTTAGGCACTGTACTGTGCTGTTCTTTTGTGTCTACCATTTGAATAAAGCTGGAGTATCAGACAGTTTAATGTGGTACTTTATGTAGCAGTGCGATAAGGCTGGGGTGTCAGGCAGTGTAGTGTGGTAGTGATTAGAGTGCTCGTGTGTGTGTCTTTTAGTTGATTTTTGTATGCAACATTTTTCCAGGATTTCTACTAGTTTATATTTGTCTGTACCAGACATTAATGGAAACCTAAACCACGTTGATTTAAAGAGACTTGGGGCTATGGAGCAAACCGATTGCACCATAGCAGGAGAAATGAAAACCCACAGTGATTTAAATGGAGCTTTTAACCCACTGAATGCTAGACAGGTCTACAGAGAGTTATAAAGCTAAAAAAATTAGCCAATGCAACATATAGGTAGATTTTAATTTTCTTCTTGAAGGGATAGTAATGTTTCAAAATAAAAGCAGCTCCAATTAATCTTCATAGTATTTGGGCCATGGAGAGTGTTATTTCAATACTGTCAGAGTTGTAGTTCAAGAATAATTGAATGATAAAATATCCCCCTCCTGCCCCTTTTACCTAGTGTAAGCCACCTCCCCTCAGATGTGGAATCTGGTCTTAATACCAGACATCTCACAGCAAGGGACAATCTTCTTACTGTGAGATAGGTTTTTCAGGTTTTTCTCTTATGCTAATTGAAGATTGTCCCTCTCTGCAAACCACCTGGACACCACCATTCTGTTATGAGGTGAGCAGTGTTTCATCAGTAAAAGGGGCAGGAGGGGGATATTTTATCATTCAGTTACTCTTGAACTACAACTCTGACAGTATTCCATGGCCCAAATACTATGAAGATTTATTGGAGCTGCTTTTATTTTGAAACATTACTATCCCTTTAACAAACTAATCTTGCATTATGTTAACAGGTCTCCTTTAATTCTGAAGATTTGTATGTGTGCTCAGATTAATGATTGCTAAGGTGTGTTGCATTGTTACATCACATTCTCTGCTGTGAGTAGTGCAACAATTTTGTTAACCTCTTGGATGCTAGAGGTGTCTCCAGTCTATTGTAAAGCAATGCACTGGAGACATCTCTAACATTAAATGGGTTATAATGTTTGTTTCTTCTGAAGTAGTGCTGGATTGATTGTAAGACATAAAAAAATTTGCAAGGATTAATTTATGTATTTCTGCTTACAGATATTGATGAATGTAAACCTGGTAATTTATGCTTGAATGGCCGATGCCAAAACACTGAAGGTTCATTTGTGTGTTCCTGCCACGAAGGATATCAGCTGGCTCCCTCTGGGGAACAGTGTGATGGTATGTATGCATACAAGTTGTGTCTATATATACACCTATTGAAGTGTTTCTCAATATTAGTGACTGGGACATGCCAACAGATCAGCTTTTTAAGCTATCCATACTTAATCACAGGTGAGTACACAGTGGCTCAGTAATTTTGATTGATCTCACAGTGCTTAATTATGGATATCCTGTAAAGCTGATCTGTTTATGTGCCCAGAAGACTGGAGCTGAGAATCACTGACCTACTGGAAAAAGTAGCTTATTAGGTGCATAACAAGGCCTTATCTAAGTAGGTGACTCTGCACACTTCTGTGAAGTCTATCACTATCTCTACTCTTTCTTTAATGAGGATTACCCAAGTAGATTCCCATTTAGTGTATATGTATCATGCTTGTTTCTCCAGCCCAAACAGAAATATAGAAACATTGAATTTGATGGTAGATAAGAACCATTTGGCCCGCCTGCCTATTTTTTGTACTGTAAAACCTCAAACCTTATTTGGACCTTGGTCTTGTTTTATGTTCAGGACAACATTATGCCTATCCCATGCATGTTTAAGTTCTGTCACTGTATTAACTTCTACCACTTCTGGTAGGCTATTCCACTTATCTACTACCCTCTCAGTGAATTAAAACTTTCATACATTACATCATAACCTATATTTATCTACAATTAATGTCATCTGCCGCTTTTCTGCCTATTCGCTCAGTTTATCTAAATTTAAAGGGATAGTAATGTTTCACAAAGACAGCAGCTCCAATTAATCTTCATAGTATTTGAGCCATAGAGAGTGTTATTTCAATATTGTCAGAGTTGTAGTTCAAGAATAATTGAATGATAAAGTATCTCCCTCCTGCCCCTTTTACCTAGTGTAACACTGCTCACCTCAGATGTGGAATCTGGTTGCTTGACCAGACAGCTCACAGAAAGGGACAATCTTCTTACTGTGAGAACAATGAAAACCCTGCCCCCCTTGACAGTTTTTTCAGCTTTTTCCCTAATCTTAATTGAAGATTGTCCCTCTCTGCAATCTGCCTGGCCACCTCCCTACTGCTCTGAGCTGAGCAGTGTTATATCTGTAAAAGGGTTGGGAGGGGGATACTTTATCATTGAATTACTCTTGAACTACAACTCTGACTGAATTGAAATAACACTCTCCAAGGCCCAAATGCTATGATGATTACTTAGAGCTGCTTTTATTACGAAACATTACTATCCCTTTAAACGTTGTGCTCTGTAGGTATTTCCTTACACAGCTTATTGTGAGCAGTAGAGATCGAAACACTACTTTGAATTCCCACTTCTAGATCATTAACAAATAAATTTAAAAGTTGGACCCAGGACTGAACCCTGTTGCACCCTATTTACAACATTAGAGGTTCCATTTATAACAGCTCTCTGCCATCTATCATTTAGCCAGTTCTCTATCCATGCACAGATATCATCTTCCAAACCAAAGCCTTTTAATTTATGCAGTAACATGTTGTGGGGTATCGTGTCAAAGACTTTTGCAAAATCCAACTACATCAACAGCAATCCCCCTGTCCAAATGACTACTTACCCTTTCGTAAAAAGCAAGTAAATTAGTTTGACATTATCTATTCTTCATAAAACTATGCTGGCTCCTACTAATATTGTACAATATTGTATAGGAAACGTATGTCTGTATAATAAATTACTCTAAAAGGAACACTATTTACTCTTAAAGCAACACAATGGGGATTATGCACTAAGGTGTGATAAAGTGGAGATGACTTGTCCAGTGATAGCTGTACTTCAGTTTCTATGTTATTCTATGGAGCCCACTTGAGAAATCATAGAATAACACAGGAATTGGAAAAGTGATATCACTATAGATGTCATCTCCACTTTATCACTTCTTTGTCCCACGTTAGTGCATCTCCCTCAATGCGTTGCAATACTTTGGATACCTCTCTGGCATTCAAAGGATTAAAGGAACAGTGAACTTTTTCATTATGAAAAATATATCATTATTTTCTGCTGAGTAAAACAAAGGAATCCCACTCCTGGAGAGATTCAAAAGTTACTACAGCTGAACCAAATTTCTTTTCTTTTTTTACATTGTATTTTGGTCACCAGGTAGTGGTTGCTATCCGTTTCTATGGAGAAACATCATCTATGATGCATGCTCTTCCACAGAGTATATTATAAAATAAAAATGTGCCCTTTGGACACTAGATGGCACTGTAGTAAACAGTTTGATTGACTGAACTGTAATAGCATTTGAATAAGTCATCTACCAGCAGTGGGAGTTCCCTTGTTTTCTCAGTCCTGTAACATTTTGTTTTTCATTAAAAAAGTTTACTGCTCCTTTAAAGCCTTCTAAATGCAAAAATACAGTAAAGCTAGGAGGAAAATAAAATTTCAGATGAGTTTCTTTTCTTGAATAAACATGATGTTCCTGTGTATATGTCTCCAATTATGTAAAGATTTAATTACATACCTTTTTATACTATAGAGAAGAAACTTATACATAGTTTTGAAAGGTATATTTTTGCTATGAGATGAAAGAAATTGCACAGTTCAGCTGTTTTTTTTAACAGATATTGATGAATGCCAAGATTCAAGCCTGTGCGGTCATGGTCAGTGCAGGAACACAAAGGGATCATTTACATGTATATGTGATCAAGGGTACAAAGTATCTGCTGCCGGGGACCAATGTGAAGGTAATTTTAGTCTACTGGCATAATCTCCCACAAATTATTTTATGAATGTTAAGCAAATGATGAGCTATATATGTGGTCAGAGTTTAGCAAAACTTTTTCTGTATAACCCTTTGAGTGCCAGAGGGGTATGCAATGGATTGCTTTCCAATGCGTTGCCTACCCCCCAGCATTCAAAGTGTTAAACCTATGGCTGCTAGGGACATTTCCAGTACAAAACTTTATGGTAACACTCATTGAAGAAATAAATAAAATGAAATACATGGCAAATATGCAGTTGGCTTAAGTTGTCATAAGACTTAGTTCTCCAGGGCAACTTTGTTGCAATACAGAATATATTTATCAGTTTCCTAAGGAGTCATTTACTTGGGGGGATTTTACAATTACAGCAAGTTTCAGTGGCATAATTTTGTTGTTAAAACATCTTTCAACAAAATTGCTACAAAGAAGTCAACTATGTGACCAAGGCCTCAATTTGTTTAAAAAAGAACTCACCTAGGTAGGTGTCTTCCAAACACCAGTCACATATATACATTTTTTGGAGGGGGGGGGGGTATTTGAATTTTCTTTCTTTTTGTGTTGTATTTGAACTCTGCTGTGGTATGTACCTGGACAATGACATTTTAGAATTTTGAAAATGCTTACATGATTCCAAAGGGCTGTAGGTAAGACAAATACACAACCATACTGGCATGGAGTTGACTGTGCATTGAACAAAAACAAATGGGCACACACACACACACACACACACACACACACTTCCTCTGTTGCATTCACCTTCAGAAAATGGGAAGGTGAGAGGGTTGAAGAAGTGTGGTGAAATGTAAGTTGGGAGGGTGGAAGAAGCGTGGTGAAAAGGAAGGTGGGAGACTGGAAAAGGTGTGGTGAAAGGGAAGGTGGGAGGGCCAAAGTAATGTAAGACCTAAAGCAGTGAATGGGAGGGCTGAAACCTGGTTTGCAAGCATACTTTGTAGACCGTTCCAATGAAGTATTGATTTCTATGTTGTGCTATTTCGGCTCTGCTGAAGAGCCGCAGGACGGTCCCGGGACCAGAATATGCTTCTTTCAGCTAGACCCTGACGTCAGTGAAAGGGGAGAGGGGGGGGAGCTTTGTAATCATATATATCTCAAACCATAAAGATTTGAGAGATCGGAGTGGCCTCAATTACTTTAATTTGTTTACTTCCTACAATGTTAAAGTTACTTAATATGATCCATTACTATCCCTTTAAAGACCATTGTTTATCATGAGGAGAGGAAAGCTACAGGTGACTTCAGAATTCAGTTTATATTAGGAATTAAAATGTAAACATATATAAACAGAAATAGACCGAATCATTATAGTTAGCCCTGACTGTTGTGTAACCCTTTGAGTGCCATAGTGGTATTAAATGCATTGTGCCTTTCTGGCACTCAAAGTGTTAAAGGACACCTGCTAAGGCTGCGGAACTAATTAAGGTACACTTATTCACAGGGTACAGTCCCCCTTTAAGGGGCAACTAGCATGAAAATGTTAATCTCAGTGTTTTCCTACTTAATTTCTGCTACTCTGGGAGTATTAGTATTCCAGACTTGCAGCCCTAATTGTACAGGTTTTTACAGGGCTTCTTGTCTCACCATGGCAGTCTCATACGCTATTGGTTGTGCAATTGAGTGTGATGTCACAGTTGCCAATAGGGATCGCCAGAGATCACAGTTTCTGGGAATTCATGTTCATTGCAGTCTGTTAGTATAGACTGCTATTACCCATTGGGTAAAAAAACAGCTAATAGTCTAGCCTTTATCACATATTTTTATTATTTTTTCATTTTAGTTGGACTTTCAGATCAGTTCATATTGTGTATATTAAAAGCCAAGAAACATATGCCATCGTTAAATTTACAAATGCTTCAGATGTAAAACAAAAGGATTGTACAATAATTAGCTCTACTTTACATAGTTACACTATTATTCATTTGATATCTAATCATTACAGACAGAAAACTTATTCTAAACATCTGCTTGTGGGGCATCGATGGTTAGTGGTTTCTCATTTTCCCATATGTTTTCCACTAGATAGCAGCTGAAAGATGAATTATGTAACATAAACATTTCAGAGAGATGTTTTGTTATTTTTTTTCTGTTTGAAAGCTATTTGACTGAAGTATTATGAATCAAGGGCAGACTTTGCAGGATGATTGATTTATTGATGTCAGAGTGGGGTCCTTTGTCTTACCACACTTTGTTAATGACTACTGAGTTAAGTTTTTGTGAGGAAAAAAGTGGTTATGTGAGAAATGAATTCAATGCAGAATGCAGATGAAAGGACATTTGATCTTTTGAGTAGCAATGACACACTTGTGTACTGGTTAAATTACCTCAGACTGTGCTAGGAATGAATTTGTGCCACACACTGGGACAGGATGGGGGGCAGTTCTAATCATACAGCTAGCAGTAAATTTGACCACAAACAGAACCTATTAACAGACTGTTTGGGGAATTAACATAAAGTGTCACAATGCCCCATCAAAATATAAAGGTTAATTTCCCAAAAATTACGTTACAGGAAAAGGACTAGTACAATATATACATGCACAGGTTTTAATTTTCTGCAAAACAAACTAAACTTGTCAAACTGTGAAAGGTCCTCTTTAAGTCCTTTTGATTTGACAAATGTAATTGACATAAAGGGTACAGACTTTAACTAGAGCAACACTGAGCAGACCTCCCTTTGACCTAATAGCACGTTTGGAAGTCAAAAGGCTTCACCTATGGCTGAGTGCATCCTACAGAGTTAAAACATAAGTGATAACCTCTGTTTGAGGTCTGTAGGAGGTAGCATGTGAATGCTCAGCAGCTGGTGAATCATCACATTTCCTAAACACAAAGTGACAGCTAGCTCACTGTGTGCCCAGAAATATCAGTTGTTCCTCACTGAAGAAGCCCATACTAGGCCAAAACACCTGTAGGGTGCTCTGTTGTTCAGAGGAGAGTTGCCTGATGTTTCAGGGCTGAACTGCCTGTGTGGTCAGGACCAGACTGATATGAATATGGATATTTTGTTTTTTTCATAGTACAAGAGAAAGATAATTGTGATTGAGTAGCTTTGATTGGGTGCCATCCAAAGAATAAATGTTTGTTCATTTTCTCAGTATGTTTATTACACTCTTTTCGTCTCCATGGATGACAGCTGTTTTTTGACCACTAAAAAGTATTTTAGCCATTCACAGGTTGCAAAATGTAGCACTTATTAAATCTCTAAGAAGAAGATTTCATTCAAAATTATAAGCTGTTCTGTTAAACAAATTTAGAGCTACTTATTATGAGGGTACGATTCCCCTTTAATGCAGCTTGTGTATTGCACACAAAGAAACATCATTCAGAACATTTTTTTAAAATAATGGTTTACATAGCAAAAGTGACTTTGAATGCTCTTTCAAAGTCCCCTATTTGTTACAAAATAACAGTTCCCCTTTAAAGGCTCAGTATGAAAAACGACATAGGGCATTTCCTACTTAGCAAAACAAGGCTACTGCCACTCTTGTGAGATGTTTCATTCAAAATGCATTACAGCTCAGACGTGTCTTTTGTTAGATTAAACTGCAATTTTTTGTTGTCTTCACCAGATGGTGCTGTTCCAATCACTTACAGTGGAGAACAGTAGTGTATGGCTCAAATGTTCCCATGGAGTTCATTATAAAGAAAACAAATTGTGTTTTGGACATTTGGATTGAGTTGTAATAATGTTTGAATGCAACACCTCCCTGCAGTAGGAGTGCCTTTGTTTTGTAGTCGGGAAAAGCCCTAGAACATGCAGATTTTGGGAAAAGGGGCTGGAGGGATCAACTTCTGCATAAAATAACATTGTAACTGTACAGTTATGGATAATAAGAGCATCAGCCGGCAATACTATTCCTTATGATGAACAAACTGAGCTGCTTTGGAAACAATCTATTACTATGCCTTTAACCAGTGTCTGTCTGAAATGAGTTCCACATCTTTGTATGGTTTGTAGTCTTGAATGATGTACAGTATGTACACAATGTCTCTCATTTATTTTCACAATGAGTATCGTTTCCAGAAACATAATTACATCTGCATATTCATTTCTAAAAGGAACCATTTTGTTTTTGAAGTCTGCAGTGCAGTCTGTAGCCAAATAAAACTGTGTGTCATAAATACTTAAAAGATTACTAGAAATATCTACACACACAAACATGCTATACAAGTACCCAAAATGTCCTGCTTTTTGTAGTCTGATATGCAGTGAAGCAATTATCTCATTTAAACTGAAATGGATCATGATTCAAAAGTAATAAGCCATCCAATCATGCAATAATTGTTTTGTTTGCCAAACATTTGATTACAGACATAGATGAATGCCAGGAAGAGGCTGAAGCCTGCCAGGGAGGAGGAAGCTGCCACAATATAGATGGGTCTTTTGAATGCACATGTCCAGATGGCTTCCAGCTGGTTGATAGAATAAGATGTCAAGGTACAGAATTGTCTAGTCATGGAAAATATTTGCAGGATGTGTTTAAAGAAGAACACCAATAAATCACCACTTACCGGTACCATACTATGGTCAGAAAAATCATAAAGGCCAATATGAATATTTCTTTTTCTGCTGGGTCACTGCTTGGTTGAATATGTACAATTTTTAATCAGTCCTCGATGTGGTGTTCATGAAGGCAGACATGACACAGTTGCTAGAAGGAACTCAAAGTCTGTTCACTGTAGATGGTCATTTTAACACATAGCTTCACAGTGTGTTGCACACCACCCTTGTCTTTAACCTTTTTGAGTGCCAGAGGGGTATCCAGCGCATGGCTATCCCTCTGACACTCAAAAGGTTAAAGGGCATGCACTCTGACTGCTTTAATTTGAAAAATCGTCCACTTCCTCCTCCATGCACATGACATTGAGGACTGACTGAAGAGTGAAAAAGGAATTGACGAGTAGCACACATAAGCAACAGTCAAGTGCCACGGCAAAGTATTGAGGTATATAATTCACCTCTTAGCTGTGCACCCTTGCCAAATATAATAATTCAAAAATACCCAACAAAACAAAAAATGGAAAACCATGATATAAAGAGTATAGAGAAACTAATGTAGTTGGTGAAAGTATTTAACATATAACCTTTTTTATTTTGATGAGAAAAAAATTAATAACATCACTCCTTACCTCATGAAAGTGGCAAATTTTGGTAATCTTCTCAGGTGCATATTATGCCATTGTTGAGTAGTATGATGTGTAATAGAAACCACTAGTAAGCAGCTAGTTCTGAATAAAAATGCCAGTGATACAGGACTGGATTTATATCACAACTGCCCCCAGGGAAGGCACTCTAGGCTATCTTAACTTCTCCAATGTATTGCGGAGCATGGTGGATTCATGGCAATGTTGGCAGATTGTGTCAGAGTAGAGGTGAATTCACAGGGATATGATGGTGAAGATACGCCATCTCCACCACTTTTCCACCATATAGCCATCCTGGCCCCTTATCGCCTCTTAGTGCATCTCCCTCGGGTTTGACTGTTAATTACCAGGAGTCAGGGGACAGAAGATATTTCTTTGGCTCCCTGAATTTCTCTTTAGCCCCTCCCCATTCAGCCTACCATTCAGCCTCTCATTCTCACCACACTCCCACCCCCAGCTCTTTTGATCACTCCGAGTATTCCAGTATAGAAGTTCCTAAGGTACATTCATAGTGCCATTAGAATTTTCTGTAGAAATAAGTGGGGGTTCATTATTAGGAGGTGCTAATGTTCCAGCAGGTAGGGATGCAATGTAACTGGAACTGTGCTAGCAAACAGTTACAGCTGGCCTAGTTCCAATAATGGTAAAAAATAGTAATAATAATATCAGCACTAACTATAACTCTCATTATGTATTTTGCATTAAAATGTCTTTGTTTTCTAGTGATTGCATGTGTAACCCCTTGAGGATCAGATGGGCGTGCAGTTCATTACTTGCAATGCCTTGCAAATCCTCTGTGGTTATATTATCATATTTAAAGGGATAGTAATGTTTCACCAAAAAAACAGCTCCAATTAATCTTCATAGTATTTGGGCCATGTAGAGTGTTATTTCAATAATGTGAGAGTTGTAGTTCAAAAGTAATTGAATAATAAAGTATCCCCCTCCCGTCCCTTTTACCTAGTGTAAGCCACCTCCCCTCTGGCTCTGGGACCAGACAGATCACAGCAAGGGACAATCTTCTTACTGTGAGCATAAGGAAAACCCTGCCCCCCTTGACAGGTTTTTCAGGTTTATCCTTATGTCACTGAAGATTGTCCCTCTCTGCGATCCATCAGGACAGTGTTTCTGCTCTGAGGTGAGCAGTGTTACATCAGTAAAAGGGGTGGGAGGGGGATACTTTATCATTCAATTACTCTTTAACTACAACTCTAACAGTATTTAAATAACACTCTCCATGGCCCAAATACTATGAAGATTAATTAGAGCTGCTTTTATTGTGAAACATTACTATCCCTTTAATTGTATTTGAAGCAGGAAACACTTCTGTTAAATATATGAATGAATGCTGTCTTTCAGATATCAATGAGTGTGAACAGTCTGAACTTTGCAGGCCAAATGGAGAGTGTCTGAACACTGAGGGATCATACCACTGCATTTGTGAGCAAGGCTTTACTCCTTCATCCAATGGGAGATCATGTGAAGGTAAAGTCACTTTCATTTTATAAAAGAAAAAACAAAAATAAATTCTGATATCATTAATGTAGATTTTTTTTTTCAAATTACTTCTTTATAAATTATTGGTGCATTCACTTTAACACTGCCAGTGGGGTATGCCTTGCACTCAAATGGTTAAACAGGCAGAGGCATGTGCAATGCATTTCACACTCCTGTGGACTTTAAATGGTTTCAATGGACCTGTCACCTGTAGACAAAGTTAGTCTATTTTACTAAAAAATTTAAATCTGCCTGCATGTTGTACTAGTAATTTTTTGGTAAAATAAGTAGTATTTGAGAAATTAACCTTGTGGTGGCATGATATGCTAATTCTCTGCACAGCACGACAGTTCTGTTTGAGGCAAATGTATACCTTGTTGTGCTATTAGAAGGGCTCTTTGTATTATTAGCAATACCCCCAGTGTGTGTGTGCACTACCTAGATGCATTCATAGCACAGAGTGTGGTAATATTGGCCTAGCACAGAAACACATTAGCATAAAGTACAAGACTGTGACAATACAAATAAAGACTTATTTCCCAAAAACAAACAAATGTCTAAGACAACATATAGGCAGTTTTTAATTGTATTTAACATGAACTATACTTATGTTAGGGTGACAAGTCCACTTTAGGTGAAATAGGCAATGTCTAGATGGATGGGAACAAAAAAGAGATTGAACTTGCAACAGCAGTAAGTGTAATGGTGGTGCCTGTCCATTACATAGTTCCTTTCCACCTTAAAGAAGACCTAAGGTAAAATCTAGGCTGCAATTCATCAACACACTCTAATAGCAGCATATATTGATTAACTGTATTTCCCGGGCCTTGCATATGTGAGTCAGGGAGCTACAATAACAATCTGGTGGTTCTGTGGCCATTTCCGTGATACACCCACATATGCATACAGGGTAATTGTATCCAGGGATGGATTTACCTCCCAGGCAAGGCATTCTTGGCACCCTTAGCTCCACCCCCAGATCCATCCATTATTTCCTGGCACAGAAAATAGGATTTAACCCCTTGGTTGCTAGGGGTTAAATAATAGATTGTTAAGGTGTATACAACTGGTACAGGGACATTGAGCTGGCTCTGGCTCTACCCACAATTCAGAATGTGGGTGTGACCAGCACAGCTGAGGTGCCCCTCAAAATTTGGAGCTTTAGGCAGTTGCCTACTCTGTCTGTACTCTGCACTGGTGACAAAGTATAATGAATAAACAAACTGTAACCCCTTAAGTACCCATGACATGCTAGGACCATCATGGGAAAACTTCCCTTAAGGACCCATTATGGTCCTAGCATGTCATGGAATTCAGAGGCCCCCGTGATTCCATTCGGAAAAATTAAATGAAAAATGCCCTGTGGCTCTTAACTGCCGGCCATGCCGCCGGACCTTAAGGGGTTAATTTATCATGAGACATTACTATCCCTTTAAGCTGTAAGCTTAATTTTTTTTGTATTGTTTATTATACTATAAAGTGATGCACTGCAGTTTTTTCTATTATATCTTTTTCCTTTCTGTCTTCTGGGTAACTAAAAATAAATGAAACATTAAGCACTTCCTATATCAGATGGAAAAGGTATTTTCAATAATAGATCTGTTCCTATAACTTAGTACTTTGGCTTTGGCTATGCTCCTAACATTTTAACCCCTGGAGTTCCAGTGGGTTACACAAAGCATTGCGGAACAATGCTTTGCATACCCCTCTGGCACTCAAAGGTTTAAGATAAATTGTAAATTCAGTTTAGCCAAAAGAACATGTGGTAAAGATATGTTTTACTCCACCTTAAGTCAACATTCAACTTCTGTATATATAGAATATATTAAAGGGGTATAAGGTTTGAAAATAAAAGCATATCCAATTAATCTTCATAGTATTTGGCCCATGGAGAGTGTTATTTCAGTACTGTCAGGGTTGTAGTTCAAGAGTAATTGAATGATAAAGTATCCCCCTCCCACTCCTTTTACTGATGTAACACTGCTCACCTCAGAGCAGCAAGGTGGTGCCCAGGTGGATCTCAGAGAGGCATAATTTTCAATTAGGCTCGGTTTCATTGTTCTCACAATAAGAAGATTGTCCCTTGCTGTGTGCTGTCTGGTCTTAAGACCAGATAGCACATCTGAGGGGAGGTGGCTGACACTAGGTAAAAGGGGCGGTAGGGGATACTTTATCATTCAATTACTCTTGAACTATGACTCTGACAGTATTGAAATAACACTCCCCATGGCCCAAATACGATGTAGATTAATTGGAGCTGCTTTTATTTTGAAACATTACTATCCCTTTAAAGGGATAGTAATGACTGAAATAAAGGAGATCACTGAGTCTTCTCTGTTGTAAATGTAACACATTGCTCTGTGTTTAACAGCTTACTTTGATGTAGTTCAAAAGATATTAAATGTAGAAAGATCTCCCTCTTGCCCCTTCTGGCCGCCTCCCACTGAATCTGCAGTCCTGTCAAGGGACCAGACGGATGCAGCGAGGGTCAACCTTCAGTGAGTAAGTATAAAGAAAACCCTGCCCCACTTGACGACGGAGGGCAGGATTTTCCTTTGGTTACTGAAGTTTGTCCCTCACCGCTCTCCATCCGGACCAGACAGAGGATCAGAGACATGGCCAGAATGGGCGGGAAGGGGATCTTTTTACATTTCATATCTTTTGAACTACGTCAAAATAAGTTGTTAAACATAGAGCAATGTGTTACATTTACAATAGAGAAGATTCGGCTATCTGCTTTATTTCAGACATTACTATCGCTTTAAGTCATTATTCAACCTTAAAGCGGAACTACCACCTGAACTAAAGTCGCCTGCCATACGTAGGCAGGTGGAGACTAGCTTAATAATCCTTATTTTACCTGTCCAAAGTGCCCAGGAGTAAAGTTATCGCAGATCTTCCGAGACAGGAAGCCAGGCATCACTGCAGACATCTTGTCATGCGGCTGCACTTTCAGTCCCTGTCATCCTTCACAAGCCTTGCATTGGCCCGAATGGCTCCGGAAGAGACTGCCGGCACAGACGCACAGGCTGCACTAACCTGGCCGTCAGTCTCAGAAGATCAGCGATAACTTTACTCCTGTCCACTTTTGACAGGTAAAATAAGGATTATTAAGCTAGTCGCCACCTGCCTAAGTATGGCAGGGTGACGTTAGTTCAGATGGTAATTACGCTTTAAAGGGATAGTAATACTTAAAATTTACTAATCCCCATATTGTAGGCATTAAAAAAAGAAATGAATTGCCCCCAGTGCAGTCTCTCAAACCTTTATGGTTTGAGAGATAATCATTTGTAAAGTTCCCCCCTCCCTCCCCTTTCCCTGAAGTCAGTGTTCTAGCTGACTGAAGGGGAATCCGGTCTTACGTGCATCAGGTGGCTCTGCAGCAGAGCCGAGATCACGTTAATAAAAAAGAAATCCTTCACTGAAACAGTCTTCTACGTGTGCTTGGTTTGCGAGATTGCACTGGGGGCAATTCATATCTTTTTTAATGCCTACAATATGGGGATTAGTAAAATTTAAGTATTACTATCCCTTTACTCCAATATATTAAAGGAACACTAACACCTAAAAATTAAGTAGGGTTTACTAATTTTTAAAATCATATATTTCTATCTAGCATATGTAAAAAAAAAAAAAAAATGATTGTATGTTAAATTCCTAAGATCCAATCCAAAACTTGATGCGTGTGTATAAACTGTACAGACACCATGTAATGAGGAACAGGAGCTAAAACATTTAGTTTATTTACATTATTACCTTCAGAAATACTTATCCCAGCCCATTTGAATATAACGCAACAATATCACTTCTGTGATAACATATCAAGATTACTATTATATTGGGAGACAGTGAGACTTGGAAAAATGCAGGATTGGCTGCCCAACAAAATAATATGCATACCTCACAAGCATCCCTCTTTAGAAGGGACAGTCCCTCTTTGAGACTCAAATCCCTATGTCCCTCTTTCCCACCTTGGTGCATGGGCGTCCGCAGAAATTTTTCCAGGGGGGGGCATAATTTTAATGACATCCATACTCTGTCCTTTTTTCACAATGTCATGAAGGGGAGGGGAATACTCATCACATAAAGCTCCAACTTGCCCTCATATTGCCACCATCAGCTCCAACTTGCCCCCATCAGCTTCAACTTGCTCCAACTTGCCCCCATCAGCTCCAACTTGCCCTCACATTACCCCCATCAGCTTCAACTTGCTCCAACTTGCCCCCATCAGCTTCAACTTGCTCCAACTTGCCCCCATCAGCCCCAACTTGCCCTCACATTGCCCCCTTCAGCTCCAACTTGCCCTCACATTGCCCTCATCAGCTCCAACTTGCCCTCACATTGCCCCCATCAGATCCAACTTTCCCTCAAATTGCTCCATCAACTCCAACTTGCCCTCACATTGCCCCATCAGCTTCAACTTGCTCCCACCAGCTCCAACTCCTCTCCCCTCCACGACGCCTTCAGCTGCCCGCGGCAATCACCTCTCCTCACCCCCTCCGCGACGCGATGCCCGTCACGCACAGTTGGCAGCCAATGAGAGAGGGGTATCCAACTCTCCTCTCTCATTGGCTGCAGTGCAGACCGCACTGCAGCCAATGACAGAGGAGAGTTGGATACCCCTCTCTCATTGGCTGCCAACTGTGCGTGACGGGCATCACAGAAGGAGAGGTACTTCAGAGTGCGAGCGAGAGCTACGCTCAGGATTGGCAAGATGAAAATCCGGGGGGGGCAAGTGCCCCCCCTTGCCCCCCCCTGCGGACGCCCATTCCTTGGGTGTCCCTCTTTTTAGGAGATCAGACAGTGCGGTGTGTGTGTATATATCACATTCCTCCCCAGCAATAAAACTCAAGTAAATTTTTGTTTAAACTTGACCAAATGTGTTTATAAATTAGTTTGTGTAAATGTAATACTCTAAATCAAAGAGGTGTCAATTGGTCATGAAATAACTGTAACATAACAATTCTTGTCAATGCCCTGCCCACCATCCATTCCTACCAGCAACACCACCTAAAATAAAAGTGTCCCTTTTGGCCTTTTGAAATGTTGTGAGGTATGAATATGTAAGTCTAGACTTTAGGTCTCAATAACAAATAGAGACATTTTACAGATGCTAGCACATGTTATTTATAGGGGAACTAACACTCTGTAACGGCCTGTGTGTAAATCACCTCTACTTATGTTAAACATTATTTATTTATAACTATAGTTTACAAGATATTTAGCTTTTTTTATTTGTCAGTTTATGCAAATTAGCCAGTACTTCCTGGTAGGAAGTGGCACTTGGGAGGGAGAGTGGACTATCAGTGATACACCAGGCTCTGACAGCCAGTACAGCCTAGTTTGCATAAAGTGACAAATAAATAGAGATAAATATCTTATAAGCTATTGTTTTAAATAAAGAAAGGTTAATATAAATATGTGAAACAACTAGTTGTGGCTCAACATATATAAATAATCAAATCTGTCAGGTTAGTAAGCAACTCGAATAAAAGCCCCCCAATCCCAGGGTGCCCAAAAAAAAATGATACCTAAAAAATAAATGAAACAAGCGCTACAGTTTCCTGTATAGAAAGTAGAATATTATGTTCAAACTCTAGTCCATAAACAGTCGGAATATGTTCAGTCGGTTTTTATTTTAAAATCAATACAAACATATATATCAACATCATAACAATCAACGACTTAGAAAAGTATATAATCAACACAATGTGACTCCCAAATGGTAGTATAGTGACTTATGAAGCTGGTGAACACTATGTAAACTCTGGATAATACCAAAAAACATGTATCCAGGATGACTAATCAGATAACTAATCAGTTACTACGTCCAATTTCTACACTGAATAAATTTGTATCACACACAACACCAAGATAAAGATAGCACCAGTTACATTGCAGGTTCTGGGATGTAACTGATGATATTGTTATCTTATTTAATGTAAATATGTGATTTTGAAAGCTATTTCAAAATAACCCAGTCATTATACAGTGTTAGGTCCACTTTAAGTGTATATACCCCCACATCATTTTTAAGTGTTACTTTTACAAGGAAAAGTGGCATCAAAGTTGCATTAGCTGTTTGTCGTTGCTTACCTGCCACTACCCCTTTCAATGCCAGAGGGGTGTCCACCACATTACTTAGCAATGAACTGGGCACGCCTCTGACACTCAGCCATTTAAGAGAGATTTTTACCTGAATGTCAACATAGAATAATATAGTCAAAAGCAAATGAGTAGCAATTCTGGAGCACAAAACTACACCATAGGTGTTGAGATCAACATACCTGAGGACTTTACTCTCTGCTCAGTCCTCTGGTGCTGCTGGGGGAGATCAGTGATGCGATTTGTGTCTAAAAGGGGTGGGGCACACTTTGTAGAATGTTCTCATGAAGATTCTCTGTGCATGCAATGTTATTGTGGCTCTGCTGACGAGCCCGTCTGGTCCGGTACCAGAATACAATTCTGTCAGCTAAAGCTTTGACGTGACTAAAAGGGGTGGGGGGGGGAAACTTTAGAAGGATATTACACCAAAACTATGCAAGTTACATCAAAAAGACATAGATCCTTTGCTTTAGCTTTTTAATAAGTATAATATTAAACCTTGTTAAAACAAAGTATTACTATCCCTTTAAGGTGTAGATATTATTACAAAAGAGAAAAGAAGTCTGCATTTAAAAAAAAGTCCAGTAGCAGAGATGACAGTATGTCACTGGAAACTAATGCTATTTTGGCAGTACTAGCACACCACATTCAACTTATCCAGGCAGCTCCTGTTGAATCTGTTGAATATTTATATTTATCGATTCTGTCTGATGCGGCAACTACACTATGAAAGAGTTTTAGATTATGATTCACTTGCAGTTTTTTTTGGCAAAGACATACTCGGTCTTAATTTTGATCCTGTTGCCATCTGGTAAAGACATTACTACTTTTAGAAGGTCCTAACCCTATTCCTGCTACACAGAAACCTTGTATTTTGACTTAACCATTTGAGTGCCAGAGAGGTATCCAACGCATTGCAACACAATGTATTGGATACCTCTCTGGCACTTGGAGGGTTAACATATTTTGCAAGTGCAAGTTTTGTTGGTTTTCCTTTTTTTTACATTTTTTTTTTTTTTTTTTTTTTTTTTTAAATTTAAATCTTTATTGAAAAAAGATCATGAACAGAAACAAAAAAAAGAACATCTCAATAGTGGGTTAGACAGAGAAGATACACAAGGTACATGGCATATGAAATCCAAAACAATCGCAAGAGTATAGCAATGATAATAAAAGTTAGTGATATGTCGACGTTCTTCAGTATAGAAAAGGAGAAGTAGAGAGAAGAAGAAAAAGAGGAATAAGAAGAAAAAGAAAAACGAGAGGGGGGGGGAAGGGGAGGATGGGGAAGGGGAGCTGCTACGGGGGTATGTACCCTAGTACAGAGGAAAAGCCATGTTATAAGGGTCAAGAGTCAAGCCCTGGGGATACAGGTGAACAAAAGCAAGAGTCAAGGTCAAAAAGAGCATGTAGCAAAAAATTCGTCAATCGTATTAGGATCTCCACCTTTGGCTGTAAGAAGTATCCGTAATATAGATATTTGCTGCCTTACCCCAAGTGCCCATTCAGAGAACGTAGGCGGGGAGGTATCCTTCCAGTGTCTCGGGATTAAAGACTTGGCCACTAGAAGCATGGTCCGTAGTATAGATTTCCGAGGGTACGGGAGTCTAGGAAGGTTAAGGAGAAACAATGATTGCCAAATATCTTGGGAAAGTGTAATACCTAAACTTTGCATAATGGAATCCAAGCAAGTAGTCCAGAATAGTTTGATTTTAGGGCATGTCCACCAGATATGTGAGAATGTGCCAGCGTCCCCATTGCATCTCCAACAAGTGGAGCTGATAGAGGAGGATATAGAGTGGAGTCTGGAGGGAGTCAAGTACCATCTAGAGAGGAATTTATAATGGGATTCCAGGGCTGTCGCTGAAATCGATGCGGAGGCTGCCTCCCTCCAGATTAGATCCCAATCCTCTACGGATAAGAGAGTATTAAGTTCCTGTTCCCAAGCAGCGGCATGTTTCGGTTTAAAGTGGGGAGGTACAGAAGAAAGAATAGCGTAGACCTTCCCCAACATCCCTGTAGGCTTTTTCGTAGCCAGCAAAAGAGATTCAAATTTAGTAGGCTGGGAGTTCCATACTTTCCGCAATGACGGTTGTTCCAGAAAGTGTTTGACACGTAGGAATCTCCATAATTCTGAGAGCGGTAGGTGGTAATCCGTTCTGAGGTCATCGAAATGACGGATGGCACCATCACAAGCTAGATCTACAATACGTATAGGGATAGGGGTAGACCAGTGCGGGAACATGTCAGTAGGGAGAGTATAAGGAGTTTGGATTTTATAAAACACTGGAGAGGCTAGAGAGGGTGATTGGGCAAGAGAGACATTCTTATTACTTATGGACCAAGTCGAGAATACATGTGAAATAATGGGATGAGATTGCATAGATCTGTTTCTCATTTTGGGATGAAGAAATAATTCGACAAGAGGGTCCCCAGAGGTAGCATGAAATCTCTCTATGGAGACCCAGGCCTTCTCAGAGGAGGCGTGTGCCCAATCTATAGCCGACATAAGCGTAGAGGCATAGTAGTATTTCACAAAATCAGGCAGACCCAGACCTCCCTTTAGTTTATGGGTATTCAGACATTTAGCAGAGAGTCTCGGCGGTTTAGTTTTCCATAAAAAGCGGCGAATATGTCTATTAAGGAGCGTAAAGAAAGAGGAAGGTATATGTATGGGCAGGGTTTGAAACAAATAAAGGAGTCTCGGGAGTACATTCATCTTGATCACATTGACCCTGCCGTACCAAGATAGGAATAATGGGTTCCACCTGTCAAGATCTTGCTTAATTTTGGTCAATAAAGGGGGAAAGTTGAGTTGGAAAAGGGAGTGCACCGAAGAAGGTAAGTTAATACCCAGGTAGCGGATGGAAGAATTCGACCAGCGGAAAGAGGTTAGATGTTTAAGGCTTTGGAGAAGTGGAGGCGGTAAACCAATATTTAAGGCCTCGGATTTGGCGAAATTAATTTTAAAGTTGGACAGTGCCGAAAAGGTGTCTAATTCGGACAGAAGAGGACTCAAAGAGCGATCTGGGTCAGTAATAGAAACAAGGACATCATCGGCAAACATAGTGAGTTTGTATTCTGATGAGCCCAGTTGTACCCCTTGAATAAGATCGTTCCGGCGTATATGATGCGCTAAGGGCTCCATAATCAAAACAAAAAGAAGTGGGGAGAGGGGACATCCCTGCCTGGTACCGTTAGAGATATAAAATCTGTCAGATAGGAAGCCATTGACCCGTACTTTTGCGTTAGGATTGTGATACAAAGCAAAAATATATTTAAGAAAGGAAGGACCAAATCCAAAGGCCTGCAACGACCTCTCGAGGAAGAGCCAGGAAACTCTATCAAACGCTTTCTCAGCATCCGTTGATAGAAAGAGAGATGGAACTTTCCTATCGTTGACGTAATGTAATATGTTTAGTAATTTGCGAGTGTTGTCCCGAGCTTCTCTGCCCGGTATGAATCCAGCTTGGTCCACGTGCACTAATGAAGTCAAAAAGGGCTTAAGGCGTTCTGCCAAAATTTTCGCATATAGCTTGATATCAAGGTTCAATAAGGAGATAGGTCTATAACTATCACTACGTTGTGGGTCTTTACCAGGTTTAGGGAGAACCGTTATATGGGCCTCCACCATAGACGGGTGAGAAGTTATATCCAACGGCAAGGCATTAAATGCTGCGGACAGTAGTGGGAGCAGTGTATCCATAAAAAGCTTATAGTAAAGATGCGTGAACCCATCAGGGCCAGGGCTCTTCCCGGGTGGTAGTGCAGCAATAGCTCTGCGAATCTCAAGTAGTGAGATAGGTGCCTCCAAAGCTTCTGACGCTGCTGGGGATAAACAAGGAAGATCGGCAGAGTGAAGATAATCAGAAATGCGAGAGTCTAAATCTGGATGGCGCGAGGAAGTAGGATCTTGCAAATTATAAAGAGAAGTATAATAATCACGGAAAACTGAAGCAATTGAGGCTTTGTCATAAACTAAAGAATTGGAGGATGTACGGACAGACGGGATATAATGGGATTTAAATTTCGCCCTTATTTGGCGCGCAAGGAGGGAACCAACTTTGTTACCATGTTCAAAGAAATGACATTTAGTTTTAAAAAAGAGACGTTCCATCTTAAGATTAAGCAAAGAGGTGAGTTGTGATCGAAGTTGAGTGAGTTGTAGTAGGCCTTGATCATCCGTATTAAGTTTATGGGCCGATTCCAGCTTTGCAATGTCAGTCAATAAAAGTTGGATTCGCTGAGTGCGTAGTTTCTTCCGAAGCGAAGACATTTTAATAAATTCCCCCCTGAGAACACATTTGTGAGCCTCCCAGATTGAAAGAGGGGATGTAACGTCATCGACATTGTTAGAGATGAAGTCATCTAACATCAAATTGATATGGGTCTTCGCATCCTTTTGCAACAAGAGAGACTCATCCAAGCGCCATGTAGGAGGTGACATTGGTCTTTTGCGTAAAGATAAATCTAGACGGATTGGAGCATGATCTGACCAGGTGATGTTATCAATCGCTGCTGATTCCATAATCTGTAGGTGTTCCTGCGAGATTAGAAAGTAATCTATACGGGAATAGGAATTGTGGGGATGTGAATAAAAAGTAAAATCTTTGCGGTCTGGATGACAGAGTCGCCATGAATCCAACAGATTGTGAGTGTGGAGGGTATCTGTAACAGAAGCGAGAAGGGATCTAGGGTAGGAGGAATAACCCGTGGAACAATCCACAGAAGGTTGAAGTGGGACATTCAGGTCCCCTCCAACTATCAAAACCCCCTCACGGAAAGCATCAAGTTTATCCAAAGTGCGGGAAAGAAAAGTGTCTTGACCTGTGTTGGGAGAGTATAAACAAGCGAAAGTAAAAATCTGTGAATCAATAGAACCTTTCACGAATAAATATCGACCCAAAGGGTCACGGAGGGTTGTGGAGATTATAAAAGGGACCTTCTTATGGAAAAGAATAGCTACCCCAAGTTTCTTCTGGGGGGCGGATCCCAGAAAGGCTTGTGAATAAAATCTATTTGTCAAAGACATCTCCCTAGAGCGTTTGAAATGAGTCTCCTGAATGAAAACAACGTCGCCTTTAAGCCTGTGAAAGTCATGTAGCGCCATAGAGCGTTTGAGAGGAGAATTCAGTCCTTTTACATTATAAGATAAAAGAGTTAAAGAAGAAGACGAAGAAGTAGCCAAAGGTGGAGTATCCAAAGTGGAAGTCATCATGGAGGTGAGGTAGGAGATGCCAAGTCCAGATATCCCCAGGGCATGAGAGTGACAGCTGCGGGAAGGGGAAACGGAGGGATTAAGGGGGTGGAGAAGAGGAGAGGGAATATGAGGGGAGGAGAAGGGAGGTGGGGAAAAAGGGTAGGAGAAAAGGACGAGAGAATAGAGAAAAGAGCAAAGAAACTAAAGGAGAGTAGGCTCACGTGAGGTCTGGATGATGAGGATTTCATCATCCGCCCACACGGTAGAGAAGGAGAGAGCCCGAGGAGGGCGAAGAAAAACACCAGAGAAAGGAATAGAATGTCCTTGACAGGACTAAAAGACAGATTTGGTAGAGAAACAAGCATATCGAATAAGGGGAGACTACCGGAAGAATGAGAAATAGAAGTAAATAGAAATGTAAGTAAATATACAGCCAATATTAATATGGAACACATAAGTAGGATGGGTACAAAACATGGGGTACAAAGGAGAGACATATACAATAGTAGTTAAATAACATCGGATCCTTCTCCGCCCCCCGGCCGAGCAGTCCTCCTGGCAGAAGGTAGGAGGAGTGCATGCGGGGGGGGGGGCAGACAAGAGGCCGATGTGACCTCATGCCAATAGAATGAGTCCCAGAGCCCAAAAGACCTCTGAGAGCCCATGACCTTAAAAAAAAAAAAAAAAAAAAAAAAAAAAAAAAAAAAAAAAAAAAAAAAGGACTGGGTAGGAGCCCAACTGTATACAACCAAAAAGTAAACCCCAAAATTAGCCAATCACGGATACCCAATGAGTCAAAAATAAGTCCATTGTGAAAGTGCGGTCTGAATAGTGGGAAAACCTCCACTTTAGATTATAATAAGTCTTAAAATCATGCTAAACCGTCAGTAACACAGTGGATAACGAATGGTACGCAGCATGCGCAGGCTACGCAGTCAACGCACCATAAACACTACACATAATTTCTGCGATACACGTAATGAGTGCATCGGGCCCTTCTCCCCCGCCCGACACCACAGACCACTCCGACAAAATACAGAGGGAGCGTGAGTCCAGCGGGCAACAAGGACCCAGTGGTATCCCATAGTAGCAAAGTGGACCCCCAGGTCCATAAAGTCCACAAAAACACAACTCTTATAATAAAGCATATAACATTCCCAAACAAGGGGGGGAATATATATGAAACAATAGACCATGAAGCATAATGTCTACATATGTAAGCCGGGCCGAGGCTTTACAGCCTCATCTTCAACAAAGAGTGGAGGGAATGCTATATTTATTATACCCCCAACTAGTAACAAAGAATTGGGACAAAAAAGTGTACAACACATCCCCCGGATCATGAGAAAGCTATGCATCGAGCCCCCGCATGCCATCCACCCCCACGCGCCTCCCCGTCTGTAGGCGGAGAGGGTATGCGCAGAACAGCATGCGGGGGGTCGATACACCCCCACACCGGTAAATCGGTTCCGAAAACCTAAGCAAACAGTTCAGAAAAACGAAGTAGATCCGAGGCGTGGGGTACCCTAGCCAAATGAAAACAGCATAATCTGCAGTATAACCCCACCAGGTAAACTCATACCCTGCATTGGGCCCTTCTCCACCGTCCAACGCTACAGGTCCCCTCGGCCAAAGACGAAGGGAGTGTGTGTGGAGGGGTAGACAAGGAACCAACACAGCCATACATCCCCCAAGAGGGCCAACAATCCCAAAGGGCATATCTACAAATACAAGTATAATAATTGTGCACAATACACATAATACGCATAAAAAGAACAAATAACCCCCAACCCTATTGAGTCAAGGGTAGGTAAACCTGCGGAGGCACGGAGGTGATCCGAAAGATAGCACTCCTGAAGTCCAATGTCCAGTAGGAGGGAGTAATATAGAACCAGTATATGAAAGTCAACCCACTGCAACAGGTCCAGAAGACAAGGCAGGCGACATGGGTATAGCCCTTGCAGCTTTACGCTTCTTGGGTGCGGGTTTCCATGGGGATCCATAGGTGCTGCAATCCATAGAGGTAGGTTCATCTATTAAACCCGTAAGTACAGTCTCAGAAATTTGAAGATTTAGTGAAGACAGGAAAGCCCGAATATCACCTCCGTATTGGAGGGAATGGGTAGTATCATTTAGTGAAGCCAAAAGCGACATTGGGTACCCCCATCGGTATTTGATCTGGCGGTTTCTGAGTTCCATGGTGATAGGTTTCAGGTCCCTTCTCCATCGAACAGTAGTTGGGGATAGATCTTGGTATACAGAGATTGAGTGGCCTTCAAATTGAATAGTGTGGGTTCCTCTAGCCGACTTGTATATCTCCTCTCTGTCCGGGAAGTCCCGGAATCGTAGAATGACATCTCGTGGAGCTTCAGACGGAGGGCCCCTGGGTCGTAGAGCTCGGTGTGCACGATCCAGGTAAAAGGTCCTGTCCCCAGGGGATTTGACCAGGTAGAGGAAAAGGCATTGGAGAAAAGCAGGTAAAGAAGTGGCTTCCACAGTCTCGGGTATACCCCGAATTCTCAAATTATTACGTCGGTTGCGATTATCCATGTCGTCAACTTTGAGCCATAAGTCTTTGTGATGTTGTTGAAGTACATTGAAGGATCGGGATGACTCCGAACGCTGAGCTGAAAGATGAGCCACACTCTCCTCTAGGGCCTCAACCCTCCCGCCGATATGTGTGATGTCTTGGCGAACTTTAAGGAGTTCCTCACTGAAAAAAAGCTTGAGATCGGAGAGGAGGTTGGAAATATCTTGTTTCGTCGAGGGTGAACCAACATCTTCCTGGATGGAGGGAGATTGGGGCCCAGGCTGCATCGTTTGAGCGTCACGAAGAGGTGAGTCTGGAAGATCCGCCATCTTGGCTCGTCTGGCGTCTAATCGCGCAGTGGTCTTGCGGTTGAAAAAAGTACTGAGCGAGGTAGATTTTTTCAAATTTCTTCCCCGGACCATTATCCGTGGGCGTTCGGGAGAAAGAGTACGCGCTCCAAAGAGTCTTGCGGTGGCTGTGATAGCGTTAAAGAGCGGTTACAGTATCCGGTAGTCAAGAGCTCGTAGATTATGCGGCCATATTAGATGGCTGCCAGACCACGCCCCCTTTTTTACATTTTTATGTCCTTGACTAGTGTAGAAGCCAGTAGAGGGCTCAAGAAACGGCTGAATTGTTGAAAACTAAGAATAAGAAGTTTTCATTACAGCAATGATGTGTGTTTTATTATGGAATATAGCACAGATTTTGGTTGTATTAAGAATATTGTCAAGAAATACTTGCCAGTACTTCAAGGCGATGTAAATGTAGCTTCATCATTGCAGAATGGATGTAAATTCACAGCAAAGAAAGACCCTATCCTAGGTACTAGACTTTCACCAAATCTCTTTTGGAGTGGTAAAAGAAACACCCCTACCTGGCTTAATACAGTAGGAATGTTTAGATATGGGGCAAGAAGATGCCTTTCATGCAACTATGTATGTAGTTCTACTGAGTTCTTAAGTTAAAAAACAAATATTATATACAAAATGAAACAATATATTAATTGTAGGACTACAAATGTTATTTATCGGATTACTTGTCTCCATTATAATATACAATATGTGGGACGTACATCCCGGTGTCTTAAAGACAGAATATGGGAACACATTTGATGTATTAACAACAAAGATTTGAGTAAACCGGTTGCAAAACACTTTTTTGAATGCAATGGTGTTGATTTAAATCAATTTGTTTTTCAAGGTATAGAGAGGATCTTTATATCAGAGAGAGGAGGGGATATCACGCTCTTATTGGATAAAATGGAAGTTAAATGGATCCTATATTTGGATACCAGGATACCCTACGGGTTAAATTCTGAGCATGTTGTGTCTCCCTTCGCTCGACGTTGACCCTTTCCAAAAGAATAACCCTTTAGGCATTTTTTCATATGGGTTATATTTTTTAAAAAAATTTTAGTTACTTTTGGTGATATTAATATTTTTTATATATATATATGTTCTGTAAGAGTTTTCACTCTCTATTTACACATTTCATATTTAGTATAGGATTAATATGACTTTTATTTATATCACATTTAATACATAATTTTTCTTCACTCTATTATTAATAACTAGTGTAAAAGCCTGTGTACACGGGCCAAGGTCCGGGTGATGTTAACCCTTTGATTGCTTTGCAATGCGTTGCATACCCTCTCTGGCACTTAAAAGGTTAAGAGGGCCGGTCCTGCTCTGCGTCCTGCCGCCGACGCAGTCATACACCGTAGAGACACAGAGTGCTCCCAGCACAGAACTCCCAGCATTCTGTGCGTTCGGGCAGTCTCTGCTGCGCATGATGGCTTCTGACAAACATCCTAGTGAATTATTATATAGGATTTGCCTAACTGATATTTTATTAGACTACATCCTGAATTAGTTATTCAGGTCATTTCACATTATATTTGTCATAATTTTTTATCACATATGAGTATTTGATAAAACACATGTATGTTTTGGCATATTTTTGTTTTTTAGACTGCAACATAATACATTTTGTTTTTTGGTGTATTAGTTTGCATATGTACATTTTTGTCTGTTCATTTAGCGATAGTGTGTGGAGTCTAATTATGACACGTCACTGATTGAGCGACATAGAGGTTGTTGCTAATTAACTATTTTATCTTGATCTGTCAGTTTAGTGTGTCTGCTGTTTGGCGGCTTGCTCCAACATGCTATCTCTATAAAAGATTGTATTGTTTGGTGTTGTATCAAGCCTATGATTAAGTGGGATTTTCCCATGAAACATGTCAGGCGGATCATCACCATTGATATTCTGTGACACTTTATGACCCTCCATGTCTATTTTGAAATGCTTTTAAAAGATGACTTCAATAAAGCGGAGTTTTAAGTGAATGGAAATGTCTTCATTGGGTCTAATGAGTCTTGATGAGTCTGTGTAGTGCTCCTTATCTGTGTCTTCCCGTCTGCTAATATTCATGGTAGCCTCAAAGAAGCAGTCCCACACAAGAAAAGTAACGTATTGTTCCTCTTAGTATAATCTAACTATCTACTTAGCTCTAATATGTAGAATAGAAAGAGATAATGCACACCTTGGCAAGTGAAAGCATTAATTAGTGTTATAGACTGTATTAGGTGAAAAGTTTTACATTTTTAGGTTACATGTAATGCATGCTGTTGTTGGTCTGTCCCAGTAAATGAGAATTAAATATTATGAGTAAATAATTAATTGACACTTATTTGAAGATAGTGAGAAACTTTATCAAGTAAAACAACACTTAACCAGAACAATCTGATTGGATTTGTTTAAGATAGATTCATGCTGTTTGCGAAATGTTATGTGCTCTCCAGACCAGACAGTTTTCAAGCTATGCCATATGCCTCTTTACTTTTGAACATCCAGTAATTCATTATGACCCATTGAGACTATAAATTCAACTATGCAGTGTTACTGCAAAACATTTTTGCTACCTCATCTATAAACGTTGTTGCTGTGTAAAACAGCTGGAAACACAGTAAAATATTAGTGGTCTTCTTTTTCTGTAGAGCAACTGTACACTAAAGCATTATGACATTTTCCATTTTGCTTTCTTCCCTCTGAAATAATAACCCTTTAGAGTAGGAGTTGTCAATTATTTTTGGTCAAAGTCCGTATATCGGAGTGTAGCTATAATGAAGGTCCAGACTACAGAGAAAATAATATTTCACTTATATACTTATACACACTCAAGCACTCGCACATACTCCTCACACACACAATTACTCTCTTTCCTACAGACATAAACATTTTCTCTCTCATAAATGATCACACAACAACACAGTCACTCTCACACCCCAACACACACACATTCTCTCCTTCACTTTCTCACACACAAACATGCACATAGACACAAACACACACACTTTCTTTCTCTCCCATACACACACTGACACACAAGCACACACATTCTCTCTCTTGCTCTCTTTCACTTGCACACATCCCCCCACACACACATACAAGCACTCTCCCAAACCATTACAGGAGTCTTACAGACCAGTGGAGAAATATAGAAAATAAAATAAAGAAAAAGGAAAAGATAACCCTGCTGATACAGCACTCTCCCATGAAATCTAATATTGCCTATATGTACCGTGTCAGGACAAATTAAGCAGAAAATAATAAAACGTAACCTTTAATAAAATTAATAAAATACCGGGGCTATTCCGGTTTGCCATATGTAGTTGAAAAACTCAAACATGTGCATAGATAGTGCACCATCGAACACACATGCAAAGGAAAAGGGTAAAGGGTAGTGTGTAACTAAAACCCTTGGTAGAAAGATACACTAATATAAAGTATCAAAATGGTCTTAATCTCTTGATAAAGAATGACTGCAGTTAGAAAATGGCAAAGTCAATGTCCCAAAAAGGTATATCCCAAAACATAATAATTATACTAGCCACTGACAGAATCGTTATGAAAGGAAAATACACTAAACACAAAAACTGCGGAGACCAACTGACCCAACACTGGACAGTTAGTCTCAACAGATCTGTTAGTGTTAAAACTGTTCTAGCTTACTAAATAGATACCGGAGCTATTTCGGCTTACCACTAACATCCGATGACTTGTCATAACAGATCAATTAGTGCCGAAAATGTTCCTACTTATTATCTCTCTAGCAAATGCCGGAGCTGTTCCGGCTTGCCATCTACACCTGAATAAATGCCTGATAATAAAAAATCTATTGGTGCCAAAACAGTTACAGCTGACTCTCTCAACTGTCAGAACATATCTCTTGGATAATTAGATATGTTCTGACAGTTTTCTATGGCAAGCCGGATCAGCCCCGGTATATGTTAGCTATCTAGCTTAGACGGCAAGCCGGAACAGCCCCGGCATATATTGACTACAGATATTTATGATAAGCCGGAATAGCTCCGGTGTTTTCTAATGAGGGAGTTAGCTGATAGTTTTCAATGGCAAGCCGGATTAGCCCCGGTATATGTTAGTTATCTAGCTTAGACGGCAAGCCGGAACAGCCCCGGCATACATTGATGATAGATATTCATGGCAAGCCGGAATAGCCCCGGTGTTTTTCAATGAGAGAGTCAGCTGTAACTGTTTTGGCACCAATAGATTTTTTATTATCAGGCATTTATTCAGGTGTAGATGGCAAGCCGGAACAGCTCCGGCATTTGCTAGAGAGATAATAAGTAGGAACATTTTCGGCACTAATTGATCTGTTATGACAAGTCATCGGATGTTAGTGGTAAGCCGAAATAGCTCCGGTATCTATTTAGTAAGCTAGAACAGTTTTAACATTAACAGATCTGTTGAGACTAACTGTCCAGTGTTGGGTCAGTTGGTCTCCGCAGTTTTTGTGTTTAGTGTATTTTCCTTTCATAATGATTCTGTCAGTGGCTAGTATAATTATTATGTTTTGGGATATACCTTTTTGGGACATTGACTTTGCCATTTTCTAACTGCAGTCATTCTTTATCAAGAGATTAAGACCATTTTGATACTTTATATTAGTGTATCTTTCTACCAAGGGTTTTAGTTACACACTACCCTTTACCCTTTTCCTTTGCATGTGTGTTCGATGGTGCACTATCGATGCGCATGTTTGAGTTTTTCAACTACATATGGCAAACCGGAATAGCCCCGGTATTTTATAAATTTTATTAAAGGTTACGTTTTATTATTTTCTGCTTAATTTGTCATGACACGGTACATATAGGCAATATTAGATTTCATGGGAGAGTGCTGTATCAGCAGGGTTATCTTTTCCTTTTTCTTTATTTTATTTTCTAATATAAATTCCCCTGTAGCACCTCTAGGAAGTCATCTTGCCTTTGTTGTACCATTTAGTGTCTTTTTTTGAAGTTGCGTGGTGTGCGTGGGTTTTTGTGTATATGCAGTGGAGAAATATACCCTTTACATGAGTCCTCCTTTAGTCTTCTTGATTGCTTCAGTCTCCAAGTGCCCTCTTTTTTCTCTCCAGCCCCCCTCTCCTCTGTTTTTTTGATCCACTGTCCCCCGGTCCCCCCTCCTTTTCTCTCCACCATTATCCCCCTGGTGAACATACACTGTCTGACACCTACCCCGTTTCCAATTTCCACTGGAAAACTCAGAGCAGCATATTCACTGGCATCTCAGCCTTGTCCTGCTGTTCACTGGTAGCCTCTGAACTTCACGTACATTGTCTACACTCTAGCCCTGTTCCAATGTTAATCACAGAAGAACACATGCGCTGTCTGACACCCAAGCCATTGTCCACTGAGTAGTCACAGAGCCACATATACAGTAATACCATAATCTTGGTCTACTGTCCATTGCTAGTCATATAGCCACATATACAGTGACCTCCTTGTCTTGTCCCACTGTTCACTGGCAGTCACAGAGCCACATATACATTGAAACCCCAGCCTTGTCCCATTATCCACTAGTAATCACAGAGCCACACATACACTGACATTCCAGCCTTGTTCTGTGTCCACTGATCTCAAAAGCATACAAACACTGACACCCGAGCTTTGTTCCTTGTTTTACTGGTAATCACAAAACCATACATACAATGCCTGATACCCATACCTGGGACCTTTTGAATCAGGGCCACCCGGAGGGATTCGTGTCATAAATGGGGTGGGGCTTAGTTGCGGGGGGCGGGACAACCCCCCTGCAAAATGGAGATAAGATGGCTGGGAGTGGGAGGAACTGGGCGGGATGGAGCACAAGTGGGCAGAGTTTCTACTTAAACTCTGCCCACCCAGTGATTCACACATTGCCCCGGAGACCCGGTAATTCAGTTTGAAATCCAGAGTCTCCGGGGCAAAACCGGAGAGTTCCCAGGTATGCTGATACCCCAGCCCTGTCCCACTCTCCACTGGTAATTACAGAGCCACATACACACTGACACTCCAGTCTTGTTCCATTGCACACTGGTAATCACAGAAGCACACATGCGCTGACACAATGGCCTTGTTCCACTATCCACTGGTAGTCACAGAGTCTCACATACACTGACATCCCTGCCTTGTTCCAATGTCCACTGGTAGTACTAGAAGTACAAATATGATGTTTGACACCCCAGTCTTGTTTCATTGTTAACTGGTAGTCAGAGAGCAACACATACGCATTCCTGCACCCAGCCTTATTTCATTATCCATGTTCAGTCACAGAGACAGAAATATTTTCTGCTATCTACCTATTTCATATATGAGACTTTCTGGGTGATAAAACAGAGCCTCAATATGGACAGGATCAGATGTCATTGATTTTATATGTTTTACTTACTGTACCTTTTTCATCAATGTGTTATGTGTCTTCTTACCTCTGTGCTCTGTCTGTCTGATGTGAAACCTGTCTTATTTGCAGATGTTGATGAATGTGTTAACATCACACAATGTGGCAGTCAAGGTGTTTGTGAAAATACAGATGGCTCCTATCGTTGTCTCTGTTACCAGGGGTATCAGGACTCACTGGATGGGCAAGGGTGTGTGGGTGAGTTATATGATTTTATGTGGCTAAACTGACCATATTTGAAATGTTTTTTTAAGGGATAGTATGACAAAAAGTGGAAAATATGTGTGTATATATATATATATATATATATATATATATATATATATACACAAAAGCTTGGGCAACACTGTCCAGATTAGCTGTATGATTCATTTTCTAAGTGACAATAAGTTAACACAGCGTCTTCAACTAACATATTTAAACTTGACATGTTTCTGCAAATTTTAATACACAAATACTATTTATTTGCGCAATTTAACAGATTGAAATTAACCCAGAAAATGTGGCGTGTGCAAAAGTTTTGGCATCCTATCAGTCAGTACTTAGTAACACCCACTTTGGCAGAAATCACTCCAAATGTTTTTTTTAGCCAGCTTGTTGCGTTAGGATTTTATCCCACTCTTCCTTCAGAATATTATTAGGTCATCTTGCATACACTGCATGTTAGAGATCCACCTGCAGATTTTCATAATATTCAAGTCTGGGGACTGTGAAGGCCATTCCAAAACATAAAGCTTTCATTTTTTGAAGTAGTTCATGGTTGATTTTGTAGTTTCTTCACTGAATGTGTGACATTAGCTTCTGGGATTTGTTGATACTCAGTAGAATCCATTCTTACCTCTAACTGCACAGTATTTCCCGTTCCAGTGTTTCCCGTTCTGCCATACTTCGTAGAATCCATTCTTCCTTCTTCCTGCACAGTATTTCCCATCCAGAGTATTTCTCTTTCTGCCACACAACCCCCAAGCATAGCTCCACCCCCATGTTTAACTGTTCGCAAGATGTTCTTTTCTTCAAATGCTTCTGCTTTTTTTCTCCAAATGTGGCTTAGTGATTGTAGCCAAAGATTAAGGCGAAACGACTCAATTAACTTCTGAGCCCTTACAAAAAAGTGACACTAGTGGATCAACTGAAAGGTTGCCGAAACTTTTACACATTAAACATTTTCTGGGGGGGTTTTTTCAGTCTTTTAATGTTAGCAAATTAGTAGTAACTATGCTTTAAATTTGCAGAAATGTGTTAAGTTTAAGTTTGTGTTACTTATTTTCACTTAGAAAATCAACAGCAAAATGTAATTTGGTCAGGGTGCCTACACTTTTTCATAGAATTAAATATATTGCATGGTTTAAACAGCTGCAAGTCGTTTAAGTATTTGGTGCACAAACTTGCATTTTGTGGGTGCAGTACCTCTATGGACTGAAATTTTATTGTGTGGCAGTCTATGGAGGGTTATTGTCACTGAAGCTAGCTGTCCATAGACAACTATAGCAACAGCGCCACCATAACATTTCAGGCCAAGGAAGTACTGCACCCAAAAAAAATGCAAGTTTAAGCTGCAAAAACGATAACTTCAATAACTCATCTCTCAGCAGTGGAAGAAACCTTGTTTTACTCTGAAGACTAAATATATATATATATATACATATAGAGAGAGAGAGAGTGAGAGAGAGATACTGTTCATATATTTCAATATTACATAATACTGTGCCTTAATAGATTTCACTTATTATTATAATTTATTTAAAGGGGAACTACCACCCCACACAGTGTTTACCTTTACTAAGTCCCCATCTGGCGACTAGCTGCTTAGTAGCGCTAGTCACCAGAATAATTACCTTACTTAATAGATTTCTTCCCTCTTCCATGGGCGACAGGCAGGACGGAGTGCAGACATATTCCCATTGTGATGTTTGCGCGCCTGCGCTGTCAGTCACAGCCGGACGCCTCCTAAACCCGGCTGGGACTGACAGCACAGACGCCATTGTGTGGGGTGGTAGTTCCCCTTTAAAAAACACTAACAGATTCTGCAGTGATGTGCAATAGACACTAGGACAATATACTATGAGGTACAACAGATAGGGATATAACTAATTATAAAATACACATTATGCAAAACGCAATACTCCTTACACTATCTGTAAAATGCATTACACAGTAAGCAATACGCAAAACAAAAAATGCCATTTGCAAGACACAATACACAATATACACAATAAACACACATTATGCAATATGCATTACACAAAATACAATACGCAGTACACAAATCTCATTCTGCATTACGCAGTATGCATCACGCAAAACATATTACGCTATACACAATACGCAAAATGCATTATGCAATGCGCATTAAGAAAAATGCAATACACATTACACAATGCGCAATATGCATTATGCAATACGCAAAGCAAATTAAGTAAAATGTAATACACATTACACTAAATGCATTATTCATTGCACAAAATGCAATATGCAAAACTCAGGATGCAAAATGCATTGCGCAATACACAATATGTGAAACCCTACATGCAAAACACGCCCCGTATGCTCTAGCTGACACACTTTCGCTCACACATGCTCATGCACACTCTCATATGCTCATATGCACTCTCACACACACTCATGCTCACCAATGGAGAGCTGTGTAACTCAATGTTTGCAATTCGCTGCACATCTTTTTAGATTTGAAAGGACAAGCAATGAAAATTCAACAAGCCAATCATTAAAACATTGTCCCCTTTCTGGATTCAACTGGATGTCAGGGGAAAATATTCACACATGCAGATCCACTTATCATTTTTAAACCCTTATAGTGCCAGACACTTATCCAATGCATTGGGTTGTAATGCGGTGAATAACACAAACACAATGGCTACTACTGTTTAGGATGTCTAATGTAGTGTTTGTCTTCATAACACACTTCCTTTATAAAACAATCTGTTTATTTAGTCATACATACAACTGCATGGGACTTTTTTTTTAATTTTTTTATCATTTGTTTTATTAACTGCATGGGCAAAGCCCTGCCAATTTTGCTAGTTTGATATACAACTGCCTTCTACCAGAGAGCCTACAATACAAATGCAAGCATGGGTCTGTAAAGAGATGCCATCGTTAATAACAATTGGATCATTTATCCATTCATCAGTTGTCTAAAATAACACAACCTTAACATCTGTTACTGTTATTGGTTTCCTTTTATGTAATCCATTTTATTTTTATTCCTATTTTGCCACCTATTCTATAGGGAAACATTACCAGCGTTCCTTATTTGTAAATGCACATTTTTATAAAAGAAGTTCATTGTAGAATTCTGCAGAACGTGATGGATAGCATTTTCCTGTGAATAAATATCATCTTTATCACAGTAGGAAATCGGAAGTCTAATGTAAATGTGGAAGTCAAGCAAGGAACTGCTACCTTGTCTAATATGACAAATCTCTGTTGAAATGATAAGCTACTGTTTTTCTGTGAGGCAACCCGTTTAAATAATAAGCTGTTGTTTTTCAGTGAAACAACCTATACAGATCTTGGTAATAAATTATAGTCGTAGGATCTGATAGGCATTATGGGCTGTATTCAGGAAGCTAAAGATGAATAATTCTGGAGAAAATCAAATGTACCAGAGAGAACAAATAAAGATATATAGAAAAAGGAACTGCAGTCCAAATTAATGTATTAGTGCTAAATGAAAGGTTTAAATCCTTAACGTCCACTGCCGTGCCAGGACCGTCACGGCTGTCCGGTACTTAAGGACAGTCCTGGCACATCATAGAATTCAGGGCTTCCCACGCGGCTGCACGCTGCATGGGGAGCCCTGAATCAGATTGTTAACAAAAAAAAATGCCCTGTGGTCCTTAAGTGCCGGCCACGTGTGCACGCACCAGTCCTTAAGGGGTCAATGGAGCGGTAAACTTTTTTTATGAAAAACTATATATTGTAGGGCTTTTCCTGTTGAGTAAAATAAGGGTACTCCCGTTGCTGAGTGATGCATGTTTCCAGCGCTATTACAGTTTAAACCTGTGTTATTTACATTAGCAGTGCCATCTAGTGGTCAAATTCCAATAAGTTATTCTGATTCTAAAGGAGAGGAAAGTCAGTGACTAACAGTTCTCCATAAAATGTGATAGAAACTGCTGAGTCATTCTGTCACTTAGAACTTCCAGGAAGTAACCATACAGTAAATTCGGTTATAAATGTTGCATAAAACAACTGACAGCAGTGGGTGTGCCCTTGTTTAATCAGCAGAAAAAGCTTTATAACATAAATGTTTTCATAAAAAAGTTTGCTGCTGCTTTAAGAAATGCAAATTCAGTCCAAATGGATTTAAATACAAAATAATGCTCACCAATGAACAGGAATATCATGAAATAGAATAGTGACTTACATAAATTTAGTTTAAAAAAGACAGTGGACAGAAGGCATTTTGAGTTAACTGGTCCTTGGTCACTGCAAAGTAGTGAAGACCTTTCTTGCACCCAGAAGATTAAACAATAAGTATTATTTGAAAGGGTTAGTAATGTCTAAAAAAAACTATTCTTCATTTTGAAGAGGTTAAAAAGTTGGCTTGAATACAAAAAACTGTATCTCTCAAACTGCTATGGTTTGAGAGATACATGCATTTAAAGTTTGTGATTTCCTGCTGTCAGCTGTAAAGCTATCAGCAGGAGATCCGTGTCGGCCGACACGGAGGCTCTGCAGCAAATCCGCAATCACGTTGTTGACAACGAATGACTTCATTGGAATGGTCTAAAACCTGGCAAAAATAAGGCTCATCTGGTCTGTCTTGGAGACAAGCACTTAGCTTCAGACAAGTAGGTAAGGTTTTTATGATCCGTGAGGATTAGGACTGGCATGGAGGTTCCCTCGATCCTCCATTTTTTGAGAGCCAGTATTATTGCCAGAAGCTCTCGATCGCCAATCAGATAATTGCACTCCGCAGGGCTTAGCTCCTTCAAGAAATACCCACACAGGTTCAACTGACTCTCAGGAGTAGGATGTTGAGACAGGAGGGTGCCTACTCCTGTTTCAGATGCATCGACCTCAAGTATGAATGGGAGCTCGGGTTTCAGGTGTGCCAAAATAGGTCCTGCGGCAAAAGCAGCTTTTAGTGACTAAAATGCCCTGATGGCTTGCGGGGACCAGTGAGTGGAGTTACCGTCTCTTTTGGTCATGTCGGTAAGGGGTTTTACACTAGAGGAAAAATTGTGAATAAATTTCCTATAGTAGTTCGCAAACCCGAGGAAACGTTGAAGGGAGCAGAGATCTACTGGTTGCCTCACTCGAGAACAGCTGAGAGTTTTTCAGGGTCCATAGTGAAACCGACCTCTGAAATTATGTACCTCAACAAGGTGACCTGTTTGCGGTTGAACTCACACTTCTCTAATTTGCAAAATAGGTTATTTTCTCTTAATCTTTGTAGGACTCGGTTTACATCTGTGTGGTAAGTATACCAACAGGCGCTGTTGGAGCATGTCCTGGAGGACATCATTCAAGAATTTTTGGAAAACCGCGGGAGCATTACAGAGACCGCAGGGCATTACGAGGTATTCATAATGCCTGCTCCTGGTGTTAAATGCGGTTTTCCATTCATGACCCTCCTTTATCCATACCAAATTATATGCCCCTTGCAGGTCGAGCTTAGTGAATACCGTAGACCCTCTCAATCGATCGAATAGCTCAGTAACCAGTGGAATAGGGTAGGCGTTTTTAATCATGATATGATTGAGCCCCCTGTAGTCAATACAGGGTCTCAGTTCACCACTCTTTTTCTTCATGAAGAAGAATCCGGCCCCGGCAGGAGAGGAGGACTTGTGGATGAACTCCCAGGACAGCGCATCCTCCACATTCTCCTTCATGGCCTTATTCTCTGCGACAGAAAGAGGGTAGACTCGACTGCGAGGAGGTATGGTACGGAGCTGCAAAGGAATGACGTGCTTCTAGGCGAAGTCACTATCAATAAAGGGGCCCGCTGCACCAGAGTCAATAAGTGCCTCTGAAGTAATGGAACTTTTACATCAAGAGAGCCCAACGGAGACTAGTGCTTTATCCGGATTGATATCCGGGGACTCTGAAACGCCACCTAAGGTTTGTCCCCTACAGGACCCTAGATGTGGCTGTTTCCCGGATGTGTGGGGCAAGTTCACCGTAGATGCCCTGCCTTACTGCAGTAAAGGCACAGGCCCTCCCCCCTCCTCAAGGCCTTTTCCACAACTGAAAGGCGAATGAACCCAATCTGCATGGGCTCCACATTGCCTGAGGTTTCAAGACTAGGAGGTGTGGGAGGAGAGGGAGATATGGGTGGGGACGAAAGGCTTGGAGTTAAACGGATGGGATGCTTCTGCTGGTGCTCCCTAAAGGAAGGTCTCTCATGGATTTGGGAGTCGATCAGAATACAATATGAGACCAGTTCCTCTAAATCACTGGAAAGGTCCCGGGCTGCAATCTCATCTCATCTCAGACAGGAAAGACTGTGGTACCATCTCTAGATAGATGCCAACCTGGTTTAGAAAACCAATACATTGGTTACGGTCGCACCCATAATGCTGGGGATGCGGGGCAGACCCTGTCATACCTCTAGCAACATTGGAATCACCATTAACAGCCAGAGCAGGAACGGCAGCATCTATAGGGTCAGCCTGCGCCGAGGATTGCTGAGGCGGTGGAACCAGATGCTCAGTACAGAGCAACAAAGCCTGGAGGGCTGCAGCAAACTGGTCCATGCGCTGGTCTACCTGGTCCAGCCTGAAAAAAATATTTGGTGGATTGCCTGCGTCTCCTGAGTCCATGGTCCTTGTGTACTGGTAGAGACCAGGAACCAGACAGGACACAAAAAGGTAAAATGCAATACACCTTTATTAGTGCGATAAAAACAAAAGCATGATCCAAGAGAATAAACCAAAAGACATGCTAGGGTCAGGATCCAAGACAGGTATTCAGCTGAGATGGAGTCAGGAAACCAGAAGTCTGCAATGTCAGGAACAAGCCGAGGGTCAGAAGAACAGAAGTCTGGAACAAGCCAAGTGCTCTGGAACACAGCAATCAGGAACGCAGGAAAATCCACAGCAGCAACAGGTCAGCAAACAAACACAAGGACAATGGAGAAGTGAGCCAAGCTGCTATAAATACCCTGAGAGTGTTTGCTGATAGAGTCAGGTGAGCAATCAGAGAAGTCAGCAGATTCAACCTGAGCCAGAAAGTCAGAAGACAGTAGCAGTGGATAACAGAACACTAGATTAGCTCAGACAGCAGACTCAATAGGCAGAATGGGAGCAGCTCAGCAAAACCTTGACAGGTTTTTACAGGAGGAAAAATGGGCAGACAGGATGGACTGAATGGTTCTTATCTGCCCGTCAAATTCAATGTAAATACCACTGAAGTGTGCAATGCATTATGAAGAATTGCGTTGAATACCACTCTGGTCCTTTAGGGATTAAGCATTAAGTTACATGTGAACAATTCTGGGCTGCATCAACTGCACCAAAATGGGACAAATTAAAATTCACAACATTTTCTTTGATTTAAAGGGGAACTAAGTCCTTAGGTATAAATGAGTTCATTCAGGCTGTGAATAAATACGATAATTATAACAGAATACATAGTTCAAATAATTCAAATGATAACAAGTAAAATATATTAACTGTTCCAAAAAGAATACTGACCCCTAAAAGCAAAAGGAATTCTGACCTCCATATTGTCATTTGAAATTTGCAGTTTGTCCCTTCCAATTCAAAGCACCGTCTTTCCATTGCGTGTATATTTAGGGCTGGATTCCAAGGAGATAAATGTTAGCTCCCATTTTATTTAATAAATTCCTATTGAAGTCTATAGGGGTACCTGGAGATAAAAGCAGAGGTAAAATTAACACCTGCATTTGAATCCAGCCCTTAAACTTTGATTTGGATGAGAACAATTGTGAGTTTTAAAGCAGGAGTAAAACAAGTGTATTTCCACTGCTATCAGTTTTTTTATTCAACTGTTAACAGTCAGGAAGTGAGTTACAGAGTGTTTACTTCCTGAAAGTTCAAACAGAGAGCATGAATTGGCAGATTCTATGGAGAACTGTTGTCAGCGACTCACATCTCCTAGGAAATGCAACAGAATAGCTAATTAGAATCTGGCCACTAGAGGACACTGTTAATGTAAAAACCTACAATTTAATCTGTAATTAATCTTTCGGCAGTGGAAGTAATCTTTCTTTACTCAAAAGGAAAAGCCCTGCAATATATATTTTTTCCTAACTAAAGTTTACTCCTCCTTTAGTTGACAAGTTGGAGTTCAATATGTCTCTTGCTGTGGATCTTTGTGAAGAGTTTTTGGTCTACATGTTCTAGTATAGTTATCTGTTCATATAAATTAGGCTTTTAACTTATTGAATGGTACAGAGGACTCCAGTATTTTGCTTTTATTCAAGTGGTTGAAAGCCCCATTTAACACCTCTCCTACTTATCATGTAGCTGGTTAGCTCTGCACTGCTTTTCTTTTGGTTTCTGTATAACCTATAGATGCCATTATTTATATATGATTGCGTAGGCTTAGATAACCCCTCATATATCTTGGAAACTATTGATAAGTAGGGATTAAACACCTATTATACATAGCTGAGTGGCTGATGGGTTACTTAGAGCACAGCATTCCATGTCCAGCACCACAGGATTTATCATACTTCATTTTCCCAGGGATGTATTCATTACATTACATGCTTAATTGGGGCAGATATATGGAATTTCTGGTATAGCATTTGTCAAATAACAAATTTAGTGAAACCTTCAGAAGGAATGTCATATTGCTCAGTTTAAAAGACTAATTCAGCTAAGTTTATTTATTATACGTGAATGTTGAACACTGAAACAAAGTTGGTTTTTGAGCTCAGATTTCTGTTTAAAGGAGAAGTAACACTTGCAAACCAAGCCACTTTGTAGATCAATCCAATAAAGTAGTTCTTTTTAAAGATCGCAATCTCGGCTCTGCTGAAGAGCCGCCGGCCGGCCTGCGGCCCAGAATCCAAGTCTGGCAGCTAGAGTGCTGATGTCATGGAGGGGGGAAACTTTAGTTGCGAATATCTCTCAAACCATAAAGGTTTGAGAGATAAGACTTACCTCGTTCTTAATATTTTTTAATGCCTACAATACTCAATAAACATGAAATTACATTTTTATACATCTGTGAATGGTGTCATTAACATTCAAATAAGAACATATAGTAATAAACATTAGAATAAATTTGGCTTTCTATCTTCATTTTCTTGGTACATCTTTTTCAAAGAAGTTTCAATGGACCTTATGTATAAAAGAAAACAGGAGCAACTATGAGGCAAGCCAGCTGGACCATAGGGGAGAAATAAAACAGTTCCCATTTATTTAAATTGGGCTTTTTTGTTTTAACTTTTTATTGCATTTCTCAAATAACATAGGTTGGTTCAACATAAAAAAGTAAATCTAAGAAGGATGAAGTATAACAGTTTGTAAGGAACAAACCCTGGGTAGCAGTTCCTGCTGGTTAGGCAGAATCCATGATGAATTGTCATCAGATAAACTGAAGCCATGCGGAAGAGTTGCACATCCGCTAGCAACATGTCTTTTGATGGGTGCTAAGTAAATTACAAGCAGTTGTCATTTCATTGTAGTTGTGTTCCATCACATTTAAAGTCACATTTGTAAATATCACAGTTGTGAATGATGCAACCATTTCAACAAAGAGTACCCATGTCTATCCAGGGGTGGGGAGGGGGAGTGATCACACCCGTACCTGTGACTACACATAGCACAGCCCGGTCAACCAGACGGCCGCATGGAGTCACCCACCCCCACAAAGACAACAAACCATCTAGTCTTAACTAGTTCCCCATCCACGCGAAGCCCCAGAACATCCGCACCCCACCTATTAACAAAGAAGAGAAATGGGAATCAGCTGCTCTGCATTATCGCCTCCTGGAACGGTCAGCCCCATGTGTAAGTTAAATAGGTAGATCCTCAACAAGCTTAAAGGGATATTACAAGTTCATATTACACATAGCTCAGAACAATGAGCATGTGTAATAGTTTTTGTACTACGACTTTACTCCCACATCCCTGCTCTGCTCCACCTTTCCCCCTCCCGCTTGTGCATTTGCTAGACATTACTCAACTAATGTGTTTGTTTTTACTCTCTACAGTACATAACAGATGGAGTGTGAGGTCTTTCATTGGCCCTTAACAAAATGATCAATATCTTCTGCTGTCTATCAAGTCTGACTCAGTCACAGTGCTCCCAGTCAGCTGTCTAATATATGTATTTGTTTAATTATTTATGTATTTTTTTATTTTTATGTATTTATTTTTAAGTTGTCCACCCTATTTTATTACAGTTAGTCCCAAAAAATATATATAACTAATAAACAAAATCAACAACTTATTTCCCCAGACTTCCCCAGACAATAAAAGTAAAATCAGCAAGCAATTTGGACCCCAGCTGCCGGTGTCTTGCCAGTCAGTCACACCAAATTTTGGGGTATTTTGGGTCATCCTCCTTCCTCCCTTTTTCTTCCCCAGTGTGCCCCCAGACTCCCCTACTACAGAGAACAAATATCCTATCTAAATGACTCCTTAAACTAAGCTTCAATTCCCCTCAAAAATATGTTGCTTTCTCCTCTCACAAACAGGTGCGGACTGACCATTCAGCATTTGGTCACGGACTGAAGGCCCATGACCGAGGGGGACCTGCTGCAACCACCAGCAATGTTAATATTATAATAATGTCCCACTGTATCCACCCGCTTGCCTGCTGTTTGGGCCTGCCCGTGCCTTTTCAAAGCAGACGCTGGCCGCAGCACTGTGCTCCATGAGGCCTCACAAAACTGTTACTGCCCAATGCCCATGATCAGATCCCTTTCCATTCCTATCTGTTATGCGGCCGGGCAAGATTGAGTCATCCACAGTCCACCGCTTGCTACCAGAGTCCAGACTCACACTGCTCGTTGCTGTCTGGCAGTGGCTGTCAGCAAACACTTCTCTTCCTGTGCCTCTTCTCTGTGCATGCCTGTGCACGCATGTCATCACAGCCCGCAGAGGCGCAGGATGATGTGTGTGTGGGGGGGGTGAGTGGGACTCAGAGCCAGCTCGCCACAGGGGACTGGATGATGACCACCTAGCCCATCGACTCACCAAGCAGTACATGCAGCAGGAGTTAGACTGGGGAGTGCAGCAGTGAGGGACAGACGTCAGCAGAAGAGCCCCACCACCTCTCAGTGCACACAGCACAGGGAGGGGGTACTGGATGGCCTGGGGGTATTGGGTGGCTTGTGGGGGTACTGGATGCCTTGTTGGGGTAGTGGATGGCCTGGGGTGGTACTGGATGGCTTGTGAGGGTACTGAGTGGCTTGTGGGGGTACTGGATGGCTTGTGAGGGTACTGGGTGGCTTGTGGGGGCCCTGGATGGCTTGTTGCAGTACTTGTCGGCTTATGGGGGTAATGGATGGCCAGGGTGGGTATGGCCTGGGGGAGTACTGGATGGCTTGTGGGGTACTGGATGGCCTGGGGGTATTGGGTGGCTTGTGGGGGTAATGGATGGCTTGTGGGGGTGCTGGATCGTTTGTGAGGGTACTGGGTGGCTTGTGAGGGTACTGGGATCACTTGTGAGGGTACTGAGTGGCTTGTGAGGTTACTGGGTGGCTTTTGAGGGTACTGGACGACTTGTGGGGGTACTGGATGGCCAGTGTGGGTATGGCCTGGGGGGTACTGGTTGGCTTATAAGGGTACTGGGTGGCTTGTGAGGGTACTGGATGGCTTGTGGGGGTACTGGGTGGCTTGTGGAGGTACTGGTGGCTTGTGAGGGTACTGGGTGGCTTGTGGGGGTACTGGTGGCTTGTGAGGGTACTGGATGGCTTGTGGGGGTACTGGGTGGATTGTAAGGGTACTGTGTGGCTTGTGAGGGTAATGGATGGCTAGTGAGGGTACTGGATGGCTTGTGGGGGTACAGGGTGGATTGTGAGGGTAATGGATGGATTGTGAGGGTACTGGATGGCTTGTGGGGTACTTGGTGGCTTATGAGGGTAATGGATGGCTTGTGGGGGTACTGGATGGCCAATGATATAATTGGGCAAGTGGCTCAGACCACTTTTTGGACCAGGGGCCCTGGGTCCTGTCAGTCCGCCCCTGCTCACAAACACAGAATGGCTTGCTGTGAGAGCCTAACACCCTTTTATATGGCTCTAGAAAACTTTGGGTGGTGGAGAAAATTTCTCTATCCATTGGTTTCAATGCAATGAGCTAGACGAAAACAGCACTTTTCGCAGTAAATTTTTTGGCAAGTGGAAAGTGCCATTTTTCGCAAATTTCAGTTTGAGGTAAACATTTTCGGCCATCCCTATTAAGGACCTAGAGGGCTGGGTTGTGCAACAACTTTCTTCTCAGTGTGTTCTGAATCCTTCTGTTCCTTAAAGGGTTAATTATGAATTTTTTATTTTTGTAGAACAACATTTTGGTGCGTCAAAGGACAATAAGTCCTGATGACAGTGCTCTTGGGTGCACCATGTTGATCTATGCAAATAAAAATCCAGAATCAATGGAAAACTAACACTTACCAATATTAAATGCGGTGGATACCACTCTGGCACTTAAAGAGTTAAGCACCAAGACTGAAATGCCACAGATAATATCATGCTGTTTCTCATCTATTAACCATTGTTCTATTTGTCATTACTAGGCTTATACTCAGTTAGGTGCATTTTATTAGACACTGGCTTTAGTGTTTTGGGAACTCTCTATTAAACAGCTCCTGTAATGGAAGCTTTACACAATAGAGCTTTCTCTCCTCCTTTCAGATCTGCAAACATCTAGTAAACTCTTGTGTTTCTTTTTATTCATTTCAGTAGCAATAAGATTTAATTGGGCACCAGGGAACTTTTATATTTCAGCAGACAGTTCTGGCGCGGGACGGATGGTAAGATGAAGAGCTGTCAGTAAGAAAGAATGTAACCGAATCACTGTTCTCCTTTTTCCAGATGTGAATGAATGTGACATGCTGAGCGGAGTGTGTGGTGAGGCCCAGTGCGAAAATGTGGAAGGCTCATTCCTCTGTCTGTGCTCTGATAATGACCAGGAGTACGATCCAATGACAGGGCAATGCCGATTGCTCCCCGTGCCAGGTAAGTACCATTCTTCTTGCACAATTTTTTTATAAGTATCCAGTCCCAGCGAAGGTAAACTGTGGCCCACTAGCTGTTGCTGAACCAATCAGATTATGTATTACAGTTTTAGAGTTGCAGGTTTCCCAACAATTATCTAGTCTCTGCTGCAGGGGAAGGCAACCTATGACACTCCAGCTGTTGAGACCTACAACTCTCATCATCCCCAACCAGCCAGTGATAGGACTTGTAGTCTTCAACAGCTGGGGTGTGAAAGGTTACCTTCCCTTGTACTAGAGTAACCATTATGGTAAAGTCTACACTTGTTATGATTAAATTAACACCTTAGATACTAGAGACAGCTGGTTACCTCTCAATGAGTTAAAATTCCCATTTAAATCAATAAGACATTTTATTTTCCCCTTGTGGTCAGTTTGCCACAATTTTGAATTGATACATATTCCCCATAGTTTTCATCTGTACAACTTAGATTACTAAAATCTGAATAAAGTATGGGGAATATTCTATACTCCTAATTTAGGAATGCATTTGACAAGAGAGGAAAATATCAAAGGTGCATATTATTATATTTTTATGTTTTTAAAGTGACATAGTCAGCCAGTGATGTCAAGTACATCTTTAAATAACCCTTAGGCCACTTACACATTAGAGGGGACTTTTATTTACTTCTATAAACGTAATTCTTTTAGTATCAGAGGCATATCATATTGGCTACCCCTCTGGAGCACAAAGGTTTAACCTTTTGAGTTCCAGAGTGGTACGTAACACACTGCGGAGCAATGCGTTGCATACCTTTCTGGCACTCAAAGGCTTAAAGGACAGTTAGAATGTGAGGAAAAAAATAAATAATAAAAAGTAAGAAAAAATTATATATATATATATATATATATATATATATAAAATCTAAGTGTTTTTTGGTTCATTGTTAGCCACTCCCCAGGGTGTTACAAATGCGAAGATATGCAAAACTCCCCTTTTTGTGCCTCCAGTGGGATGTGGCTGAGGCATAGTGTATTCTATGATTGGCAGAGGAGGAGAAAGGGAGTAAAGCTAAGAGAAATGCAATTACAAAAAAAAAAAAAATTCACACCTCATGGTGGGGAATCAGGACTCCTGGTGGCCCCCCCCCCCAGCTACTGACCTCGCAGTCAGTTTGGCTGGCAGGTCAATAGAGGTTATGCAGGGGAGCAACAGGACTCCTCTGCTTCCTTCTGACCAGAACTACCAGTTAGGAGTGGACAGGATCAGGGAATGCCTCCCACATTTTACGTTAAAGATGTTCCTGATCTTGTCCACTCCTACCAGGAAGTTTGCGTAGGATGAAAGCAGGGGAGCCTTGGGGGGGGGGCAGCAGATAAGGTCCTGATGCCCACCATGAGGTCCTATTTTTAAAATACACTAAGAATTAAGAAAAAACAAGCACATAAGGGTTAGCCACATGGATGAAGCCATGTCAGTAATGCTAAAAAATGTGTGTGTGTGTGTGTGTGTTTATATATTAAGGAGTCTGTACGAATTTTCAATTTGGCTCTAAATCCGTTTTGTAAAACGGATTTATATATTCCCTTGCTTATTAGCCATTAACAATGTATCAGTAGGCAGATATTTTTTTGGTTACTCCTTTATCGATAAGATAATTGATAATACTCCATGGGAATACACAAAGTTAATTCACATTCGGACTGGTGAATCCCATTTCAATCAAAAGACAAGAAGGTAAAAATGGGCCTGATTTAAATCTCCTTAGCGCAAGACATCCTAGGTGCTCTTAGCCCAATCAATGGACACTCCCCCCCACTCATCAAATGACTGTATGCCTTTCTCCAGCCACTGTTACCTGGCAAAGAAAATACTCTTAGCATACAAAAAAATATCTTAATCCTGCTAGAGAGGTCTCCAGTGCATACCTTTGTAATGCGTTAAAGATCTCTATAGCATCCAAGGGGTAAACAATGGGTGTGAAGGGGTCTTGAAATTGCTAGTTAAACTGGTCACCATAATCAGTGAGTGAGTATATTGTGTAGAGGCATTGCTTTGGCCCTACCCACAAGTTATAATGTGAGAATGGCAATCATAGCTGATGCTTATGAATATATATAATCAGTGTAGGATAAGACTTTCTGATTGAAAGTAGCGCCCCCCCCCCATCAATTTCCTGTTGCAGAAATGAAAAACGAATTCAGGAGGAGGTTAATCCAGATGTAGTAGCAAGCGTACCCAGGAGTAATATAGAGTAATACTTTGGACTACGAGCATTACGAAAGAGCTGGTATTTGCACCCACGACATTGCATACTGAGATGCATTTAAAAAAGGATCTTCTACTTATGAGGAGCTATGGCCAATTTTAAGTAAATAAATGTCAGAAACACCCACTGACATGGCATAATATGATAATTCAGAACATATTTTGGGGATACCTTGTGGTGCAAATTAAAATTTTACAATGAACGTTAACAACAATTAAACTTATCATAACAGTAACGTTATGCAAATAAAATTAACAATACCTAAATACCAGCCTACTTTAAACTGCAATTTTAAAGATAATGCCTACATTGTATTAAAACATTTATATACATATAAAGTAGATAGGACAACAACACTACATCATATTTATATCACAATCAGTGTGTGTGGGTTCTATAACACAACGTAAACTACAGCATAGTTTCTCAACCGCTGTCCTCAAGTATCACGAACAGGCAGGTTTAAAGACTGTCCCTGTCTGAGCCTGGGTGAATTATTCTAATTGTGAAATCCAATAATTATTCAACTGTACTCAGGCAGGGCAAATCCTTAAAAGCTGCTGAGAAACTAATATTTAGGGCACAAAGAAAAAGTAGAACATTTTAATGTAATCCTCACACACAGCTATATTAAATGATAAAATATGGATTTGAAAAATACACAACCATGATCCATTTTTTTATCCATATTTATATGGTCATCTAGTAAAGTCATGTTTTCTAAATAAGATTCCTGTTTGTGACCCAAAATGATTAGCACCTTAATGGGTTTACTTTAAGTAGAAAAGGAGGTAGATTGGTTTTGTATAACTAAGAAACAGGACCTCTTTCTGTGTCACTGAAAAAATACAATGGTCACCTATTCAGCCTTGTTATTAGAACTCTGGAAATTAACAATTTTAAGGCATTCAGTCTAATGAGATTCTGTGAAATTCTCCCTTTGATTCTGTGGCCAGTATGTATTTATTTCAGGGGTTCATAAACATTAGACTTGGATTGTTCATGAGGAAAGAAGAATTTAGTATTGAAGAGCGAAAGCATGATAGATATCTAGGAATTTCTGCTGATGTCCCTCAAACCTGAATATTGTTTTACAATAAAGCAGCATGTGTTTTCCGAATTTTCTGCACTTAGAAACATTACATTTAATTCGTCAAGTTACATATGGCATTAGTCATCATTTTGCCATTCCTGGTTAGTTGAAATAATGTATATATCCGTCCACTTTCAGGGAAGTGGTGAAGGAGGTGGCCACTGGCTTTGTCATCTCCTTGGGAACTTGATGGTAATCTGCCATCTGTTCCATGACTTCTATAGTGTAAAACTGTTTTCTAGTTTCCTGTCAAAGAAAGACCACAGTTTTCATGAAGACATTTCTGAAACTCCCAGCAAGCTTCACTAGCCCAGACAGTACAAGGGAAATGGTTCCAGGAGAGAAGGCATTGTTCCCTTCCCCAGCAGTAGCACTAACCATGGATCATATCCAGGCTATTTTAAGGGGCTGCAACCTCCCCTAGAAACCTTTTCAAGGAGGCATAACCCAACCCATTATTCTGAATATAGCAACTGCTTTCCTACAAAGCCCCATTGCCACTCTCCAAGATGCAGAGGCAGCAGAAGCACAGGGTTCTGAGAAGCAGTGCTTGGCTAATGAACCATGTTTCAACTCATCATTCGACATTCTGCTCTCCATGTAAGATGGGGAATCAGCTCATATTTATCTCTAGACTGCTTCTTACCCTAATACATATGCAACTGAATATCTCTTACATTATATTGACAATGCCACAACTGACTTACAAATCAGCATTGAAACCCAGTTCCTCATGGCTTCACTGGAGAGCTACTGGTCTGCCCTTATAGTTAAAACCCATTCTTTCATACAGGATCACACAGAGTGGAGGTAGACTAACTTAACTGAACAGTCTTTTCTCCCAGCCTGGCTATCTGGCTCTGAACACAGTAACCCATTTTATTGACCTCCTGCTGTTGAGAGCTGCCAGACAGAACTGTTAAATCCCCAATCTGGTTTAAACATTAGTTATATTTATATTCAGTTTTAAACCCCCCAATGTCTCTTGTATAAGCTGTACAGTTTTTAGATTTTTATGTACTTGTTGAGGAATGCAGGGTGTGTACTTGCATCAGAAATCTTAGGTGCATGCCCTTGAACATCTTACAAATTGTCATCTCCATGCTCAAAAATGTTTATGTGACTGATGTTCAATGTGCTCAACTCTGTATCTAGCAAGCATTATTTCATATTCCTTTTGGCATGCTGCATTTATAAACCACCTTAATGTTTTTCTTGTTGGTTGAATTATTAGCCTTAAATCTCACATTTACTTGATGAATGTTCACAGATTCAATTTCCTTTACTCCTCTTTCCCCTTGGAGTTTTCTCCTCACATTTCTCTCTCCCCAAAATGTAAACTCCACATCGTAAGTATGTGTGCTTCTGATCAATCTCTTACACCGCATATATGTTTTTTCTTGCAATCAATGTATCTTGCTTTTGTGGTAAAATAAAGAGTAAAAATAGGTTAATTTTTAAGAAATTAACCTTTGCATTTTGATTGCAACAGGTGGCACTTTATGCTAATTCCCAGCATGACATGATAATTTGTTCTTTTTATGGCCAAATAGCACTTGTTGTGCTCCTAGAAATGCTCCAGGATTGTGAAATTTAATTACATTCATTAATAGCACAGTGTGCATTAATATTGGCCCAGTACATAAACAAATTACCATGAAGTGCCATACAGTGTCACTAACAAATTAAGCTTAATCGAACAAGAACTATTTGAATTACAAACAAATGGCTAGCACAAAATACTATCTTCATTCTATTTAAAATAACTAAATTCATCTTATAGTGATAGGTTCAGTTTGATAATACTGTTTATGCCAGAAAGCCAAAATCAGTTGCTAAGAGCAAAGCAGACTGCCTGAGACACAGCATACCATTAACTTCAATCAGATAAAATGGTAGGCCTTATGTTTAAAGGGGAACTACCACCCCACAAAATCCGGCTGGCTCCAAAAGGTACTGACAGCGCAGGCGCACGGATGTCACTATGGCAAGGTGTCCGTGCTTTCTGCTACTGTCAGCCTCGGAACAAGTGTAAAATCAGTTAAACCAGGTAATAATTCTGGCGACTAGCGCTACTAAGCAGCTAGTCGCCAGATGGGGACTGGATTAAGATGAAGATTTTGTGGGGTGGTAGTTCCCCTTTAAAGACAAATCAATGTTCTGGATACCCCTCTAGCATCCTATCATTAAAATACCCATTTAAAGCATTGTGAATTTTGGTAATCTGTACTTGTCTTCTATCATGCAGTAGGTTTGCCCCAAATGTGCTTCACTTTGTCTTTGTACATAAAGCCTACTGATTGTTAAAGGCATCTCTGAGCATGAACAAGCACATTTGTAGGGAGGCAAAAAGCTTTCCTTCATGTGGTTCGGTGTCCCATTGCCTTTGCCTCAGAGTCTGTGTGTGTGTGCGTGTGTGTGTGTGTGTGTGAGCACACATATGCTTATATTTGTGTGTTTTGTCTAAATGAAAATGCCAGAGCAAAAATAAACATAATTGTACCACTCTTTAAAATTAGATGGCAGCAGCATACTAGGAATGTAAACTTAATTTGAGCTTTCCTTTACTGATATAGATCGTATATATGTTAGTGTCCCTTCAAGTCCCAGCAGCTTAGTTGTCCCATTACCTTCTGAAGAGTTGAAAGCAACTGTGATATATTTTAAATAAATATAATTAGATGTCACCACATGCCACCAATTGATTCTACACTGTGTTTACTTAATATTGCTGCCGCAAAAGGGATACATTTTGTTTATGGGATTATTATTATTTTTTAGAATCTAATTTAGAGAAAGAGATTATCTGTTTAGCATTTATGTATACAGTTTCTGTATATATTTTTTTAATAATAAATATTATTATTATCATTTTGAAAGGGATTTATGATGGACTTAGTTTATGATTTATAGGCTATCATTGTTATGGCATTAATAGGACATTAATTGCAATTTAGAAATATTCCATGTGTTAAAAGTGTTCCCTTTGAGAAAAGAACCAGCTGGCTTTTGAACTCATAAACTCAAAGCACGTGCCATTTTTGACAGATAAAATGTGGACATCTAATGAAAGTAACATGTTCCTTTTGGCATGGTTGATCACATGAGTTCATTGCCAGTCTGTAGTATTGTCTGGTCTCCATTAGATTGTTGATTATAGCATCATAGTGTCTGCTCTTGCTAGACTTAACACTAAAATATTTAATACTTGTTATGAGTTTTCCTAACATATGCTGACATTTATATTTAGCCAGTAAAGTCCAGTTTTTAGGGACAGCAGCCACCAAATTTTGCTCTTAAAGAGCAATTATCGCCTTTTAACAAATAAGGTGATTTCAAAGAGCGTTCTCAAAACCTTCTAAATGTTGTTAGCTGTATTTTTATGTAACAGTAGTTTATGAAATGTTTGGCTTTAATTATATGTCAGTTTCTACAAATAAACTAGTTGTACAGAGTGGGAGAAAGAGCATGTTATTTTTTCTACCCAGTATTTCAAGCTACAATATTTGCCTTACACTCGTAGTTTTAATATAAAAATGATTCATTAAAATAAAACTTAAATTGGGATCCCCCAATAAAACATATAAAATAGATTAATAAATATATTAATAAATCAAAATACAAAGTACTATATATATATATATATATATATATATATATATATATATATATACACATATATCCTATATAATAATTTGCTAAAATGTGTGTAACGCCGCAGTCATGCGCAGTAGAGACTGCTCGCGCCGTGGCTGATACAGAGCTGTATCAGCCACGGCGCTGGCAGTCTCTACTGCTCATGACTGCCCCGCTGTGGCACTGTGGCCCGTGTAACGGGCTCTTCAACTAGTATATATATAATCAAATTACATATTTCTTCTATTCATAATCAGTTATAAATGATCAATGAAATGCTGAACTAATGCACAAACAGTTCAAAAACATAATGAATTAGAATTATGAGCATAGCCCAAAAAATATCAATGAACAAATGGATAAAAAGATGATCCCACACTGGTAGAGAGTATGTTACAAGATCCAGGAAGATGATATGGAATTCAAAGTTAGTATATTGGTTAGCACAAGCTCTGGTTTTGGATAATTAACAGCAGCATATGGTGATATTCTCTCTCCATGTCCTACCGCCTACACCCACCCTTTACGGCAATGGTTCTCTACCAAGTATTGTGGCATTTTACTGTGCTCTGGGCACCAGGTTAGGGTGCAACTGTTTTCTTTGAAGACTTTGAGAAAAATTTTAACATTTTTGTTCAGCTTACTATATTTTGTAATTCTACATGTGACACCAAGGAGTACATTTACATGTATGTCCTTTTGCCTTCAAGAAGTCCTTGACAAATGACCCATATAAAGTTTTAGAAATGCGGGAGTGGGAAACTTTATCATTCAGTTACTCTTGAACTACAACTCTGATAGTATTGAAATAACACTCTCCATGGGCCAAATACTATGAAGATTAATTGGAGCTGCTTTTATTTTGAAACATTACCTTCCCTTTAAGTGAGTCTGCAATGTAATATAATGCTTGCCTCTCTTGTTTTGTGGTTTTGTGACTTCCTACCTATCCCTACATTCCAGTGAAACTTTAATGTCTGTAGTTATGTGTGCATGTACCACCTGCCTCCTTTAACTTTGAGCCCATTATAGTATTGAAGGTCAGTCAGCATCTGCCACCCTCCTCCTTTCCTTATACTGGGTTGGTGCAGAACAGTTCTAGTACTCTTTCAGGGTTGCATGAGATATCGTCTCACATCCTCCTCCTCCTCAATAAGCCATAAAGCGCCCTCCACAGCTTCCACAGCACATGATCTTTACCCACCCAGCTCCTCCCACTTCCTTACTGCTTGTGTGATGCCCCAGAAAGCCCACCCCACTCTCGGGTAAACCCTGCCCCTTTTTTTTGTCTCAATTTGCCGCAAATATACTCCCCACTGGCATCAGAGGAGTCCCCTCAGAGTTCGCAGGTATGGTGATAATTTCATGACTTATACAAACAAATTCTACTGTCTGTGACTGGTGAAATGTGGATTTTGCCACAGTTTCTATGCAGAGCTCAGATTACACTTATTCAAGTATGACACATGAACTTTAGTCTATTGGAGTAATCTGTGTATTTCACAGTGCTCCATGGATGCTTATTTCAAAGTTCTCACCATAGCAGAGTAGTACTTCAGTGTTAGCCATAATTCACAGTTCTCCATATTTAAGTGTATTTAAAACTTCCCCAATACTTTCTAATTTGAAATGTCCCCTAAGAGTGAAAGGGGTTAGTTTAATATTAGACTTCTATGAATAACTTCAAAATACACTAGTATTGTATAGTTCAACATTAGCATGGTTTTTAACCCAATTGCAGACACATGATTACAAAACTGGTTAGCCTTATTCTAACATTATATATGAATGATCAACGTCTCTGTCCCTCATTTGCACAGTGTGTCTTATTTGCCAAATTGAAGTGTCCTCATCACATCCTCGAAACAAATCTACCATTAGTATATATCTCAGTACTTCTAATTACAGCAGCCTTACTATCTGCTTCCCAAGCCTCAACCAAAGTGCTGAAGATCTCTCTTGCATAAAAAAGTGGTGCAATTTTGGAGTAAATCATATTGAACATTACGGTTTTCTGTCCAGATTAAGGAAAATGGGGGGGGGGGGGTTATTAAGAGGTGTAAGTGCTCCTTTAAATTGTAAACAAATGAATACTTTTTAAATTTGGTGCTTACTCAGTCAGCAGATTATCCTTGGGCCTTGTTCCATGGAAGGGTTTTGGCAATGTTTGTGGATACCGCCTAGTGGTATTTTGTCTTTCTGTCCTCCGTTTCAATAAGAGTGTAATATTCAAACTACATAGATTTTGATACTTTGGGCTACAATTCCCATACATTTTTTCCCGCAGATGTATATGCCATTATATTTCTGACATTTCTGTGGCGTGAACTTGGCCCAAGCACTCATTTTATTCAATTCCTATAAGTTATTTTGGACGTACTTTCCGTTCTGCAGGCAGGTTGGACCATATTTCATTCACAACACTTCCATAAAAATAGCATATAGCAAAATATTTTTCTGAAATGCTCTCTTATTCTCACAAGAACAAATTATTCTTTTCCTTTCTTTGGTTTATGAAGTATTGGGAATGTAAAAATAAAATAAATACATAATTTTACTTATAAACTGAAAATCAGAAATCATGGAGCATATTTGCTAAATGACAACTGAATGCTTGAGAGGTCTTCTACACATTGTGAAGCAATCATTTGGAGACCTCTTGATCACCCAAGTGGTTAACTAAGAAGATATTTAATAGTAAAACTATGCATCCTTAATCTGGTCAGGAAATCATAATGACCACTGAACCAATTCCTAAGAATACTTCAGTAGGCGGAGTTTGAGGTTAAAGGTTAATTTTCGGGGACCAAACCACAGAGAATTGATTAATAGCAGCCAATAGGATCTTCTGTATGTGTATGTGTATATGAATTAATTAATGAAAATGTTTATTTAGATAGAGCCACAAGTGTACTCATCTTTTTACAATTTAAGGGTTTAGACAATACAGGGTTACAAGCGCTTTGTAGAGTGAAACACAGGATGTGAGGTCCCTGTCTGAAAGTTTACAATCTAAAGTGTATATATATATATATATATATATATATATATATATATATATATATATATTTACATAAAATATATATATATTAAAATATGTACTGGTTTAAAACATACAAGGCTCATTTGTGGATTATGGAACTGCCATTATATTGGATGCACACATAAAATGGAAGACTGCATCAAGCAGTGTATGCACAAGGTAATTCTACAAGTTACTAGCATACTAGCCATTCACTAATCCATTAGTGATCATATCATATCTGGCACTTGTTCATTCATCAGTGAGCGAATGCCAGATATATCTACCTGTCCCATCAGCCTGCTTCATGTTGCTGGATGCCATAGAAATGAGGGACAGACACATTCATACACACATGGTCTGTATGTGTGTCACTGGAATGCAATATTTACACCATATTTTACCAGACTTTTCTGACTCCTGCTCAAGGCCGGGAAAAATTATCATTATGAGGATTTTTTAGAGTGCATTCTTAAAGACACACATTCATATAACTTCTAAACCTGGGGCTTTTACTTTCACATTGCCAAAATATTGGTAAAGTCCTTAGTCCTGTGAAAATTTTAAATTCATTACATTTTTTAAAAAGTTTAAAATCAAACCTATTGTATAGGCTCCAAAATAAAGTACTAATATTAATTAGGAAATCATATTTATGCTAAATAAAGAAATAACACTTACGACTGTTATATATTATCAGTAAACCAGTCAAGACCTTTAAAGGGTAATCATCGGCAAGCTAGTGACTCAATGGCAGATCAGCTCTACTGGGAGCTACCTGTTGATGATCCTAGGGCTGAACTGTGAACATCAGTGACTCAAGGGGTATCAGAATGGGGGAGTGAAAAGAGACTCTTCCCCCCCAGCACTGCCTTCTTCTGCCCACGAGAAGAGGCTCTCTTTTTAGTCTCTGGTCCTGTGTGATGCAATCCCCATAGATCCTCTGTTTCAAATCTGAAAGCCCAATTCAGAATGTCTATGGAGACAGCATGAACAAACTGATTATTTTATGTCTGAGAGCCACAGACTTCAGGGTTGTATTCCATCTGAGGGGGATCAGACTTCTGACTTCCCACTGAAAGGCTAATAGAAGCAATTTTGTTACTCTACTTATGTAATCCTGTGGCCAGATGTTGAGGTGGCAGTAAGGCTCTTCTGAGCACACATTATATAAATGTAGTTTGCTTTTCACAAATAGGAATGGAAAAAAATAGGGCTACAACAAAACATAAGTACATTTAATAATAATAATAATAATAATTATTATTATTATTATTAAATTTAAATGTCTGTTTATATTTGGGGGCCTTCTGAAAGGAGGCGTTTGCCATGAAATGCATGGGAAAGTGGGTGGAATGGAGCAGGAGTAGACAAAACGTAATGGAAGGTGGGAGTGGTTTCAACTCAACTCACCAAGCAGGAGAATCAATTTACGTCCCCAAAAACTCAGTAATTCAGTCTGAAAACTGCAGTCTGTGGGCAGATCCAAGAGAATTCTCAGGTGTCCTAATATTTCCAACCTGAACAGTGCACAAGGCAAATCACAGGTTTGTCTTTTATAAACCAGACCTCAGTGGTTTTACAATTTTGCTTTCATAAACATCACTTAGCCAACAAAATGAGTGTTTCTGTTCTGCCATCTGTGTTTGCTGGCAAATGTATTGCAGTCCTCTCTATGGACTATTTAAGTAAGAAAAAGATTGTCTTAAGAACATTTTTTGAGATTAATTTGGCAATTATTTCCTCAAAGGTTTTTGTTTGGGGGTTATTCAAGAACAACTGTTTCTTGCCAGTATGATGATAGAGTTTTGATTAAGTATTTAATCACAGAAAACTAATACGCCTGAAAAAAACACTCTGCAAAAAGGAAATTAAGCTTCCCCAGTTAGGAAAAACACAATAGAAGAACATTCATTAGAATTTCCTATTACATTTCTAAAATGTTTGAGAGGTGCAAAAAAGTTTATATTCTCGCTCACCTGTTAACAGATTGGAATGAGTAGTAAGAAGTATCTGAATTATTTTGCTGTTAGAATCATGTAGTGCAGGGAAATCAATTGTTAGACTTTCAAGTGTTGGAGACTAAAACTCCCATCACCCTCCAAAGGCTCAGTGTGTATGGTGGAAGTTGTAGTGCTCAGCGGCTGAAAGTCAACAAGTGATTACTCCTGACAAGGCTGGATTTACATCTCAGAAGCCAAAGGCCCCATGCCCCATTACTACTTGACTGCACCCCTAATTACAACCACATTTCACTGACTACATAACAAAAAAAAAAAAAAGCTTTTAACCACAGAGATGCATTGCTTTTTCAATCTGTAGTAGACCACTGTAGCATCCAAGGTGGTTACACAAGGACCTGTAAAGGGACATCCTATATAATAATTCGCTAAAGTTTGTCACAAACCATCATGCGCAGTACAGACAGTTGCTCGTGGTCCAGTGCCTTGCTCCATATCAGCCTCGGCGTTGGCAGTCTCCACTGCGCATAACTGCTCCGCGACCAGCCGGCACTGTGGCCCGTGTAACGGGCTCTTCAACCAGTACTTATATGAACTGGTAAAGAAGCTGGCCTTTATAAACTCAGAGTGGGAGTCATACAGGAATACTGGCTTTGTGCTGACCTCACCAACAGCTCAGAATGTAGGACTGGTCAGCACGATTAAGGAGCCCCTGAAAACATGGAGCTGCCTAATGGGAAATGCAGCCCTGATGTAGTGTGATATATTTAATAAAATGAAGTACAGTTGGCTTCTATTACTCAGAAGGACAAATACTCGAAAATCTCAACTTTAGGTCCTTATGCACTATGAAAAAGAGGAGCCGGCCAGCTCCAAAAGGGACTGACAGCGCAGGCGCACGGACATCACTATGGCAAGATGTCCGTGCTTCCTGCTACTGTCAGCCTCCGAACAAGTTTAAAATCTGTTAAACCAGGTAATAATTCTGGCGACTAGCGCTACTAAGCAGCTAGTCGCCAGATGGGGACTGGATTCAGATAAAGTTTTTGTGGGGTGGTAGTTCCCCTTTAAAGAGAAAGTGATTAGTGAGGACACGAGAATATTATGAGAGAGATCATTGTGAATTTTTACATTTTTTTTTTATATTTTTAATGAGAAATGAATAAAGATACATTTTAAATACTTTCACCTATACATTAATATTAACCCAGTGGGAATGATTGAAATTTTGGTTATCAGTTGCCCCGCAAATATCTATTTTAGGTGAAGGTTGAGAATTTATTTCTCTTTGTTCCCCTTCCTTTTCCTTTGTCTATAAGGGAAGCCAGGAACACATGCCTCTGCAATCTACCACAAAATGGCTGCCAGACTCAAACTTGCTTCCCCCAACTTCTGAACAGCCAATCACATATCAACTTACTGTATCATCAGTACCTCATAAACTTTCCACAAACATCCTGGGAAGTAGGCAAGGAAAACAGCCACTTACACCTCTAAGGTCAGGTTATGAAAATGGCCAAAAGGAGATTACATAAATAATGTTTTTGAATGTTTGGTGAAACCAAATATAAACTGTCATTTATGTTTATTTATGCTGTAACTTTCATCTGATTTTTATTGTAGATGAAGAAGATAAGAAAGATTGCTATTACAATATAATTGGAGATAATTTATGTCAGAATGTGTTGGCTGCCAATATTACCAAACAAGAATGCTGCTGTACATTAGGAGCTGGATGGGGTGACAACTGTGAATTCTTCCCATGTCCTGTCATCGAATCTGGTAAGTGCAAAGCCTTTTGATAAGACAGACATGAATTAATTTTTTGCCTGTTCTGTGTCCTGTTCTTGAAACCACTGTCTTCATTATGTCATAACTAATTCTAGGTGACTTAAAGTACAAATAATTCCTTTCAACAACTTACATTAATTTGAATGAGCTTTCGATTTACCTGTATGTCACATTATACTTTTTTATTTAAAGCAATAGTTTATGAGATAGCACTATTATTTCTCAGTTTATGCAAATAGAAACTGCACTTGCACTTGATACCTTGCACTGCACTTGCCACTTGATACCTGTGACAATGGCAGTCACTCATATCCTATGCTCCCACTGAGATGAGAATGTGGACAAGTGACAGTCATCCCAGGATGCCCCTAGGGAAAGAGCTGCATGTGCTCCGCCTGTGGCCGCACACCCACTGCTTACATGACCCCGCCCCCAATCACATCTACAGTTTCCTGCCACAGAAAATTCTCCTGGCCTATATAACAAGCAAGGACAAAAAACCCCCCAAAAGCCTTAAACCCTTGGATGCTAGAGAGATCGCCAGCGCATTGCTTTGAAATGCATTGAAGATCTATCTAGCATCCAAGGGGTTAAATAATAGCCTGTAAAGAAGAATAAAAGTGGTTCAGGGACATTGAGATTGTGCTGGCCACACCCATAATTCAGTTTGTGGGTGTGGTCAACACAGCTCACGGACCCCTCAAAATTTGTAGCACTAGACAGCTGCCTATTCTACCTACTGGAAAATCTGGCCCTGAGTTACCCTCTAAGGACTTAAAGTTCAGAAAATCATCATAAAGTCAAAACTGTTGGATTATGTGTTAGTGATAAAAGGAGGCCACATTTTCAGAAGTAATTTTTTCACCTTTAAAGGGATAGGAATGCTTACTAATAACTGAAGCTTCGATCATTCTTTAAGGTTTTTGCAGTATGAAGAGTTGGATTACACATCTGTATGATTTGTAGATCAGCAGTAATTGAATGATAAAGTATCCCCCTCCCGCCCCTTTTACTTAGTGTAATCTGCATCCCCTCAAATCTGGAATCCGGTCATCGGACCGGAGAACTTGCACTGAGGGACAATCTTCTGGCTGTGAGCATAAGGAAAACCTTGCCTCCCTCTTCATACTACAAAAAACCTTACAAAATGATCAGAGCTGCAGGTATTAAGAAACATTATCATTGCTTTAAAAATGTATTATAAATAATTAAAAAGGTTGTTAGAGAAGCTTGATGCATACAGCCCTTGAAAGACATTTTTAATGTCAGAGTTTTATTTGTCTTATATTTGTCTTTTTAACCTTTTGAGTGCCAGAGGGATACAGAATGCATTGCTTTGCAATGCATTCCGTACCTCTCTGGCACTGAAAGGCTTAAATTACAAAGACGGCAACAAAGTAAATTAAATGTAATCCAGGGATTTGATACGTGAAGTTTGATTAGTCAAATTGGGAGTGTGTATTGCCTAAGGGACAATGGGATTGATGTAGTAACCCTCTGAGTGCTAGAGAGTTATTCAACGCATTGCAGTACAAAGCGTTGAATACCCCTCTGGCACTCAAATGGTTAAAAAGAGCTAGAGCAATTCAGGAGCAAACCAACAGCACCATAGGGGACAAAATAAAATTCCTAAACCTACTACTGATTTAAATGGGGCTTTTATCTCCTTAAACACTAGAAATGTGTCCAGTGCATTGCTTTACAATGCATTGGAGACTTCTCTAGTTTTCAAGGGGTTAAAAGCCCCATTTAAATCAATTAGGATATTTATTCGTCCCCTGTGGTGCAGTTGGTTTACCCCCAGAAAACTGAAACACAAAGTATGTAATATAATACTATATCCAATGATCGATAGTTTATTGTGTATGATTAGTTCCCTTTAACTTTCTAAACTCTCTTGTTTGACTTCTACCTAGATGAATTTTCGGAAATGTGCCCTGCAGGAAAAGGCTATATCCCATCAAAGGATTCTGTGTATGAGGGCAATGAGGGCTTATCCTACCAAGGTTAGACACAATATTGTAGGAACTACTGTTATCTTACAGAAAAATATTCTGATGTGCATGGACTTGTTTTGTTGTCATACTGCACAGTAAAGTGCAGATAAATTCTTTATGTGTAATTATAACCATACCTGGGAACTTCTTCCCTTCAAGCCCCAGAGGCTCATGTGCTGCCAACCTGGGGATGTCTATGACATGATTCATGTCATTAAGGGGTGGAGCTTAATTGGGTGGGCAGGACTTAGGTGGCTATGTATCATAAAGGTGGCGGAAAGCGGGTGGGAAGTGGGCAGATCAAGGTGGGAAGGAGTGGGAGGAACAGGATGGGAAGGAGAAGTGGGAGGGAAATGGGAGGAACTGGGTGGGAAAAAGAAGTGGGAGGAAAAGGGTGGAAAGGAGAAGAAACTCCCCATTGCCAGAGAATTATCCTCTGTTCCTGGAGACCTGGTAATATATCCTGAAAACCAGAGTCACTGGGCAGATCCAGAGAGTTCTCAGGTACAATCATAAAACCAGGAGGGATTTTATGACGTCTCAGCTAAATTAACTGCACTGTTGGAAACAAATAAGTCCCCAAATGCCCACTGATTTGAACAGGTATTTTAACCTCTAGAATGTCAGAGAGGTCTCCAGTGCATTGTATACACACACACAACACACAAACACAACTCACATGAATAAGGAACACACTTTCAACTTTTGTAACAATTGCCTGGGTGCCCAGAAGGATATTATTTGGAGTCTCAGGACTTTGGTTATTGTTTGGTCAACAGTATGACTTCAACATGGATCTTTATCAAGGTCCAAGCTGTGACTGAAACATTCACCACGCAATTAATCTTTTACATAACATTTGCCCAAGTTTTCAATGTAGCAGATAAGAGCATATTTACAGAAAAATACCTATTCAGTTAATTTGTCATGTCTGCAGATGCTGATGAGTGCATGCTGTTTGGAAAAGAAATATGCAAAAATGGATTCTGCTTAAACAGTGACTCCAGTTACGAGTGCTACTGCAAGCAAGGCGCATATTATGATCAAGTGAAGCTTCAGTGCGTTGGTAAGTCTGTACTAAACATACCTCGCATCATTTTGAATGGCCAGAGGGACACTTTTGTTTTAGGTGTTGTTGTTGAGAGTACAACTGACAGGGGTAAGAATTTTTAGGTTACTTCAGCATCTATCGACAATTCTTTATGGAATTGAATAAATCATTGAGAATAGGACAAAAGTATTTAATTTACATAGACTAGCTAATAAAAATATGTACTGAATTTTAATTCTTTGAGTCCAAAGGGCATTGGATACCCCTATGGCAATCAAAGGGTTAAACAAACATCATCTGTAGCACTGTCAGATAGCGTGAACTGTATATTAGCTATATTCCTTCTCATTTAAGTACTGCTTTTTTCAATTGAATGCTGTATTAGCAGTAAAAACACACTGGGAGAATGTATGAATCTGTACAAATCCGTCAACTCAGCCCTTCTGTCACTAGTGTTCAACTCATACACCTTCACCCATAGGTATGCACTAGAGAGCATAAATGCTTTAGTGCATACTAGTGCACACAATCTAGCATTGTTAAGACTTTAATACCAGAAAGCCTGAAAGGTCTGGCCAGTAGCTCAGGGGTGCTAAAACCTGCCATCAGGCCCCTCCAGGTTTTCAGAATTCCCTCACATGTACGCAGCTGAATCATTCCGTGGTACAGACATTATGAAGTATCTGCCTGAGTTAATGACTTGTGTTTAACTGAGGAGATCCTGAAATCATACACCAGAGGGGAGGGGGCTGAGGACGGGTTTGGGAGCCCCCTGTTTTAGCAGGCGCAGGAAAATGGAGTAAAATTACACAACTTCCCCCGCTTCTTGTTTAATACAAAGTGTTAGTAAACTGGCAGTTGGCAGACATAGTTCATCTTGAAATCACATTAGTGCATACCCCCTATTGAGGCTAATGTTCTGTGCAGGACTGGAGCAGTTCTGGCGCTAACCAATTGCACCACAAGCAACAAATACACCTTTTAAGTTTTTTAAAATTGGGTGTTAAACTTTTGAATGCTAGCAAGGTCTCCAGTGCATTGCAAAGCAACACAATGAAGACCTCTGTAGCATTCAAAGCCTAATTTAAATTTAGTGACGTTTAATCTGTCCAGTTGGTTTGCTCCAAAATGGCACCAGTTCTTGCTACATGTGCCTCATAGACTTAGCACCGTATCACGAGGGTGAAAAAGAATGTTTAACCCTTTGAGTGCCAGAGAGGTATCATCTACTATGTCTCCAAGCTGCACACAGCTGTTTTACTCTTAGTGGTTTACATTGCATGCTGTCATGGCTATTAAAGGGATAGTAATACTTAAAGGGATAGTAATACTTCATTTTAACTTTATTTTATTTTGTAGGCATTAAAAAAACACAAAGAATGATTTAAGTCTTATCTCTCAAACCTTTATGGTTTAAGAGATATTCACAAGCAAAGTTTCCCCCTCCTGCCCCTTTTTCCTAGTGTAAGCAATCTCTTCTCAGATGTGAATCTGGTTGTAAGACCAGACAGATAACAGCATGGGACAATCTTCTTTGTATGAAAACAATGAAAGCCCTCCCCCCCTTGACAAGTTTTTCAGCTTTTTCCCATATCTTAATTGAAGATTGTCCCTCTCTGCAGTCTACCTGGGCACCTCCCTTCTGATCTGACTGAACGGGGGGGGGGGGGTACTTTGCTTGTGAATAACTCTTAAACCATAAAGGTTTGAGAGATAAGACTTATATCGTTCTTCATGTTTTTTTAATGCCTACAAAATAAAATAAAGATAAAACGAAGTATTACTATCCCTTTAAGATGTAAAAAATATATGTTGTAGTATTTATGTCCACGAATAAAACAAGGGTTCTCCCACTGCTAAGAGATATTTTATTAAAAAATGATAACAGGTCAAACTTGAATTTTTTAGATGCAATATCACAGTGGCCTGAAAATGTACAGTGGTGCTGTTGCTACACCATCCTATGGAGATTTATGGTCTACGTACCAGAGCAGTCCATAGGATGGTGTAGCAACAACGCCATTGTAAATTTTCAGGCTACTGTGATATTGCACCTAAAAAATTCAAGTTTGAGCTGTTAAAATTTTTTAATAAAATATCTCTCAGCAGTGGGAGTACCCTTGTTTTACTCAGTGGAATAAACCCTACAACATATTTTTTTTACATTTTAAGTATTACTATCCATTAAAGGGAAATTGTACCCTAGGAATAAGTGGCTCTTAACTTTTTCAACAGATGAACTTACCTAGGTCAGTGTCATCCATGCAGCACTCAAACATATGCATTTACTGTTTTTTTTGCATTCAAACTCTACTGTAGTCTGTATCTAAACTGGTACATTTGTAAGTTTAAAGTGATAGTAACGTTTCACAAAAACAACAGCTCCAATTAATCTTCATAATATTTAAGCCATAGAGAGTGTTATTTCTTTAAAGGAGATGTAAACTTTTTTCTATGAAAACACATATTTAATAGATCTTTTCCTGATGAATAAAACAAGGTCACTCCCACTTCTGTCAGATGTTCTATTCAAAATGTATAGCAGTTCAAATAATCAGGAAGTGAATTTACTGTGTTTACTTCCTGATAGTTCTAACTGAGAGGAAGTGACAGGCAGTTTCTATCATATTCTATGGAGAACTGTATGTCTCTGACCTTCCTGACTTTTCTCTCCATTAGAATCCAACAGAAAATCTAATTAGAATTTGACCACTAGAGGGCACTGCTAATGTAAAAAACCATGGGTTTAAACTGTAATAACTCTGGAAATATGGGAGTACCCTTATTTTACTCAGTACAAAAATCCCTATGATATATGTTTTTTCATAAAAAAAGTTTACTGCTTCTTTAATGTGACTGTTGTAGTTCAAGAGTAATTGAATGAGAAAGTTTCCTCCTCCCGCCCCTTTTACCTAGTGTAAGCCCCCACTCCTCAGATGTGGAGTCCAGTCCAAAGACCAGACAGCTCACATCAACAGTCAATATTCTTACTGTGAGAACAATGAAAACCCTGCCCCCCTTGACAGGTTTTTCAGGTTTTTCCCTTATCTTAATTGAAGATTGTCCCTCTCTGCAATCTACCTGGACACTCCCTGCTGCTCAAAGCTGAGCAGTGTTACATCAGTAGAAGGGGTGGGAGGGGGATACTTTATCATTGAATTACTCTTGAACTACAACTCTGACAGAATTGAAATAACACTCTCCAAGGCCCAAATACTATGAACATTAATTAGAGCTGCTTTTATTATGAAACAATACTATCCCTTTAAGTGGCCCTTTAAAATCTTGGGCGGGACCTTCTATGGCTGGAGCAAGGATAGACAACCTTTGACTCCCATCATCCCCAGCCGTTGGATAGCAGAAGAGCCAGATGTTGCTTACTTCTGGGCTAGAAGGTAATTTTATACCGTCATATAAACATTATCAAGAGTTTTTAAAAAATCCTGGTCCGTTATTGACTACAGCTGAGTTTGAATGCAAGAACACTCTAAATAGATATACCTGAGAGCAGCAATGAAGACCCTTGCCTAGGTAAGGGCTTCTGTTAAAAAACTGAAGTGTCACTTTTTCTAAGGATACAGTGCTTCTTCATCATGCCAAAATAAACACATTAAACAGGCAGTAAAGGATAAGGGAAATAGTAAGAAATTACCTAACAGCTACAGGGTTTGACTTCCCATAGTTAAAAACTCTGCTATACTGAGTCACTGTCTTCTCTATTGACGTCTCGTGTTTGCAAATTCACGTTCAGTGGTCTTCAGTGGAGAGGACAGAAATCTCCCTGAAGCACCAAGTTAAACAAAGCCATCATCCAGCACTGCAGATTATGGAGATCTGTTACCAGAACTAAGATAGAATGGCAGAGTTTTAAGCTATGGGAGCTTGATTCCCATAGCTGTTAGGTATCGTCCTACACCTCTAAAGTCCATTTCTCCAAACCTTTACTGCCCCTTTAAAAATTATCTCCATGTAATTACTTGAGGCCATGATAAATTCATTTATGATACTGACAACTATGTATTTTCTGTTCACCTCTAGATAACAATGAATGTGATGACCCAAGTAGTTGTATTGATGGCCAGTGTATAAATAATGATGGATCATACAGTTGTTTTTGCACACACCCCATGATTCTTGATAACACAGGAAAAAGGTGTATCCAGCCAGTGCAAGTCGATACAGCTGGTAAGTTTTCCTTTACTCTAAATGTTTTCTTTAGTGATTTTAGAATGAGAGAAATTTATATATTTCAGTGCTTAACCACAATTCCAGTATAGTGTTACCATTCAAAAAATATTTTGACAAGCATAGCAGCATTTTACATTCATCTCTCTTAGGATGCAAAGTCTTTCTTATAATATGAATGGAAACTGATGTACTCTGAAGAATTATAACAATTCTGGACTAAATCAACAGCAGCATAAGAAACAAATATAAATTACCAAAATTGCTATTAATTTAAATCTAACATTAAGCTTCTTCATTGCTAGAGAGGTCTAAAAAGCATTGTGTTTTAAAGCCACATTTAAATCCATAGCAATCTTTATTTGTTCTGTGGGGTGGGTTGGTTTGCTCTAGAATTTCAAAAATGGTGTTTAGTACATCAGTCTCAGTGTACAATTAATACAGTGCATGAATTGGTTGTTAAGTGCATTGACTGGTGGTTAAATAGCTGCTATATAGCATGATATCATGGAATGCTTTTCTGAACTTTATTTTGACATGCTATATAGTTTACTATAGCTATTTGCTTATATATTTCTTGAACGCAAACTAAAATGTGCTTGTGCTTTTTATTTTTATTGTTATTTTTATTTTATTATCGTAGTGTCATTTTTTTCATGTTTAATAAAAAAACAATTATAATGGTATCCCGGAATCAGAGAAATAACTTGCCTCCTTTTTCAGAACAAAGTGATCAAAGGCAAGTGTTTGGGGTCGACTTGATTAATCTATTGCACCTCAATAAAAATTACATTCTTGTTGTTTAAACCCTTAAATTGTAAAGCATTGCGGATACTTGTGGCGTTACATAAATAAACATATTAATTGATTCATTCATGCTTGTTTTGTGTTGATTTTACCACAAAAATCCAGTCTGCATTTGTCTTGGATCAGCACATAAGTCAGTTCACACTAACCATTGTAGGGATTTATTTGGCCAGACCACATTTCTTCTTAGATTTCTCTATGTTTCATGAAACTTCTGAAGGAATTTTATTCAGTGTTAAACTCATCTTATGTTTGATAGAGATTTAAAGGTAATAAAGAGTTACAACATGACTGTTAATAATATCAGACACCTCTACTTAAAGGACAGCTGTAGCAGGACATTTTTGTGCATAACCCAGGGGTCCTTTGTTTTAGTGGCCTCATCTTGAGTTTTGAAAGTTCCCTGAAAATCAGCAAGTAATCAATTTAAACCTATGATCAGAAAAGATAGAGGCAGACCTGGGTACACAACACACCAATATGGCTGCTTTTCCCATAATTATTAACAAGCCTAAGGAAGGTCACCAGAAAACCTAAAGAGATTCTAAATGTACTCTTATATTTGAGGGCCTAAATTCATACTTTGGTCATTACGTGCCACTGCATTGTACTTATAGAATAATTGGCTCTTAAGGCCATTTGAACAAAAAAAGGTGAAGTGATTCTGGGGCAAAGCAATTTCATCATAGGAGATAATGCAATGGAGACCTTGCTAGCATTCAAAGGAATAAAAGCCCCATTTAAACAAAAGGCTCATTCACATTAATATCCTCCATCTAAACTGATAGCATCCTATATAATAATTCTCTAAATGTGTGTTTCAGAAGCCGTCATACACAGTAGAGACTGCTGTGCTCACTGCAGTCATGCGCACTACAGACTGCCTGCGCTGTGGCTGATAAAGGACAGGGGCCCACTCCATATAAGCCACGGCGCGGGCAGTCTCTACTGTGCATGACTGCACCGCGGCCGTTGCTGGGTGGCACTCTTCAACTAGGAACATTATAATATTATAATCATTGTGTCCATACAGGTTTCAGAGTGCCTGACGTGTATGGTGGCCTATGGGACATGGCCTAGATCATTCAGAAGAACAGCATTGGAGGTTCTAATGCTTTTTGCAGCCTCCAATGACTGGCCCACCCATGCCAATAATATATGTTCACAACCATGTGGGTTGGCCTGTGACATCCCTCCACCATGAGTCTCATACAAGATAATTTATTGGGGAATTCAGAACATTGGGGTAACTAAGCACAGGGGGTTTGGCATGTACTGAAATGGTGTGCTGCCAGTTTGCTCTTGTGAATATAGTCTTAGAGCCGTATTCATGAAGCTGAAAAGAAGCAATTCTGGGCATACCGACCGCATCATATGAGAATCATAAAATGCCACCAAGGACATTTAATCCCTTGAGCTAGAGATGTATCCAACTGCAGTGCATTACAGTTGTGTCTAGCATTCAATGGCTTAAAAGCCTCATTTAAATCCTAGGTAAATTTTCATTTGACCGCTACAGTACAGTTGATTTTCTCCTGAATGTTCTTCCTGAATACTGCACAGAATCACGTAATGAACAGTAAACTTTATTATGAACAATATATGTTATAGGGTTTTGTATTCTCTATTGTGGAGGTCATCAGGTGGCGCTGTTACTATCACTAAAAATGGGGAGCTGTAGTCAGTGACTCAAGCACTCTCTGAGAGAGTATTCTTAAAAAAATTAAATTTGGACATTAGTTGCTGCAGTTTGCTTAAAAAAAAGGATACATACATTTGACAAATTACATCTAAATGTAAAATCTTCCAGTGATGGTAGTACCTTTATTTATGTTGCTCAGCTACCTATAACTTTCTAACCTATGCAAGGTTCACTTTTTCACTTGATGCCCAACTTTTAGACTTTACTAAACTGTGATGCCTCTCTCCCTTTTTTAAATAAAACGTGAGCTGTCATACTAATATTTTTTCCTTTTCTTCATTATATATTACTGTATTTTCTTTGCCTCAGACATCTCTACAAATCACTATATAGTCTCCCTGTAAAACATATGCTTATTACAAGTACAAGATGTGCTGTTCACAACCAGCCTTTACCAAACTTCTGGATACTGTCATATGGTTTGTGAGTCACTGGTTTACACTGAGCTTGTATAGTGCTTTCTGATAAGAATGTGGCAAACTCTTTTGTGCAGCTCTTATATTTCACTTTTTTTGCAGACCCAACAGAAGAAACAGATGTTTACCAAGATATATGTTGGCAAGAACTGAGCGACGACGATATATGTAGTCGGCCAGTGGTTGGAAGACGTACTACTTATACAGAATGCTGCTGCTTAAATGGGGAAGCTTGGGGAATGCAATGTGCTCTGTGCCCCATGAAAGACTCTGGTAAGACTATGGACAATGCATCATTTCATAGCAGACTTTCAAGAGCTTACATATAGGGCCGTATGTTCACAGGATAACGACAAAAAAATGTCGTTATGAAAGACAAAAATAAGTAATTATATGCATGAACGCCATATTTTCTATAGAGTATACAACAGAAAACTAGTAATGTCTGTTGTGTATAACGCAACTCTAGAATTGCTGGGCAAAGGGGAGGGGCAAAACTATTCTCCAGTGTCGTATAGAGGAAAAGAAAATTTGTCGTGTCTAATGAAAAAAAAATGTCTTGCAAAAGACAAAATTTGTACGTTAAGAAAAAAGTGGAGGGAATGTGAAGTTCTGAATGTGAAAATTTTTTTCTTTACTTAAGACATTTTTGTTGTTAGTTAAGACATTTTTTGTCATTGGTTAAGACATTTTTTGTCTTTACATACGACAGTTTCAGTCAGGACAAACGACATATTTCCGATCACAACCGACACTCTCTGAAAATATTAATGATTCCAATGACACTTTACTTTGAAAATTCGTTACAAACGACAAACGCTATTTTGCTACTTCTTTGAACATATGGTCCTTAATTGTGCTGTTTTAGTGCATGATGTATTGTTGAATAACAATAGTTTTGACGCAAATTGTGTTTTCTCTGAAACTTATTTTAACCCTTTGCATGCTCCCTGGTCCTCAAAAGGTTAAGAAAAACTTTTGTCATAACGAGATTAGACTTGTTTTCCACAATATTCAGCAACATCATACCTAAAGCAAGGAGATATAGATGTTCCACATTTTAGGTAAAAATAAGAACAGCTGGAGGAGATGCACAAAGGTGTGATAAACTCTCCAAGTCCTATGTTATTCTGTGGAGCCTATACACTAAGGACGAGTTGTTCAGAAAGTGGTGGTATCTGAAACTGTCTGTAATCAGAATAAAAAAGTTCTTACTCCATGGTCCGTCAATTCTCAGTCATGCTTCCCGCATTTTTTGAATCCACTTCCGCCATCTCCGTCAAAAGGAAAAAGCCATTTTAAAAGTGGGTGTGGTTTAATCTACCGTCATATTGTACGGTATTTTCAGAAAAAAATATTCATTTCAACGTCACTTTTTTGTCTGTTTAATGTCATTTTTTTCCCGACAAAATAAAAATGGTCTAAACTTGGAGAAGAGAAAGTACCGTTCTTTGAAAATTGTCATTTCAAACACAAAATCAAAGACATTTTTAACATCGGAATTTTTTAATGGAAATGTTCAACAAGATCTTGTTACAGTCATTTTTAATTCTTCAGAGACATTTTCAAATGTGACGGATTTACTTCTGAAAATATTGTACGCTTTTACCACCAACTTATGATCCAACAAATTTTTCATTATGATGACTTTTTGAACATCTCACCCTTAGTGCATTGGTTACATGGAATGACATAGGAACCAGGGAATTTGTCACACTTGAGAAGTCTTCTCCACTGTATCAGCTCTTTATCACACCTTAGTACATCTCCTCTCAGGAATCATTGGAATTGTTTTCATAAGACTGATGTACTAAAAACTGGAATAAAACATCTATACCACAGAGGATTCAAAAAAATTCCATTAGTTTAAAGGGGGCTTTTAAATCCTTAAATGTTAGGCTGCATTCTAACTAAACTGATTTTTTGTTACACATTACTTTTCTGAAGGGCATAGGTACAGTGTTCTTTCCATTTTGTAGTGGTGATATTGCCATTAGTGTCCATGGACAGCGTTCATCTTTGTGCTGTAATAACTTTTTGAATGAGGCATCTCCTACTAGGCTCTTAATAATACATGATACATTTTCACAGCCAAATAACCCCACAAATATACTACCGAGAAAGTGTTACTCTAAACAGATATTCATGGGCAAACACTAATTCCAGGGAAAACCTATGCCCCATAAGGGACAGAAACATTTTACAAAAATCCCATTGATTTAAATTTGGCTTTTAACCCTTTGAGTGATAGAGAGGTTTCATCTCATTGTTTCACGGTGCTCTGGAGTCCTCCCTAACATTTTAGTTGTTAAAGACCCTTTAAATCAATGGGAATTTTTGTTTGTCCCTTGTGGATCAACTGGTTTGCTCCAGAATGACTCTTCTTTATGTATATCTGACTGCTACATGATGGATCCCAGCCTAAGCACATGCTTCTATTAAACACATTGAGAGGACATAACAATATGTCAGAGCACTTCATTTTGTGTGTGTATTCATATTTTTGGAAATCATATCCCTCCACCTATTTGTGTATCAATGCTTCAGCGCATGCCAGCGCACACACTCTACCAGTGTTAAGACTTTAAAGGAGAAGTAAACTTTTTTTATGAAAAAAAAACATTTCCTGTAAAATATGAGTAAAATATTAGAGATGCATATTTCCAGAGTTATTAAAGTTTAAACTTGTGTTTTTTTACATTAGCAGTGACCTGTTGTAGCCAAATTCCAAATAGTTATTCTGTTACATTCTAATGGAGAAGAAGGTTAGTGACATGCAGTTCTCCATAAAATGTAATAGAAACTGCCGAGTCACTTCCTGTCCGTTAGAACTATCAGGAAGTAAACACAAATTAAATGTACTTCCTGATTATTTGAACTGTTATAACTTTTGAATAAAAAAACTGACCTCAGTGTGTTGTCCTTATTTTACTCAGCAGGAAAAGCTCTATAACATATAGGTTTTCAGAAAAAAAAAAGCTTACTGCTCTTTTACTATTAGCAAGTCTCAGTCACCACCCTTATAGCATAAACAGTAGCATGTAAGACCTTTACACTGATTTACTTTCACCTTGTTAAAATGGCACAGAGCAACAGCATTCTCAGACACACCCATTATTTAAATTATTTATTTGTTCCCTATGATCCAATTGGTTTTACCCAGTATTGCTCCACTTTTAGTCTGTTCACATGGCCCTGTGCATATATACAGTACAGAGTTTTATTATTAATAATGCTCTTTGTCTATCTATCCATGGCAGTTTTAGTAGTTGCATTGGCTCACAATCACACTTTTACACCTAAAAGCCATCGTAAATACATATCTTGGAGTCTGTCCAAGACTGGATAGCCATTGGTAACATTTCCTATTTCCATAATACCTAATCACAGCTTGTAGCTGATAGATTTATATCTTATGTGTCAGACAGGGTACAACGTCTCTTCGGTAGAAGATAATTTGTCTTTCTCAGAAGTGTAGGTAGGATTACAAATGTGTTTACTTAGACCCAAGCACACAGTAGCCATTTAGAAAAAAAAAGTCTGAGGATTTGTTTAAACAGTCATACTCCCTTACACATCTATTTCCCATGAGGCAGCTGATGCGGCTCCCAGACACCAGGAAGGATGTGTGGCTGTCTGACCAAAGTTACAATACCATCTGGAAAATACTCTATAAATTGTTCTTTTCAAAGACATCTTTAAAATACCTCTCTTGTGAAATTAGATTTTGATTCCTCATGGAGGAAGAGTATTATGCCCCAATTTGTTTTTTCTTTTTTGCTATATGCACCTTAACTTTGTGGATGATAAACATGTCATCTCCTTGTGGGCTATGTATGCACTGAGGTGAAAAATGGAAGCTCTCCAATTTGTATTATTTTATGGAATCTGTATTTTAAGTTGATGAGATTTTAGTCAGGCCCAGATTTATATCTCATATGCCCCTGGAAGGCAAATGTAGGACCCCCTAGTCCCATTCATGGTCATGTCTCACCCATAACCCTTCCCTTTGTTGCTTACTAAAGAGAGGATTTGTGGATCAGAGATTGTATATACGTATTTATACGCAGTGCCTTACAACAGTAGTTTGTTACAATAAATAAATGGGGATAAAAGTGTCACGATCATAGAAATAATAGAAGAGATTTCCCTGCCCCAAGGAGCTTACAGTCTAAATGGGTAATAGGGGACAGAAAACAGGGTATGAGGGTGTCAAATCCTGTGAGTTCACGTTCCAAGTTTGCCAAAAGGTAGTAGATGATGCTAATGTGCCAGAAGATAAGATTTCAGGGTAGACTTAAAGACAGAGGGGGATTTTTCCAGTCGTAGGGAGAGAGGTATGGAGTTCTACAGGTAGGGAGCAGAAAGTGAAAAAGGTTTGAGATGGGAGAGGGCAGAGGGTGTGGAGAGGAAGAAATGTTTAGAGGATTAAGTGAAATTGATAGGATTGATATATATATGTGGGGGAAGGAAATTATGCTGGAAAAAGTTATGAAGGAGAGAGGCTATAAGGGGGGGGGGAGTGAAAAGAGGATGATAAGCAAAAGAAAAGAGGGAGAAAGAAGCAGCAGGGAGAATGTGAAAGAAAGCAAGGAAAAGGGTGGGAGAATGTGGGGTTAAAGTGTTAGTAATGTCCCTGAAAAAATATTTATGGTTTTGTAGTGCTTAAAAAATGCAACTATATGCAATAAATCCTATCTCTGAAACCTCTATGGTTTCCCTTCTCCTGCTGTCAGCTGTAAATCTGAGGCTCAGCAGCAGAGCCACAATCACGTTATTTAAAACGGATTACTTAATTGGAAAGGTTTACAAAGTGTGCTTCAAGCCAGGCACACTTTGTAGACCTTTCCAATGAAGTGATTTGTTTTAAATAACGCAATTGGTCCCCGGACAGGATTCCCCTGCAGTCAGCACAGCTCTGACAACAGGGAAAGGGGAGGGAGGGGGAAACTTTGAAAACAAATATCTGTGGTTTGAGAGATAGGATTTGTTGCCTATAGATGAATTTTTTAAGCACTATAAAATTATAAAGACTTTTTTCAGGGACATTACTAATACTTTAAAGAGAATAAGATACAGTGGCTTAAAGAAAATCCCTCCTCTCCCACAGTTACTTTTCTAGCAGCAGACAAGATCCCAAGGTGGAACAACCATCAGCCACCATCCATCTCTCAAGCCTTTTTTTCTGCTGTCCATTTTATGAAATGGATACAGTGCTGATTGAGAAGTGTGCCTGAAAAATACAAAGAGCAGTACACTTTTTCCTGGAGCCTACCCTGCAGCTCTCAGTTTTTTATCTGCTTCCAAACTCACTATTCTCTATAATGAACAAAGTACAGACACAAACAGGAGGGCAGATTTGAATCTTGTTCAGCTTCAAAGCTGCCTTCTGGTTGCTTCTGTACTTTGTTCCTTGTATAAAATGACACATTTAGACTGTAGATAGAAGAGATGTAGGGCAGGCTCAGGGAAAAGCATGCCGCTCTTTGTATTTTTCAGGCCCTCATGTAAAGCCATACACTAACCAGTAGTAGATGAGAAGTGGGTCTAATCTGGCAGCTGTCTGGTGGCAGTGCATAGGTACATACAGTCTAACTGGGGCATAGCTGGCAGGAGTGCCATGTGTTGAGGCAAAAACTGAGTTTCTCTTGAGTGTGTGAGATCATATAATCTCACATGCAACTCGTGAATAGACACAGAGATGGGTTTTGATTCAGGCTGTGATGGTATCTGACAATCAGTCACACAAATGATAAGGGATCATACTACAGGCAATTATATATGGTAGGCTATGATGAAAAATGGGTGGGATCGCAATCATAAATGTGAAAACGTTAGTCGGCTGCCTACTCTGCTTAATGAGAAAATGGCCTTGATCTTAGTGCACCTGCTGCATAGCATGACACAAGGATTAGACCGTTTATCTCACTGGAGGGTTTATCTCACTCTTATCTCAGCTTAGTATATCCCCCAGTATTCAGAAAATAATTGTATTGGAAACAGAATCAAAGTGCATAGTCTTATTTTTTTATGAATTGAATGTAGGTACTTATGTAATGTCCATACATTATCAGTACCACAAGAGTCTAGCTTTTCCTGCAATTTATACACAAAATGGGAGATGTTTCAATATGAGATGCTGAACAGAAGATGCTGAACTATGTCAGAGGCTCAATGTGCCACTTAAAGGGACAGTAATGTCCCATAAAAAAAATGCTTAGAGATTTGCAGAGATTAAAAAAATAAACAATGTGACACAAATCCTATCTCTCAAACCACTATAGTTTGACAGATATCTCTGTTAAAGTTCCCCTCTACCTCCCCTTCTCCTGACGTCAGCTGTAAGCTGACAGCAGGAGTTCCTGGTCTGGGGACCGACAAGTGGCTCTTCAGCAGAGCCACAATAGCGCAATTTAAAAGTAAATACTTCTTTGGAACGGTCTACAAAGTGTGCCTGGTTTGCAAGCATACTTTTTAGACGGTTCAAACGAATTATTTATTTTTAAATCGTGCTATTGCGGTTCTGCTGAAGAGCCTGCTTGTGTCGGCTGACACGGATCTCCTTCTGTCATCTTTACAGCTGACATCAGGAGAAGAGGAACTTTAGTGGAGGATATCTGTCATACCATAGCGGTTTGAGAGATAGGATTTGTGTCATATTGTTTATTTTTTTTAACCTCTACAAAACTCTTAAGCATTTTTCATGGGACATTACTGTCCCTTTAAAGGAACCTGTCATCCTGAGATACGTTTAGGCAATTTAAATAACAATTAAAAATGACTTAAGTGTTGTATAAACCATTTGTTTGTAATATAAATAGCTTTTAATTAACCATTTTTTAATATGTATAGTATTACAATAAATCATGGAAGTTCATGTTTAAAGATATTTGTGTATTTCTTTCTATACATTATGGTATGTTACAACTTCACATCAGTTATAGAAATGATGATATTGATATTGTAAGAATAAACAGAGCAATTAAGCGACAAACCATATGTACCATATAGGACAGTGTAAAACGAACATTCATTTAACCACTTATGGACCAGATTGGTGTGCAACACATTGAGAAGCAATGGGTTTCACTGCACTATGATGCTTAACTCTTTGACTGCCAGAGGGGGTACGGAATGCATTCTGCAACATGTTGCAAAGCAATGCCTTGGAGACCTCTCTGGCACTCAAGGGGTTAAATGTCCCATTTAACTAAATGGGAATTTACTTTTGTGCCTAAGGACGTGCTCCAATTCTTCTAAGTACCTCAGTGTATTAAAATAATGGTATTCAACAACAGTCATTAGGGGTAACTATGTTTCGGAATTTGCATATATTGTTTTCTCTATACTTTTAGTGTTTTAGCAACCTCACTGATATACTCACAAGGTATGTGTTTTTTTTGGTCTTCCTAATGTGCAGATGACTATGCGGACTTGTGCAACATTCATTACAGAAGGCCCTATGGATTCGACGCACTTCCTGCCCCATATCCATTACCAGAATCAGATCCATATGAGATTCCAAAACGTAAGTTCTATAGAATCTAAGGTTCATGTTAGAAAAAGGCATGTAAAATCTGTTGTCAGAGATGAAAAGTGGGTGGTAGAAATTGAGTGTACTATTGGTTTGGATTACACTGCAGTTGATAGCCCTATCAAGGGGTTTATCTAAAATGTCTAAACTGCAATGTAATGTAGCCTTGTATATATCAGCTATAAGCATTTTTCAGTGTACCAATATATTTTATGTTTTTTTTTATATAGCTGATTCTTAACCCTTTTGAGTGCCAGAGCGGTACACAACATATTGCTTTGCAATGTGTTGCGTACTCCTCTGGCACTCAAAGGGTTAATTATCGCTAAAGACAAACTGTTGGATGAAACCAACAGTGCCACTGGGAACAAATAACAATCCCATTGGTTTAAGTGAAGTTTTTAACCCCTTAATTGCTAGCAAGGTTTCCAATACATTGCTTCTTAATACATTGGAGACCGGTAGCATTAAAGAGATAGTAACACTTAAAAAAACAAAAACAAAAACATGTTGTAGGGTTTATCCTCCTGAATAGAATAAGGGTACTCCCATTGAGAGGTATTTTTTTCAATAGTTATTACAGTTCAAACTTGAATTTTTAAGGTGTAGTATCACAGTGGCCTGAAAGTGTACTGTTGTTACACCATCCAGTGGAGGTTTACGGTCAACTGACCAGAGCTGTTCATAGGATAGTGTAGCAACAGTGCCACTGTACAATATCAGGCCATTGAGATACTGCACCTTAAAAATTCAATTTGGGTTGCAATAGCTTTTGAATAAAACAGCTCTAAGCAGTGCGAGTTCCTTGCATTACACAGAACTATAAACCCTACAGTATACATATTTTCACATATTAAGTGTTACTATCCCTTTAAAGGGTTTTATGTGACAGTGAGCTTCCTTTCTGACAATCAACAGTAGCACTTGGTATGCACACATTTATTCTATGGCATATTGTGATAGTTTGAACTGTGATAACATTTAATTAAATCAACTGCCATCAGTTTGAGTGCCTTTATTGTTGTCAAGCAGGAAAAGCTGTAAAATATTATTCATACTGCTTAACTCTTTGATTGATTGATTGATTGATTGATTGGGTATCTAACGCACTGCAAAGCAATATGTTGGATACCCTCCGGTCACTCAAAGGGTTAACCCTTTGATTGCTGCAGTGGGTGTCTAACACCCTGCCGAGCATTGAAATGGGTGTTGAGTGCATTAATAAATGGAGCTTCCAGCTTCATGAAGTCAAGTCCATAATGTCACATGACTTCATAAAGCAGTACAGTGACAGCTGTTTTTTTCAGGACATCCTTTCCACTTGTGGTACAATTTCCTAGGATATCTCCTTTTCCACTTCTCAGTTTAAAAAAAAAAGCTGCCTGCTCTTAACCCTTTGAGTGACAGAGGGGTACGCAACACATTGCTTTTCAATGTGTTGCGTACCCATCTGGCACTCAAAGGGTTAAAAATGAATCACACTCCAAAAGAAGACACCTGATTGCGATTGTGCAGTATAATTCCACTGTGCATACTTGAGAAAATTATTCATTTGATTGTGGAATCCTAATGGCCAGGAATTCACAGTTACATGATAATAATTTGGCACCGGCTGCCCAAGGCATGTTTGGGCAGGCCAGTGATATCTCATCACCCCCGCAGGAACAGCGGGAGGAACTTTACAATCTGTACTTGGTGCTGATAAGTTCTTTCATACCATCTCTCTGATGCACTGAAATGTGTCAGATGGGGCCAACATTATCCTGACTTTTATACTTGTATGGGATTAGAAAAATGTTTTTCTAGCGCAGGGATGGACAACATGAGGCCCTCCAGCTTTTGCTGTACTACAGTTCCAATTATCTTCCTGCAGCTGAGGGAGTTGTATTCTAGCAATACCTGGGGGGGCTCACTTTGCCCTCCTCTAGAGATAGAGAGAGAGCATGGTTTAAACCAGGGTATGCAGGGCCGGACTTAATTCCCAGACTCCCCTAGGCAAGTCACCTTAGGTGCCCTTAGCTCCACCCATAACCCCACCAGAGTCCAATCCACTGTTCATTGGCACATGAAAAACCTTTAGCTTATTATTTGCATGCTTTTAACCCCTTATTTGCTGGAGAGAACACCAACAAATTGCTTTAGATGGATTGGTGACGTCTTTAGCATCCAAGGGGTTAAATAATAGTCCGTAGCATATAAAATGGTGCAGGGATATTCATATTGCACTGGCCATACGCACCATTAAAAATGTGGGTGTGGCCAGTACAGCTTAGGGGCCCCTCAAAATCTGACACTCTGGGCAGTTGCCTACTTTGCCAGCCCTGAGTGTATCACTGATATCTTAGTGCAGAATTATACCATGTATAATAGTCAGTTTTTACAGTCAGAGATTGTGCTAGCATTCAAGGGGTTAAACTAGGAGTAATCAATCTTTCAGCCATCTGTTCGACAGACAGTGGCTGGAGTGAGGGGGTCCCTTTCCTGTCCTGTGCATTCATAACTATAGTTCTTTAGATGTAGTTACCAGGGGCAAATGGATCACACATCTCTCTCTCCATTCAGTACATTCATGTCTTACTTGCATTCATACATGTCTATATTCCAAGGGGCCACAACTTCATGAGATGAGTGGTCATAAACTCCCTCAACCTATCTTATATAATATTTTATGCCATACTATTTAGTCAACTATTTTTTTTCCACCAAAACTATTTTATGAACTTCATGAGCTGTTAATCCCCTCTTATCTTTGACATACTAAAATATGTTTCAGAGCTGTGTAGTTTAATGAAAAATTACATTTTTCGCCAAAAAATCCCAGCAATAAATGGCATCTGCACATTGTTGTTGGCAGTTGAAATCAACGGCAGCATTTTCTACGATCCGCACGCTGTGCGGAATTGAGGTTTAATGAATGCAAGCTATAAAGAGAAAATTAAGAGGATTATTACAGCCATAGTAACTATACACCCAGTCTCATGTGACATTAAAGCAGAACTTTCAGGTCACACTAAGTCGCCATGCATTCATTAAACGCATGGCGACTAGCTTGGAAATAGATGTCTTACCTTTAAAAAAAAGCAGAGTTTAAAGAAATCTTTCCCGTTTGGAGACCGGAACCCAGGCTACAGCGCACACATCTTGTCTGCGCGCCTGCTCTGTCAGTCCTGGTCTCCATTGAGTAGCACTTCAGTGCATCATATGGTTATCGGAAGGACTGACAGCGCAGGAGCGCAGACCACACTAACCTGCCCCCCAAACGGGAAGGATTTCTTTACACTCTGCTATTTTTTAAAGGTAAGACATCTATTTCCAAGCTAGTCGCCATGCGTTTAATGAATGCGTGGCAACTTAGTAAGATCTGAAAGTTCCTCTTTAAATATTTTTGATCAAATAACTATTGTATATACTCTCTTTAGCTTTTACAGGTAAGCAGTTTTCATGCACCCCCCCCCCCCCTTCCAAGATTCACTATGGATATCAAGATTAGTATAGCTGATTACTCAAGGAAACCTATTATTTTCTTGCACATTAACAAATCATTGGGGCATTACCGAGACTGTTTAAGTTATTTTATGACCTATAGACACCTCTTTGTGTAACTGAATAAATGATTTCGAGCAATACCAAAGTATTTTATTTGGACAGACTATTTTATAAATACATATACTGAAGTTTAAACAGACATTAATGTGAGTTTTATTGCTGTAGAGCAATTTGATATATATACACACCACAAAGTCTGATCTCCTAAAAAGAAGGACACCAGGGTGGGACAGAGGGATCTGAGTATGAAAAAGAGACTGCCCCTCCTAAAGAGACACTTGGGAGGTATGTTAGTCTGTGTAAATAAAATACTTTAGTCTTGTTCTAAATAATTTATTTGGTTACATAAAGCGCTGTCAATACATCATGAAGTAACCTAACCATTCTCTGTAATACCACTTGTCCCAGTAGAGTTCCCAGCAATACTATCTAAAACTAAATTTGTCCCTCTTTGTTCACTTGAAATGCTGGAAGGTATGCAATCGTTATAACTTTTACTTTTTCCTCTAGTTAACTAGTTTCTCTATACCTTAGATATAGGGCCCTTCAATGCACTGGGGATCTTAAAAGACCATTTTAATCAGTTAACAGTTGGCAAATGTATTTGCTGCAGAGTTGCTCCACTTTTCTTTTGAATATTATTCAGTTTTCCGACATGCAATATATGCATGCACCATTTTAACTAAACGCTGGCATAGCATCTTCCTGCCAACTGTAGGCTGCATTAAAAATGTCTATTTTCCAACAGTTTCATACTTCCAGTTCCCAATATGATGTTCTGCTGCCCTCCACTGGCCATGCCTCATATTTACAGCTCCAAAACAATATCAGAGAAAAACATGAATAGTTGATTTTACATTTGGTTTCTACCAAAGCAACTAATTTCCTGTGAGAAAAAACATACATGTTATGAATATATCAGAATATCAGAACAGAAGGTTTGAGATGCATTGTGGTTAAAAATCGCATTTAAATTAATAAGGATTTGAGAACATTTTTATTTGTCCCCCTGTTGTGAAGTTGTTTTTTTTACAGAATTATTACAGGTCTTATTTCTACATCCATTTTATTTAACCCCTTAAGGAGCAGAGGGGTGCACAATGCATTGCTTTTCACTGTATTGCATGCCACTCTGATCCGTAAAGGTACAGTAATGTCAGAAAAAAAGTATTAACTATATGGTAGATACAATTAGAAGAGAATACTTGCACTTATTCGTATCTCTCAAACCGTTATGGTTTGAGAGATATAGAAAAATAAAGTTCTCCGCACCCTCCCCTTTCTGCTTGACGAGCTGTAAAGCTGTCAGAAGCAGATTCTGGTTCCTGGATCAAACAGAGGCTCTTCAGCAGCACTGACATAGCGATACCTAAAAATAAATAAAAATCATCGGAACGGTCTACAGTGTGTGCCTGGTTTGCAAGCACACGTTGTGGACCATTCTGAGGAAGTATTTATCTTTAGACATTGTTATATCGGCGCTGCTGAAGAGCCGCGTCTGATCAAGTGACCAGAATCTGCTTCTGACAGCTTTACAGCTTGTCAAGCAGAAAGGGGAGGGAGCGGAGAACTTTATTCTCCTATATCTCTCAAACCGAAGGTTTGAGAGATACGAATAAGTGCAAGTACTTTCTTTTAATTGTATCTACCATATAGTTAATACTTTTTTTCTGACATTACTATCCCTTTAAGATTTCTTAGAATTTTTTATCTTCCTGTAACTTTGGAACAGGAAAAAAACTCTGGGAATAAAATATGTATATCCATTCCTTGTGTCTGTCAATGTCTTCCCAGATTTCATTTATGAAGAGCTGCAGGCTGAAGAGTGCGGCATCTTAAATGGATGTGAGAATGGAAGATGCGTAAGAGTACAAGAAGGATATACATGTGATTGCTTTGATGGCTATCACTTAGACATGGCAAAAATGACTTGTGTTGGTAAGTAAACCTACCCTGCTTCAGTTCTCTATCTAAAAACCCATCTGTGAATTCAACTAATTTATTATTTCTCTCTCCATCTGTCTGTCTGCTGCCATTGTCTCTTCCTCCCTGTACAATAATTACTGTTCTTTTCTCTTTCCGTTTATCTTTTATGCTTCAGGTGAGTCTCTGAGTTGATCTTTCCTTTGATGAGGTTCTTAGTGTTTATTTTTCTCAATCACCCCCAGCTGAATATAAAGGGGAACTATTCCCTAACATATAAATAAGGGGGGATTGGCCAAGCAGTGATAAAGAGGTGATAAAGTGGCGAAGACTTCTCCAGTTTATCACTTCTCCAATTGTTATGTTATTCTATGGAGCCTATGTGCTATAATTTCTTCAGCTTAGGCTATAATAACATAGGAACTGGAGAAGTGATAAAATGAAGAAGTCATCTCCACTTTATCACCTCTTTATCAATGCTTAGTGAATCTCCCCCAATATCTTATAGACCTGAATAGAGGATAAGACTAAAGTAAAGTAAGAGAGATCAGAGGCATCCAAGAATTTTTACTTGTGTGTCACATTATTAGAAATTCATATGAATGGGGGCACCATTTATTTTTTAACAATCGTGAACTGTAGTCTGCGAGTTACTCAGAAATTACATTTTTGTTGGCATTGATACAAAAGCAGTATAAAAAGTACACAGCTATAGTCTTATTGTTAGTAAGTGATCAATTCAGCAGGAATTCTGGTATTTAACCAAATTAACTGATTTGGAAGAGACCAACGGTAAGTTTTAATTGACAAGTTGGAGTTCGGTATGTCTCTGTTGAGCTTTTGGAATAGTTGTGTATCATATTCATGACCTTTTGTGTTTTTTGAACTAATTATGTTACAGGCTTAGTCAATTTCTGGACCTCCATCTGGTGGGGACTACTACTCCCATCATCCCCAACCAGCTGTTGGCTGGTTGTGGATGATGAGAGTTGTAGTCCTCAACTGCTGGATGTCCAGAAGTTGACCGACTTCATTCTGTTATATATATATATATATCAATTCAGACTATATATGACTTTAATTATATTTAGTAGTTACATAGCAAATTAGGTTTTTTAAAAAAAAGTCCAACAAGTTCAACCTATACCACAGTATAACCCAGAAAATGAGAATATTATAAGTGTTCCTGACTCCTAAATTGGTATTAGCCTGTTTACTAGAACTTTCTGTCATACCTACTAATACACAGGATTATCCTGTTCGTTCCCTTCTGCTAGAAATGCATCTTATTCTAATCTCCTGTTAAATGTATCCATTGTATCTGCCATTATCACATCCTTGGGCAAGGAATTGCACAATTTAACAGACCTTACTGTAAAGAACCATTTGCCCTGCTGAATTTGAAACCCTCATTTTTGTATTATTATTATTTTTTTTTACAATGCGTTCTGTACCCCTCTGGCACTCAAAGGGTTAAGGAGTGGCCCCCTAGTTATTTGAGTCGGCCTTGGAATGAAAATCTCGCTAGAGAGATCATTGAAATGACCTTGCATATACTTATACAGTATAAAAAGATCTATTAGTCGTCTTTCCTCTAGTGTAAATAAACCAAATTTGTCTAAATGTTCTTCATACTACAAATCCTCAATTCCCTTGATTCATTTTGTTGCTGAACATAATATTAAATTCACACTTACCTTACTCTGGGCATCAAGTTTTAATGGCCAGTATGAATCAATTCTGCATAAATTCAGTCTTCGGATTGAGTCTTAATTAATACTGGATATCATATCCATAGAGGCAGACATGATTCTTTTATTGCAGAACTCCAGGACTATAAATTCATCTCACAAAAGGCTTCTGAGAAGACTTCAGTGGGTGGACTTTGGAGTCCTCCAACAAACAGTCATGTCTGGCCCCATGGACATGATGTCCTTTTCTAAATAAATATTTATTTTGGAGAACCACTCTATGCAGAATTGATTATTTGTTTCCATCAGGATGATCTGCCCGGAGTAAGGTAAGTGGAGGTTTATTACTAGATGTCAGTGTTGCTTTAACACTTTGAGTGCCAGAGGGGTATGCAACACAATGCTCATATTTCACAATGGCTCATATGGAAATGCAGGTTAATGAGCTATTGTCATATTCATGTGGGTGGGTTTCATCAGGAGCACAGCCAGATGAGATGGTCCTTCTTTCAAATGGGCACTGATTCTATGAAGCCCCTACCCTTCTGATTTCCATGAGAGGTTTATGTAAACTTCCTGTTCCCACATTGCCATCCTCCTGCCAGGTCTGACCTACTCTGAAACACAAACTGAAGCTGCTGGGTTTTTCTCCTCTATCCTGCTCAGTAAGATATTGCACAAGGGAGAGTAAGCACCAGACAGCCCTTGGCACCCACCTGTAGTCAGGGCCGGATTTACATCTCAGGAGCCTGTAGGCACAGAAATCTGAAGCGCCCCCCCCTCCCCATTGGCCATCTCCACTGGACACCTCCACAATGCTCCTAATCTCCACATTGCCCCCATCATCTCCATATTGCCCCTATCAGCTCCAACTTACCCTCACATTGCCCCCTTCATTTCCATATTGCCCCCCATCAGCTCCAACTTACCCTCACATACATTGCCCCATCATCTCTACATTGCCATCATCTCCATCTTGCCCCCCATCAGATCCATATTGCCCCATCATTTCCACATGTCCCCCAGTGTCCGTTTCCTACCTCTTCCCTGGTGGTCCAGCAGCAGGAGAGGTCTGTATGTGCCTCCTTTGGCACAGACCTGTAGCTGCTGGATCCCCCTTTCGTACTCAAGGGGTTGCATGTGCCCTATAACCCCTTAAATACTACTATTCGTATATTGTGCTCTTCTGCCAACAAGGACTTAAAATCCAGCCTTGGAATTAGCCTACTAGCAGTAGTTTACCCTACAGCATTCATTTTATCAGCCCTCCCAGGTCTAGAACTTACAAGTGGTTGGTATTAACCCCCTGAACTATCTATTTCTATTGCATTTGGGGCCCCTCTAGGACCCAGGGGGTTTAAAGCCCCTTTGAAAACAACGGTAATGTTGGCAAGGTTTGTTCATCAACACAAAAAAACTAAACAAGCGCACTATAAGGAAATCACCTTAATATAATTCCAAAGAGTCCAGTAAGCCAGGTGGGCAGTGCTACAGGGCAGGATATTTTCACAGTACCTCACGGCTGGAGGTGCGGGCACGAGGCCGGTCCTGGCGTTCATTGGCGGTCTTGCTTCTACCAGCCGCACTATCTTGCTAATCCTGGGCGCATTGCCATAGCCGCGGGGACTGTGTCGCCTGTGTTTGGCATTCACGCGGCTTCTTCCGGGTGGCGAGGCAACTTTTTTTTTTTTTTTTTTTTTAAGTGTCCCAGTGACAGGCGCCCCTCTGTGGGGTGCGCCTGTAGGCAGATGCCTACTCTGCCTAACGGCAAATCCGGCCCTGACTGTAGTACAATGTAGCAACTGACAAGCAAAAGGTCAGAATGCCCCTCATGGACTTATAATTATGAAACTATACAATTCAATAGAGGCACAGTTTATACTATTGTAGTCAAGGGAGGATAGCTCATTGAGGTAAAGGTGATCTGCAGGGGACAGATCATTCTTTGTGCTTCATTCTTTATTTATTATGCCTAGATCAGCTGCAAAAGCAATAACTTCCAGAACAGATGGTATTTAATAATGGTCACAGAGCATAAGTTAAAATCTCAGGAGAATGTTAGATAATAGCCTAAGATAAGGTCTGAACAAAGACTTCTTGGTATGCTTACTAACAGCCACTGTAAAAAGTTAGTCATAAACATATAGCCAAATGATTCAGTTTGGTCTTTGTTTGGTCAGGCCTGAAGGAAACTGCTGTGGATGGAGACTTGTGGAGCAGTTGTTTAGATGCTGCCTATTAGAGTGCCATGCCTTCACTACACTAAAAGGCTGTTACATCTTCTTCTGTGTGCCTAATGTAATCCTGTGCAAAATGACCATCTGACTCACAGATAGGGTTGCCACCCAGCCGGTATTTTACATGCAGGCCGGTAAAAAATTGGCTTCTTTCCAGTGTTAAGTCTATGGAGGGAATGCCTTGGCCGGTATTTTTTTGAAAAAAAGGTGGCAACCCTACTCACATAATATACATTTTTATTTTTATAACAGAAGAAATTATGTTTGCTTTTTGGATAGGGAATTCCTCATGAATGTAATATACTTTAATAGAGCAAAATATAATATACCCTTAGACAGAGCTGAAAGGTGTGACGGCACATGATTACCCCTTACATTTCCCTACAAGTAATCATTCTAATACTGTCACCTCTGACATGCAGTTTTATATGCAACAGGCACATTTATTTAATGCTATCAGTGCCAGAGTTGTGCACAATGTATTGCACAGGTTTAACCCCCTTAAGGACCAGAGGAGTATACAACGCATTGCTTTGCAATGCATTGCACACTCCTTTGGTCCTTAATAGTTTAAAAGCTAAGGTGGCCAGATACCCCCTTTAACCCATTGAATGAAAGAAAGGTCTTCAATATAATAAATGCATTGCTGATCTCTTTGTCATCCACTAAGTTGGCTGTTATGCAGAATAAAGACTGCGTTAGTCAAAAATCCTACCTCAGCCGACACTGACGGCCAGGCAACATTGCTCTAGAGGCATCTGTGTGCCTGAGCTGCCAGTTCCAGTCTCCTCTAGGAGGCGTTGCATGGTACCTTTAGGTACCAGAAGGGACTGACGGCGCAGGCACGCAGATGCCTCTAGAGCGCTGTTGACTGGCCGTCAGTGTCGGCTGAGGTAGGAGTTTTGATTCACGCGGTCTTTATTTTGTATAACAGTTTAATTGGTAAGCTTATTGCTAGATGCCTAAATGAACTTCATTTGGGGGGGGGGTATTTCCCTTTATGGGGAAAGAAGTTTGAACTTTAATAACTTTTGAATGAAAAAATGCACAGCAGTGGGAGTACCCTTAGTTTACCCATCAAGAAACATATTACAAAATATTGCACAGGCAACATTGTGCTTCTTTAGCTAGTCCTATAATATAAAAGGCAAGAATGTTTGTCTGATGCAGTCATGCGTAGTAGAGACTGCCCGAATGTACAGAATGCTGGGAGCATTCTGTACATTCAGACAGTCCCTATTCCGCATGACTGCATCATGTGCGCTACCAGTGAGGCAGCGGCAGTACGCAGAGCAGGACCAGCCTCTTTACCTCACCGGACTTCGGCCCATGTACACAGGCTTTTACACTAGTTTTTAATAAAACAATTGTTTACTGCTCATTTAATACATACCCACCAAATAATAATTGTATGTTTTATGCTGTATTCTGATAAAAAAGGCTAACTTAGATCCAAATGTATATAGTAAGATGTCAAAGAAGAATGTATGTCTGGAAACAATATAGGTAATTAGAATTACAATCGTGAATCTGCAGGGACCAAGACAGAAATATTTTGTGGAATATATTCATGATCTCATCACAACCCAAAAAAAGAATATAGCATTATGTTTATTGCATTCTAGTTGGTTCAAACAAAGGTGCTATGTGACCCTAATGCATTTGTGACAGCAGGAGTTAGACATTTTGTGCCTATTATGTCTTTGTAGAAGGATGAAAGAGTCACAGGCAACACTGATAGCTTTACCTGTTATTATCTTTTACAGATGTCAATGAATGTAATGAGCTGAACAGCAGGATGTCTCTCTGCAAGAATGCTAAGTGCATTAACACAGAGGGGTCATACAAGTGTGTGTGTCTGCCAGGTTACATCCCATCAGATAAACCTAATTATTGCACAGCCCTGAACTCAGAGAAAGACGACAGTGAACTGGAGTAAACAGGATTAGCTCAATTTTCTCTGCCCATATACTCTGCACTGTATAAAGGAATGGACGATGTGTATGTTACTTACAATGAAGATGGAACAGAATCAGTAAAGATGGCTTTGTGGAAAATCGCATTAAAGCGTGTATCTGGACGTAGAATGTGATGGTGGACTTACTTTACATCAACTTCAATAATGTTACAGACCAAACAGACACATTTTCCCTATGGAAGAATCCACCCAAGTATATAATCTGATCTTGAATAATTGCATTGGAAAAATAGACAAAGTATTGATGTTATTTTTAAGTGGTTATTATTATTATTTTGTACTTTTGCTTTATTAACGTGGCAGTTTAATAGCAGTTGGAGCATTTTGTAACACTTCTTGACGATGCAGCACATTGGATACTGTATCACTTCCGAACTATTGAGATGAGAACTTTTTTTGACATAAATTTTTTGTAGGGCCATTTTCTAAGAACTTTTTCACATGGTTATGCTATTTTTGTCGGAAATATCAATCAGTGACTTTTATAAACTTGACTGCCCTGTGGAGCAGACATCTTTTTGTTTTTATTTCCAATTTTGTACATCTTGGCAGGAGAAAAATATTACATTTTTTAACTCTGCCTTTGTCTTTTACCACAGTAAATCCTTTAGAACTTTACTTGCCAATTTCAAAGCTGCTGGAGAACCATTTCACTCCCTTCATGTACATGAAATTAGATACATACGTTTCCCTGTCCACATTTTTATGTGTAAATTGAATATGAAAAAAAGATCTTGTTCGTGTTTCTTAACATATTAAAGCTGTATATTAAACCTCAATAATAAAAAACTTCTAATTTTTATTAATAGTATTTTCTTTTTTTAGAATGCCACAATGGAACATAGACAATGACTTTAGTTAAAAAAAAAAACAAGAATTTTCTGGACTATGAATAATAATTTGGTATCAAAATAAAATAAAAAAAATAATGCCAAAAATATTCTGGTACTAAATGGTAATATTCTAAAGGAACATAAGGAACTGCTAATATTAACCCCTGGTTTATCTTAATCTGAGCAGACAATACTGATGGTCTTTTAAACCCTTTGTAACGCATTGAATACCGCCTATGGCAGTCATAGGGAGAAATCCATTCTAAGTGGACTCATTCTCCATATTTAATCTTTAATGAAACCTTCTACAAGATTTATGTCTCACTGAAGAATTCTTAAGACATCTTCAGTGGAAGCATTTTGGGATCTTCAAGGCTTTTCTGTCCAGATTAAAATGAGGGGTTAGTGTTCCTGTAAAGTAAAACTGATGATTGAAAATAAATTGATGATCGTTTAAGAAAAAAATACAAAATTGCAACCATTTGTGAAGACTTAAAAATGCCCAGATTTATATCAGTTTGATCTATCCAGTAGAGAGGTAAAGAATTCTGAAAGTTTTTGTCAGTGACAATATCCATATCAAACAGGTGATAGATGCATCCCTCTTCTTGGGCCCTCTCTCTTTCACATCTCCTTGCCTCTTTCTTGTGAAAGTGATTTATGACCAGTAACAGACAAATTTATGGTTGAGCACATTACCTCCTATATTCATATACATGAGTTTCAATCCAGTCTTTAGGGACCATTATAAGCTGGGAAGTGAGGATTCCCAGTTTAGGGACAAGTGAATCAATCAAAATGACTAAGTCACTGATTATTCCACCTCTGCTCAAGTACTCGAGACCTGGCTTGCTTGTTTTGTCTCAAATGTGAGAACCACTGAGCCATATTTACAAACCGGGTGCACCACTAGGAACAAATATAAATCCCCAATGATTTAAATGGGTCTTTAACCCACATATGCTAGAGAGTTCTACAAACTTAGACATCTATAGCATTTGAGGGGTGTAGAAGCCCAGTTTTCCATAAATAGGAATTTAGATTTGCTCCCCATGGAGCAGTTGGTTTTCCTCAGAATTCCCCACTTTTTTTGTATATATTGACTACTGCGTTAATGTACTATTCTTCCATTCAAACGTGCAGGACTTTGCTCATTTTGTGGAGCTGGCTGATGTCTGCAGTGGAGAGAACTGCATGGAGAGATGCTGACAGGTAAATAGAGGGGAGAAAGTACTAAGAACTGGAGCAATTCTGCAGCACAACAACTGCACCATATGGGACATGCAAGCATTCCCTGTGACTTTAATTGGACTTTTTTCAAACTGAATGCTAGATGTCTTCTTGGCATTGCTCTACGGTATACAGCAACCTCATTCAAGGAGTTAAAATGTCCATTTAGGAATCTGAATCTGAGGAATCCATTTGTCCTCTATGGTATCCCACATGGTGCACTTTGATTACCCAGAACTCTTCAGTTCTTCCCATGGCATCAGACTCATTGAAGTTTGCTTATTAAGGAAAATGGTGCAATTCTGAGATATACCAAATGCACTTTTAAGGGATAAATTAAAATCCCCAACATTTCCTTTAACTTAAATAGGACTTGTTTTTTTTTTTAATAACACTTTTTATTGAAATGTTCGATGTAATAAACATACACATTGAGGAGGTATAAAAGAAAACCATAGAAGCACTATCAAGGGGTAGAATATACAAAGCTAAACACAGCATACCAGATGCTTAGGTAACATACAGAGTCATATTGAGACGAGAAGCCATTACTTTGTAGTTTTACCCTGAGACAGCTGGGAATGCTGCCCATGTATGATGTTCCAAACAAAAAGATCTAGAGATATACTAGAATTAAACAGAACTCTCCTGCCCCCTGTGTGCCCTCGGGGAGTCTCCACCCCTTCTCGCCCTTTTTTTAGATATAGATATGTATGGATCTATCCATGGGAAAGCTGTCAACGGGAATCGCGATCCTAGAGGTACTTTCCCACCCTCCCCAGACCTTCCATATGCTGCTTACCCCATTGCCGTCTCCGAAGTTCCTCAGCCGCCATCCAGGAGGTGTACTTAAAGCTGTCATAAAATTGTGACTGGTATTCTTTAGCAAGCTTTTTAATAAATGGATCCCATAGGGAGATATATTTCTCTCCATCATGTTCTTTGTTTTGTGTAGCCAAAAAAGTCTTAGAAAATGTGTGGTTTTGTCAAGACACTCACACAATCTGGGGGAAGCTGCCATGGTCCAGAGAGATAATATGTATTTTATAGTGATTAGAGTCAATAAGTCACTGAACATGGTAATGTAACTGGTCAGAGGTGCAATAAAAACCTACCAAGAAGGAAGGGGAGTCAGTATGTATTTGTACAGTAGTTGCCTTTTGAATGTAATTAAAGAAAGTCTGCCAAAAGAAGTTTATTAAAGGACATTGCCAGAGCATGTGAAGTAATGTGGCCTGTGGGGCATTACAATTTGGGCAGGTGAGAAATGCTGAAAGACCAACTCTGTGGGCAAGCAGATGGAGAACATATGAACTGTGCAGGAGGTGATATTGTAGTTCTTGAAAGTAAGAGGCAAGCATGCATCTCAGCCTCCTACTAAATGCCGCTAATAATAATAGGGTATCTGTGTGTGGTATTTCTCTTAACCAAGATCCTACGCTCGGTGTAGAGGGAGAAATATATTTGTATATACTAGGTATCCTGATACATGTAGTGTCAGTACATTGCAGAAAGGTATCAATGATGTTAGTATCACTAGTCACATGCAGCTCTCAAATTACTTTATTAGCATATGTCTTGACTTGTAAGTAGGGGAAGAGATGACATGGTTCTAGTGGTATTTGGCTTGTAGTTCAGGAAAGGGGAGGACTGCAAAAGTTATTGGGTCAATCATATGTCCAATTGAGGTTATTCCCTGTTACTCCCAGAGCTGAAATCGCTCATCCTCTCAGCCATCCTGAAATTAAGGATTATTAGTCAATGGGAGAAAGGTGGAAAAATATTTGTTGTGATATAGAAGTTTCCTAACACATCAACATGCCTTTATCACAGTGAATAACAGAGTGCTGGCTAGGCTCTCAGGTGGATCTGGGATGGGTGAGCATGTAATAGGAAGCATAAATTAAGATGTGGTGTAAAGACTTGGCCTATAGTCCAGACAGAGTATACAGATGTACATGCTAAACAGTCCTTGGGAACCCGCAGCAAACTCGCCACATTATACAGTTTACTATCAGGGAGCTGAAAGCCTCCATTCGCTTTGGGTTGTTTTAGCTTATTATGGCTAATTTTAGGAAGTTTATGGGACCAAATAAACCACAAAAAATCTTCTGTTCATAGTGTCAATGTCTCATTTGGTTAGAAACATAGGTAGGGTGTGAAACATATACAGAAACCTCGGAAATATAACCATATTGATAAGATTTATTTGCCCTATAAAGGAAATCGGCAAAAGCTTCCAGTGGGCAAAGTCTGTCAGCATCTGCATCATAATTGGCCATACATTTGACATATATAGGTCCTCAACGCTTTTGGTTAGTTGAATGCCCAGATATTTTATACATTTGGAGGTCCAGCAGAAAGGTAAGTCCAGCAGTGAAGACGACATGGGGTTCCCACCTAGCCAGAAGGCTTCCGACTTGTCTAGGTTGATTCCTAGGCCAGAGGCTGTATGAAAGCAATCAAGAGTGGCCAGAATCCACTGTACCAGGTGAGAGATATATAGCAGCAAATCATCTGTGAACGCTGATATGTTGATTTCCTTATCACTCACCTGCAGGCCATGGAATGTAGATAGCTGGTTAAAGTAGCAAATAATGGGGTTGAGTGCTAAGTTAAACAGTAAAGGAGACAGTGGGCATCCCTCCTTGTCATGTACCTCTCTGTAATGTAAAGGAGAATTGAGACCATTATTAGTTACAAAAGCATGAGGGGATGAATATATGAGACAAATATAGATTTTAAAAACAGGTCCAAAGCACTGATGGCTGCAATGGTGTGAAAAGGTGCCTCCAAGAAATCAAGTCAAAAGCCTAATAGATTTTTATTGGGGTTTCATCCTAAAAAACATCACATGTATAGACAAAAATATCAAAATAACAAAGCATTGAATTTTGCAAGGCTGGTATATAATACACAATGATTACTTAAGTGATATAAACCAAAAAGTTTACATGTATAAATTTACATAGATATTTAAGCATTAAGATAAGAACAAAACAAATGTTGTGATGCTTGGATGTACTAAAAGAAGAGTAGGTAAGAAAGAAAAAAGGAAAGATAAGAAAGAAAAGAGAACAACATAGGAAAGAAAAGAATTGAATAGGTTTTGGAATAAAGTAAGAGCTTAATGTAAGAACCTCTGTTGCCAACCTGCTATAGCAAAGAGAGAATCAAAGATTCCTATCATAAAGAGTTTCACCTGAACATAGATGGAATTGCAATCAGTGCTGGGACATATCAGTAATCCAGGGTTGCCAAATATGTAGAAAACTTTACCGTTTTTAAGACAGGATATACAGTTCTCTACTTCTTTTTCTGTAATGGGGGCATTTAGCAGCTCTTGATCGTCAGGTCCAGTGAAGGTAAGTCAAGGGCAGAGATTAAATCTTGAGTGGAAGGCAGCATCAGGGCTGTAAAGAGCCTGGTAATATTGTAGAAAGCTAGAGTTTATCTTTGTGTTGCCCATGACCACCTCCCCATCCCTTGAAATACTGTTGATAGCACCTGTGTGTTTAGAGGATTTGACTAGCATGGCTAGAAGTCTGCCCTGTTTGCATGCATGATAAAGCCAATGAACTGCCCGAGTCTGCTGTCTAAACTGTGCTTCCTCATGTAGAACTGTTTCATAGGCCTCTTTGGCAGCATTATACAAGGATTTATTATGGGCACTTCGTCGTAGTGTGAACCGCTTATAGGCTTTGGTGAGAGCCTGTTGAAGTTTGGTTAATGTAGTTAATCGTTCTTTCTTTCTTTTGGAGACATTCGAGTTCATATGACCCCGTAAAACAGCCTCAGATGTTTGCCAAAATAGTGCTGGATCAGACATATGGGCTTCAGTAGTGCTGCAAAATTCCTGCCATGCCAAGTGTAGGCTGTTTCTAAAGTAAGTGGAGGGTGAAAGATAAGTTGGCATACGCCAATTAAAGGGATAGTAAAGTCTGTTTTTATGAAAATCTAATATTGTAGCTATTACAAAAATAAAATAACCAATATAAGTCCCATCTCCCAAACCTTTATGGTTTGAAAGATATATGAAGATAAAGTTTTCTCCCTCCCTTTCACTGACATGAGCTGTAAAGCTGTCAGCAGGAGATTCTGGCCACGTGACCAGACGGAGGCTCTTCGGCAGAGCTGAAATAGCATGATCTAAAAACAAATACATCATTGGAATGGTCCACAGAGTGTGCCTGCAAAGACCATTCCAATGAAGTATTTGTTACTAGATCGTGCTTTTCCGGCTCTGCTGAAGAGCCTCTGTCTGGTCCTGGGACCAGGATATCCTCCTGCAAGCTACAACGATGAAGTCCGTGAAAGGGGAGGGAGGGGGAAATTTATCTTCATATATCTTTCATAAAGGTTGGAGAGGTGGGACTTATATTGGTTATTTTATTGTTGTAATAGCTACAATATTAGATTTTCATATTAGATTTTCATAAAAACAGACTGAGAAAAGTCCCAGGAAGTTTCAGCAAGATAGATATAGGAGCATGGTCGGACACAACAATGTTATGGGTTTTACTGTCTGCCAGCCTTGTTCCCTATTCTCGTAAATGTGTCAATAAATAGGACTTTTAATCACCTGAATGCTACAGAGGTTGTCAATGCATTGTGGAGGTCTATATGACATTAATGAGGTTTAATGCCCCTGTTAATCAGTTTAATTTGTTGTGACCCCTCTTATATTGCAGGTGGTTTGCTTTAGAGGATCACATTCAAGAAAATAAAGAGGTGCAATTCTGCAGCAAAACCTTAAAAAATGCATATCTCCATTCATTTAAATGGGGCTTTGCATTTGACAAATCTCTTATCGTTCAAGGGGTTAAAAGCTCCATTTAAGGAATTAGGATTTTCCATTTGTATAGTGCAGTTGGTTTATTTGCTCCATATTATTTAACACTGCTTTAAGGGAGTAATGTACAGCCTCCTACTGCTGTCATTAAGAGCAATCACACTTTTGGCATTACGTTCAATAATGCCCTCAGTCCCTCTGAACATATTTTGAACATTGACTGCACAACTGACACTTCATGAAATAGCTGGATGGCCAAAGGTTAAGCCACACACTTATGTACAGCACATATAGAAGCAGAATTGTATCCACCTTGAAAGGGACAGTGTAGAGTCCATTAAGAACCTATTACTTGCTTGTCTATATCTTAAGAGCTATGGAATCCTATTCTGAGCTCATGGGAGATTGCGCTCCCCTCTATAGAAAACTTAAAGAAATCACTTGTCAGATAAATCCACAATCACTTGGTTTTTATGGCGAAGAGCACAATCTCCATGAGAGCTGAATGAGACTCTGTCATCACCAAGCCTAGCAGATCACTGTGATTTGTATGGCAAACCGAAGCTCTGTGGATGAGTTTTTAATTATATGAACTGAGTTCAGATAGCTCATGTAATACAGCCAACAATTTAAAAGAGCCTTGAACAGAATTTACATTGTCCCTTTAAAGTGATTGAAAATCTCCCACAAACCCTCTCATTGTATAAAGTAGTCTTATTTGAGGATGCTGTGCCTTTAAAGAACAATTGAAAAAAACATAGCTGGGGTGCCCCCATGTTGAAACAGTTCAGATGGCATTCCAGTTTAATAAAACTGGTCAAATTCTAGTTACATATCAGTTGGTCACTCAAACTAAATGACATAAAGTGCTTGTGATGGATTTTTCAATCTTTCTACATCCCTTTGTTTAATCTCCAGTACGTCTCCTCGATGTGTCAGCTACCCGCTTTCCATGGTACGTAACAAAGACAGGTGCTCTCTATTGCCAGGCAATGGACTCGGTGAACAATAAACTAATAATGATATATGGACTCCACATCTTCCTTTAAAGTGATCCTTCTCTCAGTTATCACCCATATGAGGTCACAGGAATAATTTCAAACCATTCCCATTTAGGTATATGGCGACAAGCTGGGTTTGCATCTTATAAAGTATACATATGTCACAGCTGCCTGGTATTCAATTATCAATATTTAATATAAATCATACGGTATCACAGATAAACATCTTTCTAAACAATAAAAAAATATTGCAACATACCTAAAACACTTTTTTTAAGCAATTCACTTTTGTTTTATTGCAAAGATTTTTACCTGTAATACATATATAGTTCATATTAAATACTGTGACATATATGTATTTTTATAAGAAGTTCTCCAAGCTTTTTGCTAAATACTGGAATGGATTCATACTATCTGTGGGAGCTCATACCATGCTAACTGAGAGAAGGAACACTAGAAATGAAAATGGGGGAGTCCAAATCACATGATCAGTTTATTATCCACTGAGTTTATTGCCTAGCAGTTGAGTACACCTGATGTTGTCTTTAAATAAGAATCGTACCCTTGGAATAAGTGGTGCTTAATTTGTTTACCAGTAGGTACCCTTTATACGGTAGTCAGTGATTTCTATGTGCTTTTCTATTTCTATTTGATCTCTGTTATCGCCTACAGCTAGTTCTTTTTGTTTACAATCTGATAAAGACAATTAACCACATAGGCCATTCAGGTCTATTGAAGTCTGCTTGTTGTAAGAAGGTGTGAACTAACAGCGGCCTTCAAGATTATACAGGCAACTGCAGATATACCGCAACCATATAAGGTAGATATACCCGACTGCCGCATAAGGGATAGCTACCCATTCAATCAAGAGACACTTATCTCATAACTAGGGCACAGGTAGACAACCTGTTGGAGACTACAGCTGCCATCATCTCCAGCAAGTCATTGCCTAATTGGGAATAATGTAAGCTGTAGTCTCCAACTGCTGGAGAGCCAAAGGTTGCCTAAACCTTAGTAAGGTATAATGCCTCTTTAAAACAGCATTGGTCATTATATATACTGGCTTCAAACTGTTTATATGTAGGTTTAAATGGAAGTTATCACAAAAATAAATAAAATAACTTGACTGTATTAACCTTTAAGGATCAGAGGGGCTTGTAATGCTATGCAAAGCTATGTTGCAACAACCTACTAGTCCTTAACCCCTTGGTGACCAGAGGGAAGATACACCAAGGGGTTATAAAGAGGTGATAACTGGAGATGACTCCTACGGCGATGTCACGTTTCCAGTTCCTATGTTATTCTGTTGATCCAATGCTGTAAAAGTTCTTCTACTTTTGGAGAACTTTAGTGCATTGGGTGTACTGTAGAAGTGATATCACTTGAGAAGTCATCTCTGCTTTATTACTTCTTTATCACACCTTAATGCATAACCACCCAGGTATTTTTGTACACTAGAGAGCCAGAGCAATTGGCCTTGGTCTTTGTTCAATAATATTTTCCCTTTAATTCCTTTAGTACACCCACACAAATTATATACCATTATTTAAGGATAAGTAGGTATTTCTTTTGAATCAATGTTTATATGTATAACCCATCATTTCATTTGATTTTAACAAAAAAAACAGAAAAATTACATTTTTATAGGTTTTCCTGAGATGATTTATGCTTAATTAGTGCATTTTAACTGGTCAAAAGGTATGAATGTTTGTCATACCTCCCAAATGCCCCTTTTTAGGGAGGTACTGTTCTCTTAAGTTAAAATTAGAGTTGTGCACGGCCAAAATTTTCGATTTAATTCGAATTCGGCCAAAATTATTTTTTTTTAATTCGGTGCATCCTAATTTCGGACTGCCCCTATTCAATTTAGACGACATTCTGATCCATTCCAAATTATTTGTCAGAATTTAACATGGGTTAAATGATAGCAGTGTGCCTCTGTTCACGCTGCTATCATTCTTTCCAGACAGGGTGTGCATATAGAAAAAGATCCATCCCAAAAACAGACATTGTTGTACATTGCCAGTCTGTGCATGTCACCTCTACTCCAGCATGGGTTACCGGTCACAATCCAAATTGCACGTGTTCGAACATCGACAACCTATGCCTGTCACATTCAATGTAGCATATGGTCGAACATCAAAAACCCATGCCTGTCACATTCAAGTTAGCATATGGTCGAACATCGACAACCCATGCCTGTCATATCCTATTCAACATAAGTGATCGAACATCTACAATCTATACATGTGACATTCTATGTTAGTACATGGTTAAAGGTTTCATTTTCTCATCCCAGCCTCCTACACTATTGTCGCTCTTTGGTACCCAAATTCCACTGTCTCGTTTTTCTACCCTGATTTTGCCTCATATCAGATCAGTCTATGTGTATGCATTAGTGTTTCATACTGCGTCAAGAATAAACACATCATTGTTTGTTTAAACTGCAGTATGTATGTCTAAATCAGTTTTGTGTATTGAAAATACATTAATCTTGTGCTAAATCATCACCTCACTTACCCAAAGAGTTGTCAGTAGGTTATGAAGTTAACTACAAAGTGACCCGAATGTCCCACCAGTCACACCACCAGCAACACGTATATATGATCTCTGTATATCCATCTCCCTCCACCACTTTAGGCTGTAATCTTTCAAACACAAACCCCACTTTTCAGTGTTTCAGTCTCCTAAGCAATCTTCATCCTGTATTGTCCAAATCCTTAGCCGCTTTCACGCTTTGAGTATCAGAGCGGTATCCAACACATTGCTTTTCAATGCATTGGATAACTCTCTGACACTAAAAGAGTTAAGTAATTTGTTCACATACACCAAGAGCTGGCAAGAGTTCAACTAATAGGTCGACAACCATGCCCCATGCACCACTAATTCAAAATGAATTTCCCCCATCTTTGACCATTTATTTTCTAGTTAGCTCCATGCTCTGCTTGTGTCTTCCTAGCTATCACTGTAAGTACAGTAATGTTATGTACAGTATACATTGGAGTTGTAATTGGTTCACCCGGTAGAGTTGTCGTGTAGTAGTAAAGTTCGAAAGAAACTGAATGCACCGGGCCTGGATCACTCAGTTGCTTCCCCGGCATGATCACAGGTTGCCATGCATAGTTTGTTGAAACATCACAAACCTATTCATAGTCTAACCTGCATAGTTTGTCGAACATAACCAACCCGTCCGTCCCCACCCACCTTACATAGTTAGTCGAATACAAATGAAGCGAACATCAACAACCCATGCATGTCCCCGCCTACCCTGCACAGCTTGTCGAACAACCCATATCTGTCACTTCCTGCCCCTACTTAATTTGTGACATCACGTTGTATCTTCCTCGAATCGTATTGGATATATTGAGATGGTATCACCCATTCCAGCTCCCACTTTCGAATACTATTGGCCCAAGTTTCGAACTTTTAGGATTCCCATTGCTGGTTGGCCATGTGCCTTACTAGCAATGCAAAAAAGTTAAGATGACTCTATGACCTGGAAAAAAAAAGTGGGGAATCCCCCCAAACAAGAACCAGCCGCCAACAGACAACCTTTAGAGAAACAGCAACCATTTTGAAAAAGGACTGCAGAGCAACAGCAGCTCTGGCCAGAAGGAGAGATCTACTCTTCGGCATGGAGGAGAATGAGGCACTAGTGGGGGCACTGCATGGCTGTTATTCCCAGCTCTTTGGCCCATTGGCAGCTTCCACCACAGTAGTGGTTAGGAGCGAAATGTGGGATACTGTGGTGGAAGCTGTCAATGAGGTGGCAGTGTCCCCACACACATCAGACAGGTGCAGGAAGTGGGTTTACGACATGAGAAGGCAGGTGCTGTGGAAAAGGGAGAAGATGGAGGTAGTGCGGTCATCTGGGGCATCCAGTAGACCTGCTCAATTCAATCATTATGAACAGGTCCTGGATGGCCTTATTGCAGCATCTGAGGCAAAAGCTAGAAACAAAGAATTTGACAGCAGATAAGAACCATTTCAGCCCATCTAGTCTGCCCATTTTCCTACAGTAAAAACCTCAAACCTTTTTTGGTCCTTGGTCTTTTCTTAAGTTAAGGACAGCCTTATGCATGCTTACATTCTGTCACTGTATTAACTTCTACCATTTCTGCTGGTAGGCTATTCCACTTTTCTACTACCCTCTCAGTGAAATAAAACTTTCTTACATTACATCTAAACCTGTGTCCCTCTATTTTTAGACTATGGCCTCTTGTCCTAACATTTTTACTCCTTTGAAATATACTTCCATCCTGCACTTTGTTGAATCCCTTCATGTATTTGAATGTTTCATACATTTTCATATCCCCTCTCTCTTCTCTCCTCCAAGCTATACATGTTCAGACCCTTTAATCTATCCTGATATTTCTTTTCCTGTAAACCAGACACCATTTTAGTAGCCCTTCTTTGAATTTTCTCTAGAGTATCTATATTCTTCTGGAGATGGGGTCTCCAATACTGTACACAATACTGTAGGTGATGTCTAACTAGAGATCTGTAGAGTGGCATGACCACTTCCCTTTTTCTGCTACTAATGCCCCTAGCTATACAACCCAGTACCCTGCTTGCATTCCCCACCGCTTTATTACATTGCCTGTCTACCTTTAAGTCATGAGAGATAATTACTGATAAATCCCTTTCCTCTGTTGTCTCTGACAATACAGTACCCTTAATAGTATATTTTTCCTTTGGATTTTTATGTCCCAAGTGCATTATTTTACATTTATCAACTTAAACTGCATCTGCCACACTCTTGACCATTCTTCTGATTTACCTAAATCATTTGTCATTTGGCTTATTCCCCCTGGAATGTCTACCCTATTGCAGATCTTGGTATCATCTGCAAAAAGGCATACCTTACCTTGAAGACCTTTTGCAATATCACTAATAAAAATATTAAAAAGAATGGGTCCCAGTACAGATCCCTGAGGTACCCCACTAGTAGCATTCCTTTAGTCCGAATATTCTCCATTGACTACCACCCTCTGTCTCCTGTCACTCAGCCATTGCCTTATCCATTTAACTATTTTTGCATCCAGACCCAAACACTGCAGTTTATTTATGAGTCTTCTATGAGGGACAGTGTCAAATGCTTTACTGAAATCTAGATAAGCTATATCTACTGCTTTGCCTTGGTCTATTATTTTAGTTACCCAGTCAAAAAAATATTTGAGGTTAGTTTGACAAGATCTCCCTGCTGTAAACCCATGCTGTTTGGTATCTTGCAAACTATTTAAATTCAGAATATTCAACAATTCTTTCCTTTAACATAGTCTCCATTAATTTTCCCACTACTGATATAAGACTTACAGGTCTGTAGTTACCAGACTCTTCCCTGCTACCTTTTCTGTGAAGAGGTACTACATTTGCTAACTTCTAATCTTCTGGAACTATTCCTGTCATTAGTGACTGATTGAATAATTCTGTTAAAGGTTTTGCCAGAACACACTTAAGTTCTTTTAATAACTATGGGTGTATCCCATCTGGTCCCATTGATTTATGTGTTTTAACCTTAGAAAGTTGAAGTAGAACTTCTTCCTCTGTAAACATGCATGCTTCGCATGTCTTGCCATTTTGTTTTTCTAACAGAGGTCCCTTCCCTTCATCTTCCTCTGTAAAAACTGAATAGAAATATTCATTGAAACAGTCAGCTAGCCCTTTATTCTCATTTACAGTTTCGATTTTTTGTTTTAATTCTAACTATTCCTTGTTTCATTTTCCTCCTTTCACTTATATATCTAAAAATGTTTTATCCCCCTTTTTATTGACTGAGAATTTATTCCTCTGTGCTTTGGCACATCTAATAATGCATTTAGCCTCATTCAGCCTAGTCTTGTACCGATACCCATCTTCTTCTTTCTGCATCTACTTATATTTCTTAAATGCTTCTTTTTTCTCCTTTACTATATTTGCCACTTCTGCTGAGTACCACAGTGGTTTTCTTTTTCTTTTACCCTTGCTGACATGTCTAGTGCAATGCTCTGTTGCATTTAGTAAAACACATTTCAGATAATCCCATTTCTCCTGGACTCCATCTAAAGATCTCCAAGTTGTTAAGGACTGATATAAAATGTTTCCATTTTAGAAAAATTAGCCTTTCTAAAGTCTAGAACCTTTGCTTTTGTGTGGTGCAACTCAGCCTCTGTCTTTCTATTATTACCGATGATCACTGGAGCCCAAGCACTCTCCTACAGCTACATCCGATACCAAGTCTCCATTAGTAAATAATAAATCTAGTGTGGCTTCCTTCCTAGTCGGCTCTTCTACTAATTGACTAAGAGCTAATCCTTGTAAAGAATTTAGGACATCTCTACTCCTGGCTGAACCTGCTTCTTGGTTTTTCACCTTTCACAGTCATCTTAGTTACTTCCTTGACTAGCAGTTGATCCAACTCCTCTGTTTGTCCTGGGGGTCTATAGATCACACCTATACGAGTAAACATCTTATTCCCGTAGTCTAAAGTTATCCAAACAGTCTCTGTGTTCTCCTCCATAACCTGTATAAGATTAACCTTTAAGCTGTTTTTACATAAATGGCAACCCCTCCTCCTTTTCTGTCTTTCCTGTATTTTCTAAATAGAGAGTACCCTGGTATTTCTACATCCCAGTCATTTTTTTCATTGTATCAGGTCTCGGTAATTCCCATTAAGTCCACATCTTCATTAGTTATTATTGCAATGAGTTCAGGGATCTTATTCCCTAAACTGCGGGAATTTGTACACATGGCTCGAAGTCTACTGGTTTTTGACCTATGTGCCACAGACATACCTTGATCAAATTCATTTGTGCAATGCTGTGGGGGGCAATTGGTTTTTATCTTGTACCATTCCATTGCCCCCTCTACTAGTTTAAATACCTGTTAACAAAACTTCTGAATTGCTTGCTGAGAACCTCTGTTCCCTTTTGAGAAAGATGCAAACCATCCTTTTTGTACAATACCTTGTTACACCAAATAGGATTGGTGTGAGAAACAAAGCCAAATCCATGTTTTTGGCCCCACTTCCTTAGCCATGAATTAAAATCTCTAATTTGCTGCATCCTACCATCATCTTCCTTATACACTCGTAGAAGCTCTGAAACAGATACAGTGGAAGCAACTTGCTGCAGATCCTTACACAGCTTCTTAAAAACATCTTTTACCACACTCACCTAATTACAAGCCAAATAATTTGTCCCTAAATGGACTATGACATACAATTCTCCATTTTGTCTTGCTTCCTTAACAATTTTTAAAATTCTTCTTCTATCTCTGTGAGCTGTAGCACCAGGAAGACATCTGACTTGTTTGCAACCACCATGACATTCCTCCAGAGTCACGCCTCTTAATATAGAATCCCCCAATAATAGTGCCTCCTCTCAAAGTAGTTTTCACTTCTTACCTTAGTCAGTTTATCAGTGGTTGCAGTCTGATTTACCTGTGGATTACAGACTGGTGAACCAGTAGTCTCTGCTTCTAGAATTGTTCCAATATTAAGGCAGTGTTCTGAAAGTGCAGCAAAATTATGAAGAGGCACAGACTGTGGGACATGCCTCTTGTCCACAACTCTTACCCTTCCAGAACCAACTGTAGTCCATCTGCCATTTCTTGGAAGTCTCACAGACATCTTGTAGATTTCAGCCTTCAAATTATCAATCTCCTGCTGTAAAACAGAAAATTGCTGACAAATTGGACAACTTCTGAACCTCCAAAAGATTTCCTGGGGAAAAAAGCAAAACATCCATTGCACTGCAACATGCCTGGCATGTTAACAGCATTAATATAATCAGGGGACAACGACTAAAAAGTAAAATACCTTCAGATTTTGCAGTTGTTTTCTAACTTTAATCACCACAGATCCCCTCCAGATTATCTCCAGAATATCACCTTGTACACTTACAATTGCTCTGTTTCAATTGCTGTACTGCCCAGCTATTAATTAGCCCAGCTAATAACAAACCTACTTTTATATATAGAAGGCAACTCCCATTAATTAACAAAACAGTATGTAACTAGATCTAACAGGTACTAATTAAGACATTAATCCCAACCACCTCAATGACTCAGTGTTCAGTTTCAGTGTTCAGATTCCTTACCAATTATCTAATCAGCCCTGAATCTTGTCTACAGGTAGTAATTAGGAATAGATTCATAAAATTCTTACCTATGAAAGAGAAGAATAGATATCATCAAAATGGATACAAAATAGATCTCCAGAATATCTCCTTGTACACTTAAAATTGCTCACTTTCAATTGCTGTACTGCTCCTGTTTCAGGTGGTGATGAGACTGTTGATGGTCCATCACATGCTGGACCAGCTCCCATCACCCCTGTAGCAAGACTAGTGGAATCCTCGGATGCTGAAGATGACCGTGCTCCTGCATCTTCCCCTGCCCCTACAGCACCTGTCTTCCCTGTCCACATGCCCGCTCCTGTTCCTGCCGGTGTACATGCCCATTCTCCATCAGGTGGAGGGAGCGACTCTTCTTCTGGTCTGGTGATTTGCATCAGTTCCGCCAGGAGCAGTGGCAGTGACGTTCCCTTATATGGCTCAGCTCTCAGGATAAAGTAAATTAAGGTTAGTAAATGCCTAAAGTAGGAGAGGTTCAGCTCATAAGACAAAGCATATTAAGGTTAGGTACTTGCCAAAATGAGGTACCTTGGTGTTGGTGGCAAGCTTAGCATTCTATGGCCATATAATATGACTAAATCCTCATCTTTAATATAGTAGTGATATGCAGGCACAATGCCGCAGAGTAAAGGGTTAATGGTGATGAAAATCTGGATGTGCACCAATACTTTGTATATTTGCTTTTAGCTATTTTGGTCAAAATTGGTTGCACTCTAGCAATTTTAAATGTGTTTATTTTATTTGGGTGTGCTTACCAAAACCTGGACTGGAAGTGTACTTTTGAAAGTTTTGACCTTCTTCTATTGGTTTAAGCACCCCTCCCACCCCCAGGTGCAATGTTCATTGTCTCTAGGACACTATATAATGCCTATCAGTGAGTCTCTCTCCATTAATGAGTAAAGCTGACCAAGACTCAGCTCTCAGGATAAAGTAAATTAAGGTTAGTAAATGCCTAAGGTAGGAGAGATTCAGCTCATAAGACAAAGCATATTAAGGTTAGGTACTTGCCAAAATGAGGTACCTTGGCGTTGGTGGCAAGCTTAGCATTCTATGGCCATATAATGTGACTAAATCCTCACCTTTAATATAGTAGTGATATGCAGGCACAATGCCGCAGAGTAAAGGGTTAATGGTGATGTAAATTTGGATGTGCAACAGTACTTTGTATATTTGCTTTTAGCTATTTTGGTCAAAATTGGTTGCACTCTAGCAATTTTAAATGTGTTTTTTTCTTTGGGTGTGCTTTTCCAAAACCTGGACTGGTAGTGATGTTCCCTCCTTGCACACCTCAGAGTTGGGTACTCCAGCTCCAGACTTCCCCTCAACTGAGGAGTCAGGGCATAATGGTATGTTTTCTGGTAAGTAATTGTATTCTGATGCATGGGTTCATGTAATGTTGTTAAATTATGTTAACCCTTTGAGTGCCAGAGAGGTATGCAATGCATTGCATGTGTGTCACGGTTCCCCAGAATAACTCAGGAGTCAGTACAGTATACTAAAAATGTAATTTATTAAAATAACAAATAAGGTATAACACAGAGGTAAATAGCAGGAACGAGTAGAGAGTCACAGCCAGCAAATGCTACTACCAGAAATAGTGAACTGCCAAGGTAGATCACTCTACTAGAGACTAGGCCTAAGCCATTGGTAGTCTCTGTTGGAACCAGGAATAGGAATGGAACAGGTGCAGGAACAGGAACACTAAGTCTTGATCCGGGGTAGCGAGAAATCTACCAGACTCACACCTGCAGTCAGAATAGCAGTAGCAAATACCTGACTCATGTCTGCAGTCAGTATGGAGGAAGCGGATACTTGACTCGCGCCTGCAGTCAGTATAGGAGCTAGTCTACCAGAGCCCCAGGTCCGCACCAGATTGGGTGTCTGCTAGGTGCAGGGGACAAACAAGAGAATAGTCAGACAGAGCCACAGGTCAGCACCAGAGAGGGTAGTCAGACAAGCCAGGTCATACACAGTTTAGATAGTCAGCCAGAGCCACAGGTCTGCACCAGACTGGATGGTCTGATAAGCCAGGTCATACACACACAGTTCAGGTAGTCAGCCAGAGCCACAGGTCTGCACCAGATTGGGTGTCCAGTATAATAGGATAAAGCAGAAGAATAGTCAGACAGAGCCACATGTCAGCACCAGATTGGATAGTCAGACAAGCCAGGTCATACACAGAGCCCAAGGTAACAGAACTGCTTTGTAGAACAGCGCAAGGGCAACTGAGTCTGACTCAGTCTTCCTTTTAAACCCCATCACAGGAAGTAGGAAAGAGGAGCCCACAGAAGGCCTAGACTAAAAACAAGACCCTGAGTCATTCTGACACATCTCATATCCTTACTACCATTCTGCTCCACTCTGCATCATATAACGACCGTGAGCCCAAAAATGATGCATCTCTGCGATGTGTCCATGCACAGCATCAATCCGGCAACACACAGGCAATACTATCATCCAGCCTGAGGCCATGGACGGTTACTGACACCACCAAGTGTGCACAGACCCAGGCCATGGAGAGACGCCTGGAACTCAGTAGAAGTGCCAAGATGGAGGATACTTCTCCAGCGTCACCTGGAGCGCTGCGCTGAAAATTAGGTACGCTAACAATGTGTTGTGTAACCCTCTGGCACTCAAAGGGTTAAATAGCTACCACTGAGCAGATAGGTGTGCAGTGTATGGTAAAGACCTGCAAATCACACATATCTGCTCTGTGTAACTTAATCCTTTGTAATGCAATGTCCATGTGTGTGTACTGTAATGTAGTACTTTGTTATGCAATGTCCACGCGTGTGTTTAATGTAATGTAGTGCAGTTTGTTATTCAATGTCCATGCATGTGTGAACTGTAATGTAGTACTTTGTTATGCAATGTCCATGTGTGTGTAATGTAATGTACTTTGTTATGCAATGTCCATGCGTGTGTAATGTAATTTATTACTTTGTTATGCAATGTCCATGCGTGTGTGTAATGTAAATTAGTACTTTGTTATGCAATGTCCATGCGTGTCTGTACTGTAACGTGGTGTACTCTTCTTATTACAGATGACCCTGATGGAGTACCTAGCTCTGGCAGGGAGGGGGAAGAATTCTTCACCCTGAATCTGCAGCTGGTCACCACCACTGCTCTTGCCAGTGTGGAGGAACAGGTGGCTGCTGGTAAGTTGTTTTTAAGATGTCTCCCTCATGTACAAACGTGTTTTTAGTCATGTTAAATAGTTCCATATGTGTATTAGGAACCCCAGCTTGCTTTAGCCATATCTAGTTTATATAAATATTGCATTGCCACAGGGGTGAGCAACAGTGCATTGCTAAGCTATGCTTTGCTCACCTTTCTGGCACTCCAAGGTAGGGCTAGACTGGCCTACCAGGATACCGGGAAAATTCCTGGTAGGCCGCCTGCACTGGGCTTCCCTGAGTCTGCTTCCAAATCAAGAAGCAATCCGCGGCCACGGTCCTGTCACCTTGCTGTTGCGGATTGCTTCATGATTGTAGGAGCGCTGGCCGCAGCCACAAGGTAACAGGACCGCAGCCAGGAGATGTGAAGGGCCCCGCAACATGCTGAGGTCTGTGCTTTCTTTGGCACAGACCTGTAGCAGGTGAGCTCCCTCGTCTGATCTTTAGTAATGTCGAGCACTGGGAGATAACAATCTCCCAGCACTCTGCATTACTTAAGAGAAGACCATGCGGGGGCAACAGCAGTAAAGAGGTCTGTGCAGAAGGAGGCACAGACCTCTCATGCCACACTGCTGGACCACCAGGGAGGTAGGAAATGGACACGAGGGGGCAATGTGGAGATTAGTGGGCAATATGGAGATTGTGGCAATGTGGAGATTGGGGGGGGATGTGGAGACTGAGGGCAATATGAAGATGGGGCAATATGGAGATGGGGGGCAATATGGAGATTGGGGGGGCAATGTGGAGACTGAGGGGCAATGTGGAGACTGAGGGCAATATGGAGATGGGGGCAATGTGGAGACTGAGGGCAATATGGAGATGGGGCAATGTGGAGATTGGGGGTCAATGTGGAGACTGAGGGGTAATGTGGAGACTGAGGGGAAATGTGGAGACTAAGGCAATATGGAGGTCACCCAGTGATGTCAGATGCAGAGTGAAGAAGAGCACTGTGCACCGGGCTGGCCACACCGCAATGATATGGGGCTGGTAAGCAATTTTTTCCAGGGCTGGTTTTTATTCCCAGTCCGGCCCTGATCCAAGGGTTAAATCTCCCACTAATCCACATATGGAGCACATGTAAGAAATTTTTTTCATGCTCCTGCCATTCACATGATGACATTGTAGGCATGATGGACACAAGCTAATGCACCATGATGGTTGTCTCAGTATGTTGAAGCCCTGCCATGCATTACAGTGATGCTTCGTAGGCCAAATTTGCCTCTCTGTAGTTGAGTAATTCCTGATAACTAGGTTATCCCACCTTGGTGCAGTTGTTGTGAACCTGAATGCTTACACAACTGAAGCATTTAATGTAGTCAATGTTTCTCGTCACATGTTAATTCCCTCAATATCCAAAATAGGTCCAGCTGACATTCCGAAGGAGGCGGAGGAGGGGGGGCAGGAAGATGGTGGTGTGAAGGCCCCGTTGGTGCACCTGGGGACCACCACATGGAAAGGGCAGGTGAGGATACTAAATTGTAATATGTCCTCCAGCAAAAACATGTACATCCTTTCAATGTCTAATATGTCTTTTGTTGTGTGTTGTTGGTTTATATTTGTGCCATTTCAATGGCAGAGGGGTAGCCAATGCATTCTCAAAAATGTGGCGCACACCTCTGGCACTGAAATGGGTTAAGGCTCCATACAATTATCTCACCCTTGTGAAAATGTCCTGTATCTACTCAGGGTCATTGCAGGCTGCGTCTGGTGAGGAGGAGGATGAAACACCTCTGAGGGTGTCTGCCTCTGCTCCTGAGGCTGTGGAAGAGGAAGCGCATGGTAAGTAAAACCCTAAATATGCTGTCCCATGTGTGTTCCACCTGTCTCCCCTTCCCTTACAAAAACCCCAAAGTCCCTGTAGTGATCTATGTTCTTGTCACTCATATCTGTGACAGTATCATGGCATGAACAAATATCATTATGGGATTTTTGTATGCTCCAGGCCATATCACACACCTACATTTTCCGTTTGCAGGCTAGCACTAATTGAGTGTTGGTGGATCAATCACAATGACAGTGATGATCCACCTGTGTCCAATCAAGGCTAAAGGGCAAACCTGACCTGTCAGTTTGTTAATAGCATGGGTGGTCAATCCTGTTCTCAGGCCACAACAATGCCACATGCTTGCTGAGTCCTCTCAAATAAAAGTGGATGTGTCACCTATTTATAACATAGCCTAAATAGTTAGGCTACATATGAATACTTCTAAAACATTATTCATTTTTTTTAAGTTTTATTTGTTCTAAATTTAACTTAGAAAGTCTGTCCCCTACCTACTTCCACATAGACTGCTCTGCCTCTGCTCTCCACCCTCCTCCGATGACGGAGGCTTCTGTCTGTAAGCTGGAGTGGTCTCATTGGCTAGATATCGATCTCTGCCAATGAGACCACTCCAGCTTGCTGTTACAGCTTACTTTGACTTCAGCATTATCTGCAGGAGGGAGGCTTCAAGCATGCTGCAGGCCTCTGTTTTATCTGTTTGCTTCCTGTAGTCTCCTCCTACCAACTCCTTTCTTCCTCCCTCTGAGCTGCTCCTTCTACTTCCTGTGGAGGGGTTTAAAGGGCAAACTGAAGCCTGACTCAGTTGCCCTTGCATTGTTGTTCATAGCAGTTCTGTTACCTTGGGCTCCGTGTATGACCTGGCTAGTTCCATTCATTCTAGTGCTCACCTGTGGCTCTGTCTGACTATTCTTTTGCCTAACCCCTAATAGTGGACATCCAATCTGGTGCAGACTTGTGGCTCTGGCTGACTACCTGAACTGTGTAGGACCCAGCTTGTCCGACTACCCCCTCTGGTGCTGACTTGTGGCTCTGTCTGACTAATCTTTCGTCTTTTCCCCTGGTGATCAGACACCCAATATAGTGCAGGCCTGGGGCTCTGGTAGACTTGCATATCTGACTGCAGGCTGAGTCCTCTTCGGATCAAGATCCTGGGTTCCTGTTCCAGTTCCTGTTTCTGGTTCCAGCTGAGACTTACAGTATCTAAGGCCTAGTCTCCAGCACAGTGGTTTAGCATTACAACCTATTATTTCTGATAGCAGGCTTGCTGGCTATTATCCTGTGATTATTCCTATTGTATATATTGTATATAACCTCCTTATGTCATTTGTTAATAAACTGCATTAACTAAACCGTACTGACTCCTGAAATTCTCTGGGTAACCGTGACACTTGCAGACAGAAGGCTCCGTCATTGGAGGAGGGAGGAGAGCAGAGGCAGAGTGATGGACTGCGTTTACAGAGCAGGTAACCACAGTCTATACGCAAGTAGGTAGGGGACAGATTTTCTAAGTTAAATTTACAACAACTAAAACTTAAAAATAAAAAATGAATAACGTTTTAGAAGTATTCGACATGTAGCCTATTTATGCTATGTTATAAATAGGTGACATATCCACTTTAACACATTTTGTGTGGTGATTCTCAGCAATGATCCTGTTGTCTAGAACACACAATCATGTCATCTAACCACCCCAACAGTACATGTTATCACTTGAACACAAGTGAATGTCAATGATGTTTGTGTTTAAGTGAGCACATCCTGACAACATGTACTGTTGGTGTGGTTAGAGGACATGATTGTGCATCCTAGACAACAGGACCATTGCTGAGAATCACCCTGCTAAATGCATCAAACATCTGTGTGCCAGAGAGGTGCTCACTGCTTTGCATTTCTTCTTTCCCCACAGCTGCATCTGGTGAAGAACAACAGCAGCAGCCCCCTTCCAGCCAGGAGTACGCAGAGGCCCTGGACGTCTTATATGGGATCTCAGCTAACATCAGGGGCTAACGGCGGCAGCTGGGATACGACATGCGCCGTCAGGAGGCTCTGCTTCAACAAATGGTGGAGCAGAATAGGATGATGCTGGGCCTCCTGACAGAGTATGTTGTGCGTTCAGGGCCAGCCCCTGTCCCCAGAAGCTCCTCATCAGACAGCAGCCTGTCATCATTTGATGCCCTGCCTGCTGCATGTGGTGGTAGGCGCCCCCTACCCAGACTGGGGGCCTCACACAAGGGGAGGAAGGAGGCACCCCCACTGACCCCATTCCCTCCAGAGGGGGGTTTTTGAAATTTTAATTTTTTAAGTTTATTATTATTATTATTTATAAGTTGAATTAAATTTTACAACTTCAGCATAGTTGTTGTCCATTTATTTCAGATACAAACAGGGTGGAGAATGGAGATACACCATGAGGAGGTGATGAAGTGGAGATGACCCTTCCACTGTGATGAACAATCCTTGCTTCTTCCATCTAGCCAGTGAACAGAGATTTAACCAAACTGTAAATTCTTAGTGCATTGGCTCCATGGGATAATCCAGGAATCGGAGAGTTTAGCACACTGGAGATGTTCCTTATACCTCATCACCATTTGAAAACACCTTAGTGCATAACCCCACTGCTGACCCACTCTTCTGTGTGTGTCTCCAACCCTTGTCTGTCTCCCCTAGAGATTGGAAAAGGGAAGGAGACAGACACAGATTTGCATGAAGGGAAGCTGACAGAGGAGGAGGGTGGCAGAGGGACACAAAGGGAAGGAGACGGATGGACAGAGAGAGAAGGAGGCAGATGGACAGAGAGGGAAGGAAGTGGATGGACAGAGAGGGAAGGAGGCAGACAAAGGGAATTAATGTAAAGGAGTGAAAGGGAGGTGTGTAGACTGACAGGGCTCGATTCAAATGTTTGAAACACCTGTTTTTTCTGCAGACTGGGTTTTTTCGCTGTTAAAGTTAAGAGGTATTTTTATCCATAGGAAATAATGAAAACACCGTAAATTGCAATTCAGTTGTCTGCGTTAGCTATGAAGATCCGATAAGGGATTAAATTAAGACCTACTTTTTTCTGACTTGAGTCCCTTATCGCATCTTCAAACAGCTGACGCCAAAACTGAAAGGAAAATAAAGTAAAAAAAAAAACGTAAGTCCCCAGTGGGTGTATTGATATGGGGCCCTAAGCCCTACATAAATAAATCAAAGCACTCCAAATCAATGTCAAAGGTCAGTAGAATTAACCCCATGAGTGCCAGTGGGGTATAATCACCCAGATGGCACTAATAGGGTTAACCCAATTTAGTAAAAAAACCCTATCACATTACAAGTAATACTTACCATTAATCCTGATGTCCAACAGAGTCCTCAGCATACCGGTCCTCTTCTGTCCTTCTTTCTTCTCTTCTACCTTCTCCTCTTCTGTCTTCTTTCCTCTTTCTGTAAACCGCCCCCCCCCCCCGAAATGTACAATTCATGAATATCCAGCACACTTATACATCGTTTAACCCCTTGAGTGCTCTCTGGGGCTCAGTAGGGTTATTAGTGTGCCACTGTTCAAATATTAATATGCCTACATGAATATTAAATGATGAGCCAAATACGATATTCAGCAATGTCACTTAGCTTACTTAGCTTAATATTAATCGCTGTGTGCTGCCTCACAGGCTGAGGCGGAGACAGTATCATGCAGCAAAGACCCCTACCCGTTCTTCCGCATGGGCCGATGCCTGTTTCACTCTGAGGGAATTGGAAATGAGACTGTCCTTAGATATGGGCAGTTTTACCTCAAATTCCCTCACAGCCATTGGCTGGGATATGCTTATGCACTTCCCTGCCAATCCACTTTGAGCGGGAGGAGTACTGTGGGCAGCAGTGTAAAAATGAACTCAGGAGAATAATCAAGGTCAGTGGAAAAATCAAGATTAGCAGACATTGGTCCCTCATATTCTTCTTCTACCAATTGTAGGTTTGGACAGGAAGAAAAATCATCATCAGCAGATTTTGGGGAGAGCTGATGAATTCCCTCTTCTGCCTGGTGGCTACAGGGAAATGGTAAACTTTCTCCCTCAATAACCTTTTTTGGAGAAGATATGCTCTCAGTGTCAGTGACAGTGGTGGCAGGAGAAATTTTCTCAAAATACTCCAATAATTCAAGTTTGGGCTGCTTACACGGACATGCGATGTAAAACTCCCGCGTTTATACTGCCTGCAATTTCCCACCAGTAGTGTTCATGTTCAACATGCTAGGTGTCCCGAGGTTTATAGAACTGGATGTAGCGGAGGTGATGGAACTGGCAGTGGCAATAGTCATCACAAAACAGCTGACGAGAGACAGGTGACAACCGCTTTGTGGTCTTAGAGGAGGAACTGGACCTCTCTACCCTGCTAGTAGAGGTAGAACAACATGCAGTTCACTTCTTCTTTTCTAGTTTTTGGTTTGGACTAGTAAGTTAGGAGTCTTACTAGTACTACACAAAGTACTCGTCTTTTCCTGCCTGCTACTGCTAGTTCTGCTTGAAAGCAACTGCACTGTGGTGGTGTTGGTGGTTGCTGGGTCACTGCAGCTGGTACCAGGAAGAGGAACATCAGGTTGTTCACTAGGACTCAAATCCATTATGTATAGGTAGGTAGTGAAAAATTATATTTTTACAACTTTAAAACCTGCCCACATGACAACTGTGACACTGGCAGTGTGACTATGAAAATTATTCAAACAAATAACTTGTATTTTGAATATTTTTAATAAAACCAACACAGGTGACTCTCCCTTGCAGTGGCTAAAAAGCACCCTGCCTATACAACTATGACACTGGCAGTGTGACTCTGAAAATTATTCAAACAAATGACTTGTATTTTTTATATTTTTAATAAAACCAACACAGGTGACTCTCCCTTGCGGTGGCGAAAAGGCACCCTGCCTGCCTATACAACTGTGACACTGGCAGTGTGACTCTGTAAATAATTCAAACAAATAACTTGTATTTTTTTGTATTATTTTTTTCTAAGGAACACAGATGACTCTCCCTTGAGGTGGCAATAAGGCACCCTGCTGGCCTATACAACTGTCAGACTGGCTATTGTGACACTCTGAAAATTATTAGAAGAAATCCCTAATATTTTTTATATTTTGCACAGGAACAAAGATGACTTTCCCTTGCAGTGGCAATAACTGGCACTAATGCTGACTGCATGCCTATGTCTAGCCTAATGCTACCTGCCTGCCTACACAACAACTGGACACTCTCTAATCTCTTCTTCTCTCTGAGCTCCAACAACGCAATGAGGAAATGCAGGCTGTCTGCCTGGGTGACTGTGTCATTAGTCCAACCCCCATCATGAAACAAAGAAGCTTATTGGAATACAGACAAAGAGGGAAAGAAGTGCATGAAACTGAGAATGGAATTGAGCTAGAGACATGGAGGGAAAAGCATGGAGGGAAAGTAATCAAGCACATGCAGGTAGTACAAAAAAGATTCAACTCCGAACAGTTCTGGTCGAAAGTAGTAGAAACTTATGGAAATTTGTCGAATGTCGAAATTTCTGAAACTTTGGACAACTTTCGGTCCAGGGCTGCTCAGAGTCGGATTTTTTTTGTCAAACAACCCTTGAGTGTCGATGGTCCGAATGTCTCCGAATGACCCCATTTTCGACTAATTCCGAATGTCTCTGAATCAATTTGCACAAGTCTAGTGAAAATCCCTTTGTCCCAGTTTCCCACCGTGGTGTTCATCTACGTAGGAGATGTGTGTGTGTATATATGTATCACATTGCTCACAGCAATAAAACTCATACTAATATTTGCTTACATATTTCTGTCTACATAATATAGTTTGATCTTGCTCTAAATCCTTTATTTAGCTACACAAAGAGGTGTCAATAATTCATGAAGGTCCAAACCTTGGCCTAGATTCATTAAGGCTGATGCTGTGGCGATATGATTTTGTCGAATCCCCATAGATGCTGCCTGACCGCCAGCCTTGTTTCCTTGGGAGTGCACAACATGTATCATATATGATACAGAGCTAAGGGGATAATTGTGTAGTGCTTGGTGTACTTTTTTAAACCTTTGAGTGCCACAGGGGTAAGCAATGACATCCCTATGGCATTCAACAGTATAAGGGAGTGATGCTGTCTGGTACTGAAAGCATTCTCTTCACTTCCCTACTGGGGCAGCAGAGAGAATGCTCTTACACTTCAGAATTGTCGTAGTGTTGGTGATGTGTGAAGGGAGGAAATCACACCATCTCTGCCTGTGATTGATTGAGGGTTGTTTCTGCACAGGAAAGTACAGAGAGATCCCAACTTTGCCAACCTCATGTAGGCGAAGTTGAGACTGTGAACTCCTACAGTAGAGGCTTCGATCGGAGTTTAGTGAATGTGTTAAAGGGACGCATTAACATATCAACATGCCATCTTGCATAAGAAACTCTCAATATCCTGCATTTCCATATGGAAATGAGTCATTATGCTTCATTTCCATGAATAAATTGGACATTGCCAATGTGATGAGTGAAAATTCGTAAACCTGTTGGATGGATGTCGATGTGGGCAGATTTTCAATGGACTGATGGTGATGTGATGCCAAAGACACCTTAGTGAATACCATCATTATGCCTTCTATACAGCGCAGACAGGACATCAACATTTTTAGCCCTTTTTGAACTTTAGTGAATCTAGGTCCTTGTCTCGCCACCAGTCCCGCTACCATCACTTCCTCTATGGGCCTTTTGCTCTTTTTGGAACTCTGTTCTCTGTTTCTTTCTTCCTCACGATCACAGTGAGGAAGAGAGTGGCAGAGAATAGTGACAAAGACAATGTATATTTACATTGTAATAGGAGATGATCCCAAGTGTGACAGCAGGGGACCCTAAGTCACACTTGCCATCCCAAAGCAGTCCCACCACTAGTTTTACTACTAAGAAGGTCCACCAACTTGTACAGAGTGTTAAGAGTGAAGGAGGGGTTGATCATATTACTAGTGACAAGGAAGACTCAGGGACTGAAATTGATGTGGTTAGTGTTAGTAGTAATAGCTGGTTGGACTAGCATTAGGGAAGTGGTAGGGGAAGCAATGCAGAGTGGCTAGACCAGCTGTCAAGGGAGCCACAACATTCCCCTGAACCTGGGAGTCCCCTTTGCCCAGTCCTCACGGCAGTGTCCACATAGAACATTATCCTGAAGAAGCCAGAACTGATGGCTAGCAGCAATGATGCCACCACTACCAGGACCAAAGATCAGCTGCTTGTGCCTGCTGCTAGTGCTGTCAGTCTGCCTTCTTCAGGTCAACAAGTGTGACATTATGGGACCCTCTGTCACATTTTTCATCACCTCTGCCAAACAGTGAGACATTTGTAATAGAGCAGCAGCAAGGAGGGACTGGTAGTGGTGTTGTTGGTGATGATGATGGTGGAGATGATGGAGTGTAAGAGACATTAATGGCCTTTTTAGCTCAAACTGACAAGGAATGGGAGACAGGGATGGGGATGAGCATCACCACCACCACCAGCAGTAAACTTTTGGAATTTGCTGAGTTTGCTACTGCTCTAAATCCTGCTGCTGCTGAGTTGCAAGGGCAACAGGATGCTGAGGAGCAGGCTAGCGTGGCACAGACTACCGTGGACACATTGGGAATGGGGTCAAGTGATGCGGGACTAGGACAGGTTCCACTCACCAGCAGCAATACTCCTGGTCTTAGTTACAGTGCTGATTCTGAGGCAGTAGCAGGAACAGCAGCAACATCATCCTCTGCCCCAGCCAGTGAAGGGGAATGTGGAGGAGGAGAAGAAGAAAGAGGCCATTCATTTCCACCTTCCCCTCCCCCCTGAGGTCCTGGTTCTGGGACTATTTTTCTCTGGGGGCAATCACAGTGCAGTCATCAGCGACGGAACTGTGCACAATTTGTGACAAGTCAGTGAAAAGAAGAAATGAGGGAAATCACCTTGGAACAACCTCTCTGATAACACACATGAAACACAAAAACTAAGACATTTATGTGAAACATGTTAAAGCCAAACACTCACCAAAGAAATTGGGCACCACTGTTTCTGTATGCCCTGACTCTCCTCAAAGGCAACAAGAGGTGAGGTGAAGATCAAAGAGGACGAACAATAGAAAAAACAGCCAGAGGCTGAAAGTTCCATGGTGACTGAAACACTTGGCTCGCCATCACCTTCTTGCTCTAGGCTAACTACATCTTCTGGAGATCCACCGTGTTCATCTTTACCTCCCCCATTCAGTAGATGTTGGGATGTGGCAGTCCGTGTCCACCCATTGCACACTCTGTGTTGTGTTGACCACACATACCAGTGTGGTGGAAGAGAATTGCAAGCAGGGCATCAAGCAGCATCTGAGGAGATTCCATCCCGCAGACTATGCTATGCTGGTGGCAGGGAGGGTTCATCATTATTATTAAACTGTCACATGTCCATAGCAAGGAGTGGACAAGGGGCATAGTGGCAGCAGCAGTACTTGGTTTCTGGTGGGAGGATTTCACATTCAGAACCCTAAACGTCATGGTGTGTGGTTATAGTTATGCCAGGTGTTTGATGGGTATCCAGAAGTTGTAAGCGTTTCGCTTTCCTTGGAGAATTGGCCGCTGGAATGCTCTATCAGCGGTCGGCCTCCTACTGCTTCTCCAGCTGTCTGCTCCCTGGGTCTGTTCCGTGCAGCTCTTGCCGCATCGAGTTCTTCTTTTGGTCAGCAGTATGTGGGCGCTCGTTGCAGGGATTCCCTTAGTGATGTTGCGACCTGGCTTTTTTAAAAGATTCAGTACACTTATTGCTCCACCTCTCAGAGGTGGAGCAATCAGTAGTTAAACTGCCTGGACACCACATCAGTTGCCCTTTCGTGGTGTTCCAGTGCAGTTTGTGTTGTTGAGCTCTGTGTATTACCTGGTTTGTCTGATTACCCAATCTGGTGTGACCTGTGGCTCTGTCTGGCTATCCACTCCGTGTATGACCCTAGGCTTATCTGACAACTGATCTGGTGCTGACCTGTGGCTCTGTCTGACTATCTGTTCCGTGGATGACCCTAGGCTTGTCTGACAACCAATCTGGTGCAGACTTGCGGCTCTGGCTGACTAACCACTCCGTGTATGACCAGGCATGTCTGAACATTCTATCTGGTGCTGTCCTGTGGCTCTGTCCAGCTTGTCCCCTGTGTTGTCTCTTTTCTGCGGACACCCATCTAGCGCAGACCTGGGGCTCTGGTAGACTACCATCTATACCGACTGCAGGCATGAGTCCGGTATCTGATTCCAGCTGTACTGACTGCAGGCATGAGTCAGAAATCAGCGTCTAGATTTGTTGACTGCAGGCGTGAGTCAGCTATCCTTTCCAGCTAGACTGACTGCAGGAGTAAGTCATTATCTCCTTGTGTATTTCTGGTTGGAGTTATCCTGTTCCAGTTCCGGTTTGAGTTCCAGCAGAAAACAATCAGTGGCTGATCCTGTTTCTGTTCCAGTCCGAGTTCCAGCAGAGACTACCAGTGGCTTCGGCCTAGTCTCTAGCAGTGAGGTCTGTCTGAGGCGGCCTACTATTCCTGATAGTAGTGCTAGCTTATCTATTGACCTGTTGCCAGTTCCCGTTGTCTGTTGTCATACCTTATCCTGTGCCTTGAATAAAGGTGGTTTTACTTATAAGTACTGACTCCTGAGTTATCTGGGTAACCGTGACAGATGTATACATTGTTCTCAGACCTTCTCTTATTTATCACACACTGTGCACATTGCAGTTGCTGATGAGAGGCACAGTTCCTGCTCTCAATTGAAAAATGTATATTCTAACAACACACCCATGATTTTGGTGGAGGGGCAGGTGGAGAAGCATTATTGGCCTACTTCTTCTTTTCTCCACATATACCTGAAGAGGTGGGGCATGTTATGGTGCTGCTACTGCCTCATATGCATCACTGGTGCTAGTTGTGGCAAGTGGAAAATTCCTCAATCATCACTCATGTTAATGCTCTTGTTGGTCCCATTCCCTTTGAGCTGCCTAATCATCCTGCTATTTACCCCAGGGCATTTGACAATGGCCAGTTGCCACTGGCCAGCACAACATGACCTGCTGGGACTAGGTGCTGAATTTTCTCCCCCTCAAGGATTGTTCATTAAAGAAAAAAACAGAAAAAACAGAGGCCTATAAAAAAAATGAACAATTTTTGGGTGCTTATTTCTAACAAGCCTAAGTCCTACAAATCAATTTTTCCTCAAGGCTTGGTCCTAACACAAGTCTAATTTCCTACAACTAATCAATGTTTCCTCAGGGCTTGGGCCTCTAACAAAAAGTCCTACTAATCATCCTCTACAAAATACTTTATCCCATCAAGTGTCAGTCTGCCCGAGTTGCAGCTTACATCAGTGGATCCCTGTCTCTGTCACATTATGTACCAATTTCTTATATTATTTTTTTTTTATTCACTGTCCCCCCAATACCATTCAACAATCCCCCAAAAAATAATTCCCTGTTCAACTGATTATTTCCTCAGACTCCACCCACCAACACAGCCACCCCTCCTCAGACCCATTTTATACAATGTCTTATGTTTTTTTTTTATTGTATTTATTTATTTTTGATTAACTGTCCCCCCAATCCCAGTCAATAAACCCCCAAAAAACATTCCCTGTTCAAATGATTGTTTCCCCACACTCCACCAACACAGGCAACTTTATGCCCCTTTTATACCATGCCTTTGAGAAATAAAATAACATTTGCTATGTATTGCGTGTAAATTCAATGTTCCCATTGACTTCAATGGAATAAGATAGGTGGAAAAACTGCAATTTTATTGCATTCCACGGAGACTTCATATTATGCTAATCCTTCTCACTGCTCCCGTATAGCAGCAGAGGAACTGTTTATTTAAACAACCAAAACACAGAAAATAACCACGAGGTATCCTCCTCCCTTAAGCACCCTCCCCCCATCTCCTATAAAGGGGAATGTCCTCTGTAACTCCTCCTCTTTCTCTGCTGCTCCCAAAACAGATGAGTATATTTTTTCTCCATTTCAAAAAAAAAAAAAAAAAGTATTTCTGTTGGTTTTAGGTACTTGTGTTCCTTTTACTTGCCTTGTTGTTTTGCTTGGGCTTCTTCTCGCCCATCGCCGGCTCTTGCGGCGTCTCAGCTCTTCTCCTGGTGTTTTCTGCCTGGTGGTCTAGCGGGTGTAGGTGCTTTTGCGCCGTTCCCCGCTCTCCCTGGTGGTCTAGGGGTTGAGCTTGTCTCGGGCGTGGCGTCTTTGGCTGAGCGCCCGTTTGACCTCGGGCGGCGGCGTGCGCATGCGCGGCTATGTCGTCACTTCCGGGTTCCATGTAAACGGCGCAGAAGCGGGTCGGCAGCCATATTGGTGCTCCTAACTCACGTCTGGTGCCTCTGTTGGCGGTATCCCTCGTTTGTGAGGAGTTTTTGTGGGTCCACTTTCTTTCTTGGTTGCCTGCTTGTTGGCATCGGGCACTGTGAGTACAGGAGGTTTTTCTGCCTGCACGTTGGCTTGGATTTGTTTGGGGAGTCTCCTTGCCCTTTAATGTATGTATGAAAGCACTCGTATTGAATTAGTGCCTGGCTGTTAATATCAACCAGCAATCAATCAAAACAAGGGGATTTGTATATTCAGCTTATGCTCTTTCAGGCTTCCAAATAAAAAAAAAAAAAAAAAAAAAAGCAGCATACAATTATTCTGTTGAAAAAAAAAAAAAATAAAAAAAAAAAAAAAAAAGGGGGAACATGGCTTCTAGTGATGAGGGCAGTTGCCCTAGTGTACATTCCTCTGCCCCTTCTAATACACAGGCTACACTAGGATCGAGGGGATCAGCTGGTATTGGGGGTCCCTCTACCTTACCTGGTTCCAGCGCTCCTTTGCCTGATCAGTTTAAACATGTATTTGATTCTATGATGAAACAGATGTCTAGTAACCTCCTTCAATCTATGCTGGCTACTTTGAATTCTCAGGCCACTACTGTGGCTCCTCCTGTTGGGGTCCCAGCGTCTGCTGCGGCCTCACCAGTGGCTTCCGGGCCATTGGCTAAGACCCTTCCGCGGAAGGTGGATTTGGATTTGAGTTTTCGGAAACGCACTCAAAAATCTAGACATTTGGAGGTTAATGAAGTGGGACCCAGACTTGGTCCCGTGCCAGTCTCGGACGGCACATATGACACGTGCGGCTCTGTCCCACAAAAAAGACCCTCTTCTCCTGCGGTGGATGAAATAAGGAGAAAAGCTGCTAGGAGAACGAAGCCTGACTCTTTTTGCGATTCCTCTGATTCATCTGATGGGGACTGGGTTCTTTCATCTAGCACCAGTGACCTTTCGGATGACGCCATTTTACCCCGGGTTACAACCCGGTTGGTTACCCTTGGGGTGGATCCTGGTAAAGCTACTGCTGTTTTGGATTCCCAAGGGGTCCCCTTGCTTGATCCGGAGGCCATTCATCACCCTAGGTCCTCGGAGTGGTCTCCTATGTCACATGTAGCCAGCTATATTGAGCAGTGGGTGCGTAAGCCGTAAATCGCGCAATAAGCTGAGGGCCGAATGTCCCCGCCCTGTGATACCTAATCGGGCATGTGAGACTCCTGAACTGGATCCAAAAATGGTTAAGTTCATAGGAAAGGACGGGAAAGATCCCCGCAGGGGCATGGATAGATCCCTTCGAATTTGTGAGGATAAATTGTTGGATGTTTTCGGTCCTATTGCAAAGATCTTTAATCTTGCCGAGACCTCTATTCAGTCTGGTGAACCGGTGGATGTACATGTCCTTCGGGGCTGGGTTCAGCGGGCTATTTGCTTTTTGGGCAACGCCAATGCGGCCCTGGCGGCTGAGAGGCGTAAAGCCGTCTTATTGAAAATTGATACGAAATTGACGGACATGGCGGTAGCTGAACCAGGCCCGTCCGCCCAGGGGCAGTTATTTGGAGATTCTTTCATTAAGGACCTCGGCAAGTTTGTGGCATCCTTTATTGCCTTGGACAAAGCTCAGTCTTCTCTGAAGCGTGTATTTCAGCCTAAGATTTTCGGCAGGGCCGGACGTGGTAGGGGTCGCTCGTCCGGCCGTTCATTCCCTGCCCAGCAGAGATACCAGACCCGTGTCCCGATGTTCCGGGGTTATCAGTACCAACAGTTCCAGGATCCCAGGCCGGAGGGCCCGTTCTTCCTGCAACGTGGTAGACCTTGGCGTTCCAGGCCCGGCAGGGGGACCTTCAAGTCCAGACCTTTTGTGGGTGAGTTCTTTTCAGAGACTGTTTTCTTCTCCAGGACAGGTGGGGGGCAGACTCTCCCATTTTTCCCATCACTGGGCCTCGATCACTTCAGATCTGTGGGTCCTGCACACGGTGACCGGGTACCGCATAGAGTTTTATGCCAAACCAGTACAGGTTTATCGTCCTGCCCCTTTTCGGTTCGCTCCTTCAGAAGCTTGTCTGGTCGACCAAGAGGTCGTCGAGCTTCGACGCAAGGCTGCGATTTGTCCGGTTCCGGAGTCGTCCCTCGGTTTTCTGAGCAATGTCTTCCTGGTCCGGAAGAAGGATTCCGGCCTTCGCCCTGTCATCAACCTGCGTGCTCTGAACAGGTTTGTAATGTATCGCCATTTCAAAATGGAGGGGATTCATTGCCTTCGGGATCTACTTCTACCATCAGATTGGATGGTGAAGATCGATTTGAAGGATGCTTACCTGACGGTTCCCATGGATCCAGCGTCTCAATGTTTCCTTCAGTTTTTTTGGAAAGGCCGGATTTGGCAGTTTACTTGCCTTCCCTTTGGGCTTTCATCAGCTCCATGGTGTTTTACCAAGTTGCTCAAACCAGTGGTCAGTTTTTTGCGCAGCCGAGGGGTACGCCTGGTTATCTACCTGGACGACATGTTGCTCATGTCTCAGGACAAGGAATGGCTTCTGTCCCATACGGAACTGACTCTGCGGTTATTGACCTCTCTGGGTTTTCTCATAAATTGGGAGAAGTCCGTATTGGTTCCATCTCGGAATATGGAGTTTCTCGGTTTCCTCGTCGATTCGGATCGGGTCTCCCTCTGTCTCCCAGAGAAGAAGGTGCGATCTATAAGGAGGGAGATACGTGCCGTCCTGCGGGACTGTCGTTTCTCCTTGCGGGTTTTGGCCCGGATTGTGGGTCTTCTAGCAGCCTCCATTCAGGCCATCTTCCCTGGTCCCCTGCATTACCGGGCTCTGCAGAGGTTGAAGGCGAAACACCTGCGGAGAGGTCTCGGTTACTCCGATGTCATAGACCTGTCTTCCGATGCCCGCGAAGAATTGGTATGGTGGCTCAAGCACCTGGATGCTTGGAACGGCAGGGCTATCTTTGGCGTGGCTCCGGGCATCGTGATAGAGTCCGGCGCGAGTTCCGTCGTGTGGGGAGCGCGTCGCGGAGCGTTGACGACCGGGGGGAAATGGTCTGTGGAGGAGAGAGATCTGCATATAAATTGCTTGGAACTTTTGGCCGGGTCCTTTGCCCTCAAGAGTTTAGCGAGGGATCAGGTCAATTGCTGTGTCCTCCTTCGGATGGACAATGTGTCCGCGGTGAGGTATATAAATCGCTTGGGGGGCACGAGATCCAAGCCCCTGGCGGAGCTCGCTCGCGACTTTTGGCATTTCTGTCTGGACCGCAACATGATGGTCCAGGCAGAATATTTACCGGGTCTGTCCAATGCAGTGGCCGATTGGAATTCCCGCTTTCTTGTGGACCGCAGCGATTGGACGTTACATGGTCAGGTTTTTTCCGCTCTGGAAGAGTTGTGGGGTCCTCTTCAGATCGATCTTTTTGCATCTCGTCTGAATCGACGGCTCCCACGCTTTTTCAGTTGGCACCCGGATCCGGAGGCTATGGCTGTGGATGCGTTCCTACAGTCCTGGCTTCCGGGTCGCACTTATGCTTTTCCTCCTTTTGCCCTAATAGCTCGGACAATTCTATCTGTCAGGTGGCAGGGTGCGACGGTAGTCCTGATCGCCCCGTTTTGGCCGTCTCAGCCTTGGTTTCCCCAGCTGTTGGAGTTGTCGGTGGACGTGCCGCGTCTTCTGCCGTGGTTCCCTCATCTTCTGGTGGATGTGTTGGGGTTTCCCCACGAGTTGGTTCTCAACGGTTCACTCCAGTTGATGGCGTGGTTGATCTCGGGGGACAGGGCTCTGTCGGATCTTTTTCGCAGTCAGCTCGGTTCCTTCTGGCTGAGTCATGGGCACCTGGTACCAGAGCCATATACCAGTTGGCTTGGGCAGCTTGGCATCATTGGTGCTTGGCACGGGATCTGGATTCCGTGTCGGCGTCTCCAGTGGCAGTAGTCAATTTCCTGTCCTCTTTGTTTGACCAGGGTAGGGCCTATCGGACCATCAACACTTATCGGTCGGCCATATCGGCTGGACATGTTCTGGTGGATGGGACGCCGGTAGGTCGGTGCCCAGTGGTCTGCCGTCTTTTACGGGGCATTCGGCTTTCCAGGCCGCCTCAGTCGCGTTATCGTTCTTTATGGGATGTCAATGTCGTTTTAGATTTCTTGGAAGCTTGGCCTTCCAACGAGTCTCTATCGTTGAAACAGCTTTCCGCTAAGCTGACAATATTACTGTGTCTGGTTTCTTTTCGGCGGGTATCGGATGTCCGTGCCTTGGATCTCCACGGGCGTTCTTTTGTGCCTGAAGGGGTCCGTTTTATGATTTCTAGGCGCACTAAAACTAGTTCTCGTTCTGTTTTGTACCCTGCGTTTCCGCTCCGACCTCAGCTCTGTGTGGTTCGTTGTTTACGGGAGTACGAATTGCGGACGGCTGCTTTGCGCTGCTCGGCCTGGTCCCAATTACTGATATCTATCCGCAGGCCCCATTTGCCTGTGTCTACGGCTTCTTTGGCTCGTTGGGTCCGTTGGGTGATGCAGTTGGCAGGTATTGATGTCACCCTCTTTGGAGCCCATTCCTCCAGGGGTACGATGGCGTCCATGACTTTTCAAGCAGGGGGTCGTTTGGAGGATATTTTACGGGCTGCGGATTGGTCTAGGGAGTCCATGTTTAGGGAGTTTTATTTTAAACCTGTATCTCATGTGACTAGTGAGGTGGTTATGCAGCTTTAAACTCGCATAATATGAAGTCTCCGTGGAATGCAATAAAATTCGTGGATTTTCCTAACAAATTGTGAAGGAAAGTCGGAATTTTATTAAAAGACACGGAGACGAATATTATCCCTCCCTGGCTTCCCTCCCTTTCATGCTGTTTCTTCTTTTCCAGGTTGATCCGCTACATGCCGTTGTGTCGTTCATCGTATGATGGAATACGGTGGATTTTCAGGGGGAGGACCTGACCTGTTCATTTTCGGTTGGAGATTCGTTATATTCCTGGCAGTGGAGTCCGGTTCCTTTCTGTTTAGGTCGCTATTGGTCGAAAGAGGAGGAGTTACAGAGGACATTCCCCTTTATAGGAGATGGGGGGAGGATGCTTAAGGGAGGAGGATACCTCATGGTTATTTTCTGTGTTTTGGTTGTTTAAATAAACAGTTCCTCTGCTGCTATATGGGAGCAGTGAGAAGGATTAGCATAATATTCGTCTCCGTGTCTTTTAATAAAATTCCGACTTTCCTTCACAATTTGTTAGGAAAATCCACAAATTTTCACAGTAAATTATTCGCCAAGTGGGAAGAGCCATTATTTCCTGATTTTGGTTTGAGGTGAAAACATTTCGCCATCCCTACTCCTGATATCCGACTCTATCAAGAAAAGGGCAAGTGGAGGATAAAGCATTAAAGAGACAATGGTTGATACAGTCACTGGGGGTTATCCAGTGAAGGCACATGCTCCTAAAGGATGGTTTTGTCACTGCAAAAGGTGAGTCCTACAACTATCTGTTCCTAAAGGTCATTTCTCATGGTGAGGGAGGAGACATTCAACAATATACACGGTGGAGGTGTTAAAGGTATATATCTCAACAGTCTACACTCAGATTGTGTGCAGTTTGTCTTTTTTTGTAAACTATCCATATGGACTGTCGCATGTGTTTACATATATAGGATATCCATTAGATGTATTATTTTACTTGTTTTTAATGAATATATGTTTGGATACATCCCATTATATAGTTTTCCAGTTTGTGTATTATAGTAGAATTGGTGCTCTGAACTATTGTTTATGATGCTTAGGTTTAGAGCAGTCAGTTACAAGCAACCTCCCTGTAATGATCACAGTGTGCCCTGAGGCATGCTACAATCATTAATCCATGATGTGCCAGGACCATCATGAAAGGGATAAAGGGTTAAAAGAGATAAGTTGTAACATACCTTTAGTTGTGTACCTTCTGTAAGTGTATGCTAATTTAAAGTCTATCTGTTACCTTCAAAAGAGCGTATGAAATTTTAAAACATCTTACAAATTACTAGACATGTGCAAATTCATTCGGAGACATTCGGATTTCGTCGAAAATGGGGTCATTCGGAGACATTCGGCCAATCCGAAACTCAAGGGTCATTCGGAAAAAATGATCCGACCCCAAACAGCCCAGGTCCGAAATTCGTCGAAACTTTCGGAAGTTTCGGCAATCGACACATTTCCAAAAGTTTTGACTACTTTTGACCAGGACTTTTTTGTACTTCCTGTGCGCGCTCAATTACTTTCCCTCCATAATTTTCTCTCCATGTCTGTAGTCCAATTCCATTCTCCGTTTCATGCACTACTTCCCTCTTTTGTCTGTATTCGAATAGCCTTCTTCGTTTCATGATGGGGGTTGGACTAATGACACAGTCACACAGACAGACAGCCTGCATTTCCTCATTGCGTTGTTGGAGCTCAGAGAGAGAAGAGATTAGAGAGTGTACAGTTGTTGTGTAGGCAGGCAGGTAGCATTAGGCTAGGTTTAGGTAGGCAGCCAGCATTATTTCCAGTTATTGCCACTGCAAGAGCAAGTAATATTTGTTCCTGTGCAAAATATAAAAAAATTAGGTATTTGTTCGAATACAGGGCCCACGGGTCCCAGTGGGTCCATGGACCCAGGCGGCACTTTGACAGGGGAGGCAATTTGCCGTCCCATAGCATGTTTATTTTGTGCTCTTCCGCCAGTTCTGTGTTGCAGGGTGTCCCATCAGTGTGACTGTCAGCAGCCAGGCAGCCCTATGCTCACTCAGTGGCGATGCCTGCTGGCTGCTTCAGTGACATGAATTATGTGATAGTGAAACATTATGCCTATTTTGTATTGTTTATCGCCCACCTAAAGTCAAGACTTGAGTAAATAGGTCTACCGTCCCAGATTTGCTAAAGAGGTTTTTCAAATACAGGAGGGTGCCCCCTGTACGAAATGAGTCTAAACATTTGGGATCCCTAGTATGAGTGCACAACAGTGCATGATGTGTCCTGAACAGGATTGCTGTGAGGTGTCTCCACCCAGAAGGTGCTGGCCGGGCTGAGCTTCAACATTGTGACGAGTGACCAACTAAGAGCACTGTGCCAGACTTAATCTGCAGCCATAGCATCACCATCTCCTACTCTCCGGGTCCCGCTGACTGGCAATAACAGGTGAGTCACTAAGAGATCTGAAGCTTTTCTGGAAGTCCTTTCACTTGGAAAGGGGCTAGGTATTACTTGGGGGAGTTGCCTCGTGTGTAAATAATTTCTAGGTGGGAGATGAATGTGCATCACTTATGTGTTTCCTAACAGTAGTTAGAATACAACTCCCATCATCCCCTGATTATGACGTTGGGAAATGCCCAGCAATTACCGTAGAGCCCTGTATTGCACACTCACGGAAAACGGTGATATTGCTATACTAAGACAATGCTGTGGACCCCTCTTCAGAATAGATGTCAAGCATTTTTTTTATTTCTCTCCTGTGTTGCAGTTTGTTCACAACAGAATGTCTCAATTTTTCTTTTTAACACATTACATCTATCACATTACAATCATTGATGTTTATTCTTGATGTAGTATGAAATACTACAACGTATATACACATAGAGTTATCTGATATGAGGGGAAATCAGGATAGGAAAACGAGAGAGAGGAATTTGGGTACTAAAGAGGGACAGTAGGGTAGGAGGCTGGTACCAGAAAATGAAACCTTAATCTTTAACCATGTACTAACATAGAATGTGACATGTAGTTTGTCCATGTTCGAGTCGACCACTTATGTTGAGTAGGATGTGACAGGCATGGGTTTTCGATGTTCGAGCATATGCTATATTGAAGGACAGGCATGGGGTTTCGATGTTCGAACATATGCTATATTGAAGGACAGGCATGGGGTTTCGATGTTCGAACATGCTAAATTGAATGACAGGCATGGGTTCTCGATGTTCGACGTTTGCATTGTGACTGGCATCCCATGCTGGAGTAGAGGTGACATGCACAGACTGGCAATGTGCGACAATGTCCGTTTTTGGGATGGATCTTTTTCTAAATGCACACCCTGTCTGCAAAGAATGATAGCAGCGTGCACGGAGGCGCACTGCTATAATTTAACCCATGTTAAATTCGGCCGAATAATTTGGAATGGATCAGAATTTCGTCCAAATCGAAAAGGCCCGGTCCGAAATTAGGATCATGCAAATTAGAAAAAAAAAATTTGTCTGAATTCGAATTTTACCAAAAATTTTGCCCGTGCACAAGTCTACAAATTACCATTACTTATATGTTGTGTTAGATATGTTCTATTTATTAAAATTGTTTTCGCTTATGTTCAATATGGAACACAGGTACCATGGGGTTGAGCCCCTCTTTGTAGGGCCGGACACATCTTAAAAAGACAGTCTTGTGGGTGGAGATTCCCAGCCACTCCTTCAGCTCAACTCTTCCCTCTGCATCACCAGTTATGATGTGTGCCCTGAGGTGAAAACATGGCCAGTGACACTTCTCTTAGTTTTTTAGATTTTTTTTAAAATTATTTTCTTTTAGCTGTCAACATTCACCCATTAGGTGGGCTACCATTATTGGGCTTCCCTTGTAGTGGATTAACCAGTGCGCATGTGCTGTTTGGTAACCTGAAGAAAGAAGATTGGTGAGTAACCCTTTGTGTCTTAGGTCCAAAATTGTCCCTATCTTGTATCTCTCCATAAAGAGGATTTCGCTGAGCCCTTGGGCTCCTGCACTTATGCCGTGTATCTTTCTTATATATATCTGTTCATTCACTGAGTTTTGGAGCACGTAAAGCTGCATTTAGGATACTTAACCCCTCCCCTACTGTTCTAGTGGGCTGTCTGTTGGATGCCCCCCCATGGTCACTGGGGTCATTTGGATTTTTGGGGTACCTTGGCAAATTATTCATTTTTGGATGCATGACCCCTTTAAGAGCAGGTTCCCACACTGCCACCATCGTTGCTCCATTGACTTCTATTGGTGAACTTCATTGTGACATATCTCTACAACTGTTTGACATAAGAAGTCAGAGTAGGCTCTTTCTTCTTGTCTTCTCATGCCCTTTCATCTGGTTCATGGCTGGAGTGTCTTGGTTGTGCCAGGCGATTCCATAGATGCAGTAGTAGGCATTGCTAGGCAACAGCAACAAAGAAGACTACATTTCCCAGAATGCCCGTTTAGCAGGCTTCCTCATGATTGGTTGCCAGTTTTATTTTTCTCTTGCTTATCCTACGCAGTGGCAGACTCTTCTATGTGTGCCAGAAAAGTACCTTTTGGGGTTTTGTAGGGTGAATTATTAGTCTGGGAACTGTTTCTAGTGATTTATACTAGTCTCAGACACTTCTCCTGTAAGGATGTCAGATTCGAAGGGACATGGGCCTAGACCTAAGACTAAGAACTCAGGGATGTCGCTTGCCCCCTTGCTTACTGTTCCTCATGTCAAACGGGGCTTCACTGAGAGTATTCCAGACCTCTCTGCCCCTCTTCTACTGTGGCCCGTACTAACCAACCAGGGCCCTCCAGCACTGAACTGAAGAACCAGCTTTGATGAAAATATTACTCTCTACAGTGGCCCAACTTCCATTTTCCCTCCAGGGGGTCCTTCAGTCCTGAAAGCCCTCCACTACTTTTAAGTAATATGGATTTTTCCTACTGCTGTAGGGACTATTACGAGACTGACCCCCTTCCCTCGGCTAAAGGACTCATTAGGGCTCTCTTGGAGACCCTCAGGTCCCTGACACCTCTGATAAGTGGTCTTCCTCTGTGGATGTCTTTCAGAGGCATAAGGAATCTTCTACTGTTTTTCCCCCTAATGCCAATTTTGACCAGATCCTTCTGGATGAGTGAAAGACCCCTGATAAGCGGCTGTCTATCAACAAAAGGTTTTCTAGACAATACTATTTTTCAGAGGCAGCATTGGTGCAGTGGGCCTCTCCTCCTACTGTGGATCCCCCAGTTTCCAGGCTAGCCAAATCTACAGCAGGCCTGAAGGATACAGCGGATAAGAAGCTGGATTCTATCCTCAAAGCAGTTTGTTTCCACTGGGGCAGAGACCTATTTTCGCCTCTGCCTGGGTCAACAGGGCTATTGCCATGTGGGGTGAACAGCTGATGGAGGCTGTCCATGCTGATGTTTCCAAGAAGGATCTGTTGGTCTTTTTTGCCAACATGAAGAAGGGTAACACTTATGTTTCTGAGGCTCTTTTTGAGGCAGTCAGGTTGTCTGTTAAGGCCTCAGTCATTTCAGTTCCTGCGCGATGCACCTTGTTTCTTAAGTTTTGGTCTGTGGACCAGTCCTCCAAGAAGATACTGGTTTCCTTAACCTTTCAGGGCAAGTCCCTGTTTGGACCTGAACTGAAGCAGATCATTAGTGATGCTACTGGGGGCAAGAGCAACTTGTTGCCTCAAATGTCTTGTAAATGTCATACGATGGCAAAGAAACTGTATCTATTTGGTCCCCCCTGGCAAACGGAGGCTAAAAGCCTCACACTCTAAGCCCAGACAACAGTGGTAGCCCAAACAAATAGCTGCAAGGGCTAAGTCTGTCAAGCGAGCTTCAGAATGACTAGAGGAATCCTGGTCCACCAGTCCCTGTAGGGGAACATTGTCGCCTTTTTAGAGATGCCTAGGAGTCCTTAGTTAAGGACCAGTGGGTTTTGCAGGTGATCTCAAAAGGGTACAGAATAGAAGTCAGATTTCAGTCAGCAGCAAGGTTCAGGTTTTTATTCCAACACAATCTTTAGTATAACAGGTGTTACTACTACTAACGTATCACCAATTATCTACCACCATGCGAGGCAGAATAAACCCAAAGCCATTTGAACCTAGAAGTGAAGCAGGCTATGGCCTGCAATCTGGATGGGTGCCCGCAGTGATCAGTGATCAACAAATTACAGTCAAAAGTCTCTATAGCCAGTAATTACAAAAATGAAACAGAATCCTTTATTGTGTTTCAAGCAAGAAGGAAACCAAAGCAATAATTCTTTTTAAAAAAGCCAATAGGCATTGCTATTATGATGTCATAGCTCTATGTTTCAGCACAAAAAAAAACAGATCAATGGTTCTCTTTTAACAAAAGATGATAGCCATTGCTGTTACGATGTCACAGCTCTGTGTTTCAGCAAAAAGGAAAACAATGCCAGTAGGCATTGACTTTATGATGTCATAGCTCTGTGTTTTAGCAAAAAAAAGAAAGCCAGAACAATAATTATCCTTTACCAAAAGACAATAGGCATTGGTATTATGATGTCATTGTGTTTCAGCAAAAAAGGAAAACCAGACTAATGATTCTACTTTAACAAAACCAATAGGCATTGCTATTATGATGTCTTAGCTCTGTATTTCAGGCAAGATGGCAAGAAGAGCAATAGGTCTCTTTTATACAAAGTCAATAGACATCAATAGCATGATGTCATAGCAAGTATTTCAGCAAAAAAGAAAAATAGAGGAATAATTGTTATTGAGTATTGACATCAAAATAAACCTGCACAATTCTGAAGCAGAGCATTAAACTATATGTCTTAATCCTTTGAATGCATTGTGCACCCCTTCAGGACTCAAAGGTTAATACTGCCCTTAATCGTTTCAGTGCCAGAGCCATATGGAAAACACTGCAAAGCATTAACAATTTCAGTGCCAGAGGGGTATGAAATGCATTGCTTTCAATGCATTGCATACCTGTCTGGCACTCAGAGGGATAACTTTCACTGGCTTGTGGCTCTCAAATGGATTAAGGCAAATGTGCATCTCTAAAAATTTGACTGCAAACCAAAGATATGCCAGCATCTTCCATTAAAATTCTGCAAATGGCAAATGCAAAAAATAAACCTTCAAATATGCAGATTTGCAAGAAAGGGAATCCTGGCATATTATTCTTCTGCTTGTGTTTTAAATTGTAGGAAAGCTGGTGGTTGAAAAGAAGCAATTATTGAATTAAGCTAAATATTTTTCATGGCAAACGTGACAAATGAAGGAAAGGCACAATGCCCATGTAGGCTTTAACATCTCTCTCCATGAATGTAACAACAGAAGAGCAAAACTGCTCAAAAACATAGTTTCTCCTCTTTTTCAAGGAAATTTTAATGTGCTGGAGATGGAAATTTGGTTTCACAGCATACATACATACCCATTCAATGCTGGGCACTCTTTTGCTCTCTTCTTGTTCAACCCAACAACTCGCATCATCCCCAACCAATCAGCCAGCAGGAAAACTTTTGTGCAACCAGGAACTGTTTCTGGGCTTTCTCCCACTCCTTTTCCTTAAACATACACCTGATAAACAAAAACAAATAAAGTCAGTTGACCTCCCAAGCAAAAAAACATAATTCCCATTCTCTGATCATGGAACATTCTTTATTCACATTTAGGGCCCCAAGCACAATGCTAAAGACGAGTACTTCTGGAGAAAGACAATTGCACCATAGCAGGCAAATGAAAATTCCCACTGCTTTGCAATGCCTTAGAGACCCTGCTAGACTTCAGGGGTTTAACCCCTTAAGGACCAGCGGTTCAGGGAAGTTACCTTCCCTTAAGGACCGCTTTGATCCTTGCCAACATGACGGGACATGTGACCTGTTACGTGTACCGGCACGCCGCTTTGAGGCCTAAGAGAGATCACTCCGGTCTTGGAGCAATCAATTTTAGGCCACGTTTTTACTTACAGCGCTCCTGGTAGAGTGCTGTAAGTAAAAAGTATGTGACGTGCTATGACCGTCACTGGTCCTTAAGGGTATAAGGACCGTGACAGTCATAGCACGTCACATAGTCCTTAAGGGGTTAAAGCCACATTTTTGGAAATGGTTATTTGCAGAGTTCTTAGCTGATAACTAAATAATTCTTGGTTTGTCCCATACTTGCTCCTCTATTGCTTTGCGCACACACACAGTCTGTAGTTTACCAGGTGTAACTACTACTACTGACATACCACTTATTTTGCCATTTTTACATCATATGAAGCTGAATATATCCAAAACCATTTAAAGTAGGCAGTGAAGCAGACTACAGCCTGCAAACAACCTGGATGGGTGCCTGTCTGGGAATGCTAGGTGCTGTAGGATATTTTTTGCTTCATTTTTACAGTGATCATCAAATGGCATTCAAAAGTCTCTAAATGAAACAAAAGCCTGTACTGTGTTTCAAGCAAGAGGGAAACAAGAGCAATAATTCTCCTTTAAAGAAAACAATTCGACAATGCTATTATGATGTCATAGCTCTGTGTTTCAGCAAAAAAAGATAGCCAGAACAATAATTCCCCTTTAACAAAAACCAATAGGCATTGCTATTCTGATGTCATAATTTTATGTTTTAGCAAATAGAAAACTCAGATCAATGATTGTCCTTCACATGAAGCCAAATAGCTTTGACTTTATGATGTCACAACAGTGTGTTTCAAGCAAGAAGGCAACCGGAGCAACAATTCCCCTTTCACAAAAGCCATTACTATTATGATGTCACAGCTCTGTGTTTCAGCAAAGAAGAAAACCAGAACAATACTACTCCTTTACAAAAGGCAATAGGCATTGCTATTATGATGTCATAGCTCTGTGTTTCACCAGACCAATGATTCTCATTCACATGAAGCCAGTAGGCATTGACTTTGTGATGTCACAACAGTGTGTTTCAAGCAAAATGGCAACCATATAAATAATTCTCCTTTACACGAAGCAAATAGGCATCTACAGTATGATGTCATAGCACAGTAATTAACAAGAAACAAAAGCAGAGGAATAATCACCCTTAAAGTCTGAGGGTATTGACATCATAATAAACCTGTAGAATTCCGAAACAGAACACTACACTGTATGTCAAACCTTTGAATGCCAGAGCGGTGCTCACAGCATTGTGCACCCCTTCTGGACTCAAAGGGTTTCATATTGTACTTATGCCTTTCATGTCCAGAGCTGCAAAGCCTTAACCCTTTGAATGCCAGAGTGGTACGCAAAGCATTGCTGTCATGGTGTGACTTACCTTGTGGCCAGCAGCAGGAGAGCTGGCTGCATCCATATCCCCTCGTGGCGGTTCACGCCGCGTCTATGAATGCAGGCGGCTTCCGCATTCTGTTGTTCTCAGTGGGCGTGCGTCAGCTGGCAGCCGTCCATCGTAATGCGCACCACTTTTAAAGTGGTAGAAGACTAGTTGTGTGCTCCACCTCCCTGCTGGTCTTAAATATAAACTGCCTGGACACCATCTCAGTTGCCCTTACGTGGTGTTCCAGTGCAGTGCTGCTGTTTCCTGTATCTTTGATTTAGCATTACCCTTGGCTTGGCTTCCATACTCCTCTGTGTCCAGACCCCTGGCTATAGTCTGACTACCCACTCTGGTACTGACCTGTGGCTCTGGCTGACTACTCGCTCCATGTATGACCCCTGGCTATAGTCTGACTACCCACTCTGGTGCTGACCTGTGGTTCTGACTAACTATCTGCTCCATGTATGATGCCTGTCTATAGTCTGACTACCCACTCTGGTGTTGACTAGTGATGAGCGAGCATGCTCGGCCGAAGCTCGGTTCGGCTCGAGCATCGCTCTGCTCGGCACATGGCGGTACTCGTACGAGCAGGGCCGGTGCAAGGATTTTTGTCTACACAGGCGAAGGTGCATTTTGATGCCCCCCCCCCCCCCCGCCACTCCACCCACCTCCCTCCGACCCGGCCACAATCCCCCCCCTGACATTGCCACAATCCCCTGCCCCTTGTGCCCTACCCTAAAAATGGCCCTGGCACTCTTTGAGAAGGGTGGAGTGGGGAAAGAAGGAAAAGATGCTACCTGCAGTTCCTTCTAGTAAATATTTTTGGGATGGAGGAGGAAGGGAATAGTCAGCAGGGCACCAAGGACACTGCATTTTATTTGGGTGGGGAGGGGGTGCTGGTGCCTAGTGAAGCCCACTGGCACTCAAAGGGTTAAAGGTCCATGTATACTAGACAGTGACATCTAAAGAATATCTGTGCAAAAAATTAAAAAAAGTGATGGAGAAAGATAAAGAGGCAAGAGGGTGAAAGAGTTAAGAATGGAATGGAAGAGAAAAAAAGGGAGAGAAAAGAGTCTTTATCCCCCTCTTGATCCCCACTCTAGCATCTTTCTCCCCCTTTTGCCCCTTGCCTCTTGATCCTCCTATTCCATCTTTATCCCCCATTTTGCCTCTTTCTCCCCCACACCCCCTGATCCCCCCCATTTTGCCTCTTTCTCCCCCACACCCCCTGATCCCCCCCATTTTGCCTCTTTCTCCCCCACACCCCCTGATCCCCCCCATTTTGCCTCTTTCTCCCCCACACCCCCTGATCCCCCCCATTTTGCCTCTTTCTCCCCCACACCTCCTGATCCCCCCCATTTTGCCTCTTTATCAACCTCTAGATCCCCCCCCTTTGTATCAATTTCCCCCTTGCCTTTAGGAGATTCTGAGGGATCCTGGAGCCATGTTGATGCAGCAGGTGAAGCCCTGTTTCCTCTTCCCTGCACCGCTGCCTCTGAAGACAGCCACTGCCGGCTAGGATGGGACCATGTGACACGCAGCGAGCCAGCGACGCAGATGTGATGCTGGTAGTTTTCTTCATCTTTCTGGGCGCTACTTTCAAACTTGTTCTGATTTAGAACAAGTTTGAAAGTAGCGCCCAGAAAGATGAAGAAACTACCAGCATGCGCGACGCCACTGCTCAGCGGATGCCACTGAGTCCTGGATAACGCGGGTTGTGACCGCTGGCGCTCAGCCTCTTTCACCTCTCCTGGTTTTGCCTGTTTCGGCGCCCCTCCGCTGCGGGGCGCCCTAAGGCGGCTGCCTAAGCTGCCTTATGGTAGCGCCGGCCCTGCGTACGAGTACCGCATGTGCTCGCCCGCCATGTTCGGGTCTCTTCCCCGCACGTTTCGCGGCTGCTGCGCAGCCAATAAATGTGCGGGGAGGCTCTGACATCAGTGTAATGCCAGCAGCCATGTTGGCTGCTGGCATTACACTGATTGGCTGGCCAGAACCCGTGATCGGGTGCTGTATAGCACCCGATGCGCGAGTTCGGCTCATTCTTAGCCAGGGAGAGATGCGATCAGGCAGGGAAAGTCAGTGTAGGGAGAATAAAATTGTTGGAACTCTTTCAAGACCCAAAAGTCCTTTTTAGGACTGTTGTGTGTGGGGGCAGCATTTATATTTTGTTTGGGGGGGCACAATTTCCTTTTTTTTTGTGGGGGGGATATTTGTAAGGTGACATATAATACTAGATGCACAGGAAGTCAGTGTAGGGAGAATAAAATTGTTGAAACTCTTTCAAGACCCAAAAGTCCTTTTTAGGACTGTTGTGTGTGGGGGCAGCATTTAATTTTTTGTTGGGGGTGGCAGAATTTCATTTTTTTGTGGGGGGGGGACATGTTCTAAGGTGACATTGTACTAGGTGCACAGGGACAAATATTTCACAGTGCAGTGACAAGCTGACATATTCTGTTAGGTGCACAGGGCCAATTATTTTACAACGCAGCGACAAAAAGGGCCATTTTAAACGTGTGCCTAGCCATAGATTATTGTCACATTCTGTTTAGTGTGCAAATTCACAAATTAACGTCACATATTCCGTTCACTGTGCCTAGTCGCAGATTAGCGTCACATTCTGTTTAGTGTGCCTAGCCGCAGATTAGCGTCACATATTGTTTAGTGTGCAAATTCACAAATTAACGTCACATATTCCGTTCACTGTGCCTAGCCGCAGATTAGCGTCACATTCTGTTTCGTGTGCCTAGCCGCAGATTAGCGTCACATTCTGTTTCGTGTGCCTAGCCGCAGATTAGCGTCACATATTGTTTAGTGTGCAAATTCACAAATTAACGTCACATATTGTTTAGTGTGCAAATTCACAAATTAACGTCACATATTCCGTTCACTGTGCCTAGCTGCAGATTAGCGTCACATTCTGTTTAGTGTGCCTAGCCGCAGATTAGCGTCACATATTGTTTAGTGTGCAAATTCACAAATTAACGTCACATATTGTTTAGTGTGCAAATTCACAAATTAACGTCACATATTCTGTTCACTGTGCCTAGCCGCAGATTAGCGTCACATTCTGTTTCGTGTGCCTAGCCGCAGATTAGCGTCACATTCTGTTTCGTGTGCCTAGCCGCAGATTAGCGTCACATATTGTTTAGTGTGCAAATTCACAAATTAACGTCACATATTGTTTAGTGTGCAAATTCACAAATTAACGTCACATATTCCGTTCACTGTGCCTAGCCGCAGATTAGCGTCACATTCTGTTTCGTGTGCCTAGCCGCAGATTAGCGTCACATTCTGTTTCGTGTGCCTAGCCGCAGATTAGCGTCACATATTGTTTAGTGTGCCTAGCCGCAGATTAACGTCACATATTGTTTAGTGTGCCTAGCCGCAGATTAGCGTCACATATTGTTTAGTGTGCAAATTCACAAATTAACGTCACATATTGTTTAGTGTGCAAATTCACAAATTAACGTCACATATTCCGTTCACTGTGCCTAGCCGCAGATTAGCGTCACATTCTGTTTCGTGTGCCTAGCCACAGATTAGCGTCACATATTGTTTAGTGTGCAAATTCACAAATTAACGTCACATATTGTTTAGTGTGCAAATTCACAAATTAACGTCACATATTCCGTTCACTGTGCCTAGCCGCAGATTAGCATCACATTCTGTTTAGTGTGCCTAGCCGCAGATTAGCGTCACATTCTGTTTCGTGTGCCTAGCCACAGATTAGCGTCACATTCTGTTTCGTGTGCCTAGCCGCAGATTACCGGCATATATTCCGTTTAATATGAAGAAGGCGGGTAAAAAGGGACGGGGAAGTGGACGTGATCCTGATAGTTCAGGGCGCGGGTCAGGACGCGTAGAAACTGTGCCTGGTGCCAGAGCACAAGACAGAAAGACATCCACCATACCTAGCTTCATGTCTCAGTTTACAGGGCGTCGCAGGACATCACTCTCGAGGTCAGACCACTGCGAACAGGTGGTCGGTTGGATTTCAGCTGATACTGCTTCCAGTCGGTTAAGCACCACCCTGTCTTCCACCAAGTCCACTCTCACTAGCCAAGAGTCTGGTCAACATAATCCTCACCCTGATCATCCTTCCTCCCACCATAGAGGGTCTGGCCAAAGAAGTGATCCCACACTGGGATATAGTGAGGAGCTCGTCTCATCACCAATCCTTGATTTGAACCTCTCTCCAAGCACGCTTGCAGAGGAACATGAGATCTTGTGCCCTGATTCACAACCTCTAGAGGGTACCCAATCACAAGAAGATGACAGAGGGGAACGGCATTTAAGGTCAAAGGAAGTGGATGATGATGATGAGACACAGTTGCCATCAAATCAACCACAATTACTGTCTCAAGACCTTGATGAGGAGGATGATACACAGTTGTCAATGACTGAGGATGTGGTGGGATCAAGAAATGAGGAGGATGATACACAGTTGTCAATGACTGAGGATGT